>OY728165.1:2006316005-2007529427 GCA_963277665.1 Viscum album
TGTGTGTCACAACTTCTTTATTGTTTCCATAATGATTCCCATGTCATTTATTAGGGGGAGTAGGAAGTTAATGATGATGAATTATTCATGTACCAGACAATTGAGATTTAAAATCATTAAGAGATGTTAAATCATTGTAATATCATTCTTTTGGATTATTTCCTATAGAGGCAGGGTGCCTTGTCTGACTGTACATGTTGATATAAATAATTGGTGTGCTCTTAATATCCCATGTTAATTTATAATTATTATTTTATATACTATTTGTATTATTAGTTTTAATTTTTATTGGGATAATTATTTCCTATATGCAAATCTTATGACTATACGGATTTAGAGGTTTTATTTGAGAGATATATCCCCAATTAAATTACATTTAGTGGGTATTATTTGTTTTTAAATGTTTTTGTGTTTTACCCCAAAAGATGAAAATAATTTTATAGTTATTAAATTTAACAGACTAAAACTATCTTATCCATTTACATATATAAAGAGTTAGCGGTGACAAGAATTATTTATAGGTGATTGGTAAAACATATAAGTAGATATCAATTTATAATTCAATCAAAATTTGAGTGTTTTGTCATGTTCAATGTTCATTCACTATCATTTTTTTGTTGGTCGAGAGTTATGGTTGATGTTTGGTGGGATAAAATTTGGTTAGTTAGGATATGGTGTGAGGGGGTGTATTATTTCATGGGGATAGTTCCATGTGTTTTTTTGTTTTTGGTTCTATGTATATATTGTTTTCATCATGATCGTTCAGGTTATGTCTAGGTGATTCCTGGGTGATTCTTGTCTAGAATTATTTAATGGTAATTTCATCTTTCTGAGGAGAGAGACTTCATGGAGTCCTCAATTATAGAACATATAGGTAATTTCATTTTTAAATCATTTCATTGTGGAGTTTTTATTGAATTATGGTTTTGAAATAGGTAGTTGTTGGGATTACGAAAATAGATAAAGATTTCCCTTAGTTCTAAGGTGATCTAAAATTTTGGTGTGGTGGTTCTAGTTATGTCATCAAATTTTTTGATTATGTCAAATATATGATGTCTAAATCAACCATATTTATGGATATAACACCATTATTCCAAGGTCTAGTTGTCATTTTACTTTCACATATCCCATCATATGATGATGTTATGTTTTTAATTGTTTCTTATAAATTTGGGTCTAACATCATATTTTTTCATACAAATTGATCATAAATTGCCCCTTAGACCTTCTATATCTCATCTTGGGAAGTATTTCATCATCTTTTTATGATATTAAACCCCAAAATCTTGTACTTTAGATCTTTTTATCTGATGTGTGATTATATTTCAATCTTCTTCTTTACAGTTTTTTCTTATCGATGATTTTTTTGTTTCCTTATAGAGTTTTTTATTAAAAATATGTCATGTTCATAATGAGAGTTGATGTATCATTTTTTATTGAGGGTTTACCTTATGATTATTGGTGGTGTTATAACCACTTTCTCATTGTTCCCATGTAGATGTTGATGAATATATAGTTTATGTTTGGGAATCTATATCTCTATATTCATTAATTTTCTGTATAGTGAATTTAATTTTTTATAAAATAATTAAATATACTATCAATTAAAACCAATAAAATATAACGAAATAGTTAAATGAAATTGAAATATCCTATGATATTCACATGTGTTCAAAGAGTTTTCATATTATTTGTTATAAAATTTTTCTTTATGAATTGTTATTAACTACTAGTAAATCTCTATTTTGATATTGATAAACTTTATCACCATAAAAATGGTTAATACCTATAATTTTATTTAATGAAAATATAGAAGTAAAATTTGGAATCAAATTTTTTCCTTTTTTAGGCATTATGTTTTATGTAAAATTGTAATATAAATTGTTAGGCTCATTGAAAATTGATTTCTTAGATAAATATTCAACTTATATAATATATATATATATATCATTTTTCATAAAATGGATATATTTTCACTTATTATGTGGGTTGGTGGGTGATATTTTGTTTTTAATAAAAGGATATATTATATTGTACCATTATTTCCATTTAATAATGAATAATGTTAGAAAAATAATATTATTAATGCAAAATTAATGGAATTTGATATATAGTGGGTTGTTAGTGAAATGTGTAATTTGTGTCAATATAAAACAATTTTTGATGTTATTTATTGGTTCATAAATACTTGTGGGATAAATGAATATTATCTCACTGGTAAATGATGAAAATGAAATATGTAATTATGTGATAAAATGGGAAGTATTTGTTGATGTTTTATAGTTTTATAGAGGAATGATGGAATGTTGTGTGATGGTTAGCCTAGTTATGGTTATTTTTGCTGTGGTAAAATATATTTTGGTTTCGAATCATTTCATGGAACGAGGTGAGATGGTTGTGATTATTTGATAGTATAAAGATAAATAAAATTTATTTTGGATTCATCCCTTAGGTAGTGTTTTTATAGTCTATTATATCTATTGTACATTAATGTTATTTCTTACAAACCACCACCCAAGTCATTTATCATTACAGAGACCCATACGAGGTTTTAGGATTTAATATATTTATAACATATTGGATATATGTTCCATATTTGGATGATTATTCCACCTTCCCTATACTCTTTTCATATCTTAGTATATTGTTTGACGGCCAAAATTTATGATTCAATGATTGTAATGAATTAAGGATAGATTTATTATTATTATTTTCTCAAATAATGCATGGTGTGGGATTTATATATAAGTAAGAGGGAATGAGATAAATTTACATCATGATTTCATTCCCATTATGGAATGAGGAGAATGTAATATATAGTAGAATTGTGGTTATATACCATATTTTTGTGGGTGATGATCTGTTGTGGTTATTTTTTCATCATATAGGGTTATTCTGTGGATGTGGATATGATGGGATTTTTTGGTTATGTGTATATGGAAAAGATATAGGCATGTAAAATATGTTGATGGGACAAAAGGAGGACTATATTAATAGGGAAGAAGTTTCATAATTCATAATTCATATAATTCAATTTGATATTATGGTCTATATATTTGGATTTAATAGTGGGTGTGTAAGGCTTGGGGAGGATGGGTTGTAATTGACCTAGTAAAAGTAAAAAGTTGGGTATTCCATTTATTTACTAAGGTATTAGTATACTTATTATATAATTTCAATTGATATTTTACTGAGGATCCAATCAAGAAAAATTTTATTCTCACCCATATATATATATGTGTATATATATATATATTCATATCTGATTCTAGGAGGGATGTGGGAATGAGGTTGGAAGATACTAACTTGTGGGGATCATAGATGTTTGGGGAGTCACTATCATATGAGTTTCATTTTAGTATTGATTTTGGAGTCATATATATTTATATGAAATTTACATGAAATGTGAGATTATGTGTTATTTATTAATTATATGATATAGTTTATTTGTGATTGTTTCTTTATATTTCATGAATTTTTATTGTAATCCTCCTCATATGAGTGTTTCAACATAATCAGCTCTTTTTTCAAACATATGTCTTTTTTGAGGTTTTAATCATGGACACTCTCATCTCCTTTACAAGAATAAAAGGGGTTTTATTGTTTGTAGGTCATGATATTTCATGATTTATATAACATTTTTTTCATTAGGGAATAATAGGGTAATAGTATAATAATGATATCCAAGATTATAAAACTGTCCAATCGATAACCTAAATGAACACATCCCTCACATCCATCTAAATTGTGTATTCTACCCAAAAAAAGACCATTTCCCCCCACCCCAGCACCTATAATTAACGGTATGTTTTTAATAAAATAGTGTCTTTTATTATGGAATAACTATTATGATATGTGCAATCTCAAATTGCTTAAAATCAAGGTTAAATGTAAAATGCGGTGTCAAATTATTATATGATCTAAAAATGGTGTTTCAATACTATTGATATAACTAATGAAATATAAGAAGATTGAAATTTAAGTACAACAAATTTTATAATAATCTCATAAATAGAAAATATGCTCTATACCAAATGGTACATGGAATAAAATTTCAATATATTTAGAATGCCTAATACATTTTCGAATGGTTTATAGTGTATAGTCACTGTGGAATGAATTTCAATGATTAGAAAAAAACAATAATGATTTTTTTTTAAATATATAATCAAAGAATAAAAATAAATTAAAAAATAGTTAATCATTATATTTTCATATAAAATGTCTCTCAAAGGTGACTTTGTGTCCAAAAATGAAATTGAGTATTTTGTATATATCAGTTTATTAAATTTTTTAGAAAAATCACACACAAAAAATTTAAGAGGATCCCTTACACCAAAAATATCTTTTATATACCGTAAATATTGTTTAAACATTATGATTGAAATTTATTGGCATATATGAATTTGTATGTAGAAAATCTAATGAGATGTTCGGAATAACATGATAATTACAACGTTGTAAATAGTTTATAAAGATAAATTTCCAATTAATATATTATAAGAAAACTAGAACAACATAATTTTCATTTATAAAATAATTTTATATAATATAATAGTAAGTAAAATATCATTAATAACCCATGATGTACTCAGTTTTTAATATCTATATCTATTCAACCTATGGCTCATCCAAATTATATCGGAGAATATAATTTTTGTTTCAGAAACAACCAGGTAATTGGTTCTGAAGAGAGAATTGTTTTTTATCACCATCCCCTTGATAGAATACAATTTTAAAAACCGAATCCAATGGATGGTTTGAAAAATATGGAGGTGATAAAGGGTGTGGATCCACCTATACTTCAACCTGAGTTATGTATTTTCCATTGAGGTTTTTTTATAAATATCATGCGGTGTATCTTACTCTTTTTCATGGGTGTTAGGTTCTTCATTTTCCATTATCTCATTACAATATTCATTTATTTATTCATGGATTGGTAATAAATGATACTAAATATGATCATTTCTCATTTCATTATATTATTAATATTGGGAGAAGCATAAATAGTGGTAAATAAAAGAGGTCATTATAGAGACAATTAGTATGAAAATATTTTTTAAAAAAATTAATGTAAAATATATAAGATAATACTAATCTATCACTGAATCATTTTTTCTAAGAATAGTTAGGAATCATCCTATACTTCAACATTAGTGATTTATTTTCTATTGTTTTTTTCCTATAAATTTTATTAAGTTTATCCTATTTTTTAATGAGTTTTAATTTCATTATTTTCCATTATCTAATTATTGTATTCATTATTTTATTCATGTATTGTAACTAAATTTTATTCTGTTTATTGTTCAAGATTTTATTCATCTCCATCATCATGTGAGAAGCATAAACAGTGTTAATTCAACATTGTAAAAATAGGGAGAGTTAGTATGAATACATTTTCCTAAATATTTAATGTAAAATTAGATAATATAATACTTATCTCTCGATAAAATCATTTTTTATAGGAATAGTTATGGGACCATATAAATTTCCTTCAAAACACACTACCTCGGATATAGTATCATCTTATTCATATAAATTAAGAGAATGTAGATGATGTTATATGTCTTCAAAATAAAAATAATTAAGAAAATAATATTTTTATTTTACACATATTTAAAAAAGAATTCATCTAATGTAAATTTATCTATCTCAATGGCCATGGATTACCCACATCTTAACATGGATATCCCATCATCGAATAATTTATATAAGTCATGGTGAGTTCTAAAAATATTATTAAAACTCTATAACTTCATTAACAAATGATATATTTTGTTCTTACATTTATTCTATACTTAAAGTAGTAGTCTTTCCATCCCATAAATTATGACATCCTTTTATAATTTAATTTTTTTGGCTTTTAGAGAGTGGAATATTGTTGGTGTGGATGATTTTTTCCATATTATCAGTTGGATCATTATTTCTCTCCCACAATTATAAATTTTGTATTAGATATTTTTTGTTTTATTTTGGGTTTATCTCATTATAATAACTCATTGGAATCATATATTTTATCATTTTTTTATTAAAAATGATGATATGTAGTTTGTTGAATTTAATACAATTGACTAACTATTTCAGTAAGATAATATCATATATTTTTTAATGCTTGATTCTTCAAGTAAATATTTTATTTATGATGTTATATTTATTCAATGTACAATTAAATTAAAAAAATATAAATAAAAAAAGTAGAGACAAAATAAAAAATAAATGGAAAATTGAAAAATCAATGTGAAATGTATTAGTACTCCAAGAACAGGGTAATAAATTTTTTATTGATAATAATTGAAAATTAATGCCAAATTATATTTTTTTATATATAGTAGTTCAATATTACTGAATGTTATAGGTAGTCTCTTAAGGAGAACACAAGTCAGTCAATGACTCCACTATAACTATGAATATATTTTTCATTTTGTTTTTCAATTAAAATATGAATGGTAATTAGGGAAAATAAAAGGTGAATAAAAATAAAAATAAAATTGGTTTGATATAAAATGGAATAATAATTATTTTTTAAATATATTACTATATTTATCCAAAAGTTTTTTCCTCATTTTACCCTTTTATTACTCCCAAACTGTTGCACACTCACACTATTAATTAGCTTTCATTTCCTATGTTATAACCATTAATTAATTATAATTACATATGAGCTAAACCATATATCTTCCATGGTACGATTTATCACCCATATCCTTCATACATAGACTATATTGTGGTTAGTTACATTCCATTAAATTAAATAACACCTAGTCAATTTTTGTGTCTACCAAATAGTGGAAATCACATAGTTCAACCTGAATGAGATAATCATAATCTCACACCCATTCCTCTATAAAAACACATTCATCAAATGTATATATATTCTGATCATGGGGAGTTATTTATTTATGTTAATACACTAAAAGAAAAAAAATATTATTTTAGTATAATTTTATACATAAAAATAACATCTAATTTACTGGACTCAATTATATGAATCTCAATTTAAATGGATAATAAAAAGAAATAATAGTTGAATAAATGTAATAAAATAATAAAATATATTCTATTTTTCGACAATATACTAACCATGAATTTTTATATCCATATATAAAGGGAGATAAAATATTTTATGAAATTCCAGAATAAAGAAATCACAATGAAATTTTTGATAAAATAAGTTATAACTGTGTCTAGATTCTTTAAATATAGAATATAATTTCTCATAATCACTTCAACAATTTATATCATTGGAATCCACATTAGGGTAATATTGGATTACTCTACATTGAATTTAATTACTCAAATGATGCTTCCATATTTCTAGGAAATATTTTGTGTATCTATCTCCACATTTATCTAATGTGTGGGGTAGTGATACTATGTTTCCCACTAGGATACCCCTGGATTGTTTGTAAGAAGAGTGTGAAACCAATGAATGCCTATAATAGTCCTGGGGTTGAGGACTATCCTATGAAGGAATACTCATAAAAGAACATTCATATCCTATAACTAATAATAACTGATAAAATAATTAATATGTAGAAAAGAACTAGTAACCAAAATATAAAAAAATAGAATAAATAGATAAATATAAATTATTGTATTAAAACTAGTTATATAGTATTCCAACTACTGGTGAAAATTGATCAGTAATCAAAAAACAAGAAAAAACATATTATTAATGTGATTTGAACAAAAAACAGTAACTCCTCTATGAATGGTTACATCAGAAGATCATGTAAGTGCTACAAAGTTCAAAGGTATCTGGTGGATGGAATATCATAATAACAACCACCACTATGTATAACTAGGTTTCATCTTTAATCTCCAATATATAAATAGTTTGAAATAATTGATCGCATATCCCGTCAATGAACTATGCATTTTCTACCCAGAAACAAAATGTTTGAGTACAAGGCATATATAGAGGTGAGTAGAATATACCAAATAAGACATCAAGATATAAAAAATAAAACATGTAAAAAATAGTCTTTCTGAAAGCCCCAAAAAAATGAGTTATAGAAAAATAATTGAAAACCGAGAAATGAATAAAAGTAAATAAATACTAGAATATAAGTAAGTATACTATAATCATAAATCATCTCATATCTATGAAGAATCAGTTCATTCAATTATACAAGGAATATCAAGTGAGTATATGATATAGAGTGTAACACCCCGAGATTTTATGAAAAATATTCTTTTTAATTTCATTAATGTCTTGTGTTGTACGCTACACCAAAAGGATCTTGCACAACATGCATCCTTGACTTGCCTTTCATTACACGCAATCGCGACCTTCCTCGATAGCGTGTGTAGTACGCAATAACGAGTTTCACTAAACAACAATATGCTATTAAAATATTATTAAAACTAGCCGTTATGAATAGTAATAACCACTTTTTGAAATTTTTTAAATTTTATTTTTCAAAATGGACTTCATTTTTGGATTCGGAATATTGAAATTATCCTAGGGTGAAATTTTGGTATTTTTCTGAAAAAATTTAATTTTGGATGAATATTGAAACCACTAAGTGGTAGTTAAAAAACTGAATTTTTCATAAAACTTAATTTTACCCCTTCTTTGAGTGGAATTTTGAAAATCCGAGACACACGATTAATATCAAGGACTAAAATGTGGTTCAATGAGATGAAAATAATTTTTGGTGAATAGTAACTTTTTACTTTTTTTTACCACCGTTAAAACTAAATAGGGTAATTAAGGGTAAAGATGATATTATTATTACCATAACACATGTCCTAATTCTATTGGATAAGTGTAATTCGACCAAAAACAAACTGAGGAATAAAATATGACCATTTAGACCCACTTGGATTAGATTAGGACATTTATTATTAATTTATTTAAAGAAGGGTTAAAATAGTTAAAATCAAAGTATAATAAGTAAATAATTTTTAATATGGGGTTATACATAATATAAATTCGACTATAAATATTCATTAGAAATCTAAAAATATTTCCTACATAAAGGTATTTTATTTGTAATTTTTAGACATTAAATAATTTAATTTATTTATGACACAATGATGATGCAGTAATTATTTTATTAATGAAATATTGACATAATTGATGTTATAAACACCAAAATAAATGTAATTTGAGACTTTTTATAAATTCCACTAATTTTATAGGTTAATATGACATGTTATTATTGATTTAATTAACTTTGTTACGATTTTCACAAAAATCAATTACTAAATAGTGTCAAAATTGACATAAAATAGTTTTTAAAACAAATATTAAATTATTAATTGTTATTTTATTCCTAAAAATCTAAGGATCGGCCAAATGACTTAGATAAGGTTATATATATTAATAATAAAAAATTTGGGGTTCGTTTGGCTTCTTATAGAAAGTTTATTAACCTTATAGTGTAAGAACACAAGAAGACACGGTAAAAGTAAAATTATTTAACTTAATGTTAAATATAAATGATAAGGTTAAAATGGGAACCTAAACTTGTCTAAATTCTATTTGATGAGAGGACTTCGACCCATCCCCACCTTAGCTACGAAATAAATCAATTTGGAGCTATTTAAAACCGAACTTGACTTTATAATAAAATAATATTTTTAGTTATTCCAAAGGTGCCCCTCTCCTCCCTTATAAAAGGGAACCTCCTCCCTCTCCTCCTCACACCAATTTGAGCATTCAAGCTCGGCCAACCCCTGCCAAAATCTCTTCTCCACTTCCCTAGTATCATCCTAGAGGTTCTGGTCTTCTTCAAAGACCCATTTTAGTGCCCTAAAAGGGGGTCTCAAAAAAGCACTTCAAAGAAGAGGTAATGTCCGTTACCGATTCTTTCATCTTTATTTCTTCTTCCACTTATTCATCATAGGTTGTTTCATTATGAATTAATAACTTCAGTATCACTCATATACTGATATGTTATTATAAGTATGAAACAACCCTATTTCACCATCTATCCATCCTACGGAAAAATAAATCACCGCGCGTGCGTACGTACGGAATACCGTCTCCACGCCGTGGTGTAATCTATTTTCCACCACCACCTTACATGGATGGGTATAATGGTGTAAATAATAACTATACATAGTTATTAGAACATCATATTGATTCTGATATATTGTATCATCCACTCCAATTCAATTCAATAATTATGGAAATGATATCATCACTCGTGCGTACGTACGGACTACCGTCTCCACGACGCGATGAGATTCATTCTCCATGTTAACCATTTAAGAATGATAATAAATTATATATAAGAAATAATAATTAAATAGATGACATTATAAAGATACTGGATTTTTGTGTATATATATGTATGTCATCTACTTAATTCCACTCAATAACGAAAAGAAAACAGTGTTCATGCATACGTACGGCCTACCGTCTCCATGAACGGTGTATTTCTTTCCATTTATCGATCCATTATATATATGTATATTATGAATATATATTATATATAAATCATGTTTTATATTCTCTCAATAAGTAATAATGATCTAAGTAATCATATGAATAATTACAAGTTAAAACACGAACAACAAATGAGACGATTTCACCCAAAACGATACTTTAACATGAATTTACAAAAGAACGAGTAATATAAATTCATAAGTGAACCATATATGATATAATAACAATGAATATGATTCTATAATAAGTCAATGACATTATTTAAATCATTATACAGGAGGTTCGAACACTTACGAAGCAAATCAGACCTAAGGTAAGGGAAATATCACAATCTCATTTTTATCCGATATTGTTTATACTTTGGTATTTACTGGGGTGTATTTTATCATCCACATCCATGTTTCTTCAATATGTAATATTACTTCCATCCACCTAAAATTGTTTAAATCCAATTTTACCCTTCGGTGAGATTTTAGTAAAAGTTATGAAAGGAATATTTTGTCATTTTTCGTACGAGGTACTTTTTGACTTTTCCGACAAAAAGTACGAGAATAATGTTTTTTCAACTTATATGGAATGAATTGATTTTTAAAACATTATTTCCAAGAAGCTTCCTTTACAAGTTTAAAGTTTATTTTTTATCAACTTCTTTTATTTTAAAGTTGTATGAAATGTTAAGAAAGGAAAAATGTTTTGAAGTAGAAAGTATATTTCCCTCAAGAATGGAGTTCAAGTGTTTTATCAAAGTTATTTTCCATCTAAGATAATAAAGGGTTCTATTTTTATCCCTATTATTACATTGATTATGTTGTGATGGAAATATTTTTTTATGAATTCCTTTATCTTATTGTTTTATGATGTCACGATGTTTAAGATACCCATTTTTATTACATGGGTTATGCAATGATGTATGATTTATGATTTTGTGGCACACATAAGAATGGTGTCATTATGAGATTGGTGGGACCTATATCTCCCTCCAATGCATTGGGTAAAGATTTTATATCTCATGAGATATACATGGCTGGAACGGTAGGTTATATCGATTCAGTGAAACATGACTGAAACGAGGGTGACCCGGTTCAGAAAGGGACTTTGTCCACTAAGATAGGCTTGGCAATGAGTCTTGACTAACAAGAAATTATTATCTATGATTATGTGTGAATTCCAAAAAGTTTCATGTTTTAAGTTATGATTATTGTGATTAAATTTCACTGCCATGATTTATTCCATTATGATCTCTTTTGCAGGTTATGATTTCCAAAATGTTATGTTTTTATGAATATGGTGTGATTGATATCTCTTTTGTTTACCCTTACTGAGCATTTGAGTTCACCCTTTTATGTTTTCTTTTCCCCAGGATATAAATAAAGGTTTTAGGTATAAAAAAAAGAAGATATTTATGGGAGATGTTGAGGATCTTTCACCACGATTAGAAGATTACGTTCCGAGTTTCCAAAGACACTAAACTATTACAATCCTTGCGTGTGTGTTTTTATTATGTACTAAGTATTCCGAAAATGTAATGTAATGTCAATGTATGTCAAGCTTTGGGTCTCTACAGTTTGTATCAGAGGGAGGTTTAGTCAACCATTGGAAACTAGGATGTGAAAACGTTAGTGAGATCCCTTGAGATATTTCTAAGGTATGTCTAGGGATGTCCCTAAGGATAAGTATACATATAGGATATAGTCCTAGATCTATAGTAACGAAATTAGATTAAACAAAAGATGTTAGATATTGAAGTTACTCCCCCTTTGTTATGATTTTTTCCTCTCACACCATTCTTTTTGGGTTTTAGAAAATGGCTGGAAACAAGATGATTCACGATAATGGAGGATATGATGGACAATGGAAGGATATTCTTCATGAGCAACCAAATGAAATGGGATTTGGAAGTCCAAACATCATTATTATTCTGAATCAGCAATCTCATAATATGATCAATAATGTAAAATTTGGTAAGTTTCCTGACTCGGCTAATAAGAGAAAGATGGAGTTTCATGATGATCATAGAGGAAAGAAAGTTCCATTTCCCCTATGTAAATCATGTGGGAATAGGAATCAAGGAGAATGTTTCAAAGGAACTGGAAGATGCTTTGGGTGTGGAAAAAAGGACACAAAGCTAGTAAGTGTAAAGGAAAAGGATCAGTTAACACCAGGGATGAAGATAATGGTATTGCTACGACATAAACAATGGTTAAATGTTTTAAATGTGGAATGTACGGGCATTATGCAAACCAATTCCCTAAGGGAAAGTCTCATGAAGAGAATCAGTATGGTTTTATGGGTAGTATTTATGTGGATTATGAAGAAGAGTCAAAAAATGATATATGAGATAAAAGAATTGTTGAAGCTCGGTCAATGGTTTAAGAATTTAGTGGAATGATTACATGTTTATCATGTGTAATGTTGTATAAGTAATCTCATGCTACTATGGAATAAAGAGACATCTATGGATTGTTACACTGTTGTCTTTCCTTGAGTTTTGAAAGTGTATGATTAATGTTACCAGTATCCATGAAAGGTTATTCAGATATTTTTGGAATGTAGATGATATGCGCATAATGAAGGGATAAGGAGAAAATTAAATGTTTTATAGTATTCATGAGATCATGACTGATATAAGAAGAAGGTTATATCATGGACTGAGTATGTAGATTTTTTGGATTTTGGTATGTTGAAAGTGTTAACTTTTAACTGCATTCATGTTTTCACTAAGGATCAATGGGTATTCATTCTTCAAGAGAATACATGATTAAGGTATTCACATTTGACCAAAAAGATATATCTTATGATATATGGGGGATAAATGATGGCATTCACGTGATTATTCTGTGACATTTCATGTAATCATTTTCTTTATACTATGATCTTGGACCAAAGTATTTTAGATAAGCCTAAAGATTAGAATGGATTATGTTGGACAGAAGTTAGGATAAAACGTTTTTCGATATTATTGATGGGATATTATAGTAATATATCTTTAGAAAAAGGACAACCTACAGGACGGGCGGCAGCCCATCGCGTCGGACAAGGCTGTGGGAATCGAACCCACAACCGAAGTGTGACTGGCCTTTATCGCCTACCACTAGCCTACAAGAAGTCTATGTTTAGTAGAAACTAGTTTTATTATATTAAGCAGTATGATATATGAAGTATAAGTCCATTTTAGGAACCATATATGATTAATCTCACTATATAATGACTTATGTATATTTAATTACTTTTGTTAACCTTTTGTTTGAGACAGATGGAATGACCCGTCATTCTATCACATGATCTGCTAACACTTCACGAATAACAAATTCAACTTCATTTATTTAAGAGATGAAGTGGAAATTGTTTAAGGCACGAACAATAGTGATATTGTACCAAAATAAAGTAAGTATTTATTCAAATTCTTCAACTTTAGGGAAACGATCTTGAAAACCAAAAATGTTGTCCTAGTGCTCTTATATCTGATTAATCAGATGGTACCTTAGATCGTCACAAATTTTTGGATTTGTGATTGTTGGCTTTTCTATATCCATGTTCTCTACCACTCTCCATCAGAACATGATGGTTAGATTTTTCTTCCATATCCATATTTTCACCTATGTGGAAACCCAGTGATTAGTTTATTTGGGTAACCGTTACGTTTCATAATTTCGTTTTTAAAGAATGTTTTTGGTATTCCTTTTTATGATGTGGGTTTCTATTAAAGAAACTTTCGAGTAGTAAACCAATTATAACCCCGACGAATTTCGAGGGCGAAATTCATTTTAAGGGGGGTAGAATGTAACACCCCGAGATTTTATGAAAAATATTCTTTTTAATTTCATTAATGTCTTGTGTTGTACGCTACACCAAAAGGAGCTTGCACAACATGCATCCTTGACTTGCCTTTCATTACATTCAATCGCGACCTTCCTCGATAGCGTGTGTAGTACGCAATAACGAGTTTCACTAAACCACAATATGCTATTAAAATATTATTAAAACTAGCCGTTATGAATAGTAATAACAACTTTTTGAAATTTTGTAAATTTTATTTTTCAAAATGGACTTCATTTTTGGATTCAGAATATCGAAATTAGCATAGGGTGAAATTTTGGTATTTTTTCTGAAAACTTTTAATTTTTTATGAATAGTGAAACCACTAAGTGGTAGTTAAAAAACTGAATTTTCATAAAACATAATTTTACCGCTTATTTGAGTGGAATTTCAAAAATAAGAGAGACACGGTTAATATCAAGGACTAAAATGTGGTTCAATGAGATGAAAATAATTTTTGGTGAATAGTAACTTTTTACTTTTTTTACCACGGTTAAAAGTAAATAGGGTAATTAAGGGTAAAGATGATATTATTATTACCCTATAACATGTCCTAATTCTATTGGATAAGTTTAATTCGACCAAAAACAAACTTAGGAATAAAATATGACCATTTAGGCCCACTTGGACTAGATTAGGACATTTATTATTAATTTATTTAAAGAAGGGTTAAAATAGTTAAAATCAAAGTTTAATAAGTAAATAATTTTTAATATGGGGTTATACATAAGATAAATTAGACTATAAATATTAATTAGAAAGCTAAAAAGATTTCATACATAATGGTATTTTATTTGTAATTTTTAGACATTAAATAATTTAATTTATTTATGACACAATGATGATGTAGTAATTATATTATTAATGAAATATTGACATAATTGATGTTATAAACACCAAAATAAATGTAATTTGAGACTTTTTATAAATTACACTAATTTTATAGGTTAATATGACATGTTATTATTGATTTAATTAACTTTGTTATGATTTTCACAAAAATCAATTACTAAATAGTGTCAAAATTGACATAAAATAGTTTTTAAAACAAATATTATATTATTAATTGTTATTTTATTCCTAAAAATCTAAGGATCGGACCAATGACTTAGATAAGGTTATATATATTAATAATAAACAACTTGGGGTTCGTTTGGCTTCTTATAGTATGTTTATTAACCTTATAGTGTAAGAACACAAGAAGACACGGTAAAAGTAAAATTATTTAACTTAATGTTAAATCTAAACGATAAGGTTAAAATAGGAACCTAAACTTGTCTAAATTCTATTGGATGAGAGGATTTCGACCCATATCCACCTTAGCCACGAAATAAATCAAATTGGAGCTATTTAAAAGCGACATTGACTTTATAATAAAATAATATTTTTAGTTATTCCAAAGGTGCCCCTCTCCTCCCTTATAAAAGGGCACCTCCTCCCTCTCCTCCTCACACCAATTTGAGCATAAAGCTCGGCAAACCCCTGCCAAAATCTCTTCTCCACTTCCCTCGTATCCTCCTAGAGGTTCGGGTATTCTTCAAAGACCCATTTTAGTTCCCTAAAAGGAGGTCTCAAAGAAGCACTTCAAAGAAGAGGTAATGTCTTTTACCGATTCTTTCATCTTTATTTCTTCTTCCACTGCTTCTTATTAGGTTGTTTCATTATGAAGTAATAACATCAGTATCAATCATATACTGATATGTTATTATAAGTATGAAACAACCCTATTTCACCATTTATCCATCCTACGAAAAAAGAAATCACCACGCGTGCGTACGTACGGAATACCGTCTCCACGCCGTGGTGTAATCTATTTTCCACCACCACCTTACATGGATGGGTATAATGGTGTAAAGAATAACTATACATAGTTATTAGAACAACATATTGATTCTAATATATTGTATCATCCACTCCAATTCAATTCAATAATTATGGAAATGATATCATCACTCGTGCGTACGTACGGACTACCGTCTCCACGACGCGATGAGATTCATTCTCCATGTTAACCATTTAAGAATGATTATAATGTATATATAAGAAATAATAATGAAATATATGACATTATAAAGATACTAGATTTTTGTGTATATATATATATGTATGTCATCTACTTAATTCCACTCAATAACGAAAAGAAAACAGCGTTCATGCGTACGTACGGCCTACCATCTCCATGAACGGTGTATTTCTTTCCATTTATCGATCCATTATATATATGTATATTCTGAATATATATTATATATAAATAATGTTTTATATTCTATAATTAAGTTATAATGATCTAAGTAATCATATGAATAATTACAAGTTAAAACACAAACGACAAATGAGACGATTTTACCCAAAACGATACTTTAACATGAATTTACAAAAGAACGGGTAATATAAAGTAATAAGTGAACCGTATATGATATAATAACAATGAATATGATTCTTTAATTATTCAATGACATTATTTAAATCATTATATAGGAGGTTCGGACACTTATGAAGCAAATCGGACCTAAGGTAAGGGAAATATCACAATCTCAATTTTTTCAGAGATTGTTTATACTTTGGTATTTACTGGGGTGTATTTTATCATCCACATCCATGTTTATTCAATATGTAATATTATTTCCATCCATCTACAATTTTTTAAATCCAATTTTACCCTTTGGTGAGATTTTTGTAAAAGATATGAAAGGAATCTTTTGTCGTTTTTCGTACGAGGTACTTTTTGAATTTTCCGACAAAAGTACGAGAAGAATGTTTTTTTTAACTTATACGACATGAATGGATTTTTAAAACATTATTTCCAAGAAGAATCCATTACAAGTTTTCATGTTTATTTTTAATCAACTTCTTTTAGTTTAATTTTTTATGACATGTTAAGAAAGGAAAAATGTTTTTGAAGTAGAAAGGATATTTTCCTCAAGAATGGAGTTCAAGTGTTTTATCAAAATTATTTTCCATCTATGATAATAAAGGGTTATGTTTTTATCCATATTTTTACATTGATTATGTTGTGATGGAAATATTTTTTTATGAATTCCTTTATCTTATTGTTTTATGATGTCACGATGTTTAAGATTCCCATTTTTATTACATGGGTTATGCAATGATGTATGATTTATGATTTTGTGGAACACATAATAATGGTATCATTATGAGATGGGTGGGACCTATATATCTCTCCAATGCATTGGGTAAAGATTTTATATCTCATGAGATAGACATGGCTGGAACGGTAGGTTATACCGGTTCTGTGAAACAGGACTAAAACGAGGGTGACACGGTTCAGAAAGGGACTTTGTCTACTAAGATAGTCTTGGCAATGAGTCTTGACTAACTAGAAATTATTCTCTATGATTATGTGTGAATGCCACAGAGTTTCATGTTTTATGTTATGATTATTGTGATTACAGTTCACTGCCATGATTTATTCCATCATGATCTCTTTTTCAGGTTAATATTTCCAAAATGCTATGTTTTTATGAATATGGTGTGATTGATATTTCTTTTGTTTACCCTTACTGAGCATTTGAGCTCACCCTTTTATGTTTTCTTTTCCCCCGGATATAAAGAAATGTTTTAGGTATAAAAAAAAGAAGATCTTTATGGGAGATGTTGAAGATCTTTCACCACGATTAGAAGATTACGTTCCGAGTTTCCAAAGTCACTAAACTATTACGATCCTTGCGTGTGTGTTTTTGTTATGTACTAAGTATTCCGCAAATGTAATGTAATTTCAATGTACGTCAAGCTTCGGGTCTCTACATAGAGTGCCCAATTTATATAGCCTATTTGTTAGACACGACATTACAGATGTCATGGTTAATATAAAAAATACTAAAAATACTAATTTTTATCTCATCATAGAATGATAAATAAGTGAAACCTATAATATCATATAATCAATAACATCCAATAAATTCTACACCTCATAGTCCTCATGTTAAAAATATATCACTATGATGTGGGAATTTACCAGGTCAAAACAATATATTCCATTCACTATTTCTTATCTCTTTTTATTTTAATCAGTAGATGTGAATTTGATGTATTAAAATAAATATAGAAAATGATTCACTCAAACTATCTCACAATATTTTAATTTACTACATCCCTTGCTATTAATTGGATTGGGGAACACATATGTTTGTAGAAGAAACCGTATCCAATCGGTTAACAAACCCCAACAGAGGGCTTGAACCCGAACATGTGTCATGTTCTTTGTTGGATAAGGTTTCAAACTCCATGAGCTGAGAAACATGAACCCTTCCCTATGAGTGGTAACCTGCTCCACTATATACCCATACGAATCATACCGTAGGTATTGGAATTTAATAATAGGGTTAAAAACCGTGTAGAAAATCATTTTATTGGACCAAACATGTCATTGTCTTTATAAAACAATAAAACACCATCTTCTAGGATTATAAACCACAAAATATAAAGACATGAGTTCTATAATATTCTACATAAAAAATGCATTATAATGGATGGTTGAAAAATTAAGAAAACATATAGGTGGAATTACCTATAGAATATTCAATGCTATCAAATATATGGTGTGTCATGTATGTTACATGATATATAGATAAACTAGGGTAGGTTTCTCATGTAATAGAATATATCAATATGTGTGAGAAAAAGTAAATTGTTTTTCTAATTATGAACATGGTTTATAGGGATCCTTGAGATAGTCTATATTTCCTCTAGATACACATCCTGTAACCTCCCAACTATACATAACATCCTTAGAATATACATGGAATCAGTTTAATATAAAATTCATAAATACAATTTAATATTTCTTATACCAAATAAACATCAAACTAATCTTAAATAAAATGGTATACATACAATGTAAATGTTTTCAAGACAACATGTGTGTATCACCTTGTATAATATGTTTGGATGTTACTAAAAACCAATGTACTGAATTTGGAATCATCAGACATGTGACCATGCGTCAAAAAATGTGTCTTTTTAAAAAAATATTAACTAAATAGTCCATGTCAAAAAGAGTGTCAGAATTCTATATTTCTAGGAGTGATATGACATGTGACATTTATCTCATTAAAAAACTATTGTTAAAAACATAATGGCATGTAATCTAAAAAATAAACATTGTTGTTGAGATTTTTCTATAAACACAACTTTATAAATGTTGATTATTAATAAAACTAATGCCTATATCCACTCCTTAATTACTAGTAAAACACCAATTATTCTTGATAAATAACCCTTTAGCATCAAAATATAGGCATCATACTCAAGGGGGTTGAGGGGGGAATAATATTTTAAAGACTGTAAACATTAGTAATTTAATCAATCAAAGACACATTTACAAATGATTAATAATAATATAAATCACCAATATGAAAAACCCCTATTATGATATTTAATTCAACGATAATCACTGAGATAAAATTCATTATAAGAACATAATATTTATCCCCATGTTTACATCAATTTTAACAATAAAACTTATATAAACACACACATATATATATAATTTCTTAGGAGAGATTATTGATTATAAAAATTAAATTCTTCATGAAAAATAGTCATAATTCCACATGAATACATATAATAATTATTCAGTAAAAATGATAATAATAATAATAATAATGTTAACCTTAATAATATTTTTATAATTTACCTCAAAATTATACAACTCACATGACTAGAGAAATAATTATTTATAATGGAATGTAATCACATGATTATAAAAAAACAATTTAGCAATTTGAGAAAATATTTTCTCCATTTAAATATTTATGTTCCTTCTTAAAAAATTCTGTTCCATAATATTGAAATTTTGTTCGTCAAATATATTTAATCTCATGTTTTAGATAATGGAGATATAAATAAATCCAATTAATTAGTCAGCATGAGATGAAATTAAATTTTCTAAAAAATAATATATTAAAAAAATAATTTTCCATTTTTATTATCAAATCAAAAATCCTCTCTTATTCTTTAAACAAAATATTAATTGAGAAATTCCTATAATAAAATATAACTATTTAAAGATTTTATTTTACTTTTTTAATTAAAAATAATATTTCCCTAGATTATTCATAGAATTCATTTAAAAAGTATCCAATTTCAATGATATATTCTTGAAAATAACCCTTGATAAAATTAATCTAATGTTTTTGGTAATTATTCATTTTAAAAACCATTATGTATATTTATTCATTAATTCATATTAAAAAATATGTTTGATACAATCATTAAAGGAATGATAATAAATCACACAACATAAATACAAAGATGAAAATAATATGAAACCCTATATCATTTTCATTTACATAAAGTGTGAAGTTCTCATCATGATCCTCAGCTTTCATTGAACCTCCCAATGAAGAAAGTGAATAGTGTAAATTACTCCATCCACCTTTTATGAAACAAAGACATTTTTTCATAAATATAGTCTCATGAAAATAATTATGACAGAGGCAAGAAAATTCCTCTCTAGTTAAAAAATATTATATATTAAGGGGTAAATAATTACATCCCTCATTAATTAACATCATAACATACAAATTAATTACCCTATATTGAATGTAATAATATAAATCCTTCAACATGAAAATTAATCTCCCAAAAAAATATTTCCTCTCACAAAAATGTCTACCATTCCACGTCATTTTTTTTAGGCACTTTATTTTCAATGTCATCTCCAACATGTAATGTTGACGTCTTATCACCAAATAAATAAAAATATCATTATATATTTTTGCAATATATTGGTTATTTAAAATAATGTCTTCAAAATATTTCATTCTTGGATCCACACTAGAACACATTATTTATACATATCCAATGTACAACCATGCTATCATAATATTCATTTAACGACTTGATTTGGATATATAAATATTCATACTAATTGAATAAACATTTATTTACGAATAAATAAAAAATATTACTAAAAATTCCATTAGCTTGTGAAATTACAAAAAATTATCCGAATGGTTAAATCAATCCCATGAGACAGATGAAATAATTAAAAAATATTACTAATCCCATTTTTTTGTTTAAATTAATATTTCACCATTTTTAATGACCGAAGTTTATAACACAAAAAAATGAGTAATGTCTTTAATAAATATAAACATTGATCACTAAATCATATATATAATGGAAAATTTTCATCCTCAAAAGGGAAAAACTTGGACTTCTAACCGAGATGCTTAAATGACTACCTAATGTGAAAAAACAATAAATCCTTGCAAATACTAAATTCACCAATGGTTTTTTAATCTCAATGAAAACACAGATACATGCATATGGGGGAATGAACCTACTCTTTTTCACACCACTATATCTTTATAATATGTGTTGTGGAAATAATAAAATCATTTTCAACTCAAACTTATCATGATGTATTACCATAGGAGAATAAAATAATAGATTTGTGTGAGTTTCCCTATCCTCAAAACCAATTTTTTCAATCTCCAATAGTTATACAATAATATAGTAGAAAACATATTCACTAAACACTAGAATCCACCATTTAGTGGATTATTTCCAAATATCCTACTTTTTGGGGTGATATACCCCCACCTTTAGTAATCTTCTATGTGACTATCATATTGCAGTAGAAAATTTGCATCAGATTACATTACTATACACAATAGTAATGCAAGTACAACAACTCTAGAAGAACCATAGGGAACTATGTTCTCCAGGGTCCTTTTCAGCCTTTTTGGTTACCCATGCCAAAGAGTTCACTCAAATATCCCAACCTCAAGGAGAAAAATAAACATAGACAGTCAATCTCATCATTAAACCTCTCTTGGAATTAATCTATTTCACATAATCCTACAAATATTACCAAATTATAAACTAATATAATCTAGTTGTGTTATGGTTATATTTTAAGAAATTTGTAAATGAGAACATTCAGAAAAAACCAAAAACTCTTCAAGATACATTATTACAGTATAATATATACTGGTGATCCATTACTCCGCAATCTATACTGAATGGTTCTAAATTCTCAGATATTTCTACTGTATCAACTATAATCCTTGAGATAATTTTTTCCAAGAATGGGTAATTATAAACTCAACTATTAAAAAACTTCCTACATCAAAAATATAAATATCTATATTTTATGTTGAATATAAATTTCTTTATATGTGATTACTATACTAAATTAAACATTTAATGGCGTTTATTCACATTTAGAAGTGGTTTAAAAAATATCTATAACATGTGTCAGTAATCATTTATCGTCAGTCAGAAAAAACTGATGTGAAAGGATTTAGTTGTGGTTTATTTAATTCGATAACAATAATTTAGTTTTGGCTTAAACGACCACTGAATCATTTAGTAGTAGGTAATTTTATTATTTTATTTGTTAATATAGTAATTAATAAATTATTTTTTAATAAAATATTTATCCAATTATTTTATTTATTAATAAATAATTTATTAATTTATTAATTATTATTTATGACTTAATTCTTATTATTTTTTATTACATATGATTTATTTATTTATTATTACCATATTTTCATGCATATGAATGTGTCACGCATGAATGCACCTTTAGAAGATATTGGTGTTCGGTGATATTTGATCCACTGACTTCTTGGAATCATTTAAAATACAATTCCACTTCACCGAGCAATTCATGTAATGAGTAAACATAATTTAATATATCATGATGGCTCAGTCATGGATTTGGAAACCAAACCCATGAACCAAAATTTATTAATAGAAATTAAAACATACAATAATAGGAGATGTGTCATTCAAGGCTAATAGAGGCTTCGTTAGAGAAATAGAATCCGAACATAATAATTCAAATCCTAAAACACCCTCATGATCCCAAATTCATAGGGTAACATCCTCAACCCTTTGGGTGTTGGACTTTATGTCATGTATTTCCCTTTTATAGGGCCACATATTATTTATTTGATGAATATTAAAAGAAGTCCCATGTAGTGGGGCAGATCCAAAATTTTCATGAAAAATCCTCAAATGTCTATTTTGTGATTGGATCAAAATCCATCATTAGTGATTAATGATTATAAGTTGTTGACTGTTAAGTGATCATTGATAATGAAAGCATTAGGCTCTACCAGATAAAAAAAATCCATTTTCAGAAAAAAAAACAATGATATTCTTCCATGTTAACACCTTTAATGGGCGTTTCACCTTCCCGGTCCTATAGAGGTATGATACTACAGTTTATTTCTTACACATTATCACATTACTCATGAGATGTCTTACAAAAGGTTGTATATGCATTTTTCCTTAGATCAGTAATGTGGGGTGGATATGACCACTCTAGATTCTCCTCAACACTTGGGTGTTCAACTTGAATGGGTAGAACCTACTATGAATTGCTACCAAGAGGGTCATGTTTTTTGGATTTCTGAGGGATGACCAATTTGAATGCCTCAACATCCACTAAAATTTTGTACATAATTTAATATACATATAAGTATATAGATTAAAAAAATATAAATATTAAAGAATAATGATACGTACTAAAAGAATTAAAAATAAACAATACATAACAAAAAAAATGCATACTAAATAATTAATAATTTATAATTAATAAATAAAAATCAAATGCTTCATAAATAAATATATAATCAATACGAAATAAACAAATAATGAAGAAATAATAAACTAATTAAAAAAGAGTAAATTAATATAATATAAATAAATATTAAATTAGTGAATAATATTTAATAACTAAGTAATAAATATTAAATAATAAATTTATAATATGATAATAATAAATTAATAATAAATACATGAACAATAGATATTAATTAATTTATTATTAACTAAATAAATGCTAATATTTAATAATTAATAATTAAATAAAAGATAATTTATATATAATACATCATTGACATATTAATACATAAAAATAAGTATAATTTAATATATAATGAATAACTAATAAAAAATAAAAAAGAAAAAAAAAATAAAAAAAATAAAAAAATTACAATTAATAATTTTTATTGATTAATAAATAAACAACAATAAATAATAATTCATAAAAAAATATAAATTAATAATAAATTATTATTTTCTAATTATTAAACATTAACAAAATAAATAATATTTAAGTACTAAATACTAAATAAATAATACATTAATGATAATTTAATAATAACGTAATAATAAATTAAAAATAAATATTTAGACATCATATAAATAATACATAAATAATAAAGAATAAACCATAAATAAATAATAATAAATTTGTAAATAAATAAAAAATTATCGATATATTATAAAAAAATATATAAATAATATATAACTAAATAACAAATAATAATTAATTCATCATCTAAATATTACTTGTACATAAAAATCCAATCAAAATTAAATAATAAATTATGAATATATTAATAATTATTAATAAATTATAAGTAATATGTAATTATATATAATTAATATATAATTATTATTAAATAGAAATGAAAAATAGAAATAATTTACAAAGAAATATTAAATTATTATATATATATATGTGTGTGTGAATATTAAGTATTAAACAATAAGTAATAAATACCACATAAAAAATAAAATATAAAAAATTATATATAATAATTAATAACTATTTTATAAATAAATTATTATAGAATATAAAATTCTAAATTCTCTATTCTACATTTTAAATTATAAATTACTAATAAATAAATAATAAATAAGTAGAAAATAATACATTGAAAATAAATCAATAATAATAGAAGGTTAAACCACAAATGAGCTAATAGACATTAAATTAATAATATATAAGAATTGTAAAGAAATAAATAATAAATTATAGATTAATAATAAATATTAACACAAATATAGAAAATATGTAATAAATAAATAAAAATTAAGTTATCAATAAATTGTATGTCAATTATAATTGAATAATAAATAAAAAATTAAAAATTAAAAATTTATTAATAAATTATTAAAATTATGTAATGGTATGTAATAATTATTAACAAATGTTTAAAAATATTATATCAGAATATAATAAATAATTTATAAAATCTTACAAATATTAAATAATTAATAATAAAATCCAATAATTATTAACTTTTAAATAAATAATAATAAATTAAGATTAAATTTATAATAAATCAATAACAAATAATAAATAAATAATAATGAATAATGAATATATAATATATAATATATAATAAATGTAAAAAATAATAAAATAATAAATAATAAATTGCTATAAATATTGAAAAAATCTAAAATATATATATTAATATTAAACATTTTACATAAATATATATAAATTCACTTTTATATTACAGGAATATATGAGAATAAAGACATGTATATAAATATATATTAAAATAAATAAATATTTAAACATGTTTAAATATATATACATACATATATATGTATACCCATATAAGATGAAAAAATATATAAAACCAAATAATTATAAATATTCGAAAATGTATATAAATGTAGAGAAATATTCATAAATACATTTATATATCAATTCACAGTTACGATTATATATAATTTTATATAAATAATGTTATATATATTAGAAATAATTATACAATAATATAGAGAAATATATACCTACACAAACAGATATATATATATATATAATAGATAATAAATCACAAAATTATTTTAAACCATAAAAAATTAAACACAATAAAATAAATTGAAAAAAATACATGGAATAAAATCCTTGATTTCCCAACAAGAATAGTATGACACGATTTATTGAAGCTGCAATATCATCTTATGTTCAAAATTTATGGTATCAAAACCAAAAGACTTCTTTTTAGAGTCATTCAACACCTTTTGTACATGAAAACATAGTGACCAAGTTCATATGGTCATCATGGTATAAATATCATTACAATTTCTTATTTGATATGTGGTAAATCCCAAACAGACACGAGGATCAAAATATATTGTCATTTAAAGTAAATGATTGATTTTCAACTTCTCTTAAAACAAATATTTTTTTTAATAATTATAACCAAATTATTATCTAATTACATTTTATCTCATTTCATGAGAATTAATTATATTGGTTGTTTTATTAGAAGGTAAAATTTGATTAAATTTTATCATCATATCATGCTCAAAAGTTATTTTTAACTTATACATGAATTAATTTATGTTTTAAATATCCACTTACTAATAGTTATAAAAAACTAATATTTAAAACATTTGAATAAATTAAATTTAAAAAAATTGTTTATTATAAACAATAAATGGTAATTTATTATATAACTCTTAAAATTAATATATAATATATCATATAGTTTCCATAGTTTTGCTGGTGATTGTTTAAAAATGATCCCAAAAAATTATTTTAAAAAGTTTTATAAAATGAAAAAAATATTATTTAGTTGTAGTTGTTGAAATAACCCATGTAAAACTAAATAAAAACTAAAAAATTAAGAATAAAAACTCATTTAGTAGCTGTTATAAAACCCACCACAACAAACCTCAGTGAAATCCAATTTTCCCTCCAGTTACTATGTCAATAACCATATTCTACTAGGGTGATCATCACTAATGAAATTTATAAATACATCCAATATTTTAATCATTATAAACCCACCATTTTATGGGAGAACTGGGTGATTCAAAACTTCCCCCCCTTGGGAATAGACCATTTGACCTAATGCGTAGTAAAATATATTCCCATAGGACCAATCAATCTACTATCATACCAGGGTGAAAATCACCCCATTTAATTAATTACATAACCTCATAAAATGATATAAATTATAATGTTATTTGTACCAATGATGATACCACAGAGTTTCATTATCACCCTGATGGAACACAATGAAAAGCCACTTCCTCCATCATGGGAAAAAATGAATATTCATAAATCTATAGTGAATTTAGATTTTCACTAGTGGATATTCTATCACTACAATGGGTATTGCAAGGGTATCTACTATAATCATGGAATCAAGAAAATATATAATGTGATCAATATAACTATATACATATATAATCATATTTTTATTAAATAATAAGGTAAAAATCACACCTCACAATAATCCATACATCATTGTTTATCAATACAAATCTTCTGTGACATTACAAGTCCTTATCATACAACACTATATGTAACAAATTAATTAGTTGGTGGTGGTGTTGTCGAAATCAAATTGAAACATCGTCCACCTCAAGATGATCATAAACCACAAACTCTTCAACTAAAGATTATTCTCATTATAGGTTAGTACATATAAAATAAGAGTGTATATGGTCAAATATCATATGTTACCCTTATTAATTTTCCAGGGAATCTCACTATTTTATACCTAGGTGATACTTTCAATGGAAATTCACAACATCTAATGTTCACTCATGGAATCTATCATATTTGGATTGACATCGGAGCACAACCACATCATACAACATATCTGTAAATATTCCTCTAAAACTACTGAGGTTGAAAACATCTTCTACAAATCATGTCATAGGAGAACGTTATAAGGTTTATAACCCCAATAAATACTCAGATATGGTTTTTCTTCCCTTTATCATGCAAAGAATCTTTTTAAATCAAATTGTTATCATGTAAAAGGATGAAACCCCATAATAAACTAGGTTTTAATTTATATTCATTATAAATAAGTACTATCACAATTTTTATCAATTCAGCATCTACAAAAGGCTCATTATACCATCTAAGGGAATCATGAAATAATTTTCAGCATGATAGGGGTCACTACTAGAAAATTAACCTATACCCATAGTTTGGAACTGTAATATCACTTGATTTTATGAGAATTATTCTATTTATTTTCATTGATGTCTTTTGTTGTACGCGAATACAAAATTAGCATTTACTATACGCAAGACCATATTAGCTTACAGTATACGCAACACTATTCTTGGCTTGTGTTACACAGAATTGCAAGTTTGTTTTGTGGAAATTATTTTACACATCATTAAGTATAGTTTTTGTTTAATGTATAAATGAAATAAGTTTTGGTTATGTTATACTCAACAACAAAAGGATCTTTCACTATATGTTTCCCTGACATGGCTTTCATCACACGCAATCAATACCTTTTGCGATAGCATGTGTAGTATGCAATACTAAGCTTCACTAAACAAAATATTATTATAATATTATTATGAACTAGCCGTTATGAATAGTAATACCAAATTTTTGAAATTTTATTTTTCAAAATGGACAACATTTTTGGATTCGGAATATCGATATTAGCCTAGGGTGAATTTTTGGTATTTTTCTGAAAACATTCAATTTTTTATGAATAGTGAAAACACTGTGTTACTATTTAAAAAACGACTTTTTATTTAAATAATTATTTATTTTATTTAAATTTATTTTATGTCAAATTTGATACATAATACCAATATATGTTCAATGTAATTCACCTTATTCATTTTATAATAATTTTAGATATATAAATATTTAATTGAACTTTTAACCATCTTTTACCAACCTCATACGAGCTTTTTCCAAACTTACATAAAACATAATTTTACCACATCTGTGAGGGGAATTTAGAAAATCCAAGAGGAATGTTTAATATTAAAAAGAAAAATGTGGTTCAATAAGATTAAAATAATATTTGGTAAATCGTATCTTTTTTCTTTTCTTTACCACGGTTAAAAGTAAATAGGGTAATTAAATGTAAAAATGATATTATTATTACCCTAACACATGTCCTAATTATATTGGATAAGTGTAATTCGACCGAAAACCTTATGAATATAATATTATCATTTTTTTCCACATGTATTAGATTAGGACATTTATTATTATTTTATTTAAAGAAGAGTTCAAATAGTTAAAATCAAAGTTTAATAACAAAAATCCTTTTAATATATGTTTATTAATATGATAAATTCTACAATAAATATTCATTAGAAAGATAAAGAAATTTCCTACAAATTGTTATTTTATTTATAAATTTTAGACTTTAAATAATTTAATATATTTGTGACACAATGATGATGTAGTAATTACCTTATTAATTAAATATTAACATAATTGATATTATAAATACCCAAATTAATGTAATTTGAGACGTTTTGTGAATTACAAAGATTATATAGGTTAATATGACATGTTAGTATTTATTCAATTAACTTTTTTCAAACTAATAATTCTGTCATGATTTTCCCAAAATTCAATTAAAAATAGTGTCAAAATTGACATAAAATAGTTTTTAAAACAAATATTATATTATTAATTTTTATTTTTTCCTAAAAATCTAAGGTTCAAAAAAATGTCTTAGGTAAGGTTATATATATTAATAATGAACAACTTGGGTTTTTTTGGCTTGTAATAGTATGTTTATTAACCATATAGTGTAAGAAAACAATAAGACATGGTAATGTAATATTATTTAACATAAAGTTAAATCTAAATGATAAGTTTAAAATCATAACCTAAACTTGTCGAAATTATATTGGTTGAGGGTATTTCGACCAATACCCACTTTATATTCGAATTAAATCAATTTAGAGATATTGTAAACCGAATATGACTTTATTATAAAAGAATATTTTATGTTTTTTCCAAAGGTGCCCCTCTCCTCCCTTATAAAAAGGGCACCCCTTCCCTCTTCTCTTCACACCCTTTTGGGCCTTGAAGCTCTTCCAATCCCTGCCAATTCCTCTTCTAAACCACTCTAGTTATTTCATAGAGTTTCTAGTCTCCTCAAAAGATCAACTATAGTGCCCTATAAAAAATTTTATAGGAGGTCTGTCGAGGAAGAGGAGGTTCGGATACGTACGAAGCATATCAGACCGAAGGTAAGGGATAATTATTCCAATCTCATTCTTATCTGGGATTTTTTATTCGTAAGTATTTACTAGGGTTATGTTTATTATCCATGTACATATGTTCTAAAAATGTTTTCATAAAATGTTTACTTTTCTTCCATGTATGTTTAATGTCATTTTTACCATTTTTTACTTTTTCCACATCGTATGGAAGGAATCTTTATTTTATTACCATACGAGGAACATTTTTACTTTTCTGACAATAGTATGAGAAGAATGTTATTTTTAACTTATACGGCATGAATAGATTTTCAAAGTTTCATAATGCCTTATTTTCATGAATCTTACTATATAAGATTTTATGACTATTTACAACAAAATACTTTTCTTTTAAAATTGCATGGAATTTTGTGAAAAGAAAATTATTTTGAAGAAGAAAGGATATTTTCCTGAAGAAATTTTTTCATTTGTTTTATCGAAATTGTTTTCCATCAAAGATGACATTATTTCATATGTGTATGAATCAGGTATAATGTCTCTATGATTTACATTGATTCACTTTTCTTATGATGAAATATTTGCTGGTTTTATATGGATTATGTGATGATGGGATGATGCTTATGAAACCCATTTTATTCATTGGGTTATGATGAATGTTTTACGTTTATTTTGTGGCACAAGTAAGAATGAATTCATTATGTGATGGGTGGGACCTATATCTCCCTCCAATGAATTGGGTAATGATTTATATCTCATGAGATAGACATAGAAGAAACGGTACATTAATCCAGTTCAGTGATACAACACTGGAACGAGGAGTAAAATCGATTCAAAAAGGGACATTGTCCACTAAGATGGTCATGGCAGCAAAGCCTTGGCTACTATGGAAATCATATCATGTGCAAAAAAATTTCCACAATGAAATGTTTTATTCCCATGTTATTTTATCATGATTGATGTTGTTTTATGGTCTATGAATTATGTACTGCCAGGATTTATTTCACAACTCAATATTTTGGTGTTTAATATTTATGTTAATGTTTTGAAGATCAAATGTATATGGTTTGTTTTAATTTTTTTCCATGCTTACCCTTACTGAGCAATTGAGCTCACCCTTTATATGTTTCTTTTTTCCCATGATATAAAGAATGGTTTTAGGTATGAAAAAAGGGGATAATCTATATGGGAGATGTTGAAGATATTTCACCAAGATTAGAAGATTATATTCCTTGTTTTCGAAGACACTAAACTATTACAGTCCTTTGGGTTCTATTTTTGATATATATTAGATATTCCTCAAAAGTAATGTAATGTATATGTACGTCAAGCTTTGGGTCTCTACATTTGGTATTAGAGGAAAGATTTAGTAAACCTTTGGAAACTAGGATGCGAGAACTTTAGTGAGATCCCTAGACCTATATCTAAGGTATATATAGAGATGTCCATAAGGTTATGTATATGTATAGGTTATAGTCCTAGAATTATGGTAACGATAATATAATTAAACCTAAGTTGTTAGATATTGACGGTACTCCCCCTTTATTATGTTTTTCCCAAGCATGATTTCTGCCTCTCACACTATTCTTTTTGGGTTTTAAAAAATGGATGGAAACAGGAAGAATCATGATAATAGAGGATATGATGGACAATGGAATATTATTCTCTAGGAGAATCCAAAAGAAACAAGATTTGAAAGTCCAAACATCGTTAGTATGCCTAATCAGCAATATCATAATATGATCAATAATATCAACTTTGGTAACTTTCCCGACTCACCTAATAAGAGAAATATGGAGTTTCATGATGATCATAGAGGAAAGAAAAGTTCAATTTATCGCATGTAAATCATGTGGGAAGAGGCATCAAGGAGAATGTTCCAATGGAACTGGAATATTTTTTGGGTGCGGAAAAGAACGACACAAATCCAATAAGTTCAAAAGAAAAGGTTCAGTTAACACCATGGATAAGGATAATGGTATTTGCTATGACATAAACAATGATTAGATGTTTTAACTGAGGAATGTATGGGCATTTTGAAAACCATTTCCCAAAAGGAAAATATCATGAAGAGAATCAGCATGGTCATATGAGTAATATTTATGTGGATGATGATGAGGAGACTACAAAAGATATAGGAGATGAAAGAAGTGTTGAAGCTTCGTCAATGGTTTAAGATGGTAGTGGAATTATTGTATGTTTATAAAGTGTTATGTTGTATAGGTAATTTAATGGTACTATGGAATAAAGAAACATCTACGGATTGGTAAACTATTGTTTTTTCTAATGTATTTTAAATTATATGTTGAATGGTACTAGTAACCATGAATGTTTATTCGTATTTTTTTGGAAAGAAGATGATATGCGCAAAATGGGGGGATAAAGAGAAAATGATATTTTGATAGTATTCATGAGCTCATGACTGATATAAGGACAATATGATATCATTGTTTCAGTATATAGAAATATTGGGATTTTGGTATGTGGAATTTTTTAACTTTTGACAACATTCATGTTTTCACTAAGGTTCTATGGTAATTCATCATTCAAAAGAATACACGATTAATGTATTCACATTATTGGAATATAACCAACAATATATATCTTATGATATATGGGAGATAAATGATGGTATTCAAATGCTTGTTATATGACATCTCTAGTAATCATTTTATTTATTCTATGATATTGGATAGATGTATTTTGGATAAGATTAATGATTGGAATCGATTATGTTGGACATAAGATAGTATTATTTAAGGATATAACTTGTTTTTTGATATTATTTATGGAATGTTATAATAGGACAACCCAAAGGACGAGTGAAAACCTGTCACATCGGACAAGGATGTGTGAATCAAACCCACAACTGAAGTACGACATGCCTTTATCTCATACCATTGGCCTACAGGAAGTCCCTTGTTAGTAGAAACTAGTTTTATTAAGCGTTATGATAGATTAATTAAAGTCCAGTTTTGAAATTATGTACGATTAACATTACCATAGATGCAATTATTTATATTTGATAACTTTTTCTATCCTTTTTTTGAGACATATGGAATTACCCATCATTCTATCACATGATTTTCTAACACCGCACAAATGAATAATTAAACATCATTTCTTTAAGAGATGAAGTGGAAATTTTTCAAGGAACGAACAACGGTGATATTATAACAAAATAATGTAAGTATTTATTCTAATTCAAATTCCTCAACTCTAGGGAAATGATCATGGAAACCAAATATGTTTTCTTAGTACCCTCATTCCAGATAAATCAGATGGAACCTTAGATCATCACAAATTTATGGCTTTGTGATTGATTTCATTTTCATATCCATGTTCTCTGCCACTCTCTATCAGAACTTTATGGTTAGATTTCTCTTCCATATTAGTATTTTCACCTATGTTCTCCTATGTGGAATCCCATTGATGAGTTAATTTGGGTAACCATTACATTTCATTCTTTAGTTTTTTAAAGTTATGTTTTGGTATTCCTTTTTACGATGTGGGTTTCAATGAATGAAACTTTCAGGTAGTAAACCATTTATATCCACGGCGAATTTCGAGGATGAAATTCATTTTAAGGGGGGTAGAATGTAACAACCCAAGATTTTATGAGAATTATTCTTTTTAGTTTCATTGATGTCTTGTGTTATACAGGAAACCAAAATTAACTTGTACTATACGCAACACTGTATTAGCTTTCACTATACACAACATTATTCTTGGATTGTGTTACGCACAATTTCAAGATTTTTTTGTGGAAATTAATTTACCCAACATTATGTATAGATTTTGTTTAATGTATAAATGAAATATGATTTGATTATGTTATACGCAACACCAAACAGATCGTTCACTACACGCAGCCCTGACATGGCTTGCATTACATACAATGAAGACCTTCTTCGATAGCGTGTGTAGTACGCAATACCAATTTCAAAAAACAAGATATTTTTATAATATTATTACAAACTAGCCGTTATGAATAGTAATACCCACTTTTTTAAATATTAAATTTCAAAATGGACTTCATTTTTGGATTCGGAATATCGATATTAGCCTAGGGTGAATTTTTTGTATTTTTCTGATAACATTCAATTTTTGATTAATACTGAAAACACTGGGTTACGATTTCAAAATAAAATTTTTATTCAAAAAATTATTTATTTTATTAATCTTTTTTTAGTTGAAATTTGATACCTAATACAAATATAAGTTCAATTTAATTAATTATATTCTTTTTATAATAATTTTAGATATATAAAAATTTAAATGAACTTTTCACTGCCTTTTACCTACCTCCTAGGAGCTTTTTGCAAACATACATAAAACATAATCTTACCACTTCTGTGAGTGGAATTTTGAAAATCTGAGAGACATGGTTAATATCATGCAGTAAAATGTGGTTAAATAAGATAAAAATAATTTTTGGTGAAAAGTAACTTTTTACTTTTATTTACCATGGTTAAAAGTAAATAAGGTAATTAAGGGTAAAAATGATATTATTATTACCCTAACACATGTACTAATTGTATTGGATAAGTGTAATTTGACCAAAAACAACCATAGAAATATAATATTTTCATTTAGGTCTACATGGATTAGATTAGGACACTTATTATTATTTTATTTAAAGAAGAGTTAAAATAGTTAAAATCAATGTTTAATAACAGAAACACTTATAATATAAGGTTATACATAAGATAAATTATACTATAAATATTCATTAGAAAGCTAAAAATATTTTCTACATAATGGTATTTTATTTATAATTTTTAGAATTTAAATAATTTAATTTATTTATTACCCAATGATGATGCGGTAATTACCTTATTAATGAAATATTAACATAAATGATATTATAAATACCAAAATAAATGTAATTTGAAACATTTTAGGAATTATAGAAATTTTATAGGTTAATATGACATGTTAGTATTAATTTAATTAAGTTTTTTCAAACTAATCATTCTGTTATGTTTTTCACAAAAATCAATTACCAAATAGTTTCATAATTGACATAAAATAGTTTTTAAAACAAATATTATATTATTAATTGTTATTTTATATCTAAAAATCTATGGTTCAGGAAAATTACTTATATAAGGTTATATATATTAATAATGATCAACTTGGGGTTTTTTTGGATTGTTATAGTATGTTTATTAACCATATAGTGTATAAAAACAAGAAGGCATGGTAAAAGTAAAATTATTTAACATAAAGTTAAATCTAAATGATAAGGTTACAAAAGTAACATAAACTTGTCTAAACTATATTGGCTGAAAGGATTTTGAGTCATCCCCATGTTAGCTTTGAAATAAACCAATTTGGAGCCCTTATAAACCGAATATAAATTTATCATAAAATAATTTGTTATGTTTTTTCAAAGGTGCCCCTCTCCTCCCTTATAAAAAGGGAACCCCTTCCATCTTCTCTTCACACCCTTTTGAGCCTTGAATTTCAGACAACCCCTGCCAATTCCTCTCCTCGACCTCTCTAGTCATATAATAGAGGTTCTAGTCTTTTAAAAAGTCCAACTCTAGTTCCCTAAGAAGAAGTTTAAAGGAGGTGCATTGAGGAAGAGGAGGATCGGATACGTATGAAGCATATCAGACCGAAGGTTAGGGATAATTATTCCAATCTCATTCATATCCAAAACTGTTTATTCATAAGTATTAAATAGGGTTATGTTTATTATCCATGTCCATATGTTCTCAAAATGTTTTCATAAAATTTTTACTTTCCTTCCATGTATTTTTAATGTCATTTTTACCATTTTTTACTTTTACCACATCGTATGGAAGGAATCTTTCTTTTGTTTACCATACAAGGCATTTTTTGACTTTTCTTAGAAAAGTACGTGAAGAATGTTATTTTTAACTTATACAGAGTGAATGGATTTTTACGATTTTATAATGCCTCATTTTCATGAAGCCTAATTTACAATATTTTATGTCTATTTTCAACAAAATACTTTTCTTTTAAAATTGAATTGAATTTTGTGAAATGAAAATGATTTTGAAGAATAAATGATATTTTTCTCAAGAATTTATTTCAAGTGTTTTATCAAAACCATTTTCCATATAAGATGACATTATTTCATATATATATGTTTCAATTATAATATTTCTATGATTTACATGGTTTCACTTTTCATAAGATGAAATATCCATTTGTTTTATATGGATTATGTGATGATGGGATGATGTTTATGAAACCCATTTTATTCTTTGGGTTATGATGAATGTTTTAAGTTTATTTTCTCGAACAAGTGAAATGATTTCATTATGAGATGGGTGGGACCTATATCTCCCTCCAATGCATTGGGTAACTATTTATATCTCATGAGATAGAAATATCTGAAACAGTAAATTAATCTGGTACAGTGATACAGGACTGGAATGAGAAGTGAACTCGATTCAAAAAAGGACTTTGTCGACTAATATGGTCATGGCAGCAATGCCTTGGCTACTATGGAAATCATATCATGTGCTTAATGTTTTTCCACAATTAAATGTTTTATTCCATTGTTATTTTATCATTATTGATTTTCCTTTATGGTCTATACCTTACGCACAATGATGATTTATTTCACAACTAAATATTTTTATGGTTAAACTTTATGTTAAACTTTTGAAGTTCAAATGTATATGGTTTGTTTAATTTTTTTCCATGCTTACCCTTGCAGAGAATTTGAGCTCACTCTTTATATGTTTTCTTTTCCCCAGGATATAAAGAATGGTTTTAGGTAATAAAAAAATGGGAAGATCTTTATAGGAGATGTTGAAGATCTTTCACCAAGATTAGAAGATTATATTTTGAGTTTCCAAAGACACTATACTATTACGGTCATTTGCTATCTATTTTTGTTATGTATTATATATTACACAAAAGTAATGTAATGTCTATGTACGTAAAGCTTTGGGTCTCTACAGGAACCATAGGTATAGCCCATAAAACCCTGGGTATAGGAAATACCTATAGTTCAGAGAACCACAAGAGCTTATTCCATTTGTATAGATCTGATCTATACCCATTGTATGAAAAGGCTATTTCCAAAGTTATGAACCATGGAAATAATATAGTCCACAATATTAATAACCCAATACTTGGGGTTTTAAAACTGTGGAAATATGATTTAAAAAAATTATTGCCACCAGATTCAAACCCTAAACTCACACCACATAATCCAAGCACCTAACCACTGCACAAAATATGATTATCATGATATATATATATATATATATATATATTATCTTAAACCATGGATATAGGTTAAAAATTTTGGAAATAGGTATTCCCATGGGAATTGTTTCCAGGCACTTTCATGAGAAATGATATAAACATGGTTTACAAAAAATCTGGCTATATGGATGACGTATACCCTTTGTTTTTTGAGAACTGTTAATATAGGTTTTTAACCGAACCCTACAACCACAATTCTGGGAGAACCATGAGTATATGCTTGACCTCTACCAACTTGTTTTGAAGAACTGTGTGCATTGTTGTTGAAAAAGACCTTATACCCAGATTTTTTCCAATACACTGGATATATTGGTTACCTATGCCCACGAGTTTTGGAAACATTGTGGGTATAAGTCATAAACCAAACCCTATACCCATGGTTTTGAAAAAACGATTGATATAAGTATGAATTAATCTCAATACCCATTATTTTTTGAAATCCCTGGGTATAGGGGTGACATATACCCATGGTTTTTTCCAATCCATGCGTATAGTCATATTTTATAGTAGTGGGTGTTTGTACTATATGGAATAAAAGATTAATATGAACCAGAGATCCATTGACATTGAAAGAACCTATTTCAATGGAGGAAGGGGGTTATCATAGAGTATTTGAAATGAAATTTAATGTAAATCTCATAGAAATAACTATATATGGATAATATAATATAAACCATATAAATGTACAAACTTCTTTAGTAACAATTCTACATGAAGAAAAAGAGTATATATTTTATCATATACACACCACCAAGGATGTATCTCAACCAAAAAACATAATCAATGACATATTATATAGATAATTAGTGTTAATAGGATCAATAATTTGTGAATTCCATGATAACCCTTATTAGATATATCATTGTTTGGGTACCATTCTTCATTCTGAAGAATGATTCCACAATGTTTAAAATTATATGGGTCATTTCACATGAAAAGGCCTCAATAAATCACAAAAAACTACTATACGATTCAGGTACCCCGCAAAAATATACCCCAAAATAGATAGATTAGAGTTCCTAGTCAATAAATATATCATCATTGTCCTTTTAAATGGATACATTGGCTACCACATCAATATTGGGTTCCCTTGTCACTTATGAAACTAAAAAAACCCATAACACCATTACTAAATTTCCTAATCAAAACCATTCAAGACTACTAAATCATAAATCAGTCACTTGAAATTGAACTAGTTGGATACAATTATAGCCTGAACTGACCTATATTGATCCACATTATTCCCATGGTAAGATAATAACAATACCTCATTCCCTTTTCCAAAAAGATAATGGATCATGAATGGCACCACGATGGCATTATTGAACATGTGAGACCATATCCAATAACAAATTAAAGAATATATTTTATATAATAAATAGAAAATAACTAAAAATAATATAAAAATAAATTATTAACTAAATTTTATATCAATAAATGTATAAAAATTTCATATAACAAAATTCATCATGGTATACCATGATATGTAACCAATTAGTCTTAAAACAATTTACTATAAAATAGATGTGTATAGAAAAAATGGAATCTCCTTGTTAAAATGTAAAATGAATATATCCACTATGTACCACTAAAAAATAAGGTCTCATAAGTATGTTCAATCATAATAATTTATACCTCTAAGTACTGCAATGATCCATCTAGATTATGTTTTATAAAACTATCTCCAACTCCATGATTACTAAACCCATCGTAGTTTGAGTATAAAGATATAGTATCTGATTCCCGAAAATAAAAAATGAAAGAAATAATATATAGTTAGCTTGATTCCGAGGATATAAATGAGTAACCATAATGGAATGAAAAAATTGATGTATCTTTAAGAGGAAGGAATCATATTATCATAGGGATTTTTCTTATCACATTAACTCAACTTATATTCTATGAAGAATTGTGATATAAAAGTATCTAAGGATTATCATGTTACTATATGACCTTGACAACCCATTTTATACTACCCATTTATATGTTATAACTCTTTGGTGGTAAAGCCAATTAGTAAAATCCTAAAAACCCAATAGAGTTTATCTCCTTTTTTCCGTAGTGCTGAAGGGAACCCTAAATATTATAAAATTCATATTATCAAAATAATAATGTGACACAAAAAATTATCATTGGGAGGGTTACCAAATATGTATAGGTAGGACCCATAACTTTTTTATAGAAGAGGTTTACCTAGTCCACCATATCCATTAAAGACACATACAATGAAGGAAAATATTCCCAAAAATTATTACCAACACTTTTCTTGCTCGAGACATCCACCCATATACATTATTTCCTCTATAATGCCATAAAACTTCAACACACATGAATATAAACCTTATAAATTGAAGTTATATGTTTAATAATACTTTATATTTTAAAAACATGTATGGGACTAATCAAATGTATAAAATTAGCCTTATGATGGAAGGAAATAAAGAACACTAAAAAAATCTCCACACACGACATGCATATGGTATACGGATTATAATTACAATGGGGTAGGTTGGTCTTGTTCTATCATATCTATATTTATGTGAAAAAAATTACATAATGTGTAAAATTATGGACAAGTAGGGTAGGGATCCTTATTAAAGTGACCATGAACTCTAGGTACATGTTTAATGGACTCACAATCAACAAATGAAATGTAACACCCTGAGATTTTATGAAAAATATTCTTTTAATTTCATTGATGTTTTGTGTTGTATGCCACACGAAAATTATCTTGTCTATATGCAACACCGTATTAGCTTGTATTATACACAAACACTATTCTTGGATTGTGTTGCACGCAAGAGCAACCTTCCTCAATAGTGTGTGTTGTACGAGATACTGAGTTTCACTAAATAATGATATATTATTATGTACGAGACATTATGAATATTAGTAACTAAATTTTTTATTTTATTATATTATAATTCATCTTACACATTTTATTGAACATGGTATGAGAAAACAATAGATTTTAATGGTAAAATAAGTATTTTTTCAAAAAAAAGCAGTTTTCCATGTTTTGATGGAACACCATCTAGTTTTTCACATGTTTATAAGATAAATTTGAAAAAATAAAATACTTATTTTTAATCAAGATCTAAAAATTTACTTTGGATGAATTTTTGATATTTTTCAGATAAGTTTCTTATTTTGATTAATAGTAAAAATACGCTAAATTTTAATTAAAAACAACATTTTTCATAGAGATAATTTATATTGTAAAATTATAATATTTAATGGTTTTAAAGTATAAATAGAATATATTTTTTCTCGTTAATTAAATGTATGTCATTTTCATTGATTTTAAATTGAATTCATAGGTAAAATCATTTCAATCTTTTGCAATCTGTTAACTTTTAAAACACATTTTCTTAACAATTGGATTAATTTCAAATTAATTTATGCAACTTCTATGGTTTGAATTTGTAAAAATGGATTCCATATTTGGTATCAATATGATTAAATTATATTAATAAGCTAATTTTTATTTTTGGGCACTATGAATAATAACTACGATAAATTTTATTTACCATAGTTAAAGGTAAATCAGACAATTAAGGGTAAATATAATATTATAAAACTAGCCTAACCCTTGTATTAATATAAATGTATGAATTTAATTCCCCCTAAAACATAATTGGGTCAAAATGGAATCTATTTGAACCCACGTAGATGTGATTAAGACCTTTAATTTATTTTATTTAAAAGAAAGTGAAATATGTCGCACTCAAACTTTAATAAATAATGTATTTATAATATAAGGTTACACATAACATAAATTAGATTATAAATACTCATTTGAATGATAAAATGTTTTTCTTTTTTATGGTAATTTATTTTTAATTTTTAATAAATATCTAATTACCTTAATATATTATACATTAATGATGGAGAAATTATTTACATAGTGAAAAACCAATAATACAGTTTTTATTAAAGTAATAATACCCATAAAAGGCCCGAAAACTTGACCAAAACTTATTGGTCATGTATATTTATACCATAATAATCCAAGGGTCTTATTCATGACCGTTTTAAGCCGTATAAAAGAGTTTAGGACATTTATATTTTTTAATTTTAAATGATGTCAATGTTGTCACCATCATAATTTAATAAATATAACAATTTATATGTTGTTATTTTAAGATGATGAATTCAAGTAAAGGTATTATTTTTAAATATATTATATTTATATTCATCATTTTATTTTAAATTTATTTTTTATGAAAAAAATAAGTATATTAAATAATTATTAAAAAAATTGTAGTAATTATTTCAATGAGAGAAATATCAAACAAATGGTTTTAAAAATGTTAAAATAAATATTATATGAACTAATTACTGTTTTCCAAAAAATTTCTAGATGAATATGACATGTTATGAGTCTATTAAATATTTGGGTTTGAATATATCCTATGTGTGGATTTTATTTAAATTCAAATGAATGAATAGTCTCAATAGTTATTTTATAATAATAACATATCATAAAATTGTTTAAAAATAACAAAAATAATTAAAATTTATAAATTCAAATTCAAATAGTCAAAAATGTCATAAAGTATACAATTATGGACAATTACCACTCATAAGTAATTATTTATAACAATTTAAAATTTGGAATATTATTACAAAAAATAAAATTAAATAGATTAAATATTCGGATTTGAGTCAATTTTGGTGGTTTTTATGTGGGGATTGAGTTTATTATAAATTAATATTTTAGAGGTCTCCAATATCACCCCTATATTCTCTTATAATAGGGAACATCCTCCCTCTCCCCCTTACACCTATTTGAGCCTTCAAGATCGGCCAAAATCTACTCATTTCACTCCTCCACTTTCCTAGAAACATATATAGGTCCTGGTCTTTTTCAAAGGCCATCTTTATTGCCCAAAGAGGAGGTTTAAAAGAGGAGTGTCGAAGAAGATGTAATATCCTGTAAATATTCTTTCAAATTCATTTCATCTTATACTTAATCTTATTTTTTTGTTTCATAATAAAGTAATTGCATCAGTATCACTCATATAATGATATGTTCTTATAAATATAAACCAACCCTATTTCACCTTCTATCCATCCTATGGAAAATGAAATCACTGCACGTGCGTACGTACGGAATACCATCTCCACGCTATGGTGTAATCCTTTTTTCCACCACCACATTACTCGGATGGGTATAATGGTATAAATAATAACTAAATATGGTTATTATGACATGATACTAGTTCTGAGATATTATATCATCCACTCCATTTCCATTCAATAATTATGGGATCGATATCATCGCTCGTGCGTACGTACAGATTACCATCTCCATGACGCAATGTGATTCATTCTCCAAGTTAGCCATTCAAGAATGATTATAAGTATATATATTAAATAATCATGAAATATATTACATATTAATGATACTATATTTATGTATATGATATTTACTTACTTCAATTCAATTTAATAAGGAAACGAAAACAATATTCATGCATACGTACGACCTACCATCTCAATGGATTGTGTGTTTCTCTCTATTTATCGATCAATTGTATATATTTATATTCTGAATATATATTATATATAAATCTTGTTTTACATTCTGGAGGTATGTAATCATCATATGAATAATTACAAGTTAAAACACGGATGATAAATGAAACAATTTTACCCAAAACGATGCTTTAACATGGAATTTACAATTCAACAGGTAATATAAAGTCATAAGTGAATAATATATGTTATCAAAAACAATATTATCATTATTTTACATGTTAATAATATGTTTTAACCCACTATAATGGAGTCCCAGACACATATGGAAGAAATTGGTCATAAGGTAAGGGATAATTTTTCAAATCTAATTTTTATCCGAGATTGCTTATTCTTAATTATTTACTGGGGTTATATTTTTCATCCATGTCAATAAAAATGTTTTTCATTAAGTTATTATTGTTTTTAAATGTATGTTTAATGTCATGTATACCCCTCATTGACTTTTACATAGTGTTATGGAAGGAATATTTCTTTTGATTATGATACGATAAACTTTTTTGACTTTTCCAGCAAAAGTATGAGGATAATGTTTTTTTAACTTATACAGAATGAAAGGATTTTTATGGTTTCATAACGGATAATTTTCATGATTCTTCCTCAAAAATATTTCTTTATTATTTTCAACAAAATCTTTTCCTTTTAATATTGAATGGAATTTTGTGAAAATAAAATGATTTTAAAGAAGAAAGGATATTTTCCTCAAGAATTCATTTCAAGTGTTTTGTCAAAACTATTTTTCATTAAAGATGTCATTATTTACTATGATTATGTTTAAAGTATAATGTCTCTATTATTTACATGGTTTTATTCTTCTTATGATTAAATTATATCCATTTGTTTTATATGGATATGTTATGATGGGATGATGTTTATGAAACACATTTTTTTATTTGGGTTCCGATGAATGATATATGTTTATTTGGTGGACCAAGTAAGTATGATTTCATTATGAGATGGGTGGGAAATCTATCTCTCCCCAATTCATTGGGTAAAGATTTATATCTCATGATATAGACATGGCTGGAATAGAATGTGAATGCAGTTTAGTAATACAAGGCTGGAACAACAAGTAGACCCAGTTTAGTAATGGACTTTGTCCACTATGATGGTCTTGGAAACAATGCATTGGATATTATAGAAATATTATCATGTGCTAATGGTTCACCACAATTACACATTTTATTCCCATGCTATTTTATCATGATTGATGTTCCATTATGATCAATTACTTATGTACTACCATGATTTTGTTTCACAACTCAGGATTTTTATGATTAAACATTATGCTCATGTTTTTCAGTTAAAATGTATATGGTTTGTTTTATTTTCTCCATTATTACCCTTACTGAGCATTTGAACTCATCATTAATATGTTTTATTTTCCACAGAATATAATGAAATGTTTTAGGAAAGAAAATAAATGTGGAAGATCTTTATGAGAGATGTTGATGATCATTCACCATGATTAGAAGATTATGTTCTGTGTTTCCAAAGACACTAAACTATTATGGTCCTTGGGTGTCCGTTTTTGTTATGTATTATGTATTATGAAAAATTAATGTAATGTCTATATATGTCATGTTTGGGTATCTACAGTTGGTATTAGAGGAATGTTTTAGTTAACCTTTGGAAACTAGGATGTGAAAACATTAGTCAAATCTCTAGAGATATTTCTAAGGTATGTATAGGGATGTCTCTAAGGTTAAGTATAAGTATATGTTATATTCCCAGAATTATTGTAACTATCATTGAATTAAACCTAAGATGTTATATATTGAAGTTAATCCACATTTATTATGTTTTTTTCCAAGCATGGTTTTTTCCTATCACACTTTTCTTTTTGGGTTTTAGAAAAATGGCTTCAAACATGAAGATTAATGATAATGGAGAATATGATGGATAATAGAATGATATTATTCATTGGAAACCAAATGAAATTAGATCTGGAAGTCCACATATCATTATTATGCCTAATCATCAATCTCATAATATGATCAACAACCTCAACATTGGTAAGTTTCCTGAATCAGCTAATAAGATAAAGATAGAGTATCAAGATGATCATAGAGGAATGAAAGTTCAATTCCCCTCATGTAAACCATGTTGGAAGATGCCTCAGGGATAATTTTTGAAAGGAACTGGAAGATGATTTGGATGTGGAAAAGAAGGACCCAAATCCAGTAAATGCAATGGAAATGTTTCTGTTAACACATTGTACATGGATAATGGTATTACTAAGACATCAAAAATGGTTAAATTTTTTAAATGTGTAACATAAATGAATTATTCAAACCAATTACCTAATGGAAAATATCATGAAGAGAATCAGCATGGTCGTACGGGTAGTTTTTATGTTGATGATAGTGAAGAGACTACAAATGATATATGAGATGAAAGAAGTGTTAAGGAATAAATTGATGAAGCTCTGTAAATGGTTAAATAAGGTAGTGGAATGATTACATGTTTATCCCGAGTAATGCTGTATAAGTAATTTCATGGTACTATGGAATAAAGAAACATCTAAGTATTATTACACTATTGTTTTTTACTTATGTTTTTTAAAGTATATGTTGAATGGTACTGGTAACCATGAAAGGTTATTCAGATATTTCTAGAAATTAGATGATATGCACATAATAATGGGATAGAGATAAAATAAAATGTTTGATATTATTAATCATCTCATGACTGGTATATGGACAAAATGACATCATGGTTTGAGTATAAAGAATTTTTGGGATTTTGGTATGGGGAAAAAGTTAACTTTTGACAGAATTTATGTTTTCAATAAGGTTCTATGGTAATTCATGTTGTAAGAGAATACAAGATTATGGTATTCACATGTTTGTAACGAGATTAACAAGATATATCTTATGATATATTATGGATAAATTATGGTTTTAACATTCTTTGTTAAGGAAATTTCTAGTAATAATTTTATTTATACAATGAGCTTGGATAGAAGTATGTTGGATAAACCTAAGGATTGGAGTGGATTATGTTGGAAATCAGATAGTATTGTTTATGTATTGACCTTTTTTCGATATTATTTCTGGAGTGTTATAATGGTGACATTTTAGAAAAATGTCAACCTACAGGATGGATGACAACCCGTCGCGTCAGACAATGTCGCAGAAATCGAACCCAGAACCTATGTGAGACAGGCCTTTATCGCCTACCACTGGCCTACAGGAAGTCCATGGATAGTATAAATTAGTTTTAATTTATTAAATGGTATGATATAAGAATTATAAGTCAATTTTTGGAGTCATATATGGTTAACCTCGCCATATTTGGACTTATGCATATTTAATAAATTTTGATAACTATTTGAGATAGATGGAATAACCTATCATTCTATCGCATAATCTGCTATCATTTCAAGAAGTATAAATTCATCTTCCTTCCTTTAAGTAATATATGAAGTGGAAATTATTCACGGAATGACCAATGATGACATTACACTGAAATCAAGTAACTATTTATCCTTATGAAAAAAATCATCAACTTTAGGGAAATGATCTTGAAAACCAAAAATGATGTCCTTGTACTCTCATATCCAATGAATCAAACGGTACCTTAGATCATCAAAACTTTATGGCTTTATGATTGTTTTATTTTTCATAGCCGTCTTCATAACCACTCTCCATCATATCTTGATGGTTAGATTTCTCTTCCATATCCATGTTTTCACCTATATTGTCTTTTGTGGAATCCTAGTGATGAGTTAATTTGGGTAACCGTTACGTTTCATACATTAATTTTTATAATTAATTTATATTATTTCTTTTTTAAAATGTGGGTTTTAATGAAAAAAACTTTCAGGTATTAAACCATTTATAACCCTGACGAATTTCGAGGGTGAAAATCATTTTAAGGGCGGTAGAATGTAACACCCTGAGATTTTATGAAAAATATTCCTTTAATATCATTGGTGTCTTGTGTTGTATGCCACACCAATATTATATTGTTTTGTATGTAACATCGTATTATATTGTATTATACACAAAAAATATTCTTGACTTGTGTTGAATGCAAGAGAAACCTTCTTCAATAGCGCGTGTTGTACGCAATACTGAGTTTCACTAAACAACGATATATTGTTTTTAATTAGATGTTATGAATAATAGTAACAACAATTTAAATTTTATGACATTATAATTCATCTTACACATTTTATAGAACATGTTATGAGAGAAAAATAAATTTTAACACCCCAAGCATCAACGGTACACTTCTCTTTGATTAATACAGTAGCGTGTGTTGTACGCAACTTCGAGTTCTAACACACATCGACCAATCAATGTAGCTGTTATGAATAGTAATACCCAATTTTTGAAATTTTATAAATTCTATCTCTTAAAATGGACTTCATTTTTGGACTCGGAATATCGAAATTAGCGTAGGGTAAAATTTTGGTACTTTTCAGATAAATTTTATATTTTGATGAATAGTGAAAATTACTAAATTTTAATTAAAAACAAATTTTTTAATCGAAATTATTAATATTGATAAATTATGAATTTGAGGGGTTTAAAATTATATTTAGAATATATTTTAACCATTTAATTCAATGTTTTTCATTGGACATAATTTCACAATTAAACCAGACATAAACAAGTGCCAATCTTTTGATAGTTATTATCTCTTAAAAACACGCTTTTTGTTTTAACAACGGGAATTAATTTTAAATTAATTTCCGCCACTTATTTTTTTTGAATTTGGAAAAATAGATTCCATATTTAGAATCAGAATGTCCAAATTGTGTAAATATGTAACTTTTATTTTTAGACATTTTGAATATTTACTTCGGTAAATATTTTATTTACCATGGTTAAAGGGTAAATCCGGTAAATAAGGGTTAACAAATAATATTATAATAATAGTAAATTACCCTAAAACGTGTCCCAACATTATTTGTGGATACATGTCCGACCATGGACATATTTGGGTAGATTTTGGGACCCCATGGGGCCACTTGTAAGTGACAATGACACTTTATTTTAATGAAGTTAAAATAAATACAAAAATGACATAAGCATATATATTTTAGAAAAACAATATTTACATAGGTATATATATGTTGGATTTTCGACAATAAATATTCATTAGAAATATAAATATATTATATATAAAATGGTATTTTATTTATATTTTTTAGACATTAAATAAGTTAATTTATTTATGACACAATGGTGATGCAGTAATTACCTAATTAATAAAAAATTAGAATAATTGGTATTATAAATACCCAAATAAATGTAATTTGAGACTTTTTATAAATAAGAATAAATTTCTAGGTTAATGGGACATGTTAGTATTTATTTAATTAACTTTATTTGAAGTAATAATTCTGTTATGATTTTTAAAATAATCAATTATTGAATAGTGTCAAAATTGACATAAAAGAGTTTTTAAAACAAATAATATATTATTAATTGATATTAAATTCCTAAAAATCTATGGATCTTCCAAGAGACTTATATCATGTTAGGTGTATCATTAATAGATCACTTGGGGGTTTCATGGATGTATATAGTATGTTTATTAACCATATAATATAAAAATACAAAGAGACATTGTAAAAGTGAAACTAATTAACTAAGAGTTAATACTTAAAGATAAGGTTAATATAGTAACCCAAACCTATCTAAATACTATTGTTTGAGTGGTTTTCGACCTATCCCCACCTTAAACTTTAATTAATCCACTTTGGAGCCATTATAAACCGAATATGAATTTATTATAAAATAATATTTCTAGCTTTTCCAAAGGTGCCCCTTACCCCTCTTATAAAAGGGCACTCCCCCTTCTAATTAATTCACATCATCAAAGTCTTTTGGATCCGCCAGACTCGGCCCAAATACTCTTTAAACTTACCTCAATTAATCCTAGAGGCCTTACATTAGTCAAAAAGCCATCCTATGGAGCCTTTGTGACCAAATCAAAAGGAAGAACCCGAAGAAGAGGTAATGATTTCACCACCCTTTTTCAAGTTCCTTTCTTCTTCAACATCTTCTTTCTTTGTTACTACCATTCTAAATTAATAACTCCAGTATATTATATATATATGTTTTGTTATTATAAACATGATACAACCATATTTCAGTATTCTATCCATCCTTTTAATGACATGTCACCATGCGTACGTGCGTACGGCTTACCGTCTCCACTTCGTGGTGTAATTGTTACATAAAAAATTATTATTTGGATGGGTATAATAATGTTTTGTAATTCAGGTAAATAATAAATATAACATGATAATTATTCTGTATATATGATATAACATCAAATTAAATATTATTTTAATATCAAAAGAATGATATTGTCGCTCGTACGTACTTACGGACTACCGTCTCCACAAATGCAATGAGATTCATTCTCCATCATATCCATTCAAGACTAATTCTCATTTAATGATTAAAAATAATTTTTAAAGATCTGATATCATTCTTGATATGAATAATATACATCCATTAGTTACAAATGTGGCTCAAATAAGAATTAATATAAAGGAAAATGAACCCCTTAACACCCGAAACGACGATAATTATAATATATTATTAACAAATCATTGTTAAAAGATCATATATGATATCATATTAATGCATATGATTCTTGTATAATTCAATAATAAATATTTCACAATTATACATGAGGTTTACCTATCCTCTACCAAGGAAAAAGTATAAAGTAAGGGGTTTCTTATATCACTTTTAATTCTGTGAGAATTCCATTGTTCACCACTTATTTATTGCATGTGGTGTGTGTACTGCCCATGATTGTATTCATTTTGTAATATTCATTAATTTATGGATATTTAAATTATCATTGAATTATCCTTATTTCATGGGTTTATGTTTCGTAACTTACCAAATCGATAAGGGAATTTGATATTTCAATTTCCATTTATTCGGATTTACACAAACTTCATTGATTATTTTACTCCAAGATTATGTGTGGAATCGCTATTCAGTAGCTTATGTCATAATTTCCACTCCCCTTTTCTGTGGATATACTTGCGATACACATAATCACTCCATTGATAATTTCTCAAGTCATTGATATGAATTTGATAATAGTAATGTTAACTCATTCTCCATTTGTTGAGTTAAATATCCAATTCATTGGTGTTGTGTTTACAAGAATATGTGTGAATGTACTCTGATTGATTTACATTGAACATACAATCATATTTAGTGTAATTATATTTGTCACACATAATTATTTCGATGATTTATCCTTAACCTAAGGATAAGGTCTTTATAAAAGATTTAATCTCAATTTACATTCCATTGAGACTTCTTTGTTATTATACACCAAATCACTTTTATATGGTGTATATAATGTACTTTGACATAGTATATCATGAATCCCTTCATTCTCATGATATTACAAAGTTTTTATTACCTTAATTATTTGTATTCAAGTGTCTCTGTTTTGGTTAGAAACTCTAACTAAAATATCATTTTTAAATGTTTTAAAGACTTATTCTTCTAAATCATTACCATTATTTTCCATGTTTTAAAAATGGTTTTATGAATATATTTATATAGAAATTAATGTTTTAAAATTGAAACACCTTTTAACAGTTTCAAAGTGTTATGTGACACTTCGATTCAATAATCTATTTTTAAATGGCTTCTTGACAAATAGTATGACTTTTAAATGATTTCAAGAAAAGGGCGATATTTTTATCTAATAGTTTTGATGATTATTTTCATCTATGTCAATATCCTTCATTATTCTCGATTGAGGTTAATCTGATACAATAAAATCTTCCATATTGTATAAAATGAGTTATTTTTTACTGTGGATGTGATATTTTTATACCATTCACGGTTTATGGATCAAGTATTGACATTTCGTATGCATGTTTTAATTCGAATGTTTATGTTATATTTAAAAATTTTCATATGAGGAATGTATTGGACTTAGTAAGTGACTGGTGGAGCCCGCTATAGCTCCTCGATGCATTGGTAGGTCTCATGAGAAAAAATAGTGTCTTGGCACAAGGATGTGACAAAATCTTATTTGTAGTCTTGGCACGAGGCCCTGGCTCTGTGGTTATGATAGTCTGGCATTATGAATTCCATCAAATTTTAATGTAGTTATTGATATTTCATGTGATTGTTCGACTAGTTGAATATACATGTGAATAACTAAATGGAATTATTTTATTTTATCTTTTCCATATTATGCTGATATTCATGTTTAAAACGTTTTTTTTTAGTTATAAATTGCTTTAAGTGTTTATGATTATCTATGAAAGCTTCTGCTATATTGTTATTCTTACTGAGCATCTGAGCTCATCCCTTCCAATGTTTTATTTTTTCCAGGATGTGAAGAAGTAATTTATTAATGACTTATAGGGATAGTATGAGGGGATATGAAGACAAGATGTTGTTGTAGTTTTTTTACCTTATGATATAATTTAAGACATATTAATATATCTAGTGTTTCCAATACTAGTAAAATAATTGGTCTTTCGAGACATGATCCTTTGTGATCATGCCAATGATACGTAATAATGCACCATATCTGGGTAACTGGGGTCGTGGCATTACAGTTGGTATCACAGAATGTTTAGTACAATCCTTGGAAGCTAGATTTAGATAAAATCAGATTATAGCACATAGACCTAAGATAGACTTTTAGGATTAGAGTAGAAGAACTTCCTAGAATTTTGGTATTGTAGAGATTTTGTGAGTTTTCCGAGAAATAAATCCATGTCTGGATACGAGCTGGTAGAGGCGGCTCTGGCACAGATGTACCTAGTGGTAATACCCAAAAACACCATTTTGAGCTAGACTCAAATGGGAACTGGTGCACAACAACGGGCCTTGCTGCACTCTTGGTTACGACACTCCCAGGGGATATTCTTAAGATAATTTACGTTTTCTTTTGAAACCGATTTGAATTATTATATATAAGATGAGATTAAATAACCTTGGTTAATCCTAATGTGTTTCCAATTTAGAATATGGTGACATGATATTCTCTAAATGATTTTATGACTACTGTTACTCACACAATGTTTTCTGGTTTTAGTCAATGGATGGATTCCAAGGAAGTAATAGTTACATTGAGAATGATGTACAAGGTGGGAAAGGTGGTGGTAATGAGAATAAAATTGAATTTTGATAGGCGTAAAAGATATCGTCTTCATGAAAAAATTTTCCCAAAAATATGATCAACAATATATTTATTAACCAATTACCAGACTCAATGATGAAGAGGAAGGTGATGAATGATAAGAGCTCCAGCAGTGGAGACCATGGAGAAAAGAATCCTCAATTTCCATCATGCATGAAATGTGGAAGGAGACACCTTAGAAAGTGTCTCAATAGAACAAAGAAATGATTTACGTGCGGGAAGGAATGACATAAAGTAATGAATTGTCGAAAAAAATGAAGAGTACTATGGATGAAGTTAAAAATGGTCCCAAGAATCAATTTACAGTCATTTTCTGTAAATGTAGTGGACTTGGCCATTGCCTGAGTGAATTCCCTATTCTATAGGATATTTTCTTGGTCAAAGAAGACTCTATGTGGAAATAAATGGGTGGAGAAATGTTTAAAAAGTATTAGCGCTCCTTGTTGATGAGTTTTCTTTGGAATAATTTTCTTTTGTATTTGTAACCCTGCAGTTTTCCATGTGAGAATGATATTTGAGGAAGAATTATCTTTTCTCTTGTGGATATATTTATAAATAACCATTTGGTTTTATATGATCGTTCGGTTTGAGGCAATTACAAGTTATTATATTTTGGGATGAAAATTCAATGTATGAGATAAAATTTGTGGTTAAATTATGTTACGGTTATTTTGAGGAATTTATCTCATTTTCGAAATGTTGTAAAATATTGTTTTTGAAAAAGGACAACACACAGACCGTGTGACAACCCGCTGCGTCGGACAATGCTGTGGGAATCAAACCCACTACCAAAATGCCATTTAGATTTATCACCTACCACTGGACTACGTGGAGTCCCTGTTTAGTGTGACTAATTATTTTTAGTTAAATGATTTTATTGTTCAATAATATGTTGATTTGGGTTCTTATGTCTTATCAAATGAATACCCTTAGTATTGGAAAATTATTTGGTGATTAAGTGATAAATGCTATTTTGGAAGATGTTCGCTTTGTTGGGAACACTATATGCCCCCGGAAAATAGATTAGAATGGGATTTCATTTGAGGAGTAATGGTGGATTTTTATCTATGTTTTTATTGTGGATTTATAGTGATTTGGGAATGATTAACCTATAATAGAAAATATGTGATTAGGTTAATTACTTTTATGTATGTGACTTTAAGTGTAATTGATGTCATTTGGAGATAAAATTTAACATGGAAGACTACATAACCAAATTCTTCTATGTTTTGGGATTCAATATTATTTCGGATTATATTGAAGGATTTTAAGGAAAATTGACTATTGAATGGTATTTATTTAACTTTGGGGTATTGTTGGTATAATTTTAGAAATTAAGATTAGCATTTTTTTCCCTAATAGAATATCCATTTAGGGGATCATCAGATATTATACTTACTATTTTTTCTTTGATTAATCTCTAATGAGAAGGTAAATATATAGTTTATTGTGCGTGGATCATGTATTTCTCTAGATGTTTATTCTAGCTCTTCCATTGTAACCAAGTCTTCTTCAATACTCATTGTTCAAAAAAATGGGTTACTGGTAAAAATTTATAAATGAATGATACTCTACATAAAAATTAAGTATGTCTCTTTATGTTCTTAGTCAATATCATAAATGAATTGCTCGTCATTATGTGATGTAACTTTAATCAAAAAAATGTTGTCCGTTTACTTTTCCTACTGGGAGACTAATGACTATTTGTCCCAATGCATGTTTGTGGTTTTTTTGTTGTTAAATTTCTCTTGATCATGTTTTCTATCCCTCTATATCAGAACTTGACACTTATTTTATCATCCATATACATGTTTTTCTACATGGAATCCTATTATATGTTATCTCGGGTGACCTTTGTACTTCTCTTTCTTTCTTTTAAAATGACAGTTTTATTCAATCTTTTTCCGATGGGGACTTTCCATTATATTCCAATTCCCAATATTAAAAATTGCAAGGAAGAAATTTATTGAAGTAAGGGAAAATGAAGCATCCCAAGCTTCCACGGTACTCTTCTCTTTGACTAATACAGTAGCGTGTGTTGTACACAACATCGAGTTTTATAACACCTCGACCAATCGAAGTAGTCGTTATGAATAGTAATACCCACTTTTTGAAATTTTATAAATTCTATCTCTCAAAATGGACTTCATTTTTGGATTCGGAATATCGAAATTATCCTAGGGTGAAATTTTTGTACTATTCGGATAACTTTCATATTATGATGAATAGTTAAAATTACTAAATTTTAATTAAAAACAACTTTTTTAATAGAAATAATTAATATTGACAAATTAATAATTTGAGTGGTTTTAAAGTATATTTAGAATATATTTTTACCATTTAATTCAATGTTTTTAATTGGAAATGATTTCACAATTAAACCAGACATAATCAAATGCCAATCTTTTGATAGTTATTATCTCTTAAAAACACGCTTTTTGTTATAACAACGGGAATGAATTTTAAATTAATTTCTTTTACTTATGTGTTTTCAATTTGGAAAAATAGATTCCATATTTCGAATCATGATTTCCATATTGTGTAAATATGTAACTTTTTTTAGACATTTTGAATAATTATTTCGGTAAATATTTTATTTACCATGGTTAAAGGGTAAATATGGTAAATAAGGGTTAACAAATAATATTTTAGTTATACTAAATTCCCATAAAACGTCTCCTAAACTTATTGGTGGATACATGTCAGACAATGGTCATCATTGGGTTGATTTTGGGACCCCATGGAGCCACTTTAAAGTGATAATGACACTTTATTTTAATTAAGTTAAAATAAATACAAAAATGACATAAGCATATATATTTTAGAAAAACAATTTTTACATAGGGTTATATATGATGTATTTTCGACAATAAATATTCATTAGAAAGATAAAACGATTTTCTACATAATGGTATTTTATTTATATTTTTTATACTTTAAATAATTTAATTTATTTATGACACAATGGTGATGTAGTAATTTCCTAATTAATGAAAAATTAGAATAATTGATATTATAAAAACCCAAATAAATGTAATTTTAGACTTTTTATAAATACCAATAATTTTATAGGTTAATATGACATGTTATAATTGATTTAATTAACTTTATATGAAGTAATAATTTCATTATGAGTTATACAAAAATCAATTATTGAATAGTGTCAAAATTGACATAAAAGAGTTTTTAAAACAAATATTATATTATTAATTGATATTAAATTCCTAAAAATATAAGGATCATCCAGGAAACATATATCATGATAGGTGTATCATTAATGGTCCACTTGGGGGTCTCTTAGATTTATATAGTATTTTTATTAACCATATAATATAAAAATACAAAGAGACATTGTAAAAGTGAAACTAATTAACTAAGAGTTAATAAATACGATAAGGTTAATATAGTAACCCAAACCTATATAAATCCTATTAGTTGAGTGGTTTTAGACATATCCTCAACTTAACCATTAAATAATACACTTTTGATCCATTAGAAACCTAATATGAATTTATTATAAAATATTATTTTTAAATTTTCCAAAGGTGCCCCTCACCCCTCTTATAAAAGGGCACTCCCTCTTCTCATTAATTCACACATTAAAAGCCTTTTTTTCAGCCAAACCCTGACCAAATAATCTCTCAACTTCCTTCACTTAATCCTAGATTCCTTCCTTTAGTCAGAAATCCATCACATGGAGCCTTTGTGATCAAATCAGAAGGAAGAAACCGAAGAAGAGGTAATGATTTCACCACCCTTTTCCAAGTTCCTTTCTTCTTCCACTTCTTCTTTCATTGTTATTACCATTCTAAAATAATAACTCCAATATATCATATATACATTTCTGTTATTATAAAAATGTTAAAACCATATTTCAGTATTCTATCCATCCTTTGAATGACATGTCACCATACGTGCGTACGTACGGCTTACCGTCTCCACGTCGTGGTGTAATTGTTAATCAAAAAATTATTATTTGGATGGATATAATAATGATTTGTAATTCAAGTAAAAAATAAATATAACATGATAATTATTCTCTATATATGATATAAAATCAAATTAAATATTATTTTAATATCAAAAGAATGATATTGTCGCTCGTGCGTACGTACGGACTACCGTTTCCACAAAGACGATGAGATTCACTTTCCATCGTATCCATTCACGACTAATTCTCAATTAATGATTAAAAATAATGTTTAACTATTTTATATCTTTATGGATATGAGTAATATAAATCCCATTAGTAACAAATATGGCTCAAATAACAGATGATATAAAGGAAAATGAACCCGTTAACACCCGAAACGACGATAATTCTATGATATTATTAACAAATCAATGTTAAAAGATCATATGTGCTATCATATTAATTATTATGATTGTTTTATAATTCAATAAAAATTATTTCACCATTATACAGGTGGTTACCTATAACACCCCAAGATTTTATAAAAAAATATATTCTTTTTAATTTCACTAATGTCTTGTGTTGTATGTTACACCAAAAGGAGCTTGCACAACACGCATCCTTGATTTGCCTTGCATTACACGCAATCACGACCTTCCTCGATAGCGTGTGTAGTACGCAATAACGAGTTTCACTAAACAACAATATGCTATTAAAATATTATTAAAACTAGCCGTTATGAATAGTAATACCCACTTTTTGAAATTTTATAAATTTTATTTTTCAAAATGGACTTCATTTTTGGATTCGGAATATCGAAATTAGCCTAGGGTGAAATTTTGGTATTTTTCTGGAAACTTTTAATTTATGATGAATAGTGAAACCACTAAGTGGTAGTTAAAAAACTGAATTTTTTATAAAACTTTATTTTACCGCTTCTGTGAGTGGAATTTCGAAAATCCGAGAGACACGGTTAATATGAAGGACTAAAATGTGGTTCAATGAGATGAAAATAATTTTTGATGAATAGTAACTTTTTACTTTTTTTTACCACGGTTAAAAGTAAATAGGGTAATTAAGGGTAAAGATGATATTATTATTACCCTAAAACATGTTCTAATTCTATTGGATAAGTGTAATTCGACCAAAAAAAACTTAGGAATAAAATATGACCATTTAGGCCCACTTGGATTAGATTAGGACATTTATTATTAATTTATTTAAAGAAAGGTTAAAATAGTTAAAATCAATGTTTAATAAGTAAATAATTTTTAATATGGGGTTATACATAAGATAAATTAGACTATAAATATTAATTAGAAATCTGAAATGATTTCCTACATAATGGTATTTTATTTTTAATTTTTAGAAATTAAATAATTTAATTTATTTATGACACAATGATGATGTCGTAATTATTTTATTAATGAAATATTGACATAATTGATGTTATAAACACCAAAATAAATGTAATTTGATACTTTTTATGAATTCCACTAATTTTCTAGGTTAATATGACATGTTATTATTGATTTAATTAAATTTTTTCGAACTTATCATTCTGTTATGATTTTCACAAAAATCAATTACTAAATATTGTCAAAATTGACATAAAATAGTTTTTAAAACAAATATTATATTATTAATTGTTATTTTGTTCCTAAAAATCTAAGGATCGGCCAAATAACTTAGATAAGGTTATATATATTAATAATAAACAATTTGGGGTTCGTTTGGCTTCTTATAGTATGTTTATTAACATTATAGTGTTAGAAGACAAGAAGACACGGTAAAAGGAAAATTATTTAACTTAATGTTAAATCTAAATGATAAGGTTAAAATAGGAAACTAAACTTGTCTAAATTCTATTGGATGAGATGATTTCGACCCATCCCCACCTTAGCCACGAAATAAATCAATTTGGAGCTATTTAAAACCGAACATGACTTTATAATAAAATAATATTTTTAGTTATTCCAAAGGTGCCCCTCTCCTCCCTTATAAAATGGCACCTCCTCCCTCTCCTCCTCACACCAATTTGAGCATTAAAGCTCGGACAACCCCTGAACAAATCTATTATCCACTTCCCTAGTATCATCCTAGAGGTCCTGGTCTTCTTCAAAGACCATCCTTAGTTCATTAAGTGGAGGTTAAGTGAGGCGCTTCAAAAAAAGGTAATATCCATTACCGGTCTTTTTCAATTTCTTTCTTCTTCATATTCTTCTTCTTTAGTTGTTTCATGATTAAGTAATAACATCAGTATTTATTATATACTGATATGTTATTATAAATATGAAACAACTCTAATTATCCTTCTATCCATCCTATGGAAAAAGGAAATCACCGCGCGTGCGTACGTACGGAATACTGTCTCCACGTCGTGGTGTAATCTATTTTCTACCCCCACCATAATTAGATGGGTATAATGGTGTAATGAGTAACTATATATGATTATTATAATGTGATATTGATACTGAAATAGTATACATACACTTCAACACAAGTTCACGATCAGGAGAACGATATCATCGCTCGTGCGTACGTATGGACTACCGTCTCCACGACGCGATGAGATTCATTCTCCATGTTAACCATTTAAGAATGATTATAAAGTATATATAATCAATAATAATGAAATATATGAAATTATAAAGCTACTGGATTTATGTATATATGTATGTCATCTACTTACTTCCATTCAAGACAATAAGGAGAGGAAAACAACATTCATGCGTACGTACGGACTACTGTCTCCATGAACGGTGTGTTTCATTTCATTTATCTATCTATTATATATATATACTGAATATATATGATATATAAATCATGTTTTATATTCTGGAAGTAAGTAAATCATGATATAAGTAATAATAATTTCAAGAACAACAAGTCCAAACACCTACGATAAATGAAACAATTTTACCCAAAACGCTTTTTAACATGGAATTTACAAAAGAACGGGTAAAATAAAGTCATAAGTGAACCATATATGATATCATAACAATTAGTATGATTCTGTAATAAGTCAATAACATTACTTAAAACATTATACAGGGGGTTCAGACACTTACAAAGCAAGTCGGACCTAAGGTAAAGGAAATATCACAATCCCATTTTTATCTGAGATTGTTTATAATTTAGTATTTATTGGGGTGTATTTTATCATCCACATCCATGATTCCTCAATATTTAATATTATTTCCATTAACCTAAAATTGTATAAATCCTATTTTACCCTTCAATGAGTTTTTATTAAATGATATGAAAGGAATCTTTTGTCATTTTTCGTACGAGGTACTTTTTGACTTTTCTGAAAAAAGTAAGAAGAGTGTTTTTTTAACTTATACGGCATGAATGGATTTTTAAAACATTATTTCCAAGAAGCTTCCTTTACAAGTTTTAATGTTTATTTTTAATCAACTTATTTTAGTTTAGAATTGTATGACATGATATTAAAGGAAAAGTGTTTTTGAAGAAGAAAGGATATTTTCCTCAAGAATGGAGTTCAAGTGTTTTATCAAAATTATTTTCCATCTAAGATAATAAAGGGTTCTGTTTTTATCCCTATTATTAAATTGATTTGATTATGTTGTGATGGAGTTATATTTTTATGGATTCCTTTATCTTATATGATTTGTTTTATGATGTCACGATGTTTATGATTCCCATTTTTATTACATGGGTTATGCAATGATGTATGATTTATGATTTTGTGGCACACATAAGAATGGTATCATTATGAGATGGGTGGAACCTATATCTCCCTCCAATGAATTGGTTAATGATTTTATATCTCATGAGATAGACATGGCTAGAATGGTACGTTATACCGGTTCAGTGAAACATGACTGAAACGAGGGTGACTCGGTTCAGAAAGGGACTTTGTCCACTAAGATAGTCCTGGAAATGAGTATTGTCTAAAAAGAAATGATTCTCTATGATTATGTGTGAATGCCACAAAGTTTCATGTTTTAAGTTATGATTATTGTTATTACATTTCACTGCCATGATTTATTCCATGTTATGAAATTTTGATCTCCTTTGCAGGTTATGATTTCCAAAATGTTATGTTCTTATGAATATGATGTGATTGATATTTCTTTTGTTTACCCTTACTGAGAATTTGAGCTCACCCTTTTATGTTTTCTTTTCCCCAGGATATAAAGAACGGTTTTAGGTGAAAAAAAGGAAGATCTTTATGGCAGATATTGAAGATCTTTCACCACGATTAGAAGATTATATTCCGTGTTTCCAAAGACACTAAACTATTACGGTCCTTGTGTGTGTGTTTTTGTTATGTACTAAGTATTACGAAATTGTAATGTCCATGTATGTCAAGATACGAGTCTCTACAGTTGGTATTAGAGGAAAAGTTTAGTCAACCTTTTGAAACTAGGATGCGAAAACATTAGTGAGATCCCTAGAGATATTTCTAAGGTATGTCTAGGGATGTCCCAAAGGTTAAGTATACGTATAGGTTATAGTACTCGAATTACGCTAACGATCATAGAATTAAACCTAAGATGTTAGATATTGAAGGTACACCCACTTTATTATGTTGTTTTCCCTAGCATGATTTTTGCCTCTCACACTATTCTTTTTGGGTTTTAGAAAATTGATGGAAACAAGAGGATTCACGATAATGGAGGATAAGATGGACAATGGAATGATATTCTTCATGAGCAACCAAATGAAATGGGATTTGGAAGTCCAAACATCATTATTATGCCGAATCAGCAATCTCATAATATGATAAATAAAGTAAAATTTGGTATGTTTCCTGACTCGGCTAATAAGAGAAAGATGGAGTTTCATGATGATCATAGAGGAATGAAAGTTCAATTTCCCCTATGTAAATCATGTGGGAAGAGGCATCAAGGAGAATGTTTCAAAGGAACTGGAAGATGCTTTGGGTGTGGAAAAGAAGGACACAAAGCCAGTAGGTGTAAAGGAAAAGGTTCAGTTAACACCAGGGATGAGGATAATGGTATTGCTACGACATCAACAATGGATAAATGTTTTAAATGTGGAATGTACGGGCATTATGCAAACCAATTCCCTAAGGGAAAGTCTCATGAAGAGAATCAGTATTGTCGTATGGGTAGTATTTATGTGGATGATGATGAAGAGACTACAAATGATATGTGAGATGAAAGAATTATTGAAGCTTGGTCAATGGTTTAAGAATGTAGTGGAATGATTATATATTTATCATGTGTAATGTTGTATAAGTAATCTCATGCTACTATGGAATAAAGAGACATCTATGGATTGTTACACCGTTGTCTTTCCTTGAGTTTTGAAAGTGTATGAATAATGTTTCCAGTATCCATGAAAGGTTATTCAGATATTTTTGGAATGTAAATGATATGCGCATAATGAAGGGATAAGGAGAAAATTAAATGTTTGATAGTATTCATGAACTCATGACTGGTATAAGGAGAAGGTTATATCATGGTTTGAGTATATAGAATTTTTGGATTTTGGTATGTGGAAAGTTTTAACTTTTAACTGCATTCATTTTTTCACTAAGGTTCAATGGGTATTCATTCTTCAAGAGAATACATGATTAAGGTATTCACATTTGACCAACAAGATATATCTTATGATATATGGGGAATAAATGATGGCATTCACGTGATTGTTCTGTGACATTTCAAGTAATCATTTTCTTTATACTATGAGCTTGGACAGAAGTATTTTAGATAAGCCTAAATATTAGAATGGATTATGTTGGACATAAGTTAGGATAAAACATTTTTCGATATTATTGATGGGATTTTATAGTAATATATCTTTAGAAAAAGGACAACCTGCAGGACGGGCGACTGCCCATCGTGTCGGAAAAGGCTGTGGGAATCGAACCCACAACCGAAGTGCGACTGGCCTTTATCCCTACCACTTGCCTACATGAAGTCCCTGTTTAGTAAAAACTAGTTTTATTCTATTAAGCAGTATGATATATGAAGTATAAGTCCATTTTAGGAACCATATATGATTAATCTCACTATAGAATGACTTTTGTATATTTAATAACTTCTGCTAACCTTTTGGTTGAGACAGATGGAATAACCCGTCATTCTATCACATGATCTTATAACACTTCACGAATAACAAATTTAACTTCATTTATTTAAGAGATGAAGTAGAAATTGTTCAAGGCATGAACAACAGTGAGATTGTACCAAAATAAAGTAAGTATTTATTCTAATTTAAACTCTTCAACTTTAGGGAAATGATCTTGAAAACCAAAAATGTTGTCCTAGTGCTCTTATATCTGATTAATCAGATGGTACCTTATATCGTCACAAATTTATGAATTTTTTATTGTTGGCTTTTCCATAGACATGTTCTCTACCACTATCCATCAGAACATGATGGTTAGATTTTTCTTCCATATCTATATTTTCACCTATGTGGAAACCCAATGATTAGTTTATTTGGGTAACCGTTACGTTTTATACTTTCGTTTTTAAAGATTGGTTTTGGTATTCCTTTTTACGATGTGGGTTTCTATTAAAGAAACATTCGAATAGTAAACCATTTAAAACCAAGATGAATTTCGAGGGCGAAATTCATTTTAAGGGGGGTAGAATGTAACACCTCGAAATTTTATAAAAAAATATATTCCTTTTAATTTCACTAATGTCTTGTGTTCTATGCTACACCAAAAGGAGCTTTCACAACACACATCCTTGATTTTCCTTGCATTACACGCAATCGCGACCTTCCTCGATAGCGTGTGTAGTACGCAATAACGAGTTTCACTAAACAACAATATGCTATTAAAGTATTATTAAAACTAGCCGTTATGAATAGTAATAACCACTTTTTGAAATTTTATTAATTTTATTTTTCAAAATGGACTTCATTTTTGGATTCGGAATATCGAAATTAGACTAGGGTGAAATTTTGGTATTTTTCTGAAAACTTTTAATTTTTGATGAATAGTGAAACCACTAAGTGGTAGTTAAAAAACTGAATTTTTCATAAAACTTAATTTTACCGCTTATGTGACTGGAATTTCAAAAATCCGATAGACACGGTTAATATCAAGGACTAAAATGTGGTTCAATGAGATGAAAATAATTTTTGGTGAATAGTAAATTTTTACTTTTTTTTACCACAGTTAAAAGTAAATAGTGTAATTAAGGGTAAAGATGATATTATTATTACCCTAACACATGTCCTAATTCGATTGGATAAGTGTAATTCGACCAAAAACAAACTTAGGAATAAAATACGACCATTTAGGCCCACTTGGATTATATTAGGACATTTATTATTAATTTATTTAAAGAAGGGTTAAAATAGTTAAAATCAATGTTTAATAAGTAAATAATTTTTATTATGGGGTTATACATAAGATAAATTCAACTATAAATATTCATTAGAAATCTAAAAATATTTCATACGTAATGGTATTTTATTTGTAATTTTTAGACATTAAATAATTTAATTTATTTATGACACAATGATGATGCAGTAATTGATTTATTAATGAAATATTGACATAATTGATGTTATAAACACAAAAATAAATGTAATTTGATACTTTTTATGAATTACACTAATTTTCTAGGTTAATATGACATGTTATTATTTATTTAATTAACTTTTTTCGAACTTATCATTCTGTTATGATTTTCACAAAAATCAATTACTAAATAGTGTCAAAATTGACATAAAATAGTTTTTAAAACAAATATTATATTATTAATTGTTATTTTATTCCTAAAAATCTAAGGATCGGCCAAATGACTTAGATAAGGTTATATATATTAATAATAAACAATTTGGGGTTCGTTTGGCTTCTTATAGTAAGTTTATTAACCTTATAGTGTAAGAACACAAGAAGACATGGTAAAAGTAAAATTATTTAACATAATGTTAAATCTAAATGATAAGGTTAAAATAGGAACCTAAACTTGTCTAAATTCTATTGGATTAGAGTATTTAGACCCACCCCCACCTTATCCACGAAATAAATCAATTTGGGGCTATTTAAAACCGAGCTTGACTTTATAATAAAATAATATTTTTTGTTATTCCAAAGGTGCCCCACTCTTCCCTTATAAAAGGGCACCTCCTCCCTCTCCTCCTCACACCAATTTGAGCATTCAAGCTTGAAAAAACCCTGAAAAAATCTCTTCTCCACTTCCATATTATCATCCTAGAGGTCCTGGTCTTCTTCAAAGACCATCCTTAGTTCTTTAAGTTGAGGATAAGTGAAGGCGCGTCAAAAAGAGGTAATATCCTTTACCGATCTTTTTCAATTTCTTTCTTCTTCAACTTCTTCTTCTTTAGTTGTTTCATGATAATGTAATAACATAATTATTTCTTATATAATTATATGTTATTATAAATATTAAACAACTCTAATTAACCTTCTATCCATCCTACGGAAAAAAGGAAATCACCGCGCGTGCGTACGTACGGAATACCGTCTCCACGCCATGGTGTAATCTATTTTCTGCCGCCACCTTAATTGGATGGGTATAATGGTGTAATGAGTAACTATATATGATTATTATAAAGTGATATTGATACTGAAATAGTATACATACAGTTCAACACAAGTTCACGATCATGAGAACGATATCATCGCTCGTGCATACGTACGGACTACTGTCTCCACGACGCGATGAGATTCATTCTCCATGTTAACCATTTAAGAATGATTATAAAGTATATATAAGAAATAATAATGAAATATATGAAATTATAAAGATACTGGATTTAGGTATATATGTATGTCATCTATTTACTTCCATTCAAGACAATAAGGAAAGGAAATCAACGTTCATGCGTACGTACGGACTACCGTCTCCATGAACGGTGTGTTTCATTTCATTTATCTATATATTATATATATATACTGAATATATATGATATATAAATCATGTTTTATATTCTTTATGTAATTAAATCATGATATAAGTAATAATAATGTCAAGAACAACAAGTCCAAACACCTACGATAAATGAAACAATTTTACCCAAAACACTCATTAACAAGGAATTTACAAAAGAACGGGTAAACTAAAGTCATAAGTGAACCATATATGATATCATAACAATTAGTATGATTCTGGAATAAGACAATAACATTATTTAAATCATTATACAGGAGGTTCGGACACTTACAAAGCATGTCAGACCTAAGGTAAGGGAAATATCACAATCTCAATTTTTATCTGAGATTGTTTATACTTTAGTATTTACTGGGGTGTATTTTATCATCCACATCCATGTTTCCTCAATATGTAATATTATTTCCATTCACCTAAATTTTTTTAAATCCTATTTTACCCTTCGGTGAGTTTTTATTAATTGATATGAAAGGAATCTTTTGTCATTTTTCGTACGAGGTACTTTTTGACTTTTCCGACAAAAGTAAGAAGAATTTTTTTTAACTTCTACGGCATGAATGGATTTTTAAAAATATATTTCCAAGAAGCTTACTTTACAAGTTTTAATGTTTATTTTTAATCAACTTATTTTAGTTTAGAATTGAATGACATGATATGAAAGGATAAGTGTTTTTGAAGAAGAAAGGATATTTTCCTCAAGAATGGAGTTCAAGTGTTTTATCAAAATTATTTTCCGTCTAAGATAATAAAGTGTTCTCTTTTTATCACTATTATTACATTGATATGATTATGTTGTGATGGAATTATATTTTTATGGATTACTTTATCTTATATTATTTTTTTTATGATGTCACGATGTTTAAGATTCCCATTTTTATTACATGGGTTATGCAATGATGTATGATTTATGATTTTGTGGCACACATAAGAATGGTATCATTATGAGATGGGTGGGACCTATATCTCCCTCCAATGCATTGGGTAAAGATTTTATATCTAATGAGATAGACATGGCTAGAATGGTAGGTTATACCGGTTCAGTGAAACAGGACTGAAACGAGGGTGACTCGGTTCAGAAAGGGACTTTGTCCACTAAGATAGTTTTGGCAATGAGTCTTGACTAACAAGAAATGATTCTCTATGATTATGTATGAATTCCACAAAGTTTAATGTTTTATGTTATGATTATTGTGATTACATTTCACTGCCATGATTTATTCGATGTTATGAAATTATGATCTCTTTTTCAGGTTATGATTTCCAAAATGTTATGTTCTTATGAATATGACGTGATTGATATTTCTTTTGTTTACGCTTACTGAGCATTTGAGCTCACTCTTTTATGTTTTATTTTCCCCAGGATATAAATAAAGGTTTTAGTTAAAATAAAGGAAAATCTTTATGGGAGATATTGAAGATGTTTCACTACGATTAGAAGATTATATTCTGAGTTTCCAAAGACACTAAACTATTACGGTCCTTATGTGTGGGTTTTTGTTATGTACTAAGTATTCCGCAAATGTAATGTCCATGTACGTCAATATACCGGTCTCTACATTAACCTACGCTTGACCAAGGAAAAATTACAATGTAAGGGGTTTCTTATCTCACTTTTAATTCCGTGAAAATTCCATTGTTCACCACTTATTTATTGCATGTGGTGTGTGTACTGCCCATGATTGTATTCATTGTGTAATATAGTTTAATTATTGGATATTTACATCATCATTGTATTATCCTTCTTTCATGGGTGTATGTTTTGTATGTTACCAAATCGATAAGAGAATTTGAAATTTCAATTTCCATTTATTCGGCTTTACGCAAACTTCATTGATTATTTTACTCCGTGACTATTTGTGGAATCACTATTCATTAGCTTATGTCATAATTTCCACTCCCATTTTCTGTGAATATACTTTCGATTCACATAATCATTCCATTGGTAATTTCTCAGGTCATCGATATGAATTTGATAAGAGTAATTTTAACTCATTCTCAATTTGTTGAGTTAAATATCCAATTAATTGGTGTTGTGTTTACAAGAATATGTGTGAATGTCCTCTGATTGATTTACACTGAACATCCAATAATATTGAGTGTAATTATATTTGTCACACATAATTATGTCGTTGATTTATCCTTAACCTAAGGATATGGTCTTTATAAGAGATTTAATCTCAATTTACATTCCTTTGAGACTCTTTTGTTATTATACACCAAATCACTTTTATATGGTGTATATAATGTAATTTTACATAGTATATCATGAATCCCTTTATTCGCATGATATTACCAATTTTTTATTACCTTAATTATTTGTATTAAAGTGTCTCTCTTTTGGTTAGAAACTCTAACAAAAATATCATTTTAAATTGTATTAAAGACTTATTCTTCTAAATCATTCTCAATAATGTGCATTTTTTTAAAATGGTTTTATGAATATATTTAAATAGACATTAATGTTTTAAAATTAAAACTCCTTTTAATAGTTTCAAAGTGGTATGTGACACTTTGATTAAAAAATCTATTTTTAAATGCCTTTTTAAAAAATAGTATGACTTTTAAATGATTTCAAGAAAAAGGGGGTTATTTCTCTCTAATAGTTTTGATGATTATTTTAATCTATGTCAATATCCTTCATTATTCTCGATTGAGGTCAATCGGATACAATAAAATATTCCATATTGTATCTAATGAGTTATGTTTGACTGTGGATGTGATATTTTTATACCATTCATGGTTTATGGATCAAGTATTGACATTTCTTATGTATGTTTTAATATGAATTTATATGTTATATTTCAATCATTTCATATGAGGAATGCATTAGACTTAGTAAGGGACGGGTGGAGCCCGCTTTAGCGTATTAACCAATCGTGATATTTATTGTCTCTAAATGATTCATGGTGCTTTTTAAACAATTTTCATAAGAGATTTCATGGTGGTTTGAATTATATATGATATAGATATAGTGATGATAGTTTGTATTTTTTTTAATATATATTATTTATTATATTTATTAATTATGTATATATATATTAATATATATCTTTTACGGCCTACATACACAAAAAATATATACGAGTGAGAAGAGATTTGTAAACTATATGTCTTGATTATTCTACAATGACTTTACAGCACCATAAAGATCATTATGCTATGACTAGATAGTCATTAATTAATACATATATATATATATATATATATATAACAAATAATGTAAATAAATATTAATATATATATATATATTATTTATTATCTATTTATTATTTATTTATTTAATTTCTATATCTATATACATATAATCATACATTTAGATATGGGTGGATGGGTCTCGGAAGTCCCTCCCATTGGAGTCCTTGACGATTATTTTGATTTACAAGGTTATGGAATAGATTTTCCTAGGGACATTGAACATGTTTTGTAGTCAGGGGATCTTAGATATCCTTCAATGTAACATGGGATGTCAAGAAGCATGATGTTTTCTATTTCTTCATCTTTTAGCTTGTGTGGGGTGAATATTTTTTTCAACTATAATTGATTAAGAATATTATCATTTAATCAATAAGGAAATCATTTTTCACATTTATACACACCAATAGTCAATTCAAGATATTTACATAAATTATAAATTCTTGACTGTTGTGAGAATAGTATTTCCCTCGAGTAAGAACCCACAGAGAATGAAATATATGGAGGTATAGATCATTCAATCCTATAGATTCCTGAGAAATATGTTCATCTTTATTTATTGGTCTTACTTTCGCATGGTTGTTTTATCTAATATGTTAAAGATTAGAGCTGGGGGGATGAGTCTGATTTCCCTCAATCTTGATACATTTTGTATCATTGAATAAGATCTGTTTTTCAACCCCTCTGTTATTTCTACCACTAGAACTCAAGTATACGTTCAATTTTTTTTGCATTGAATTGAATCATGTGATATCCATTGTCACTATTTATGATTTTATATTTGATTAGGCTTCCCATTAAAATGGATAGGTCAAGTAATGGCGAACACTTTTGTTTTTTATCATATTCATTTGGAGGTTAACATCACCTATACTCACATTGACATATTGGTCCTTCAATTTTATGATATAGATCATTATTTTAATATCAAATATAATATATTAAATTCCATATTTAATAAATTTTAGTTAATCAGGCATATCAAGGTGAAGTTCTACATGGATGTCTTTTATTGTGCCTATAATCGGAAGGGGAATTATATGAACCCATGATACCCACCCCAAGATCATGTGCTGAAATCAGGAAATTTACATTAATATCTTTGATGTAGATAATAATGTCCCATTTTTTAATCAAAACCTTACAAGTTCAAGGTGAAATATGCTATCACTTACATCCCTGAATACATTTTAGGTTTAGAGTTTTTGAGAATTAGAAAAAACTACTATATAAACAAGTCACCGGACATTAAATATTCATTTCTCACACTTGATCTTTTGCATTAAGAAATCATCATCATCCATTTGAAATCCCTTAGAGACATACTCTGTTCAACATATTTCATTATAACATGTTGAAAAAGAAACATGTGATGGGTGGGTTCAATTGATCACTAATGGAAAATGTTATCTTTAAAAATGAATGACATCAATGAGCATAATAATTGAATAAGTTTAAGATGAAAAAATCAAAGTGGTTTTTTATAACATATGAATATTAATACCGATCAATACATGGATCATAAAACAAGAAAAATATAATTAGGCCCTGAAAAGGGGAAAAAGAAAATAAAATCAATTTTAATTTTCCATATGATGTAAATTTTCATAAAATTAAATTTCATAAATCCATATCTATCATAGTTAAAACATATGTTTATCTTGGAACATAATCCCATTGAAAAATTATATAACCCATAAAAAACATTATATATTGTAATAACCATATGGATAACATATAATATAATTATATGAATAAAATAATAATTATCCAATGCAATGCGGAGTTATTTGGGTGAAACCATTGTATAATCTGTAACAGGATTACTCAATGTTATCTAGGCTCACCCATGATTTATAATTTCTATGTACCATACAATGAATTAATATTTCTAAAAATTAATTTCCTCATAAATCTTCGAAAATATATTTATTAATTTAAAGACATGATTAACTAGTGGAAAAGAAATGGGTTCCCTAATGATCTAATTATAACATGATTATCCTAGGGAAAATAAATGTGTTCCATAAAAATCTATTTAAAATATGATTAACCTTTGGAAAGAAAATAGATTCATAAAAATTACATTCGAACCATCATAATCCATCAAATAAAAGATGTAAGATTATATAAATAAAAAATATTCCCAATGGAGGATAAGAAAATTTAATTTAATTTAATATATATGAACGGATATATCATTAAAATCTCATTAAAAACATTCGTGATGAAAATATACTTTTCAATTTGAAAATAAATTTTTAAAACATAATTTTTTTTTTGAAATTACTCTTCATTGAAAACAAGCATTCAAAAATATAATGGATTTTATATGTTCATTTAACCATTTATTGATGAAAATATCCTTTTATACTTGAAAATAATGAATATTTTTTAAAATCTTATTAATAAAACCTATTTTTAGGAGAAAATGATTTATGCATTAAAATGATGATTTTTCAACAAAATGTCATTTCGAACACTTGAGTTGATAAAGACAAGAAATTTAAGGGAATACATGTATTATCAGTACATACAAAGAGGAGATTTTATTTTGACTATTATATAGTGGTATATCATATGATTTCAAAACTAGATACTTATCCCCAATCAATCCCAATAAATTATGAGATTGTAACATAAAACTATTACCACCTTGCTAACATTGAATAGCCATCCACATGAAATGGTTAAATTAAATTAAAATTAAAATACCACAATAATAATAATAATAATATTAATAAATCATGATATTACATGTCTTATTGGGTTTATATAATCCTTATAAAACCATATATGTGTATATCATGACATAAGTATCAAAGAATGAAAATTATGAAAAAATGTCCATTAACACTTTGGTAATATTAAAACCATAAACTCCATGAATTAGATATCCTAAAATGGATAATTAAATCACTATAATTGTATTTATAAGAATAAAAAAATACATTAATGGGATATATATTTACCACACAAAAAAATATGTGGTGAATATGGATTATATCTCAAAGAATTGAATGTGAGATTTGAGAAACCATAAACTTGAGTCTTAGTAATATAAAAATTTCATTATATTACTAAAATTAAAAAAATATTAATCTTTTAATTACTTTATAACCATTTATATTTTTATCATTACTTTTATTTTACTTATAACCTAGTTATATATATTTATTTAATCAATTATTTTTACTTCGATTTTTTTCAACATTCAACTTGTCTGTTGAAAATCACATAGGTAGGTTGAATATGGTAAAAAAAGGTCGTTATTTAAGCATTCCCTGAATAATAATCCTGAAATAATTAAAATATTTTTTAAAAAATAAAATTTTAAAACTAGTCATGAATGATTATTTTGATAAATGAATCATCTTTAAAATAATTGTGATGAAAGATCGTACTTATACATGAGTAACGTTTCCATTTTACAATGATAAATACGGAATGTATGTATGAAATAATTTATCCTTTATTAATAATAATAATATCCTAAGTACCATTATACTTAATTATATATAATTATATATGTTATCTTTGTGTTGTAAAATCGATCTCATTCCTTTGAGTAGGTGGTAGTCTACATGTCCACGAATAATGATATCACTTTTTCAGTGTGTCAAATGGATAGAAGAAGATGATATGTTATATTTCCAAAAATATAATTATATCCTGAATATAAAAATTATGTCATGTATATCATAAATATTCTTTTTTTACCCTTATTAACTTCCATGAGACACGTTAGTGAAAAATGGTTCAATCGGTTTCAAGGTGGTAGTCCTCCGTAAACATGAGAGATGATATCTTATTCATTATGTAATAGAATGTAAAAAGAGTATTTATGATTGTTGACACTTCATTCCATCATATAGTCAATAAATTGACGAATGGGAAATGCCATAAGAAAAAAGAGAGGAAAACACATGAAGAAAATCATTATTTTAAAAAGGCTTGAACATTTGATCATCCCAGTCTAGAGAAAACACCATTAGCGCACAAGGTATTTGCACACCACAATTTTTCACTCAAGCCACTTGTCCTCCCAATCTATTTTTATGAAGGGCCCTATTTTTTCCTATAAATAGACTCCTGGGGCATTCATTTGTACAGAAAAATTTCTCAGAAGCCTAATTGCTTCTCTAGTCGCCCTAGTGCATCAACCATGACTTCCGAATCTTTAGGGGTTGTTATTTAACACCTAAAGTAGAGTAATTAAAGGGGTATCATAGGACTTATGTAATTTTATTGTTTTAAATCCATAACAGTTGTTCCCTTAATGAACCCAAACTCCCTAAATCTGAAACACTTGTGCACCACCTATTAATCTCATAGGAACATTATCACCCCCCTTCTGGGAATACCTATGAATACATTTCATGTCCTGATTCAGGTCTCACCCAAGAATTAACATCAATTTTGTTCCTCCATTATGAGACAATCAGGTCTCCCAATCCTACTTGTGCACCCTGACTTGTGTGCTAGTTCCCACGTAAGAACACCTCACTGATTCACCTACTCTCTAATGTCTATAATACATTATCCCCTCTTCAAATCCATTCATTGAAAATATTTGTCTATATTGGATCCCTTTTCTAAATGGGATTCGGTTTATACCTTTACCAAAACCTCCTGACTTATCAAAACTTTTGGAATGGAACATAAGAATGTTTCCTATTTTGTTTTGTGTGTCCACAGCTAGAGGTTTCCCCCATTTGTTTCACAAGTGGGTTGGGATTCATGGAATGTTTTTGGGTTTTTATATACATAATCGCGTGGACATTTCACCTAGAAACAGTGTGGGGAATATCTCGGTTTGGAGGATTACGGTTTGTGTTCATTTATCCCCTTTTCCACTCTATGACCCGAAACCATAGGTATCTTGTAGGTAAGGTATAGTTCACACATGATTTTCCACAAAATAAAATGATAATTCTCCCTCCCCTTCTGAGATCTACAAGGGAATCCATCCTGGTGTATTCCCAAAACCTATCAACTAGGAGGTTTCAGTATTGCTCCTATCTAATTTCTTCACCATCACTCATTCCATACATTGGATCATTGTCCAATTTAATTGGAATAGATTGAAGGCTCATCGCCTCACCCTCTTACATTGTCACCACACCCACATCCACCATTTCCGCAATAGGATCACCCTCTTCCACTAGTGGAGGAGGAAAATTGTGGGTTCATTTGTTGATTTTTTACATCATCTTGATTCTCACACAAACCATGAATCGTATGGGAATATAGATATGTTATGATCATAACATTTTCCCAATAATTATCTAAACTATGATAACTATGATTCGTGATAACTAGGATTTGTAGGATGTCTTCTTGGTGGCCCGAGATGAAAATGGTTCCCATCCAAAAGGTTTTCCCCATAATGACCCCTAAAATGGGATGTTATCATGGATAATCCCAAACACAATTAATAAATAACAAAAACTATGATTCCCCTCATAATTGGAAAAGGTAGGAAGCCTTCTCAGGGATCAAGATCAATGGATATCCTTTTATGAATCCATACCTAATTCCCTTAATCTGGGCATTCTCATTAAGAATAATCGCCAAATTAAAACACCCCAAGTCATCAAGGAATCATCTTCAAGAACTAACCCAAAACCCATTTACCTCAAAAGGCTATAAGTTCCTATGACATTAATTGAAAATCAAGGGGTTTCATTCCCATTAAAATGAGATACGTAATATGCCTCCATGTGTTTCAAACCCAACACTTAAAATCAACCCTATTCTTCCTAGGCCATATTCCCAAGAGGGTTGAATATTACTTGGAAACCCATATCCTTTCCATGTTCCTGAGGTTTTTTTATTAAGTCCCACGTAAAAATTTGACTAAGCACCTTTCACATAGATTTCCATACCACATGACATTAATTTATATGGATAGGTCCTTATCAAATAACTTAAAAAATTATGATATTTCAAATTAAGTGGCACCTAAGTAAGAGGGTTCAAATTCCTTTCACAAGGATACGTAGGCAGCTTATTTTTTGAGTACTATCCCTATATCAAACAAACCATTGTCTCCCTGGATGACAATAAATTATATTGTTCCCCACTGAATGGATTAAAAACCAGTATCATCGTAATGATGGTTAAAATAATCTCTATATAGTATATGAGAGGATACAATTGATGGAGAACATTGAATACATACAAATATCTCCATTAATTATGATCCTTAAAAACATATGTATGATTATATATTTTACACATGTTAATAAGTGATTCTAAATTACAAGGGAAACATATGTTATACTAGGTGAATTAATAATGATTAATAAAAAATAATAAATTTATAAATAGTGTCCTAGTGAAGAAAACAATTCCCTTAAAAGGGTGTGATGAGTCTGGCCTCCCATCCTCTCGACTAATGCATGTTCTTGTGTATTGTAAAGTCCAAACATAAAGAACGTCTATATTTGGAAAGAATGACCCATTTGGATAAATTAATGTTCGATGTTTTCGATTCCATGATTAAATCCAATGAAAACTATCTAGATTTATTGATTCTTAAACTAGAACACACATTTCAAGGAACTACGAAACCAAAATGGGGGAACCCAACGTGAATCATAAACCATATTAATAATGTTACCAACCTTTCTGGCCCATATCAATTGATAAAGTAATGACAGAAAAAAATTCAATCAGAGATGTTTCTATCTGAAATATGTTTATTTAATGGAGTATATTGTTGTTCTCAATTTTTTCTGAAAGATATTTTCACTCCAAAATGGCATTCTTCAAGACGACACCAGTGAATTTCTCAGCCCCTACTCATGCTGGATCTTCATCCACAGGAATGAAATCATCACCAAATCAGCGTCTTCAATGTTGGGTATCTAATGTGATGGTAATGGAGTACCGTTAGCATGAAAATATCCCAGCATTGGTGGCTACCCAATATCTCAGTAGATTAGTAACAATCGTTGATCCTCCAGTCAAAGATGACTGATGGTCAAGAAGCAGACGGTGCCAACCTCCATCTTCAACCATTTTGGGTCCTTATCACTTTATCCCCACAAGAAGTCCCACCTATACTATAGAGATGTGGATCTAGAGGTTAATCATGGACTCAATTTAAATATATATTGTTCTGTCCCGAGGACTCCCACCAACAATCACAGCTAGTATAATTGCACGATATTAAACCGCCCAACCTGATGGGTGTGTTTCCTCTAGACATTCGACAAATTCATGAGAATTATAAGTACCCACTGATAGTACAGGTAGGACATGAGAATTCACATGCCTCTACTCCAGATGTGTAATGGACCTATATTCCTATTCTGGCTGCTGATGTCACCAAACATATCTTAGAACTGGTGAAACAGCAGACACAAATTCATACACAAAATCTATAATCCTGAATTATTATCATGAAAAGAACTTCATCCATACTAGGGGAACAAAAACATAAATTTGTCCCCACACCTAGGATGACACATCAACATTCCATCCTGGAGCAGATACATACCCATGTTCCAGTCCGGGAGGGTTATGGGGCATACTCTGCCATATCATACAGACAAGAGGTTCAAGAACATACACCCCTTCTAATTGCAGGTAATCATCCCATTCTGATAACCACTCAAAGACTAGGGCATACACCTACCTATGACAACCATATATCCCAACAAGTGGACCCAAATAAGTGCAAGAGAGAATCCAAGAAGAATTATCACCATGAATAGTTATAAAACCAATGTCCAAGCTGCAATCTGGCTCCTCATAATGCTAGAGTTCTTGAAGCCCTCAGAATTGTTTCTGTTACAGATCTGGATCCTACACTGTCATTACCAAATTCTTGTAGTAGTAGAATTAATTATAAATCTCCCCATCAGACACATCATCAAAAGGCCTTCTTAATGAAATTTTTTTCAATCTAGGGAGCCTATCTCTGAATGAGATCCATTGAAACCCTCACTGTGTCCAGAAGACCAAGTAGAAAGAGGATCTATCTCTTGATATAATCCACCATGTTTGTCCTCCCTATAAAGGCTTGTGCTGTGAACTTTCCCTCAGCTATATTGTTTCACATTGTCAAGATAGTTCTATAATTGATAATGTTATAATGATAAATCCCTCTTACCTCGAGGCGCATTCTAACATAAGGCCAGTCTTGTCTGATGCCTCGTCATTAGTGGTTGAAATACTTTATCATCCAGAAGAAATTTTAAGGGAATAGTCATTCTCTGAACCTCTCTTGGGTCATTTTTCTTACAATAAAGTAGAGTAAAATTCTACTGATTCTATTTTTTATTAAAACAGTCTAGAAGCATCCATGTTGCCCATTCCATGTAGAAAACCCTCTAGTGAAAGATGATGAAGATATGTTAAACATGATTATTTTGTCTTCTAAAGTGGATGTACCAGTCATCTTCTTGCCTTTGGAAAACTCTCAATAAAACAATCCGGAATTTATGGAAGTGGATTGAAATCATGAAATTTTCTTCATCTTGTGGAAGACTCTTCGTCATTTGAAAACCAATGTTTTACTATATGATGAATATAAAATCTTTTATAGGTATTAGATGTCTTGTAACGCCATATTTAATTTCCATCTCCCTCAGTTTCCCGACATCCAATGGTTGAAAACCTGCATGAAACACTTCAGTGAGCATGACTCAATGCTCTAAATGGGCTACAAAAGTTAATTTCTGATACCACATCTACTGTTCGTATCAAAGGATGGGGTGCACATGAAAAATTGTATTTCACTGCATTCCAGAATCAACAAATCCCATCAAATGTGGTCTCAAGAAATTTTATTGACCATGGATATCTACAATCAACATATTTTGTATGTATCCATGTACACAATCAAGAACATGCTTCATCTAGCTCTCATCAGAGCCAGACCCAAAGAAAGCATGTTTTTGGGATACCTTTTCACTAAGAATATCAAAATCGTCAGCAAGCCTCCCACATAAGTGATTTCAACCATCATATGACGAAAATGTCTGAAATGTCATAGCTATTTTCCGAAATAGGTGATTTTAGTGGTTCTCAAATAATGAAACCAGCTAATTTCTGAAACAAAATTCATAAAATCTAAAAGAAACAGCGCGAATATCAGCTATAGAAATTGAAGAGAAAAAGAAGACTACAGGTCTAGGTCTTGTTTAATTAAACCATTGTATTCAATAAACAAAGTTCAATGTTTTCAGGAATATGAACAGAAATAGCTCTAGCATATACGGCTAGGGGTGTCACATATAATATTCCCTCCTGAACAGAAGTCAATTTTTACTCGATTAAAGAAGAGGCCACAAAGAGAGTGCATAACTGATCTATCCAAGGATTCCCATTAGTTAACTAAATGTCAACCAGTTCCCTAGAATTCATCATATAGGAGAGCATAGTCTCATGGAAGATATAGAAGGATATATCCTTACAAAGATACTCCCATAAGGTCGTCAAATTATTATACATCAGTAATTGTCATTAACACCATTTAAAATGATCCTCCAAAAAATGATTCTAGTTTAGGGGACTCAGAGGATGAAATTCTTATCTATACTAATGTACAGACTGATGAAATGAAAGAGGTTTCCATTCCCAAAATCAGAGGCATCCCCACAATCTAGGCATTCCCTCAAACAATCAACTCCCACCCCTTCAAAAGGTATCTAACAAGGGGAAAGGTAAAATTTAGATCACGTCTCACATTTCCATTGCAGAAGGTCAATCTATGTCACTTGAAGAAATATTTTCACAAAAGTAAGAGAAGATAATAGAGTTGAAAAGACTCAATATAGAGTTACTTCGAATCATCATTTTTGGTAGACATAAACCACAAGAAGTTCCTCATATTTCACTTTCTGTAGGATCTCCTCAGTAAAGAAGACTTCTTGTAACTACAAATGAGGACAAAGAATTCACTCCATTGGGTACACCACCAAGACATGATCAAACCCATCCTTATAAGAATGTTTTAGTTTGTTATCCCAGTCAAATACCTACACAGACACCAATGGTTTTTCCAGTCATTGAACCAGTTAAACCTTTAGATATTGTACCATTATCAGTCCCAGAACATCCAGCTATTCCCTAAATTATTATTAAACAATTGAGTTTTTAACAACTCAATTAGAATCAATGGAATAATGGAATGCACCAGTTTAGATGAAAAAGAGAGCTTACCCTGAATGGGTGGATCTGATCCCTCCCCCACCGAATTTTTTGAATACTACATTCTGAATCATAAATGGTTCAAGATATCCAGAATAACACGTAATGCATTTCATTTCTCATCGTGATGCCATTATGTGGACTCCTTCAAAACAAGAAGCATTAAAGCTGATGCATTTTTTAATGTCATTACTTGGATCTACTTTTTTCTAGTATATATGTTTGAAATCTCGGTCAATTCATGGATGGGAAGACCCCCCACAGAACATAATTCTTCAATTCCGCTCAGCATTGCCAAAGACAATAGTTTTGATCATACAAATTTCATGAAAATATAAAATTAAAGAGGTTCATATTTCATTTCTTATGGGAAGGAATTATATATTCCTTAAATATAGAACTACCAAAGGGAAAGATTCTCCCAATTTGTGTGGAAAATATGCATGATGAGTTACGCACACCATTGATCCCTGTGAAATACACAATATAGTTTTGCGGCATTGCTTCAATTTCCCGATAGGTGGTGGATTCCATTGTGGAAACTAATGTTGAAACCCGTGTAATTCCATCAGCCCGGGGAAGGAGAATAGGGAAAGAAGAGGCTATTGTAGTCACACTCAAGAAATAACCTATAACTTCTTCCTCATCAAAACCATCATCATATCAAAGGGCTCTACCTCATGAGCATCAGTAGCAATAACTCCTTTGTCAAGATGATCAAAGAGTTAATAGGCAGAAAAAGATTGAGGAGTTAAAGGAAAAAGTTTATTCATTCCAGAATGAACAGGTTATGAGTTACTTCATCCCATCTCTAGAAAATAATTTAGTTCAGTTTCCATGGATGAAGAAACAAACTAAATAAATAGATGAAGATCTTGCAAACTATTGTGCCTTTCACCAGATGTTGGGGAATCCCATCCAAGTGTGTTTTTTTTCAAATAACTCCTTAAATAAATGGTAGACTCTGGACATGTGAAGTTGAAAAGGTCATCATCCCAAATAGAATGTATTTCTATTACTCATCTAGAGGAAGAAGGCGAATAGTAGGAAGTCAAAGGTAAAAATGTGCCGAAATATGATGACTGGATGATCAGGAAAATGATCAACAGAACACATACCATTATATGAACATAGTTGAAACAACTGATTGTGCCTTCTGCCACTCACGTCAAAGAAAAACCATCTTCATCAAAAGATCAGTCCTCCAAAGGTCAGTCCTCAAAGAAGCTATGTGATCAGAAGGATAAAGAGAATTCAGATGAAGATGAACTCATGTCAAATCCAAAGTTTTCATTGACTCTGGAATATTTCATGAAATCTTTTAAAAAGAATGGGCACCGCCAAACCAAATGGAACAACCAAAACTGGCCTATCAAGAATAATATTCCTCATATGAATAATTGATATTCGGTACCTTCAATGTTATCAATTTAACAGATCCCTATTCCAATAGATATTCTTGTTATATTGATCATGATTACCATATAACTAACGAGGTAACTAGGGGAAAAATCCAAGGTCTAGGATAAAATGGATGAAATGGGAATTCTTGAAGCTAAAATTTTAACTCTACCATTGATCGAACCGTAAATCCAGCTGAAACTCATGGGAGAGCCCTTCAGCAAGCTCAACATTGAAAAAGAGATTCCTAAATTCATGTCAGGTTCTGTTCTGAAATGATTATTTTGGAAGAAAAATTTGAGAATAAACCATATTTATCTCAGCAGGCTGATAGACCTAGTCAGTCTACTCTACCAAAGCCATGAGTATTTTTAGCTTCAACTCTGACATATGGTAAATCTACATCAGATGCATCAGCTTCCAAGGAAACTGTAATACCGCATCACCATGATAGGACACATAGACCTTCTAACCAAAAGTATAATGTTTTTAAGTATTTGTCCCAAGTATCAGAAAATTTTTCAATTTTGGATGCCTTGAGTATGTAAAAATATCTTTCAGAATCACTTATTGAGGCCTTTTCATGTCTTAAAGAGTTTGAAACTGAAGTTGCAGCTGCTGAGGTTTACCATATAGAGAATGATACTGCTGAATGTCATGAAGTAATATATTTTATAGATAAAAATTATGATGTTGTTATACATGGACATAGAAGGCCCTTGCATCTATTTGGAAGGGTCATATACATAGACATCTGATGAGACTGCACTGATAATGGATTAGGTGTCAACCTTAGTCCAGTTCATACACTTCGTCTATTGTTCCCCTTTGAATCTGACTTATCTACTTCGACATTAATGTTCCAATGTTATGAAATGTATGAGCAAGAACATGTAGGCGAGATTACACATAGAACATATTTTGAAGATCATGTGTCTAATTCATATTCTATGGTTATTCTTTGGGACACATCCTTAAACATTGTACTTGGAAAGTCTTAGTTACGTCACCATGCAGCCATACCTTCGTCATACCACTATTGTCTCAAGTACTATTAGAATGGTCAAATCAAATCATTGTCTGGTGAAAAGGTTCCACTCAAAATGTGTGAATCTCAATACATTGATTCATAATTTTATCACACAAATGGAACAAGGTCCATGAAAAATGAAGGTTACCAGAATCGATGCACCAAATGGTCGGAAAAATATACCAGGAAACCCATTCAATCTTTGGAATATAGATTATGTGTTTCATATACATCAAATTTAATGGATAAACCGAAATCTAAAGACTCATCTGGTGACATCCATATTTTCAGTTACTTTAATCGAGCCTAATAGCATGGGAGATATCAATGATTCAGAAAAAAGTGGTGAAATCTGAAATGGAGATGTCTTCTTTTCATCCATTGAACATCATCAAGTATTTTATTCATCAATCATACTAGAAGACGTTTTAGAAAAAGTATAGGAAGACACAAATGTTGATTTTCAACCCATTATATCCTCTTGAATGCACAATAAAGACGTTTCATCATTAGTTGGGTTATAAATAGCGGAAACTTCTTCAGGATGTTCAAATACTAACTTCTCCCATATCTGTGAATGTTTTTCATTATCACCTAGAATGAAAGTAGAAGAATATGAAGTGACACATAAGGAAGATGAAGAATAAGATCTAAAGGATTCTCCTCAACATTTGAGGCAGGTGTCTCTACCACTGTGGATGAGATCAAAGAAATAAATCTGGGTATAGAAGAAGATCCACACCCAAATATAATAAGTGTGACCATGACTTCTGAAGATCAAGACTTGTATATATAATTTCTTAAGAAATATGAAGATATTTTTTTGAAATTATACATAAATGTCAGGTGTTAATTCATATTTAGACACTCGTCATTTGAGTTTTCCAAAATAATGTTGAGGATTCTAGTAGGTAGCAAAAGAGAACACCTAACTCAAAAATCTAAAATTCAAGTTGAAGTTGGTATGGTTATCAATGATAAATTTTTCAGGGAGGTTAAATATCCCATATGGGAGGCCAACATTGTCCCAGTGGAAAAGAGAAATTAGAAAATCAAATTTTCCATTGATTTCAGAGATCTTAAAGGGAATTTTCCTAAAGATGACTTTTTAGTTCTGATCATAGAGCTTTTAATTGATCCAGTAGCTGAATATGAAGCTCTTTCCTTTATGGATGGATACTTTATGTACAATCAAATTCGCATGGCCCTGGAGGATGAGGAGTATACAACATTAAAATTCCCTCAAGGCATGTTTTGATATTGGGTAATTCCATTTGTCTTGAAGAATGTAGGTGTAATGTATAAACCTTCCATGAACCATATATTCAATGCAATCTTATGAAAATTTTCCGAATGTTTTGTGGATGACATGGTTGTTAAATCCAGACAACGTTCCAATAACATGGTTTATCTGAAGACCATATTTAATAAACATTGAAAACAACAATTGAAGATGAACCCCTTGATATGTTATTTTGAGGTATCCTTAGAAAAATTATTCTTATCCATTACAAGCCATCATTTCATCGAAGTTGATCTTGAGAAATAAAATGTAACACTTGTAATTTCACCTCCTAAAAGTTGAAATATTTAAGGGGAATCCAAGGATACTTAGCCTATATTTGGGTCCTCATCAAGAATTTAGGCAGGAAAGTATTTTCCCCTTAGTAGATTAATAATGAAGGGAGTCACCTATCAATAAACTAATTACTTCCAAGAGGAATTTGATACCCTCAAGAAATATCTATTGAGTCCACCGATATTAATGAAACAAGTTGATAGAAGACCCCTTATTCACTATGTGACTGCTTTTGAGAGATCATTAGGTTTCTGCCTTTCCAAAATTAATTATTATGGGAATGAAAATATCTTTTACTGTCTCATTTGAACATTGCTTGATAATGAGAATTGGTATTCATGTATCTAGATGTGGTTCCTCAAATTAATATTTTATTTTCAGAAATTGAGGCACTAACTTCAACATCCTAAGATCTAATTGGTGTCTCACAATAACATGTTAAAATTTATCCATAGTCCTTATATGCTTACAGGGCATTGGGAAGTTATTTTGCAACAGTTTGATATCTAGTTGGTTCTTCATAATGCAATAAAAGTCCTTGATCTATCAAATTTCCTTGCTAAACACCAATCTATGGAAGATAAATTATTTAATACTGAACTTCTTGATGTCTAGGTATTGTCTATTCATGATAATCTCCAAACATGGGAAATGTACATTGATGGTGACTCCATATGTATAACAAGGAAGAGATTGGAAAACTCTAAACTCGACAATGTTGGGTTAGGAATTGTAATTTTCTCCCAAGAAAAGGAAGTGTTTTTTTATTCCTTCTTGTTGAAAGAACGCATTTCCAACAATGATGTTGAGTAACAAAATTTGATAACACACATGGAATTAGCACTTCAGGAACATGAGAACCACCTGAAATTGAAAGGTGAATCTATGAAAGTAATCAAACAAATCAATGAGGATTATTCTACCAGAAAAGAAGAGTTATCCCTTTTCTATTATTATGGCAGAGGGTTAATGGATGAATATCCCCCTCAGCCAACATTGCCTTATGTCCCGCAATCACAATAATCACATGATGATGCATTTGGTAATGTAGCTACAACCCTTTAAGATCCCAATAGGGATGATACAATCATCAGTATTTACAAACATCGTGTGGTCTCTCCTTTCGTTCAAACTAGAATGGATGAAATTAACGAATTTAGCTATATTTCAAATCCATATAGTCATACCACATGATGGATGATACCCATAATGGAATCCCATAAACATGGAGTAAATCCACTAGATAGAGCTGAAAATGACAGATCCACGGATGAGTGTCCAATTTTACTCTTTATGATATACTTGATCATTAGAAGATTCTCTAAAAACGAGGCTTTGATGGAATCCTCTGCAGGTTTTATGAGATAGAAGAAATTGTAGTTGTTAGGATAGAAGTACCTGGAGGATCATGTGCTACTCAACAATATGAGAATAGGATTTCTAATCAAATCCTAAGACTTGGATACATTCGTCCTTCACTAACATGGGATTGCAGACATTTCACTACGAAATATCATATCTACCAAGTTCATTACAGGTGCATGTGAACTTCATTAATCAACACCAGAGTTTATACATAAAACAAAACAATCCTATTAATTTTCCACATGGGGAATGGATGTCGTATAGTCCTATCATCCTGCTATGGCTATGTAGTTCTAGTTTATTCTTTCGGTTACTGGCTTCTTCTCCAAATGGGTGAAGGAAAAACCTCTCAATGAATTCAGATCTTGAATCATTGTTAGTTTTTTAAAATCTAATATCATCCGAAGATTTGTTGTCCCTCATAATATATTGAAAGACAATGGTGCTAATTAATATTCTTTTTAGGTAAAGAGGTTATATCTTGAGCATAATAACAAATCCAAAAATTTATCTCACTATCATGCGGTAGCCAATGGACAGATATAGGATTTCAATAAAACCATATCAAACAGAATTTAGAATATAGTGGATAATGATAAGAAATAATGGCATGATAAATTTTTTTCCGATTTATGGGATTATTGGACTACTACCTGTATTTCCACTCCGGAAACGCCATATTCATTAGTGTACAACACAGAAGTAGTTTGGCCTATTGAGATTCAATTTCATTCACACAATGTTGCAATATGTCATCATATTTCAACAGAAGATATGTCTCAGAAATGATTTGATGAGCTGGAATGATTGCACGAAAAAAGATTATATATTTTTCATCATTTAGGAGTCTATCAGAAAAGAATAGTGTTTTCTTTTAACAAGAATGTTAATCTCCACTCATTTATTTACGAAGAATTGGTATTGGTCTTCAGGACTCCAATGATACTAGGAAAGAAATCTCAAAACCATGATCCAAACTAGGAAGGAACTTATTCCATACATATATTACACTCAAATAGAACTTATGCCTTAATCTCAATGGATGGGGAGCTTTTCAAAACTCCAACCAATGATAGATTCTTGAATAAATACCTTTTGTAACTTCACACAATGTCTTTTATACATGACCCTAAACTGAAGATGAGAGAGTTTCAGTTTCATGATATTAAACTGCAAAACAACAATAGTTGTCCATGTTGCACGACGATAAAATATGTAGCATCGTTTTCCTTGTCTGACGACGTTAAACTAGAGGACATAATTTTTCCTCGTTATGAAACATTAAACTGTATGATTGATGTCTCCTCTACATGACATTAATAGATTCCTTATGCAAGCATCACTGACATTATTTCTATTTCATAGTGGCACATACATCAATTTATTCCCTGTGTCTGAATCAGATCTACACAGGGAACTCATATTAAGAACTACAAGTGGCTTGATTATCATCCATATGAGATTTGTAGAGACTCATTGATCTCGAATCATGGTCCTAGCATCAACCAATAAAAATTATTATTTCATTTCTACTCTAGTATATGAACCAGATCGATACATAGTGCCCATTCAAGATACTTGGTTTTATTTAGATACCTTTTTATGTCATAAGATTAACTATTATTCTAGAATGTGTTAAAGCCCCTCTCTCCCACATTTATCTCAATTGGCGGGGGAAAATATTTTTCAATAACTATGTATGGGTAGATTCTCATTCATATAAGATACGTAAAGATGCATCGATCACCAATTTTTGGCCCATCCATAATAAAAACCTCTTTTATTCTCTATGTAAAAATCAAACCTTCATAGGGAATATTTAAATAAATGTGTATGCCATGATTCTCATAGAAATGATATACATAGTAACAACTTATATTAATTCCTTAGTCGAGCCACAATATTTTCTTTTTAAGTTGAAATCATGTCAGGTCTTCGCTGTATGACTCTAAACCAAAAAGCATAATACTGAATCAATGGAAACAATGAAAGTCTCCATTTTACATGTGATTCAAATCTATGTAAAGGACATTAAACTCATTGAAAAATGTTGATTAAATAATTTCTCCTGGGTATTCAGTATCACCCCCTTCCATATTTCAAACTCCTAATATTGAATATTTTCGATATTCATAAATTTTTTTATGGTTTTTGGTGGAAGAGTTTCTGATATATGAGCACTTTTTTCCCTGACTATGCAGTATGTTCCCTCTGGTGGCCATGCATATTTTTCCTACATAACAGGTCTATCAGCCAACAGATTCCACTATTTGTCTATGTAGAACATACCCTAGTGGGCCCTACATAATAAAACTCCCCTAATGGGTCTGTCAAATAATGGTAATTTTGTTCCTGGTTAAAGTTCCTTTTGTCCCCTTCAAACTTTTATAACTATATATAATAACTACGAAATAACATTGTATCACTTGGAAACATGTCACATATTGTTCCCATTTCTATTTTTAGTCATATGAATTAAAAATTATAGGCACCATACATCCTAAATTTGGGTCAGAACTTCAAAAAATCATATTCCTCAGATTCTTTGGAAACCATGATTTGAAACAAACTCTCCATATTTTGGTATCATTATTCAAAAAAAAACTCTATGCTTTGGGAAATATGATCCTTCATAAAGTCTATTCTGCTTTTAGAAATAGAATCTCAAAATTTTGATATCTCTTTTTCCTTACTATGTAGTACGAGCCACTAGATTTCCTTACATAATGGTTTCCTACATAACAGCTCTGTTAGTCATAAGATTCCACTATTTAGATATGAAAAATATTCCCTAGTTCTCCCTATAAAATATATCCCCCATAATGGTTTTGTCAAATAATGGTAACATCGTTCTTAGGAAATACTTCCTCTAACTCATTTTACCCTTTATTCCCATATCATTATTTGAATGTAGAAATTCCAAAATCACAGTGTATAATTCAATCCTTTCATACCTAAATATGATATTATGTTTCTAAAAAAATTATCATGAAATTTGTAGAGTCTCAAACCTTTGGCCAAAGTTAAATACCTTAAATTAGAGCCACACATTGTCCTCACGGCAAGACATAAATCTTTACAATAAAATTTCCTCACTGCATGACGTAAAACTGAACAATACATGTTCCTCACATCATTCTATAAAATTGTAGAGTATTATTTTAAAAAATCCATTTTCTGAAAATTTTATCCATTCCCCATAAACCAAATATTTGTAAAAGTGGTTTTTCTATTCATAACGTATGTCGGCATAGATAAACCTTTATTCTTAAGACACATTTTCTTTGAAAAACCACCTAGTATGGTCATGAGTCACCCAAATCTTATTTTCCTTTGTCTATCAATAGAATAATGTTAAATTTCTAATATATCTTTTTCAAGACTATGCAGTATGTTCCTATAGGTGGCCTTGCATACAACTTTCTTATATAACAGGCATGTTAGTCAACAGATGCCATTATTTGGCTATGTAGCTTATACACCAGTCAGCACTACATAACACTACCCCTCTAACAATTTTGTAAAACATTAGTAACATCATTCTTGGAAAATATGTCTTCTATGTTTATAAAAGTTGTATATTTTGAGATTGTAAAAATTAGGACTTAATTATCCCCTTGGAAATATTTAAATAATTTTAGAGAAATTATTAGCCACTGAGTCTTGTTTGGGACCTAATTTCAAAATTCAGGGTCAATGATATTCCACTATAAACATCTGATATTTATAGTATATCATGAATGAATCTAAACTAAAAACAACAAGGGACATGGTAGTAAATAGATTGGGAACCCAAAAATGTCACACTGGACAAAAGTCAAGTCCTAGCTCAATAAATGTACATTTTATATGATTTTAGATAATATTGAACAATGAAAATTCAAAATCTGCAAATCTTGTGGGGTTGTCTATATAACCCTATTAAAAATCATATTATGTTTACTAAGACCTATGGATTAGGTAAAAATAACTATAAATAATGAAATCATAGATTATTAATGATAAAATTCTTCTCATTTGTGAAAAACAAAATTCACAACTTGCATACAACTTTCTTATATAACAGGCATGTTAGTCAACAGATGCCATTATTTGGCTATGTAGCTTATACACCAGTCAGCACTACATAACACTACCCCTCTAACAATTTTGTAAAACATTAGTAACATCATTCTTGGAAAATATGTCTTCTATGTTTATAAAAGTTGTATATTTTGAGATTGTAAAAATTAGGACTTAATTATCCCCTTGGAAATATTTAAATAATTTTAGAGAAATTATTAGCCACTGAGTCTTGTTTGGGACCTAATTTCAAAATTCAGGGTCAATGATATTCCACTATAAACATCTGATATTTATAGTATATCATGAATGAATCTAAACTAAAAACAACAAGGGACATGGTAGTAAATAGATTGGGAACCCAAAAATGTCACACTGGACAAAAGTCAAGTCCTAGCTCAATAAATGTACATTTTATATGATTTTAGATAATATTGAACAATGAAAATTCAAAATCTGCAAATCTTGTGGGGTTGTCTATATAACCCTATTAAAAATCATATTATGTTTACTAAGACCTATGGATTAGGTAAAAATAACTATAAATAATGAAATCATAGATTATTAATGATAAAATTCTTCTCATTTGTGAAAAACAAAATTCACAGAGGGTAATCCACAAACTAAAGACTCTATTTTTTCATAAATTTAATGATGTTTTCGATATAACATTTCATTTGGTTAATGACCTCTTCAGCCCCATCATTTTCCTATTAAAGTTCATTTATATGACCAACTTCATTCTCTAAAGTTTGGTGAATTGCTTCCTTAGTACCTACAATATCTTTTACACCATCCTTCTAGACTTTTCCAATGTAATCATAAAGTTGGTCAAGCAACCTAGTGCTAATATATGATTCCAATTGAAGACGCAGCTGTTGAACAATCTATAATTTTATATAATACTTCAGTTCTTTAAAATGTATAGTATGATTGGCCATAGCTCAGGAAAACAGTGTTTTTAATTCATCAGTGTTGATAAATATTTTATATTTTATCCGATCTTTCATAAGATTCTTCTTTTTCTCCCTCCTTTAGAAAATCACTTTCACTACTATATAAATTAAATGGTATTCAAAAAAACCGAATCCTATAATAATAAATAGAGATGAATGACTTGGAATTCATGAAGGTAGTTCCTCATGGGGAATTTTAGATATTATTTTTCGTATATTTTTTCATGCATTACAACGTCAAAAATGAAGGACCTTTTGCAGTTCAGGTCCTGATTCAGAATCTTTGTCCTAAGGTAGGACAAATTCGTGGATAAATGCACTTAAAGTAGTTCCATGTTCAGATCATTCATTCATATCAGTTTTTTCACATAGTAATATTTTTTGAGTAGATACAGAGGCTTCACCTCCGGACCTATCCATTGATGTTGATATCCCTATAAGGTTAATTAAAATATGGTTATGGTTAGTTTCAAGAGATACCAAAATTTGGTACAATCACAATATCAGTATCTCTTACCTAACAATAGGTCAGAATCATTAGAAGCCTCCCACCAAACATTCTCAATTTCAATAGTTTCTTTATGTCTCTTGGTGTCGAATGATCTCTTTAATTTTGTTAAGATCATTGGAACGAAACTCAGGATGATATTTTGTCTCAAGATTAAACTGAGACAATTTCATCACAATGGTAGGATTGAAATTAATGTCAAATGTTCCTTCTGGCATCATGATGGAAACAAGTACATTATATGGAACAACATATTTCATAAATTCATGGTTAAAAATTTAAAAAAATGAATATTAATAGGATGAATAAGGAAAACTCACATCTAGTTGAGTCTATACAATGAACTTCAAAATCATCTAAATAATTTGTTATATTAACATGTTCTAATACCTCATCAAAAAACATTCAAAGGTTCACCATAGCATCCAATGATATCCCAATTCCTAGTTTCATCTTGCCCATGTGGGCAGTCGGCGTATTTTCTTCACAATATTCCTCCAACAACCTATGATGTAGAAAATCATCCTTAGAAATAGTAGTGGGGACTCCATCAATTGTCTTAGGATGTTCTAGTGCATGTGATGAACCTAAATTATAACATTATGGAAGTCATTTGTTGTTAAATTTTATGTCTTGTAAAGCATTGTTGATTTACAAAAATCCTCTTGTCTTCTGATAAGAGGAACATGACAAATGTTGGGAATAAATGTTGGTTCTTTTAGCCTCACTGCCTCTTCAAGAACCACCGGGTTAGTAGAAATTTGTGCCTATTCAAGAAAAACATTAGTTGTTCTTCAAATCTTATTAGTATTTTCTTTTATAGAAGAAAAAGTATAAGAAATTGTAATTCCAATAATTTGAAACACCTTTTCATTAATAAGGCAAAAAATCATGTTATTAAGAAGGATTTCCACTACTGATTTATAATTTCACCTGGAGTTCTTTCTTCAATGCTTTTATTTCTTTATCTTCTTTGTAGGACTTGCATAATTATGTCAAAAATGGGTATTGAAGATTGCAATACCCTTTCTATCTCTTCATCCATGACATATTATCGTAGAGATATTTCTCCTAATTCACATGGTCATCTAGTACCTCCAAGAGTAGTAACTCCTAGGCTATATCATGGAGATTGAGAAGAAGTTGATTTTTCAATATCTAGATGCAAGATAAGATGATATTTCCCTTGAGTAACAACACTTTGACTAAATTAACTTTGCATTGTCAAAAATAATTTGAGAAAAAGGAAACATACATCTTTAGAGTCTATAGAATCATGAAATTATTCATCTAATGAAAGATCATTCCCTTCAGTAGTACTATGATCTATCATTTCCTTCACCCCCTTCCTGGTGGTAATTGATTCCTCAGTTGCGTATATGAGAATTTCCATCTCTCAGATGTAAGTTCTCACTTGATCATGATAGTTCATAAATAGAATATTAGAAGAAGAATGCAGATCCCCTATTCTTGGAATATACATCCCTTCACATAGATCAATCCACATGGTTTCAACATCACAATATAATATTTTCCAAGTTTGAACAACCTCTTGTCGTATATATTAAGAGGACATGCTAGAGGGTCGTATAGAGGATTATGTAGTCTTGTATTTAAATTTCATACCAATTCCCGTAGTCATAGATGGGGGATTATAAAATGGGACTCTTCTCTCTTCAGAATTATGGAGACTAAATCACCTCGGTACATCCTCAGTATGGATTGATTTTGTAGAAATCTTAACTTTGATGAGTGGATTTTATCTTGGATAAGGTCACATCAGGGAATTGGCAGCCTCGTCACCTCCACCCTCTAACTCTATAGATTTGGCCACTGATGATGAAGAATTATCTTCTAAATTAAGAGGTTCATTCCTAATACCTTTCATTATCCCCAATCAAGGGACATCCTGGTTCAATACCCTTTTAGGATACGATGTGAACTAGTTTTCTACATACCATACAGTCATTATACTTATTGCATCAATGAAAAAAAAATTAAATATTTCCCCAGTATTATCCACATTTTTCAGGAATAATAGTTTTTGGGAAACCATCATATGTGTCTCTAATATGAAATGAACATGGTGGATATAGTAATTTTTTAGATATTTGAATTGACATGGAAATAAATAAGAACCATAGGCCACACATATGATTTCTCTGTCAATCTCGGTGGCCAATATAGCATTTCTGCAAGCTATCATATATTCTCACAGCTCAAAATTGTTCATCCCATCTACAAAAAATCACCTCGTATACAGATTCCCATAAGGGAAGTGTGGAAATTACTAATACATACTCAACCTACACTTGATATCATAAGCATTCAGAGACAAAGGTAAAATACCATAGAAATCCTAAACAGATGGTCGAAATGAAATTCCAAAGACATGTACCCCAAATTATAGAGTATAAATCCTTAAATGAGTGTCGATTAACCCCCATAACTCTTGAAATGGTACCCCTATTGAAAAATGAGACTTCCCTCTGTAAATATGCAGTACGTTACATTGAATATTTTCTATAATAGGAGTGGCCAACCCAACCATCCAATCCTCTCCCAGCTTTGCCTCAAAAACAAAAGTTCATGGCCTCACGCCTCCTTTGGAATATTGTACTAGTAAAAAATAAAATCTGAGCCACATGGCCAAGAACCTTCCATACGTTTACTCTCAAGAATTTTGGAATTAACTTCATATCCCCACTTGTTAATCTCTCCTATATATATGGTTGTCCAAAATGTTTCAAGTGTACCTCTCTTCGCTACTATTGGATAACTAGTTAGATGAGTGTAGTTGGGACATTTTTTCTTCTTTTTTACTAAGAATATTTCCATACACTCCTCTGGATGAATATCCCTTTTTGTGTGGGAATTCATGGTGGTTTCATTCTTGATTTTGTAAAATATTTTCGTCAACTCACGAACCATGACTGGTGTCTTCTTTGAGAGATTCGATGTCGCCAGGGGGGTAATAAACTCATCGTACATATCTCCAAAGATTGCTGCTCCAGAGATCATGTATACATCCCACAAAATAGTTCCAACTTATCTTTTTTCATGTGGAATGAGTTAGTTTTTTTACTCCATCGTCTTAGTAACTCTGGCACAAAATTATTCTTCTTATACACATTGGTTTTCCTAACCCATACAGCCTCATAAATCCCATCAACTTTTTAGTCATGTGTAAATTCAATGATTGTCTTGCGCACCCAATATTCCCACATCCATGCAGGTTTTACACCCCCTATTGGGAGGAAATCGAAATGTTTCTTCCATCCTTTTGATTAATCCATCTATGAATCTCAAATATGGGTGAATAACAATGTGTTTTCACCTCAGGTTTGTGTTCTTTAAAATCTGGATCACATGGGGTATGAAGCATGATATGATCCTTCTATTTTGTCCCAAAATTAGCATATGACCCCCTAATTGAAATATCGGCAAACCATATGTTGGTATTGTCTTGAAACAAATAAAGTAGAATATAGTTCTTCATGTTTAGAATTTTGACATCTCGTAGATGAAAATAACTATAAAAAGGTAATTAAATGCTCTGAGGAAAATTGAAATGATATTTTTCCACATCTGAGAGTGTGGTGTCATAAATGTCAAAGTAGTAATGACTGATAATGTTTATCATGTAATCAATCCTCATACTGGACAATTCATCATCAGTTCCAATTTTTTTGAGAGATATTAAAACTAAAAGGAGATAAAAAATAATCATTAAAGTAAGTTTATTTTTGATGTTTTGACAAAATAAATGAGAAAACCTAAAAATGGAATTATGGAATGCATGTATGTAAGTTTTCACACAAGTATAAAACTGGTACCAAATTGTTTCACCCTAGTTCTTGCGGGAAAATGAAAAACATACACCAGAAGCACGACTGATCATGAGTGTTCGAGCAAAAAGATCTTGAGTTTCGAGAGATAGATTTATGTATGTTGGGATATTTTTTTAAAAAGTTAAGACAATATATATAAGCGATTCATGACACCATGCACACCAGGACCCTGCATGTTACCAACTTGCATGCCAATTTACCTTACACACAGCAACTTGTGTGCCACAATCTCCTATTTTTTCTTATTCATTACTTTAACTAATTATGGATACTCATTTCATTCCAGATCCAATTCGGATGGAGGGATTTTGTTGACACTCAATTCCACCACATAGTCTAAAACATGGAAAATGAAAATTCCGTAGAAAAAAGAGTGGTAGACTCATGACAAAAATTAAGGGTTTGAAAAGCATGAAAATTGGATCGCCCTATTCAATCCAGAACACCTATAACACACAAGGTACGTGCACATCACAAATTTCCACATAAGACACATTCGCACCCAATCTCCTTTCACCCATGGTCCTATTTTTTCATATAAATAGACCCTTGGTGCCTTCCTATATATGGATGAATTTCCCTAAAGCATAATCGACACTCTAGTATCAATAGCGTTTCACCCAAGTCATCTGAAACTTTCAAGGTCATTTTTTGAGACCTAAGAAGAGGAATTGAAGGAGGATAATTGGACATAAGTCCTTTTAATGTTTGAAATCCATATCAATTTCATGCCTAATGGAGACAACCTCTCAAAATTAGAAATACTTCTACACCACCTATTCCTCTCACAGGATCTTGAGATCCCCACATATGGGAATACCTGTGAATACTATTAAGGGGTTGAGTAAGTTAATTCCTAAGTATCAACGTCTAGGTTCGTCATAACATAAGTGATCATTAGGTCTCCCATGGCTATATGCATGCCCATAATTTCATGCCAGTATCTAACTAGGAGCCCCACATTGATTAACCTACAATCCAAAATCTACAAGACATTAAGTCATATTCAAAGCCATTCATGGCAACGAAATTTCATCAATGGTTCCCTTATCTAAAAGGGATTCTGTTGAGACCTTCAACTAAAACTAATATATTTTCAAACCATTGGGAAATTCACATCGATGTGTCTACTATTTCGGTTTGTATATCAGCAGTCAGAGCTTTCCCACATTTTTTTTAAAATGTGGCTAAGATTCACAGGGTGAATTTTGGTTTTTATATATGTAGTCGCATGGATGTTTCTCCTGGAAATAGTGTTGAGATGAACTTGGTTTAGTGGATTAGGTTTTGGGTTCTGTCCTCCCCATTTTATCTCTACGGCTGGAACCTCAGGTCTCCGATAGGGAAGGTACGATTCACACATTATTTTCCTTGAATGAAAATGAGAAGTGCCCATCCCTTACAGAGATCCGCAAGGTCAACCATCCTAGAGTAAGCCCCTAACATTTCATGTAGGAGGTTTCAATATTTCTATTTTATACTTCATTCACTTTTATTCATTTCATACAGTGGATCCTTGTACAATGTAAAGGAAATTGAGGGAAATCATGTCTCTTTTCCCTCTTCCCTGGTCGCCTCTCCCTTATCCATTGTCAACGATGTAAGAACAGTCTCTTCAATCAGTGGAGGAGGAAAAGTGTGGGTATCTATGTTGAATTTTGGACATCATCTTGTTTCTTACACCGTGCATGACTCACAAGTGCTTAGAGATTTTTCATGATCACAATATCTTCACAATCCTGAAATGAACTATGATAACTCTAATCCCTGATAACCAAGATACATAGGATGCCTACTTAGAGGCCTAAGCTCACAAGGGTGCCTTTTTAAAAGGATTTACGAAATCATGACCCCTATAATGGGAATATCTCTTGCATAAGCCCCAACACAATGAATTAGCTATGAGAATGTTGATTCCCATCCTAATTGTGATATGTAGTAAGACTTTTCAGGGCCCGATCTCACTAGATATCCACATCAAGAATCCAACCCTAATCTCCTTAATATGGGAATCCTCTATAAGAATAATCCCAAAATAAAAAATCCCAAGCCTTTAAGGAATCCATTTTAGGAAGTAAGCCCAAACACACTTCTCTCAAATGACTATATGTTCCTATGATATTAATTGTACTATGTGGGATTTGATTCCCATCCAAATGGGATACGTATGAGGCCTCCTTGAGGGTCTAACCCAACACTTCAAATGAACCCTATTCTTCTTGGTCCATATTCCCAACATGGTATAATCTTAATTGGAAACCCATATCCTTTCCATGTTCCCTAGTCATCCTTGGCATAAATCCCACTCCAAAATTTGACTAAGCACCTATTTCTTAGATGTTCATAAAACATTAAATTAAATTGTTTGACTAATTCCTTATCACATATGCTTAAAATGTATGATGTGTCACATTATGTGGCACTGAACTACAAGGGTTATGATTTATTTCACAAGGATATGTAGGTTTCTAATTTTATAGGTATGATCCCAAAATCAAAACAATCCTCTTTCTCCCTCAATGAAAATAATTTCTAGTATGACCCACTGAGTGGCATAAAAACCAGTTTCATCATAATGATGATTAAACAAATCACTAAATAGAATATGATAGAGTACCACTAGTGTAGAACCTCGAATACATACATATATATCCATTGATGAAGAACCTCAAAAACATATAGATAAATCCTTATTTCACACATGTTACTTTTTGATAGAAAATTTCAATGGAAACCTATGTTATTCATTGTGAATTAATAAGGATTAATTAAATTATCTTAAATTTAATAAGAGAGTCGCGAAGTAGACAATAATCCCTGCCCCACAAAGGTTGTGGTGAGTCTGAACTCCCATCGTCTGGGCCAATTCATGATACTAAGTATCACAATTTTCAAACATAACAAACAACTTTCTTTGGAAGGAAGGTCACTTTTAGATAAAGAACTGTTGGATTTTTATGGTTCTGTGAATAAATCCAATGGAAACCACCTAAAATCAGTGATTATTATACCAGAACACATGTTTTAAAGAACTATGAAAAAATGATATTTGAGTATAGAAGTATGATTATTTTATATATCATAAATAATATATATAAACTGTGATTCCATCATTATGGACATCCATGATAGGTGGTAATGGAAAAACAAAATACATCATTTTGTTATGCAGTAGTCGCCCATATACATTAAATATTATTTTGTAAATTATTTGATGGAAGTGTGTAGGTTTAAATATAAAAATATACATAAAAAAGTATCAACATAATTTGTATAGTGATTTTATTATATAATCCCGGTATAATTAGAATAGTTGGAGGTAAATAAGGATATAAAATAGGGACACTTTTAGAAGAACATTACATATTCTTCTGGTATCCTCCTTACCTTTTCCCAAAAACATTGAAGGGTCATAGTTATTCAAAACATATGGATTAATGAATAAAGGAAGGTAATATAGGAAGTTATTTTCGTAGGTGATAAATGACAAAAAATTCGTGACCAGTATTAAAAATTTGGGAGACTAAGTGTCGTTTAATAGTTGAGTACCTGTGGAATTCTTTTAAATATTCAAAACTATTTACAAATTTGAGGTCTTCTATACCTCATGGGATTAATAAATTTAAAACTAATGTAGGATAGAAATTATGGTCGATCCACACTTACGAAAAAATTACTTTTATCATTTTGTTCCTTATTATTTAAGTTACTCAATTTTACCATATATGTTTTTATCACTTTAACTAGTTTGTAGCCTTGGAAATTTTTCCCTTTAGGAAAAATTTAAGTGATAAATATTAGAAAAAGTATTCATAGCGACTCAAGAAATGATAAAAAACTATTAAATTAAAATATCATGTTGGTTGAATGTTAATTTTAACACTAGCGCATGTAATGTGTGAAAACACCACATTAACAATAATTACACTAACACTATTTTTTTTAAAATATAGTGGTATATATATTCATTATAAAATAATAAATGTTCCATTAAATGAAAATATTTGATATTTTTTAATATATATGAATCAAATTACATAAGATATGTTTATTAGTAGTTTTAAAATACATAAAAGAATATCATTTATTAATAAAACATTAAAGTCAATTTTGAAATTTTGTATCATATTTGAATTCAGAAAATATAGATAAAATAATATTTCATTGGTTGGTATGTACAAATTCATTAAATATGGAAGAGAAGCCTTCATTCTATCACACTCATTGTATGCAGATTACATTCTTTTATTTGGGCAAGCCTTAAAGAAAACCATATTTTCTATTGAGGCATAGTTCACTCATTATGAAGATGAAAATATAATGGATATTATATAGTGAAAAAAAATTAGATGTAATATTTTTTTTGAATAAAACATGATCTATTGAATTCATGGTGTTAAAAAGGAATTCCATTCATTAAAATACCCAAGTGTTCCCCTATTTTGGGGAAACATGAAGATACACATTATCATAGAAATAATTGTAGGAATTATCAATAAAGTGGATCAAATGAAAGGGAAATTGATGTATCAGACTAGAAGGGTGTTCATTTTAATCTCAAGGACAACATTAATAATTTACTTTTCCATTACAGTTTATAGACCGATAAGAATTCTTATTAAAGAGCATCAATTCATGATCAAAAATTTTATTTGGACTTGATCAGAATATAAAATAAAAATGTTATTTAGCACATGGAAGGAAATCATAAATCAAATATAAATTTGAAAAATTAGAGTGAATGATATAAAATAATAAAATTATTTCTTTATTGGTAAGTACACATGAAACCATCAAACTAATAATAGTCCCTCTTGGGAATATTTATTATGTTGGTTGAGAGTAAAAATTATAAGTATTTATCTTGATCAAATTGTATCACCAATTTTACCCTCAATCAAAATATACAATAATTATATAATGAATATATATTTTTAATATCCAATCTACCCTTTATTTTTTTGACATTTTGTTTCATGATAGGATTTTGAAATACCACATGATCATTCCTCTAAATAGACTGAAGATGAAAATTTCTAATCTCAAGAAAAAATACACCGTCATTGACTTTATTACTAAATATGATATGTTAAAAATTAAAAAATATACTTTCATAGATATTGAGACATAGGTTTGAAGGACTTATATTAATGGTTACATTGCTATCAAAGATTACTTCATGTTGGATACTGGTATCTCCACTAAGTTGCCAGTTTGGATTTCTGAATTTAAGGTATTATTCATTCAAACAACATAGTTTCTTCGAGATTAAAGATTTTGGAAAAATATGATTTCTCCTATGATCAACTCAAGTGGATTGGTGAGTACATTTTTTCTTCTTTTATTTTTGTGAACTAAAGATGATGAAACGCCAGAACAACTCTTCATTAAATGTGAGTATGCATAAAAGCTATAGGCATATGCTGGAAACATGTTTTGATTCGTGATAAATACAAGAAGTACACTAGAGAATCTCATGATCTCCACCTATAACAATATAAAATTTTATGATCAGGTGCTTCATCTTCTTATTGTAGTAGTTGTATCCAATATTTCTTTGAGGTGGGAATATATAATGGAGGTGATATTTAACATCCAATTTCCATCCAATCATGCTGGAATAATTTCAATACACATGGGTGTTTATGATTCTACTAAGATGGAAGTACATTAAATACATAATAGTGTCACTGGGAATCAAATAATATAGAGGCTTGGTGTTGTAGGTATAACCAAGAAACCTACAATACTTAAATCATTATGATAGATCCCATGGATAAATTTATTGATCAAGGCCAATGTTTATGGATGTTCTATCAACATATGAGGGCACTCTGGTTGTGGAGGCATCATCTGAATTCAATTTGGTTTCTTCAAAGGATACATTGATCATTATTTTGGAATTTTAACTGCAAATAAAGCCAAATTATGGGTTATTATTGTTTCTATCGAGCATGTTGTTCCTCAAAATCAGACTTCCAAGTTGATTGCATATGACTATGAAGTTTTTATTCATGACTTGAAGGTAGAAACCATAAATGTACCATGTAAGATTCTACCTTATTGGATTGGATGTCTCAGTATTTCTAAAAAAATCAATATGATTGTTTCAAAACATATAAGGTATAAAACAATGTTAATGATGTGTTTTCAATGATTGTGATCATGGAAATGAGCACAACGTGGTCGTATTGATCTCTTTATTATTTTATATATTTGGTGGATGATAGTATGCCTAGGGTGGTTCACTCCCACCTTTTTAAAATCCATTATAATTTCACCCTGTGTTTTGATTATTTAATAATAAAATTTAGGACCATCTATGCCTAGATCTAGTTCCCTTTTTGAAATCCAGGCACTAACTTTTGTTAAGTAGTTTTGGTATGTATATCAACTATATAAATTTGGGAGAAATTATTTTAATAACAAAAACACACTTATCGTTAAAAATAATATTTTTAACATACCCTATATAGTTTTTCACAATCCCCAAAGCATAGAAGTAATTAAACGTAAGAATGTTATGCTTTTATTTTTCTTTTCATAAAATATTAGAGTATTTATTTCCATATAAAATTATTCAAAAAACTAAAAATATTTGATCGTAATGTCAAAAGGTTTGAATTTGTTTATAAAAAACAGGTTTTTTACATGTTTTGGGTCAATTTTACACCTTGTATTCAATATTTAAACACTATGTAAACTCATTTTTACATTAATTGATGTAATTAATTTTAATTTCCTGAACTATTTACATTAGTAAAAAAATAATTTAACCATATTAGTTAATATAAAATATTTTTTTATTATAAATATGAATTCTATTTTTAAAAATTCATTTCGAATAATTGATTGAATTTATGGTAATATTAAACATGCTAAAGTGATGGGAAACTGAATTTTTAATGTGAAAGGTTCTGAGGATCACAATATTTTTATATCAAAATTCAATATGAAATTTATTAAAATGAACCATATTGGATTAATATAAGTACTATTCAAATTTTTTTACTTTAAATAAATTCAATATATCAATTACTTTTTTAAAAAAATTATCTAAAAAAATGTTTTCAGTTAAAATTTAGTATTTTCACTATTCATCAAAATTGTAACATTTTAGAGAACACCAAATTTGAATCTAAAAAATAAATTTATATTATTATTTTAAAAAATAAGTTTATTTTGAAAAATATTAATTATAAATGTATCCAAAATTATTTTTTAAATATGTTTAATTTAAGAAGAAAATTTTTTTTTTCAAAAAATACTGGTTTTTAACTTAAAATTATATTTAATTTTATATATTTTCTAGATAATAGATTGGATGAAAGATAAAAAATATATTGAGTATATTAAAAATAAATTTCAATAATATAATCTTATATGATTTATTTCTACTTTTTTTGGTATAAAACACACATGTACGCATTAAAATAGTTTTATAGACAAATATTTTCTTTAATTTTAAAATTGTTATTTTATTTTCATTTATAATTAATTATTCACCATGGAATCCATTATATATACATGTGAATATAATATTATCATATTTGAGTTAATATTTTTCATTATTCAAAAACTAATGTACATGTTATGATGTTATTATATATATTGGGTTGTTTAAGTTTTGTGTTGCGTGTTTAATATGACTTCGAACATAAAAATATAGTTTTTTCATGTAACATAAGAAACTTATGTGTTTCTTATAATTTATTTGAATTAAATTATTATTTTTATTTTAAAATTTTGGGGTTTTTACTTCCCCCCTTTAATAATTTTCATCCTCACAATTAGAACATTATATTGGTTATCAATTGTTAGACTTTTGAATATACTATTTTCAATAAACCGACATAAAAAAAAGTGTTACAAAAAAATAATTCATTATAATTATGAATGGTATGAATTATGTTGATTTGAAAAAACATATAGATGCTTCTATATAAAGGAGAGTATTTTGTTTCATGTAATGATATGATCATGAAAAAAAAGAAAATCCTAAATATAGATATAGTGTGACTGAGATCACTGGTAAATATAAATTGAATGATTAAGAGAGTGTTTTAAATTAAAAACCCATAAACCAACGATGTGTGATGATGTTCACTAATATCAATATAGATTACTTTAATAAGATCAGAATTTGTTTCTAGATCCTTTTCCTGTAGTTGAGGAATTCACTTACCATCGAAACTAAGAGTATATATAAATAGAAATACATGATGAGTAGAATTATAATTTCCACCACACTATAGTATTTTTCTTAAGACAATGTGTATTCAGGTTTAATTTTTAATTCATTAATCTCTTAACTAAACATTTAAATACTGCATTACCTTAAAATAGATAAAAAACTATCCCGCATGTGATTAATCATTAACAAAATCCATAATAGTTATCCTATGGTATGATAATTACCCAAAATGAATAAAATAGTAATTATACACAGAATTTAAAAATTAAATATTAATACCCAATGATTTATCCAAGTGGTCCATAAATTAATATCCTTAAAATTGATCATGAATTCACTTGATTAGATAAAAAACAATAGATTAGACAGATTTGATCTTATATTCTTTAAGATAAATGAACCATTATTCATCAAATTAAATCCAATATGTTTTTAAAATTAAAATAAATTTTTTGTATGAAAATGAAATGATAACTAGAAAATCAGGTTTTCCGATGGTATGAAGGAAACCCTCTCCATTTTCTATCATGGGCTTAGTCCCCACTACCTTGCAGGATGCGATGAGTAATCACCCTGCATAATCATTATTCTTTTTTCATTAAATATATAAATATATTTATCCATAAATAATAATTCATGTCGAATCTATAAGTAACAAATATCATGAAAAACATATCCAAAAATTTCATTAATAGAGTCATAATTGTAACTACTAAAAACCTAAAATGGGTTTCTAAAACAATGTCATTACTATAATCAATAATCTTGTAGACCCATGATGATATAAAAAATTGTTACTGTAACCTCACATGAAAGAAACCTAATATAAAACATTAACTAAACATCCCATTGATAAAAAGTATAATAACCCAGGGCCCACATACTCAGATACAATGTTGAAATCATGAACATTACACTTTTGACATGGATTCTGATTATTGGGACCCATATTTCCATAAAAATATTAAAACATCAAGAGAAAAATTGTACCACTTACATACTGGAGGAAAATTTAATTTTATATATTAATAAATTGGTCAAAATCCTTAAAAAACAATTCACAATAATTAAAATGTGCATTCTCTCAATTAACTTATATTTTCCTTTTCTCTTTATGGAATCATCATCATCCATATGAAATCCATTATGTCCAAAATATGTTCAACCTCATTCCTTATAACCCATAAAAATAATAACATTAGAGGGGTGATATCAAATGATTATTAATAGAAATTTTAAGAATTAGTAAATGAATATCATCAGTGAGATTAATAAGAGACTAAAAGTATTATGACATAATCAAAGAGTATGATTATAACATATATATATTCCTATCCATCAATACAAAGATCATGAAACATGATAACATTTTGTAAGTAACTAAATTAGTAAAATTTCATAAGAATCCATAACCATGTGCCATGCGATACAAATATTTAAGAATTTTAAAGATCATAAACCCATAGAAATAATAGATTAATTATATTGGAATCTTGGTATATCAACTCTATAGAACATTCACAAAACCCTTACAGAACCATTAAAAACTAAAATAATCGTACAAAAAACATTAAATATCATTATCTTTAAGACATAATGATTACCCAATACATTGGGGGCCTATATACGTGAACTTATCATATAAGTTATAATAGGATCACCCTAAAATATTGGGTTTTTACCAATAATCTATAATTTCAATGACCCTCAAAATGAATAATGAAAATATAGAATTAATTTCATCATAAATCTTTGAAACAACCATTATTATTTTCATAGCATGATTAAACCATATAAAAGAAATTATTTCCATTATAATATATTGAAAACATGATTAAATTGTGGAAACGAAACCATCTATATAAAAATCTTTTTTAAACATGATTACCCATGGAAAGAAATAGGTTCCTTGACAATAAATTCGAAATAAATAGAATCTATACAGAGAAAGAAATAATATGGTATTAGTATAAAATTACGATGTGGAGGATAAAAACAAACAGGGTTCTTGATGTTGATGAATGGAATCCCCATTAAATTTTTATTAAAAAAGTTATTGTGAAATATATCCTTCTCATTTTGAAATCACTTTTTAAAACACATAACATTTTAAAATTAATTTTATATGAATAAAAAATTTGGAAACCTATAAAAGATAATATGAAATTAATATAAGTCATTTTAAATGAAAATTATTTTTTTATTTCAAAAATACTTTTTAAAACATTATTTTTAAAATACTTTTAGAATATATGGTTTTAAATGAAAATGATTTCTTGATATAAAAGCTATTTTTATATAGGAAATTTTTTTATGTATTAAGTACCTAAATAGTGGAAAAAAGGGGATACATTTATTCTCATGATAAAATTATCTGATAATAAAAGGAATTTTAATTAGTTATAGTTATATCATAATATTTAAATAAATTAAACTTAATCAAAGAAAATACGGATGAACAAAGAGAGCATAACCTGAATCACTTACACCTTAAGTAACATTGAATAATAAGAACAAGGAAAGGATGACATTAAATGAAACATAAAATACAATTATAATTAATAAATTTTTGATATTACATGTCAGTTAATATTTATATAAAACTTACAAAAGAATATGGGGTCATAACACCGCATAATTCTCAAAAAAGAATTGTTGTGACTAAAACCCATTATCACATTGGCATCATTGAAACATTAAACCACTATATTAGAGATAAATAAATGGATATTTGAATCAGTATAAATTTATTTATAATAACAAAAAAATAAATTCATGGGATAATTTATTCCACACTATAATAATATTTTTTTAATATAGATTCTATCTTATAGAAATAAAAGCGATACAAGAAAAAACATTTCCTTGAGTTAGATTAATCAAATTGGTTGTTTATAATACTGAATAACAAACATATGATAATTATTTAATTTGAAGATAAAATATTAAGATATTATTATAAATTTAATTTCACTTATAAATTAGTTATATATAATAAGGTACTCAATTATGTTAAAGTCAGATATTTTGGCCATATTCCGATTTTTTTTCAAATACTACTTAGGTATGTTGACTACGGTAAAAAGGTAATTATTTATAGATATATTTAATAATAATCATTAAGTAATAATCATATTTATTTTTCAATTAAAATTTTAAATCCAATCCTGACTTATGATTATGAAAAAATGAATTAACATTATGAATATGGAGGCGGTAGGTTTTACATAATCATGAGTAACATTACATTTTTCAATTATAATTATGGGAAGAAGGTAACATATATTTTATATAAATAGAAATATAATTATATAATAATTACAATTATTTTTATTTATACAAAATTATATATATTGTTCTTGAGATTTTAATGGAATCATATTGCTTTGCGGAGGAAGTAGTCCACACGTCCACGAACCAATTTATCACTTCTCAATGTATGAAATCGAAAGAAAGATATCAATACACTATATTTTAAAAAAATAATTATTTAATCAATATAATAATTATTTAATTTATATCATATATATTAATTATATTTACCCTTATTACCTTCATTTTAACTTGTCATTGAATAATTATTCACATCACATAATTAGGTGTTAGTCTGCCGTATGAGTAAGCGATGTTATTGTATCCCTTATAGAATGGAATATAAAAATGGTATATTTGATATAAAGATTATATGAGTATTATTATGTTAAAAATATAATAAGTTTAGTATAAAATTTTTATTTCAATAATTATTTCCCTCCATTAGTTGTGATGAAGGAAAAAACAAATGACCTCATTTCATGAGGCGGTTGTTCGTTGTACACATGAACAATGATTTCCTAACCCATCTGATGGATGTGTGTGTCGGTGTAGGTATTATCATTAATATATTAAATATTAGTATATTTATTAAACTGATTATATTATAAAATTATGTAATACGAATAATATAAGGATGTGGAGAATGAAATACAATTATTATATTTTTAGAAGAATATTACCTATTCTTTAGGCATGCTACATGGTATTGCAATAAAACCTTTAAAGTATTAATTTTTTTACCAAAATAAAGATTCTAGGATGAGATTAGTGATTTTTTTTGATGATTTTGGTGGGGTTTGGATGAATAAAATGTCTTTATATGTGAGAAGAAGTGGGGAGAGTCACTGTCATTCTATAGTTGAGGAGGAGTGATATTCTTATAAATACACAAAACTATATACTATAGGGAGTCCCAATTATCTATAGTGCTTCGAAAAAATAAAAATAAAGGATTGAGTGGACATTATTTTCAATCCACACTTATGAAACACAAAAATAAAAATATATTTCTGATTTTTTATATCTTTTATATTTACATTATTTTACCGTTTTTGTTTTTTTCTTCGTAACTATTTTTCTAATCATGGTAATTTATCAATTATGGTTAAATTAATGTGATAAAAATATTAAAAATTATACCCACTTATTCTAAATATTAAATTGAAATTCATATAATTGAAAGATTATTTGTTATTAAATTATTTTTAACAGAAGCACATGAAACACGTGAAAATATCACTTCAACCATAATTATGCTAACATAGTTTTTTTTCTATTTATGGGAATTTATATTTATTATGGATGAAAAATAATTCCATTAATAGAAATTAACTATTTTTTTAATATTTTCAAATATATTTAAATAATATTTGTTTTTATAGTAATTTTGAATCCTCAAATAAAATATCATTTACTATAAGTAAATATTAATGTCAATTTTGAAAATATTTATTTAGTTTTATTTTAAAAAATATAAAAAAATAATTGAATTAAAATATATTAAGATTAATTATTTCTATTTTGATATATAGATCTATTAAAATAATTCACCATAAAAATTCATTCTAATTGCCTAACTTTTTTTATTTTTTTATTGTTCCTTAATGTAATTATTAACTAAATAATCCATGTGTTATGATTTCATAATAATTTTATATGATTATATAATCCCTAAAAAATTAATGATTAATATTTATTATAACAAAAACTAATTTATGTTTCCAAATAATATTTATAACCAATTGTATATAGTTTTTTCCTATCACCCAATATTTATATAAACTAAAAACTAAAAAGGTACATTTTTTGTAATTTTCATTTATTTACTTATCATATAATCCACCTTCATGTAAAAGTATCAAAAAACATAAATTTCTAGAATAAGATCATAAGTATATAAATTATTTCATAAAATGGGCTATGAAATCATTTTTGAACGTTTTTATCTAATATATTATATGATTAACAACAAAGTAAACTCATTTTTACATTAATTTTCGTAAGTAATTTAAATTATTTCTACTGTTAAGATGGGTGAAAAATATATTTAACAAATTTTTTATAATATAAATTTTTATAATTCAAATTATAGAATCCATTATTCAAATTAAATTCACATAAGGGGATGATTTTAATTTAAAATAAATCATGTTGATAAAATGAGAAAGTGAGGTTTTAAAGTAAAAAGTTGAAAAGTTTATAATGGGTTTGTATAAAAATTCAATATGAAAATTACAGAAATTTCCTATATTGGATGAATATATTCATAATTGAACTATTTTTTCTTTAAATAAAATTCAAACTGTAAATTAATTTTAAAGAAAAGGTAGTTTCAATTAAAATTCACTATTTCTCCATATTAATCAAAACTGATTCCTTTCAAAAAAATAAAAAAAATCCACACATAGATAATTTTTATATTCCACTTTATAAAATTAAATTTATTTTTTCAATTAATAATTATCTATTTTTGAAATATTTTCTATATATGTGTGCCATAACAAGGTAACAAAACTCTCTGTTAGAAAAAAAATTATATTTAAGCATAAAATTGGATTTATTTTTATTTATTTTCTAGAGAAAACATTCAATTAATATTAAATACTAGAATTAATATAATACATGTAAATACTATTAATATAATCTAAATAGTTTTTTAATAATATTTATTGGTTTAAAGAACAATTTGTCTCATTTAATTAGTTATCTAGAAAAAAAATCCTTTTATTTTCAAAAAGGGTTTTATTTTCAATTCAATTTTCTTAGTCGCCATGGAATTCATTATATATACATGTGAAAACCAAATTTTCATTTTTGAGTTAATCATGTTCCTTACCTCTATTCCAATTAATATATTATATAACTATAATATATAACATCGGTCGTTTATGATTGGTGGTGAGTATTGAATATGCCATCAAAAATAAAAACCTTTAGGTTTCATGTAACACAATATGATTTAATAATGATTATAATTTTAAGATACTGAATATACTTTTATTTATTAAAAATTATGGGGTCTAATAGGCATGGTGCTGATAAATTCAACTATAAGACTATTATTTATCATATAATGCATATATTCTTTCTCAGTAGAGGCTACTAGTTCTTCCTAATAAGCAATTAGGAATCCTAGTGCAGGTTCTTTATTACCGGTCTCTTGGGTTAAGAAGTAGGGTGTTATTTAACATATTTAAGAAGGAAAATTTGGTACTAATTGGAACTGTCATCTAGATATTTTTTGTATGATATGGTCCATGCAATTTGAGATGATATAGTAGTGAGGGGTTAGTCACTCATATGTGGGAAATATTTGTTGTGTCCTACAATGATGATAAAATTGACGATCATTCCCCTGGTGTAGTCGATGAACAATATCATCCATACAAGAATTTATAGAAAGAGAATTTTATATATTTAAGTAATAAAAATGGAAATTTAAAAATTGATAAAAATACCAAACAACACCGATGATTGGGAATGTTTCCCAAATCCAAAACATTATTACTGCCACATTCTTGGAGCTAAGAAGACATCAATAGAATGGTTTGAAACCATAGGTAGCAACTCTGAGATAATGAAATAATATACCGAATGAATATATTTTCATGAAAACCCTTGAATTGGAAATAATTTATATTCCTCATACTAATATAGTTGAATCCCCATGAAATAATCCTTTCTTGGATGTAGTTAAAGGCATTTAAACTTATTCTCATTTTTATGCTTTTGGGATAACCAACGAATAGACCAATTCTTCATATATAAGGGTTAAAAGGAAATTTTTTCACATTATCAAAAAAATAAAAATAGATAGTAATGAAAATTAATTTTGAACAAGGTTACATAAACATAAATACTAAAAATTTCTTGATTTACTGAAGACTTCAATTGAAGGAATTTATCCTAGTAGTGTTATTTATAATAAACGTGATGAGGAGTGTCTGGTTAAAACTATTATTAATGAAGATGATTTTTGATGCGGATGTGGGATGGACCTACCCCCCCCCCCCCCATTTCTATTATCTAATGAAGCCCATCGAAGATTTTTTCTAAAAGGATTTGACTGTGCAATGTGAAGGAGCAATGAGAAACTGTAGCATCAAAATTCCCCTAGAGGGCCATAAAAAAGAGTGGTTTCCTAAGAGTCTTAGTGGTGATATTTATGATTGGTTTGACCCAAATTTGATTACATATTTATGGAAATGGATGCAGTGCATACTAGATATGAAGTGAATTGTGTAATTTGAAAATTTATTTATACTAATATTAAAATTTATATATATCCCCAACTAGAGCTAGATATTAGAAACTCGTAACGGACATTGAGTATCCGACCAAACCCAAAAGGCTTTATTACTATTTCATCAGATCATGGTAACAAAAAATGTTATAAATAAATGTCATGGAGGAGTGTTTGTCACCCATGTCGAAGAAGAGAAACCCACACAATATGGGTTTTAGATGGGAAACCATGAAAAGCAATTTTTGTATAATGTAGAAAGATTCATTATCTAAATTGACCTCCATAAGTTTTAATCCATTTCTTTTAATAAAGTGGGATTGAAAGTCAACCTTTTCTAAAAAATGTAAGGAAATAAAAAATAAAAATAGTAAATAGTAAATAGTAAATAATAACTAATAAATTAATTATGAATAATTTATAAATATATAATTAATAAAAATCAATAAATTACAATTAATAATTATTTAATAAAAAATAACTAATAATTAAGTAAATTATAATTTATAAAAACGCATTAATAAATAATAAATTATATGTTATATGTCATATAGTATTGACTATAAATAATGAATACATAACAAATAATAAATCATAAATAATTAACTAATAAATCATAAATAATTATTAAATAAGAGTACATAATTAATAATTATTTAATAATAAAAATTAATAACATGTAAATAAATAGTTAATAAATACTGAATAATATCTAAATAATAAAAGATAATGGAAATAATAAATAATTGAAAAATAACGAATTTATAATATTAATAATATTAATTAATTAATTAATCATAAAATAATAATATAAAACACAATGATAAATTATAAATATTTAATAATTAATAATTAAATATATATAAAAAATAGATAATAAATAAAAATTGAGAAACAGATATTAAATAAATTATTACAAATTAAAGAAAAAATAATAAATAAAAATAGAATAATAATAATATATAAAAACAAAATAAAAATTTATACAGTTAATAAATAATAACACACACACACACACATTTGTATTTGTACTTAAATTTTAATTCATATTAATATGTACAAATACATATAAATATTTATAATTATACACTAATATACCAAAATAGATATAAATATCAATAAATATTCATAATCATACATCATAATATATTAATATAAAAACAATATAAAAAGGATAATATTTTTAAATAAATATATAGTCAAACATATATAATAAATAATAAATAAATAATCATAAAAAGGGGAGATCAATAGAATTAAAAGGTAATTAGATCTATATGAATAGAAAAACATGGAATAAAATCATAGAACACCAAGAATTTATAAATAAATTTTCATATAAAAACATAATATTTCATCGAATGTTCAAATATCATGGCACCCCTAATAAAAACAGTGTTTTAAAGGCATTTTAGATTTTTTTTTTTGAAAAAGGAAAGATAGGTCCCAAAGTATTCCCAAAATTTAATTATGTATTATTCATTATAATTTTGATTTGATAGATCGCATATCCTAAAAATGTTACTAAATAAAAATAAATTATAATTTTATTTTTATGTTCAATTGTTTATTCTATTTTAATAATAATATTTTTTTATTAATTTTTACTAATATATTATCTATCATCATTTTAGTTTTTTATAAGATTCAATTTGGGAGGTCATAGAGATTAAATATATATGTGGATCCAAAAAGTTTTTCATTTGATTTTCATGTCCATTTTTAATGTTCTCTTAAATTTTGATTATTTACTATCAATAATCTATTAGTGGTTTATTAAAATCCACCATCAAATAAAATAATTTTACCATAAAACAATCTCTGAAATTAAATAAATAATTTTTTAAAGTGAAAAATTAGATTTATAAGTGGGATTGAAATTTGTTTCAAATAATCATAGTTAAATGATTTTTTTTAAAATTATTTCACCTTTTCAATAAGATTCCCCAAAATCCAAATTTCATATCAGGAATATTATTTTATCCTTATATACTAGCCATAATAACATTTAGAGTCAAATAAAGAGTAATTGTTTTCATTCACTGTATATTTAAGGAACCAACATCATACTCAACAAGGTAGTAGAGAGACTAATTTTTAGTATGGTGAATAAAAGTAACATGTCAATGAATTAATTACCAATGATAATTAATAATAATATAATTCCCCAGTGCGATCAAACTAATTATGGATAAATAAAAAAAGGATAGTCTCTATCATATAATTATAGTTAATATTCGAGACTTTAACCCTATGTTTACCCAATGCATGGAATGTCAAATAAATGGATATTCATGTAAGAATAATTGAAGTGGGTGAATTATTAAATGTACATAATAAATTACTCATTTATCTAGAGAAATAGATCATAATTAATTTAAATAATATGTTTATATCCAATAATATTATAATAATATTAATTAAATATTATTTTTATTTTTATTTTAATGTTATAGATGTCATCGTAAAATTTAACCAATTCCATTGATAAAAAAAATATCTAGAGATAAATATTAATTATTCAAATGATGAATAAAAAACTAATATAATAATTTGATATAAAACTTCTTATTTGAGAAATATTTGTTCCGTCATTAAAAAAACACTTCACGTGTTATTATAATTTTTTTGATCAAAGAATTTAAATTTCTCGACGTAATTTACTGAGCCATAATTAAATCCAATTAATCATGCGACCTGATATGAGATAATGTTTTTATAAAAAATTATATATTCTAAAAAATATTGTTTTTACTAATCATAATTAATATACATTTTAATTTTTAATCAAAGCCATTTTTGAGAAAAATATAATAATATATTAAAATTTTGAAAAAAAAAGTAATTTTTTTATTCATTACCATGACTGTTTCTAAGGTAAATTAATTTGTTCATAATATCATCATTTCCATTTTTCTGATATATAATTGAAAATTAAATATTTTAAAAATACAAAATATCATTTTTTAATAAAAATTTTAAAAAAAGTTACATAATTATTATTCATTTATTTTTCAGAATAATTTTAAGTGAATCGATCTGGATACTAAGTGGAGTAAATAAAACACCACAAATGAGACCAAAAAATTACTAGGAAGTCATAAATAATTTTTATCTTCCAGAAACATGTTTTTGTCATAATAAACCTTTTTTTGTCAAACCTTATCTATGAAGATCATTGGGGGAAATTTTCTACCTTTGTGTGATGGGATAAGGTTTTTCCTATAATGAGGTTTCCTTCCCATGGAGAGGTGAGTGATATAGATTTTTCTCTCTAATTCACTAATGATGAAAAAAATTAGAGATTATGGGGAAACTTCTATTTACCTCATTAATTTTTTCTTAACAAAACAATTAATCAAAAAACAATAAAACTAATATTTCATTTCATTTATAACTCCCATGATATAGATTTTATCTCAAAAAATATCTAGCATTTCATGTCATCACCACATGTAACTCAATTTTCCATGCCTCCTCAATAATGTCATGTAGATTCCACAGCACTATCATAATATAAATATTTTTATTTATTATTTTATTATTCCAATGATATAAAATAAAATTCAAAAACAAATATGTTATTGACATGACACCTGGTCACAAAATTCATAACATAACTGGGGAAAACCCATCATTCTAATCTAAAATTAATTCTATAATATTCCTCCAAGATCTACTTTAGGATATACAAATATTCATCTTCTTGGAATAAATATTAATTATACCATTAAATTAAAGTATCTCTTAAAATTACCAAATTTATACTCAAGTTTTATCACCATTTCCCGATAGTAATGAAATAATCATTTAAACTAATTTTAGGAATTTTTTATTTTGAGATGAAAATTTTGTAATTTTATGGGCCATATATCTCTAACACATAAAAACTATCAACCTCAAAAGTAAGAAAAAAATTGTATCTTTATGGGATGCGTGAAATTGAAAGCCTTCTAAAACATCCATTCCCTATTCCTTGATCAAACACATTGTGTCCTATTTATTATGGAGTTTTATTATTTGTATAAGATGGTTTTATAAAAATATTACTTACAAACACTATATATTATTTGTATTTCGTATTGATAATTGTCGTTATCAATGACTAGAATTTGTTAATCATCAAGAAATATCCATCATAGTTTGAAACCTATCACAATCCCTTAAACTCCCTATAAAGACCCAGAAATTTCAATGAATTTATTTTGTTAATTTCTTTACAATTTTACGAGACTGCGGCTTCTGACGGAACCTGATTCTGAGGCCCGATGTTCCCGGAATAATTTCCGGAATATTAGCTCAGGTATTTTTAGTGAACAAACGAGCAGGTTTTTTTATCTTTTGAACCGGAACTCGGAATTGAAATCTGAGGGCACCGATGAACTCACAGCGCCCGAATTCGCTAAAGAAGTCCTTCTCCACAATTGCATTTGGTCGAGAGTAGAAGTTAACTTTTGGGTTTTCTATTATAAATTAAATAAAATAGTGTGTGCCATTATTTTATTTACATGGTGTTTTATACTACTAAAGGGAGGATAATTTTTGAGGGACCCACAAAAACACTACCCCTTTTAAATTCCCTTGAAACCCCCTTGAACACTTGGAATTACATGTTTTAAAATGTTTTCCAACACTCCACCATCAATGAAGTGAATTAATTCATTATTTTAATTCAAATATTTTTGAATTCATCTCTCCACATTTAATCCATGTGTTACCACTTTTATAAGGGATGACACTTGGGTTTTTTGCCATAAAAATAATAGAGAGAAAACTCTATTATTTTTGGGGGGCTTAATTCCTTTGTGGAGAGCTAAGGAGGATAAGGAGGGGAGGAGAGGGATGGGAGGGAGAGTTTTCCTCCAACGAAGAAGAACCTTCTCTCTCGACGAAGAACGACCAGCTAATCTTCTTTACCTTCACGTGAAGGGAGAAGACACCGACCATGGAGATCGACACCAACCACAATGATCTTATTCCTCCGACGTCGAGGGAATCGATATCGTTCTTTCGCGATGTCATTCTACCGCGACGCTGACCTCTGTCACCGTTGTTCAGGTAGGGTATTTTTGTATATAGTGTTTATGTGAATTATACCCACGTGCGTGGGTATTTAATTACAGGGTGTTTGTATAATTTATTTTGAATAAAATATACCCTTGCGAATGATTAAGATCTTGTTTTAAAATGATTTTCAATGGATAACACTTAACGCAGAGGGCACGGTCCGAACAATCATGGCCTAAAAAACCTCTGAAGCTTGTGGTTGGTGCACGGATTGACGATGATGGTGAGATGGGACCACAACGATGATTGAAAGCGGTCGCAATAAAGATAGGGTCCCGGGAGGACCGCTGGCTAAGACGGAAGGCGGAAGGGACCACCAGAGCATTTCTGGTGGTCCGTAGAAGGAGGCGTCACACCGCCGAAGCAAACCGCCACGGCTGAGCCGCGGCAGTGGAGGCAGAACCGGAATGGCCGAAGCCGTTCCGGATTGGGCTGTGAGGCTTATGTCGCGCACGTTCCTTCAACCGAGGGGTTGTAACCCCCCCGCTCCTCGCAGGCCACGCGGACCGTGCCTGCGCCGGGCCGTACCGTCCGTGCCGGGCCGGGCTGTCGGCGCTGGGCCGGACCCGCGGCCCGGGCCGCGCCGCGCCGGCCGATCCGGACATGGACCCGGGTCGGGCAACCCGGTTCGGGCCAACCGAGGGGGTGTGGTCGGTCCAGGCCTAAACCCCCTATTCTCGGGCAGTTTCGTTCAAATTCCCATAACATAGGCTACAGACCTCTGATCGATGCACTGTTAGTTGATATGGGATCCATAGATCGAGAGGGTCGTTTCGGTATATTACACTTAAGGTTTCAAAGAAGTTTGGGTACGGCCAGGATGGTTCGAACATGAGACCAACCAGGCCCTCAGAGCAGAAACGCCTATAACATGAGCTCCGGACGTCCGATTGACGTGCCGTCAACTTTGTTAGATTCCTCTTAGTGATAGAGAAATTTTGGATTACTCTGCTCGAGTTTTGTTGAATTTGGAGTATGGGCAGGTTGGATTGTACCCGAAATACAAGAGGGACCCTAGAACGTAAAAGCCGTTAACTTTCAGACCAGACGTCCGTTTGACGAACCGTTAGTGGCGTTGGTGATCACATTGAGAAACAGTCCCTATGAGTATACCCTATGTGAGTTTGGGGTACAGTTGAGATACGGTCGGGTTGGTTCGTACACGAAACCAACCGGGCCCCTAGGATGAAAAGGCTAATAACTCTCAGACCGGGAGTCTGATTGACGTGCTGCCTATCGAGATGAGTTCCTATCGACGATACGGAACTCTAGGATACATAAAATCTGGACTACGTGTAAGTTGATGTATCAAACCCTTTGGATCGTGGAGTGGACCCTCTCGGAAAACGAGCATGCTGTGTGCGGGAACCCTAGAGCTGGCTGGGACGATGACTATACTAAAATCCTCCTTGGGTTCGGCAGTGAAGACAACGGTAATGGAATCCTTTTTGGGTTCGATGGTGAAGATATTTTTACTGGAATCCTCCATGGGTTCAACTGTGACGACTGCACTGAAATCCTTCATGGGTTCGGCAGTGACGACAACCTTACTAGAATCCTCTATGGGTTCGACAGTGAAGACTTTCGTACTGGAATCCTCTGTGGGTTCGGAGATGTTAGCCATACTGGAATCCCTTGTGGTTTTGATGGTGAAGACTCTCGTACAGGAATCCTTCGTGGGTTCGACGATGACGACTGCACTGAAATCCACTGTGGCTTCGGCGGTCACGACAACCATACTGGAATCCTCTATGGGTTCGACGGTGAAGTCTTTCGTACTGTAATCCTCCATGGGTTCGACGATGACAACAACCGTAATGGAATCCTGTAGGATCTAAATAATGATATAGATGCTCAATATACAAGAGTGGGGTGAATTTTACACTTTAAAAATTTCCTTAGACAAGGTAAAATCTATGTTTAACAAAGTTAAACTAAGAAAATTCACAACACCTCTAATCACCAACTGGAGAATTGGAAACAAGGTTTACAATATAAGATTCTACCTTAAAGCGTATAGAATCTAAACTAATTAGATTACAAGTGTAAGGAAATATAATAAGGTTATACTTTCTTTACAATACAATATGTAGCGAAAAAACAAGTAGTAAAACTACAAGTAACAAGATATAAATCTTTTAACCCAAAGAGAAGGGTATCCAAAAACCTTGGATAAATGTCCCTTGATTTATACTTTCAAGAAATTCTGTCTTAAAAACACTAGGGTAAGCCCTCGATACGAAGATCAGAATCTCTGTCTTGTTATCCTCACAAGCCCTCAACTTCAAGGTAGTTGGAACCTCTGTCTTCCTCATCAAAGAATCCCTCAACATCAAGGTAGTCGACACCTCTTTCTTCCTATCCCTGGAAGTCGTCGAATGTAATCACCAACATTCGGAGTTTCCCAAAGCAATTTGAACGAGCGGTTCAGTACATACAAGGCAAGAAAATCTTCTCTCTCTTGAAATCACCTTAACATCATGTGGTCTCTAGATCGATCAACTTGTTGTTGAGCCCTTTCAAATGAGCTCTTATTTATATTCAAATATCCAACGGTCGGCTCCCTCCTCCAACGGTCATATTTTCCATGAAATTCAGATGGACCTGTACACGTGTAACTCAACCAACGGTGAATTAGAAAAATAATGAACATCATCATTTAATAATAAATAATGTATAAATGAATGCACGACATCATTTTTAAATGGATCATATGTATGTAAAATCCATATAAATTTTAAAGTGTAAGTAAAATAAATGTTCTTAGTCTAACCAAAATGAATTTCAGAGTCTATGTTAAGAAATGTTCAGATTCTGTTTTATATGAATTTGGAGTCTGGTTTCACCAGAAATCGGAATCTGAACTTGCATAGTTCGAAGTTGAACTAGTAAAAGTTCGGAGTTGAACTTCATAATAGTTCGGAGTCGAACTCCATAAGTGTTCGGAGTCAAACTCATGAAAGTTTGGAGTCAAACATCATAAGAGTTCGGAGTAGAACTCATGAAAGTTTGGAGTTGAACTTCATAAGAGATCGGAGTCGAACTCCATAAGAGTTCGTTGTCTAACTCATGAATGTTCAGAGTCGAACATTATAAGAGTTCGGAGTCGAACTTAAGAAAGTTAGGAGTTGAACTTAATTACAGTTCGGAGTTGAACTCATGAAAGTTCGGAGTCCAGAATTCAGATTGGAAATACATTTCAGTTTACATCCAGAATTCAGATCCTAAAAACAGAATGTTCCAAATCATTACATTATATGACTTCTGTGATTTTGGGTATGAATCCGGTTTTTGTACTAAATACACATATTACTATGTATAAGAAAATCAAAGTTAGGGTAAATTTCTTTAAAGAAGTAAATTTTCCTTATGGAGGTAAAATTTAGAAAGGATTCAGTATAAGGTGTTTGTGATTTTCAAAACAAGATGGAATGGAAAATTAATAAGGAAAACCTTATTGACTCAACAGATCCTCTGTGGGTTTGGCAGTTATGACTACAATACTTTTATACTACATGGGTCTGATAGTATTGACCTCTATTGTAGTATCCTACGTGGGTCCGACAGCTTAGCGGTCCTAGTATCCTACGTGGGTCCCAGCTAGATGAATCAGTAACTACATCTGATCATCTCCTTTTGCTTTACAAATGATATATACCAGTTTGAACAGAGTCTTTAATTTCAATCATTACCTTCGATATGATTAACTTTCTTTCTTATGTGGATTGATTTGTACTATCCTATGTGGAGGTGATCGAACTTGGGCTCAGATGTTGGAGCCGAAATGGATTTGATGACTTAGGAATATGTATGGGAATATACCTAAGTAGTGTTGGATGATACATCATGTAATACCCCAAGAATTCATAATGTGTTATTTCTTCAAAATAATTCAATAACTTGCACTACACGCAACACCGTGTTCAATTGCACCATGAATTACCAAAAAGCCATTCAAAAGAGGTTATGAATAGTATTAACTAAATTTTAAACTTTATATAATCCTTATAATTTTTCATATTATGAGTATCTTAGACATAATGCAAGAACAAATTCATTTTCAGTATTGCACTTTTATCAACTTTTAATAGTGAACCCTTTTTAAATACAATATTTTAAACTTTTTGACTAAATGGGGACATCAAAAATTTAAAATGAAACATCCCAATCTTCCACGATATGCTTCCTTTGAATAATGCAGTAGCGTGTGTTGTACGCAACCTTGAGTTTTAACACACACCACAACCAATCAAACTAGCCGTTATGAATAGTAATACCTAATTTTTGAAATTATATATATTTTATATTTCAAAATGGACTTCATTTTTGGATTCGGAATATCTAATTTAGCCTAAGGTGAAATTTTGGTACTTTTCGGATAACTTTCATATTTTGATGAATAGTGAAAATTACTAAATTTTAATTAAAAACAACTTTTTAAATCAAAATAATTAATAGTGATAAATTATGAATTTTAGTAGTTTTAAAGTATATTTATAATATATTTTTACCATTTAATATAATGTTGGTCATTGGACATAATTTTACAATTAAACCGAACATAAACAAGTGGCAATCTTTTGATAGTTATTATCTCTTAAAAACACGCTTTTTGTTTTGACAGCTGGAATTAATTTTAAATTAATTTCTGCCACTTCTGTGTTTTAAATTTAGGAAAATGGATTCCATATTTGGAATTAGGATGTTCAAATTGTGTAAATAGGTAACTTTTATTTTTAGACATTTTGAATAATTACTGCGGTAAATATTTTATTTACCATGGTTAAGGGTAAATCAGGTAAATAAGGGTTAACAAATAATATTATAATAATAATAAATTACCCTAAAACGTGTCTTAACCCTATTGGTTGATACATGGTCGACCATGGGCATCTTTGGGTCGATTTGGGGACCCCATGGATCCACTTGTAAGTGATAATGACACTTTATTTTAATAAAGTTAAAATGAATACAAAAATGACACAAGCATATATCTTTTAGAAACACAATTCTTACATAGGGTTATAGATGTTGGATTTTGGATTATAAATATTCATTAGAAAGATAAAAAGATTTCCTACATAATGATATTTTATTTATAATTTTTAGACATTAAATAAGTTATTTTATTTATGACACAATGATAATGCAGTAATTACTATTATAGTGAAAAATTAAAATAATTGATATGATAAATACCCAAATAAATATAATATGAAACTTTTAATGAATTAAACTAATTTTCTAGGATAATATGATATATTAGGATTGATTTAATTGACTTTTTTCGAAGTAATCAATCTGTTATGAGTTTCACAAAAATAACCTGTTGAATAGTGTCAAAATTGACATAAAAGATTTCTTAAAACAAATATTATATTATTATTTGATATTAAATTCCTAAAAATCTAAGGTTCGGCCAAGAGACTTATATAGTGATTTTTTCATCATTAATGGACCACTTGGGGGTCTCTTGGATGTATATGGTATGTTTATTAACCATATTATATAAAAATACAAAGAGAAATTGTAAAAGTGAAACTAATTAACTTAGAGTTAATACTTAAAGATAAGGTTAATATAAGTACCCAAACCTGTCTAAATTCTATTGGTTGAGTGGATTTCGACCTATCCCAACCTTAACCTTTGAATAATAAACTTTGGAGCCATTAGAAACCGAATATGAATTTATTATAAATTAATATTTCTAGCTTTTCCAAAGGTGCCCCTCACCCCTCTTATAAAAGGGCACCCATCCTTCTCATTTATTCACACCTTCAAAGCCTTTTGGTTCGGCCAAACTCTACCCAAATACTCTCCAAAAATACCTCACTACAACCTAGAGGCCTTAGTTTTATCAGAATTCCAACCTAAGGAGCCCTTTTGATCAAATCAAAAGGAAGAACCCGAAGAAGAGGTAATGTTTTCACCACCCCTTTTCAAGTTCCTTTCTTCTTCCACTTCTTCTTTCTTTGTTCTTACCATTATAAAATAATAACTCCAGTATCTCACATATACTGTGATGTTATTATAAATATGGTACAACCATATTCTGTATTCTATCCACCCTTTGAATAACATGTCACCATACGTGCGTACGTACGGCTTACCGTCTCCACGTCGTGGTGTAATTGTTATTCAATATATTATTATTTGGATGGGTATAATAATGATGTGTACCTCATGTAAATAATAAATATAACATGTTAATGATTCTGTATATATGATATACCATCCATTTATATATTATTTTAATATCAAAAGAATTATATTGTCTCTCGTGCGTACGTACGGACTACCGTCTCCACGAACACGATGAGATTCATTCTCCATCGTATCCATTCAAGTATAATTATCATTTGATGATTTAAAAATGATTTTTAAGGACTTGATATCATTCTGGATATGAATAAGATACAACAAACATGTCTTATGTAACAAAACATATAAAAGAAAATGAGTAAGTTAACACCCGAAACGATGATAATTCTAAGATATTATTAACAAATCAATGTTAAAAGATCATATATGATATCATATTAATATATATGATTATTTTATAATTTAATAACAATTATTTCACCATTATACAATAGGTTAACCTACCCCAACCTAGGAAAAGTACAAGGTAAGGTTTATTTCACAATCTCTTCATTATCTGAGGTTGTTTATACGTAATAATCTACTGGGATTTCGTTATCATCCACATCCATGTTTCTTCGAAATGTATTTCAAAACATGTTTATTATTTACAAGAATATGAGTTAAAGTCATTTATACCATTGTTTGACTTTTTATAAGAGGTTTATAAAGGAATCTTTCCGTCGTTTTCAAAACAAGGTCCTTTTTAACCTTTTCGACAAAATTAAGGTAAGAATGTTTTTTTAACTTATACGGCGGGTGCGGCTATTTTCCACCATTATAAAATCTTCAAAGCTTACCTTACAAGCTTATAAGAATATTTTCAAAGAAGATGTTTTATTTTATATGGATCTTAAATGATTTCAAAATAAAAGGAGATATTTCTTTAAAAAGAATTTTGATTTCATCTATGTCAACATCCTTTGATGGATTTTAAGATTATTTGAAGTTGATTTATTATGATACAAAACTTCTATATTGTATTGAAGTTTTTGTGATATGTTTGACTGTGGATGTGCTATTTTTATACCATTCATAGTTTATGGTGAAAGTATTGACATTTCGTATTCTAGTTTTAATACGAATGTTTATGTTATGTTTAAACCTTTTCATATGGGAATGCATTGGACTTAATATGTGACGGGTGGAGCCCGCTATAACTCCTCGATGCATTGGTAGGTCTCATGAGACAAACTAGTGTCTTGGCACAAGGCCTTGACAAAATCTTATTTAGAGTCTTGGCACGAGGCCTTGGCTATGTGGTTATGATAGTCTGGCATTATGCATTCCATCATTATGAAAGTGGTTATTGATTTTTCTTGTGATTATTCGATTAGTAGAATAACCATGTGAATAAGTAAATGGCATTATTTTATTTTATTTATGACATACTATGTTAAATGTTCAAGTCTAAAAGGCTTTTTTTTAGTTATACATTTCCTTAAATGTTTATTATAATTTATGAAATTTTCCGCTATATTGTTATCCTTACTGGGAATTTGAGCTCACCCCTTTTCTATGTTTTATTTTTCCCAGGAAGTGAAGAAGTAAATTATGAATGACCTGCAGGGATATTATGTGGGGATATGAGTGTGGATTATGGAGAAAATATGTTTTTGTAGTAGGTTTTCATTTTATGATGTAATGTAAAACATATGAATATATCTAGTGTTTCCAAGGCTACTAAACAAATCGGTCTTTCGAGATTTGATCTTTCTTGTGATCATGCCAATGTTATGTAATAATACACCGACTCTGGGTAACTGGGGTCGGGGTGTTACAGTTGGTATCAGAGGAAGTTTAGTAAAAACCTTGGAAGCTATATTTAGATAAACTCTGATTAGAGCACGTAGACCTAAGATGAACTTTGAGGATTAGTGTATAAGAACTTCCTATAATTTTGGTATTGTAGAGATTTTGTGAGTTTTTCGAGCAATACATCCCTGTCTGGATACGAGCAGGTAGAGGCGGCTCTGGCACAGATGTACCTAGGGGTAAAACCCGAAAACACCGCTTTGAGCTAGACTCGAACGGGAACTGGTGCACGACAACGGGCCTTGCTGCACTCTTGGTTATGACACTCCCGGGGGATATGCTTAGGATAATTCTCATTTTCTTTACAAATTATTATGAAGGGTTTATGAGTATATACATCCTCAAAGGAGACATTTTTATGATTATGGATTATATCCATAAATAGTTCAATTTATGTTAAGTGTTTTATAAGTATGGGATTATTTATTTGGATTCATAAACTGATCTAGTGTATGCCATTGTTTAGAAATAGCGCCCGGTAGAAGGAATGAGAACTCCAGAAATGCACATGATCCAAAGAGAAGGAAGGATCATATCTTTCATGGTCTTAAGCTAGAATTTATAAGAGAAATAGTCTCCCATGTATTATCATCATATGAAGAAATAATATCATGTGTTGATAAGATAAGTAAAGAGTTTACTGAGTCATATGGATTTGAAGGGAAGTAAGAGAAGAAAAGGATGGAAGAGAGAAAGATGGATAATGGGAAGATGGAAAAGAATAATTTTTCCATATGTGGTAACTGTGGAAAGAAACACCCTGGAACTTGCCTGAAAGGAATGGGTGTTTGTTATAAGTGTGGAGGAAAAGGGCACAAAGTACGAGACTGAAAGGCTAAGAAAATGGTTTTAAATGTACAATTCTTCATTTGTAAGGAGTTTGGACACTACGCGAACCTATGTCCCAGTCATTAGACTATGCCGTAAATGATGTTATTGGATAATAATCAAGTTATGATACTACCACAGATGAAGAGGAATGATTAGAGTTCTTATGTTGATTATGTCAATTGAGTGTTGTATCAACAATGTAATTGTTATAATAATTATGGAGTATATAACGATTGTACTGCAGTACTATTTCATTAAGGACTTGAGATTGTGTGGAACAAAGAAAAGTGACTCAATAGCAGGATAATTTTTTTGGAAAATATATGGTTGAGAGAATGATAAATCATAATATAGTTCTGATACTGAGGTAGTGATTTTGGAATAATATGTGATTGTTTTGGATAAATTATATTGGATATTCTTGACTACCTTGGAACTGATTAATGATTTGTATATTCCATAATTGTTGGGGTTTAAAACATTTTTGGATTAATGAAGTATATCTAGCATTCTATATGGAATAAGGGAGCATGAATGTAATCAATAAGGAATATGGTAATACATGATGAAGGTATTCATATGCTATTACAGGGTAAAAAGGATCTATATTATGTTTAACTTCCTTATAAATGTTAGACTATGAGTTTGGACAGAAGTATTTTGGATAGTTCTAGTTTGGATTATTTTGGATTTCCATAAAAGGACAACTCGGAGGTCGGGCGTCAACCCGTCGCGTCCGGTAAGGCTGCGAGACTTGAACCCGCAACCGAAGGGCGACAAGGGTGTATCACCTACCACTGGCCCATGAGATGTCCTGGATTAAATAATGTAGTTTTTATTAAAATATCATGTAGATGAATTATAAATTCGTTTATTTTGGAACCCTATACAAATAGTGTAAATAGAATTTTTTTTACATTCTATTATCTTTTAGAGTGAAAGATGAGTTTGTGGTAGAAATTTATTAATGGATAAAACTCTAATTATAAAGTAAGTATATATCCTTATGATCTTATCCAATCTCATAAATAAATTCCTCAACGTTAAGAAAAGCAACTTAGAACAAAAATGTTTTCCTAGATGGTACCTTAAATCATCACTAATTTTTGGCTTTGGGATTGATGGCCTTTTCATAGCCATGTTCTCTACCACTCTCCATCAGATAATTGATGGTTAGATTTTTCTTCCATATCCATATTTTCCTACATGGAACCCTAGTATGTGTTATTTTCAGTAATCTTCATACTTTCGACTCTTTATTTTAAATAGAGGCCTCATTAATTCATTTTTCGATGTGGGATTTCAACTAAGATATTTTGAAACGTCAAAAATGTGTTATCCTAATACCCTATGTTTTGTTGAACCGATGGTATTTCAAATCATCATAGATTGATGAATTTAAGGACCTCAATTTTACACTTGTTGGTGATTGATGACCTCAATCACTACCTATAAATATTTACGTTTTTCCTCCAATTATATGTCTCTAATTGCCACCAATGTTCTCCTAATCGAGATCATAATTTGGTGGCGACCCTTTGATTTCTCTTTTCCTCATATAAAGACTAAATTTTAGTAACCAAATTTCCGATGTGGGTTTTCCCACAAATATATTTTCTACTTTCAACCTTTTACTTTCGAAGAACAATTTCAAATTGCGAGGACGCAATTTATTGATGGAGGGGAGAATGTAATACCCCAAGAATTCATAATGTGTTATTTCTTCAAAATAATTCAATAACTTGCACTACACGCAACACCGTGTTCAATTGCACCATGACTTACCAAAAAGACATTCAAAAGAGGTTATGAATAGTATTAACTAAATTTTGAACTTTATATAATCCTTATAATTTTTCCATATTATGAGTATCTTAGACATAATGCAAGAATATATTCATTTTCAGTATTGCACTTTTATCAACTTTTAATAGTGAACCCTTTTTAAATACAATATTTTAATCTTTTTGACTAAATGGGGACATCAAAAATTTAAAATGAAACATCCCAAGCTTCCATGGTATGCTTCCTTTGAATAATGCAGTAGCGTGTGTTGTACGCAACCTTGAGTTTTAACACTCACCACAACCAATCAAACTAGCCGTTATGAATAGTAATACCTAATTTTTGATATTATATATATTTTATATTTCAAAATGGACTTCATTTTTGGATTCGGAATATCTAATTTATCCTAAGGTGAAATTTTGGTACTTTTCGGATAACTTTCATATTTTGATGAATAGTGAAATTTACTAAATTTTAATTAAAAACAACTTTTTTAATCAAAATAATTAATAGTTATAAATTATGAATTTTAGTAGTTTTAAAGTATATTTAGAATATATTTTTGCCATTTAATATAATTTTGGTCATTGGACATAATTTTACAATTAAACCGAACATAAACAAGTGTCAATCTTTTGATAGTTATTATCTCTTAAAAACACGCTTTTTGTTTTGACAGCGGGAATTAATTTTAAATTAATTTCTGCAACTTCTGTGTTTTGAATTTAGGAAAATGGATTCCATATTTGGAATCAGGATGTTCAAATTGTGTAAATAGTTAACTTTTATTTTTAGACATTTTGAATAATTACTGCGGTAAATATTTTATTTACCATGGTTAAGGGTAAATCCGGTAAATAAGGGTTAAAAAATAATATTATAATAATACTAAATTACCCTAAAACGTGTCTTAACCCTATTGGTTGATACATGGTCGACCATGGCATCTTTGGGTCGATTTTGGGACCCCATGGATCCACTTGTAAGTGATAATGACACTTTATTTTAATTAAGTTAAAATGAATACAAAAATGACACAGGCATATATCTTTTAGAAAAATAATTGTTACATAGGGTTATATATGTTGGATTTTAGATTATAAATATTCATCAGAAAGATAAAACGATTTACTACATAATGATATTTTATTTATAATTTTTATACATTAAATAAGTTATTTTATTTATGACACAATGATGATGCAGTAATTACTATAATAGTGAAAAATTAAAATAATTGATATTATAAATACCCAAATATATATAATATGAAACTTTTAATGAATTAAACTAATTTTATAGTATAATATGATATATTAGGATTGATTTAATTGACTTTTTCGAAGTAATAAATCTGTTATGAGTTTCACAAAAATCAACTATTGAATAGTGCCAAAATTGACATAAAAGAGTTCTTAAAACAAATATTATATTATTAATTGATATTAAATTCCTAAAAATATAAGGTTCGGCCAAGAGACTTATATCATGATAGTTTCATCATTAATGGACCACTTTAGGGTCTCTTGGATGTATATGGTATGTTTATTAACCATATTATATAAAAATACAAAGAGACATTGTAAAAGTGAAACTAATTAACATAGAGTTACTACTTAAAGATAAGGTTAATATTAGTACCCAAACCTGTCTAAATTCAACTGGTTGATTGGTTTTCGACCTACCCCACCTTAACCTTTGAATAATCAACTTTGGAGCCATTAGAAACCTAATTTGAATTTATTATAAATTAATATTTCTAGCTTCTCCAAAGGTTCCCCTCACCCCTCTTATAAAAGGGAACTCCTCCTTCTCATTTATTCAAACCTTCAAAGACTTTTGGTTCGGCCAAAATCTGCCCAAATACTCTCCCAACATCCCTCACTACAACCTAGAGGCCTTAGTTTGATCGGAAAGCCAACCTAAGGAGCCCTTTTGATCAAATCAAAAGGAAGAACCCGAAGAAGAGGTAATGTTTTCACCACCCCTTTTCAAGTTCCTTTCTTCTTCCACTTCTTCTTTATTTGTTCTTACCATTCTAAAATAATAACTCCAGTATCTCACATATAATGTGATGTTATTATAAATATGGTACAAACATATTCAGTATTCTATCCACCCTTTGAATAACATGTCACCATACGTGCGTACGTGCGGCTTACCGTCTCCACGTCGTGGTGTAATTGTTATTCAATATATTATTATTTGGATGGGTATAATAATGATGTGTAACTCATGTAAATAATAAATATAACATGTTAATTATTCTGTATATATGATATAACATCCATTTATATATTATTTTAATATCAAAAGAATGATATTGTCGCTCGTGTGTACGTACCGACTACCGTCTCCACGAACGCGATGAGATTCATTTTCCATCGTATCCATTCAAGTATAATTATCATTTGATGATTTAAAAATAATGTTTAAGGAATTGATATCATTCTGTATATGAATAAGATACAACAAACATGGCTTATGTAACAAAACATATAAAAGAAAATGAGTAAGTTAACACCCGAAACGACGATAATTCTAAGATATTATTAACAAATCAATGTTACAAGATCATATATGATATCATATTAATATATATGATTCTTGTATAATTTAATAACAATTATTTCACCATTATACAGGAGGTTAACCTACCCCAACCAAGGAAAAGTACAAGGTAAGGGTTATTTCACAATCTCTTCATTATCTGAGGTTGTTTATACGTAATAATCTACTGGGATTTATTTATCATCCACATCCATGTTTCTTCGAAATTTATTTCAAAACATATTTATTATTTACAAGAATATGGGTTAAAGTCATTTATACCCTTGTTTGATTTTTTATAAGAGGTTTATAAAGGAATCTTTTCGTCGTTTTCAAAACAAGGTCCTTTTTTGTAACACCCCAATCTTCCACGGTACGTTTCCCTTCGAATAATGCGATAGCGTGTGTTGTACGCAACCTCGAGTTCTAACACACACCACAACTAATTAAACTAGCCGTTATGAATAGTAATACCTACTTTTTTAAATTATATATATTTTATATTTTAAAATGGACTTCATTTTTGGACTCGGAATATCGAATTTAGCCAAAGGTGAAATTTTGGTACTTTTCGGATAACTTTCATATTTTGATGAATAGTGAAAATTACTAAATTTTAATTAAAAACAACTTTTTTAATCAAAATAATTAATAGTGATAAATTATTAATTTGAGTGGTTTTAAAGTATATTTAGAATATATTTTTACCATTTAATATAATGTTGGTCATTGGACATAATTATACAATTAAACCGAACATAAACAAGTGTCAATCTTTTGATAGTTATTATCTCTTAAAAACACGCTTTTTGTTTTGACAACGGGAATTAATTTTAAATTAATTTCTGCCACTTCTGTGTTTTGAATTTAGAAAAATGGACTCCATATTTGGAATCAGGATGTTCAAATTGTGTAAATAGGTAACTTTTATTTTTAGACATTTTGAATAATTACTGCGGTAAATATTTTATTTACCATGGTTAAAGGGTAAATCCGGTAAATAAGGGTTAAAAAATAATATTATAATAATACAAAATTACCCTAAAACGTGTCCTAACCTTATTGGTGGACGCATACCCGACCATGGGCATCCTTGGGTCAATTTGGGGACCCCTTGGAGCCACTTGTATGTGGTAGGGACACATTATATTAATAAAGTTAAAATAAAAATAAAAATGGCATAAGCTTACATCTTTTAGAAGAACAATTTTTACATAGGGTTATACATGTTGGATTTTCGATTATAAATATTAATTAGAAAGCTAAAAAGATTTCCTAAATAATGATGTTTTATTTATAATTTTTAGACATTAAATAATTTATTTTATATATGACACAATGATGATGCAGTAATTACTAAAATAGTAAAAAATTAACATAATTGATATTATAAATACCCAAATAAATATAATATGAAACTTTTAATGAATTAAACTAATTTTCTAGAATAATATGATATATTAGGATTGATTTAATTGACTTTGTTCGAAGTAATCAATCTGTTATGAGTTTCACAAAAATCAACTATTGAATAGTGTCAAAATTGATATAAAAGAGTTCTTAAAACAAATATTATATTATTATTTGATATTAAATTCCTAAAACTCTAAGGTTCGGCCAAGAGACTTATATTATGATAGGTTCATCATTAATGGACCACTTGGGGGTCGCGTGGATGTATATAGTATGTTTATTAACCATATTATATAAAAATACAAAGAGACATTGTAAAAGTGAAACTAATTAACTTAGAGTTAATACTTAACGATAAGGCTAATATAAGTACCCAAACCTGTCTAAATTATATTGGATGAGTTGTTTTCAACCTATCCCCACCTCATCCTTTGAATAGTCAACTTTGGAGCCTTTGGAAACCGAATATGAATTTATTATAAATTAATATTTCTAGCTTTTCCAAAAGTGCCCCTCACCCCTCTTATAAAAGGGCACTCCTCCTTCTCTTTTCCTCACACCTCTGAAGCCACTTTGCTCGTCCAAACTCTGCCCAACTAAGCTCCCCAAATCCCTCTCCTCCTCCTTGAAGCTTCCCCTTAGGCAGAAAGCATTTCAAGAAGTCCTTTGGTTCCAACCAAAGTGAGTTACCTAGATTAAAGGTAACGATTTCTCTTAAATTATTTTCATTTATTTTGCTTCTCCAACCCCCAAACTCTTTTTATTTCCTTTATTTTGTAACAACACCAGTATCCAAAATATACTAGGATGTTGTTATAAGGTGTATTCAAACTACACATACACACAACTCCATCTAATGGATGATGAACATAATGTTTCTGTGGATGGCAAACTAACGCCTCACGAAACGATGATTGTTCAAATACATCTTACCGCCTCTCATGGTGGCCATTATGATGGCACTGTAATAAAATATGAGATTAATGATATATATTTTATATATAATCTTCTGTAATTCCATTTTATTTCATACCATTATTCGTTTCATGTTGTATATACATACGATAATTTCATTTGAGGAAGTGCGGACTACCGCCCCCTTAAAATGATATGACTCGTTCATACCACACATGGAACGTATAAAGTATGGTGTTAATGAACTTAAGTAACATATATAAAATATTATATTATACTGGAATATTAATATACCTATGTATCATTTGGATTCAATTCTTTTAAAATAAAAATTAAATGGAAGTAGCGTTCGTGCGTACGTACGAACTACCGTCTCCACGAACGCGGTGAGATCCATCCTCCATCGTATCCATTCAAGTCTTATTCTCATTTTAGGGTTAAAAATAATGTTAATATCATTCTGATTATGAATAAGATTTAATCTATCCATTACAAACATGTCTTACGTAACCAAACATTTAAGAAGAACAAATCGATTATCACCTGAAACGACGATAATACTAAGATATTATTAATAAAGAAATGTTAAAATATCATATATGATATCATATCAATGTATATGATTCTTGTATAATTTAATAACAATTATTTCACCATTATACAGGAGGTTAACCTACCCCAACAAAGGAAAAGTACAAGGTAAGGGTTTATTTCACAATCTCTTCATTATCCGAGGTTGTTTATACGTAATAATCTACTGGGATATCTTTATCATCCACATCCATGTTTCTTAAAAATGTATTTCAAAACATTTTTACTATTTACAAGAATATGGGTTAAAGTCATTTATACCCTTGTTTGACTTTTTATAAGAGGTTTATAAAGGAATCTTTCCGTCGTTTTCAAAACAAGGTCCTTTTTAACCTTTTCGACAGAATTGAGGTAAGAATGTTTTTTTAACTTATACGGCGGGTGCGGTTATTTTACGCCGTTATAAAATCTTCAAAGCTTTCCTTACAAGCTTATAAGAATATTTTCAAAGAAAATGTTTTATTTTATACGGATCTTAAATGATTTCAAAATAAAAGGAGATATTTCTTTAAAAAGAATTTTGATTTCATCTATGTCAACATCCTTTGATGGATTTTACGCTTATTTGAAGTTGATTTATTATGATACAAAACTCCTATATTGTATTGAAGGTTTTGTGATATGTTTGACTGTGGATGTGCTATTTTTGTACCATTCATAGTTTATGGTGAAATTATTGACATTTCGTATGCTAGTTTTAATACGAATGTTTATGTTATGTTTAAATCTTTTCATATGGGAATGCATTGGACTTAATAAGTGACGGGTGGAGCCCGCTATAGCTCTTCGATGCATTGGTAGGTCTCATGAGACAAACTAGTGTCTTGGCACAAGGCCTTGACAAAATCTTATTTCTAGTCTTGGCACGAGGCCTTGGCTATGTGGTTATAATAGTCTGGCATTATGCATTCCAACATTATGAAAGCGGTTATTGATATTGCATGTGATTATTCGATTAGTAGAATATCCATGTGAATAAGTAAATGGCATTATTTCATTTTACTTTTGCCATACTATGTTGAAGTTCAATTTTAAAAGGCTTTTGTTTTAGTAATTCATGGCCTTAAATGTTTATGATTATTTTGAATGTTCCGCTATATTGTTATCCGTACTGGGCATTTGAGCTCACCCCTTTTCTATGTTTTCTTTTTCCCAGGTAGTGAAGAAGTAAATTATGAATGACTTGCAGGGATATTATGAGAGGTTAATAGTGTGGATATGAAGACTTTGTTGTTGTAGTAGTTTTTCACTTTGAAATGTAATGTAAAACTTTATGATTATATCTAGTGTTTCCAAGGCTACTAAACCAATCGGTCTTTCGGGATTTGATCTTTCTTGTGATCATGCCAATGTTATGTAATAATGCACCGACTCTGGGTAGCTAGGGTCGGGGCGTTACATTTTTAACCTTTTCGACAAAATTAAGGTAAGAATGTTTTTTTTAACTTATACGGAGGGTGCAGCTATTTTCCGCCATTATAAAATCTTCAAAGCTTCCCTTACAAGCTTATAAGAAAATTTTCAAAGAAAATGTTTTATTTTATATGGATCTTAAATGATTTCAAAATAAAAGGAGATATTTCTTTAAAAATAATTTTGATTTCATCTATGTCAACATCCTTTGATGGATTTTAAGATTATTTGAAGTTGATTTATTATGATACAAAACTTCTATATTGTATTGAAGGTTTTGGGATATGTTTGACTGTGGATGTGCTATTTTTATACCATTCATAGTTTATGGTGAAAGTATTGACATTTCGTATTCTAGTTTTAATACGAATGTTTATGTTATGTTTAAACCTTTTCATATGGGAATGCATTGGACTTAATATGTGACGGGTGGAGCCCGCTATAGCTCCTCGATGCATCGGTATGTCTCATGAGACAAACTACTGTCTTGGCACAAGGCCTGGACAAAATCTTATTTGTAGTCTGGGCACGAGGCCTTGGCTATGTGGTTATGATAGTCTGGCATTATGCATTCCATCACTATGAAAGTGGTTATTGATTTTGCATGTGATTATTCGATTAGTAGAATAACCATGTGAATAAGTAAATGGCATTATTTCATTTTATTTATGCCATACTATGTTAAATGTTCATGTTTAAAAGGCTTTTGTTTTAGTTATACATTGCCTTAAATGTTTATTCTTATTTATGAAAGTTTCCGCTATATTGTTATCCTTACTGGGCATTTGAGCTCACCCCTTTTCTATGTTTTATTTTTCCCAGGAAGTGAAGAAGTAAATTATGAATGACCTGCAGGGATATTATGTGGGGATATGAGTGTGGATTATGGAGAAAATATATTTTTGTAGTAGTTTTTCATTTTATGATGTAATGTAAAACTTATGAATATATCTAGTTTTTCCAAGGCTACTAAACCAATCGGTCTTTCGAGATTTGATCTTTCTTGTGATCATGCCAATGTTATGTAATAATGCACCGACTCTGGGTAACTGGGGTCAGGGATTTACACATCATGATTGAATATTTTCTTTGTGGTTTATCCTTCCTAGATTCAGGGAGACCATCAGGGGTATCGGGGTCCCTACTGAGTATCGTATACTCACCCCTGCACGGGCTTCGCCCGCACTACATTGTGTTGGATGCAGACGATGAACAACGCCGATCATGGTTGAGGCTTGTAGAGATGGACGGTAACTGGAGGTGGACCTCACGACGATTCGGTACCCGAAGGTGGATCTCAAGACGAGTCGGTACCCGGAGATGGATCTCACGACGAGTAAGTACCTGGAGCAGACGGACAGACGTGGAGTACTGAGGAGGAAATCTGTACCTAACCTTCTTGTAGGAACCTAGAGGACAATCCAGGAGCTTCTTTTCACCATTCATCTATTGTCCTTTGACTTGTACTTTACTTTCTGTTGTTGTAGTATCTTTCTTTTGGGATTGTAATTCTGGCCCCACATACTTTCATCACGTTTGTTATACATCTTTACTTAGTGTAGCTTCTGCTTTTTCTATATTTGTGTGTGCTTTGGTTTCGTAAAGGCAATGCCTTCCCTTTTTATTGGGATTTATGCCTTTGGTGCTAGTCGCCAGCCCCTGGACTATAGAAGGTGGGCTTGGGGTAGTCACGACACGGGCCCCGAGGAGAGGTCGTGATAAATTGGTATCAGAGGAGTTGGTTCTACCCCAAAACCTAGGACTCTAATCTTTCTTCTATGTGAAGCAATAGTTTTAAGGGTATTGAGTGTGGTTATCAGCCCACGGAGTTCAGGGATGGTGTGGCGGATGACGTATCTGTACACCAGGACCCTAACTAATGATTTCCGACTTTGTGCATGAAAACATTGATCGCGTGGGTGTTTCCAAGAGTATTAAAGTCAGCTCAAACCAGGTCAGCTAAGTAGGTATAAATCATTGACTGTGTCACATCTGTTCAAGAAGTCTCCATGAAGACAACCAGTTGGATTTCTGAGATAGTGCACGATGATTTCCCACCGAGCGACGATGCTCCGGTGTAGGCCCCCCTTGCTAGGTTGGCATCTTCGGGTGGTGTACCAGCAGCACCACAACCTGTTAGGCAGCAGATGCCACCGACCGTACTAGTGGACGATGCATGCTGACAGAGTGTGTTGCACGAGTTCCAGCAACAGAGGACTTAGAGGTTATGAGGCGAGTCGGATTACCAAGCATCAGGACTGGATGGCGGCGATTGTTAGAGTTTTCCACCTATTTGAGGCACCAGTAGGGTGGATGGTGGTCTTAGCTACTGGAGTTTCCCAGTGAGTGACCACAAGGTTGGTCCGTATATTGATGGGGCTTCGGTATGTGGACCTATGCCTGAGATAGTACCATCAGGTAGTGTTCCAGCAATATCACTACCTGTTGGTCAGCAGACACTACCGGCGGTAACTGTAGAGGATACATGTAGGCTTAGTGCCTTACCTATGTTTCAGCACCAGATATCACTCAGGTTACGAGGCATGTCTGACTCAAAGGTGGATGAGGACATGCATGATGAGGTGGTAGAGAGTTTTCTAGAGCTTATACAGCTATGGAAGAATGACATGTTGGTAGCTGAGTATTCATCAAGGCATACCGATCATTCTGGGTACTCGAAAAATATGATTTGATCAGTGCTATAGAGATCGGTTCTCTGAGCGAGGTGTGTTTAAGGATATATGAGTAAGAAATATTTCCTCAATGCATTCCTACTTATGTTAGGGTACTAGAGAAAACCTTTGTGGTTGAATGTTATTTGGCTTATCGGTTATCGCCAGTGAATGTTAGTAGTGGGAAGATACGAACTGGCACCAGTCTCAGAGACTTTGGCGTGTAAATGTTTCAAGAAGAAGAAATGTTAAGGACAGATGAATCTGCAGGGTAGCAGACATGGATGTAGATATAGGAGAGAAGCGTGGGGTGGTGTACATTTTGACATGTTGCAACAACCCGCCTTTGTAATCCCCACTAGGCTCAGGGAGCTTGAGGGAATAGGAAAGAGTACCTGCATGCGGTCAAGGAGTGCGCCCGAATGGGCTCTAATGATGTTACGAAGTATAGACTGTGTCTTATGCTAGCTTCCATAGCTACAAACATTGATACAAATCATCCCTTCCTTTCATTAATCTTGTCATGGACCTAGAGTTTCCGGTTAAGCCGTTGACTTGACCCTCATGTATGGAGATACCTTTTGGAGGAGACTCGATAATCACAATTATGCTGACGGTGTGATCTGATGCTTGAGGCAAGAGTTTTGGTTGGAACCTCTTGGTGACAGTGTTGAGGCCTTATGAAATTAGTTTGAGTATGGAATGGGTAATCACAATTCATACACAAATTGATGGTATTAGGCAGATGTCGGGATGGGTTTTACTTGGTCGGCAAAAAGAAATCCCTAGGCATCATAGTTTAACTCATGCTTAGGAGGGTGTAGCAGAGCACTCTTGGGTCGGCCAACCTTACCCTCGTGGCTGTATGAGTTTTGAGTCTCAGTTCTTATTAGGAAATGCGGGACTTTACAGTTCGAGGATTGTGACCACATTCTTATACGAGTCTCACATCGACGAGGTTTACAGAGATGAAACTGAGGCTGTGAGATATCTCTGAGGTTCAACAGACCTTTCTAGGTCCTCAATAGGGATTGGGAGGTGCTTTACCACTTGACCTTTCGACCTCAGTTGCACCGGGTGCACGATGTCATCCATGTATCATAGCTAAAGAGATACATGCATGACCCTTCACACATCATCGACTGCAGGGAGTTGGACGTCAATGGCGGGGAGAATTTCACAGAGGTTCTAGGGGGGAACTAGGATCGACATGTGCAGGTCCTACATAGACGGTTAATTCCTGAGGTGCACTTTCACTGACAGCACGGGAACCTCCAGGAGAGCACATTTGAGTGGAAGGCTGATTTGCGTGCTCAGCACCACTTTTGTTTCCGAAGTTTGTGTTATAGCTTTACGGGGATGTAAATACCTGAGGTGGGAGTAATGTAAAGACCCAAAAATTTCAATGGATTTTTTTTCTTAATATCATTCAAATTTTATGAGACAACTGCTTCTGACGGCACCTGATTTTGAGGCCCAGTGTGCCCGGAATAATTTCCCGACGTTTAGCTCGGATACGTTCAGTGAACGAACGAGAGGGTTTTTCTATATTTTGAACCGGAACGCGGAATTGAAATCTGAGGGCACCGATGAACTCGTGGCACTAGTATTTTCTTAAGAAGACAATCACCACAATTGCGATTGGTCGAGAGCATAAGTTAGCTTTTGGGTTTTTGTTTATAAATAAAATAAAATAGTGTGTGACATTATTTTATTTACTTGGTGGTTTATATCTCCAAAGGGAGGATAATGTTTGAGGTGCCCACAATAACACTACCCCTTTTAAACTCCCTTGAAACCACCTTGAACTCGTGGGATTCCATGTTTTAATATGTTTGCCAACACTCCACCATCAATGAAGTGAATTAATTCATTCTTTCTATTCAAATCTTTTTGAATTCATCTCTACAAATTTAATCCATGTGTTGTCACTCATATGAGGGATGACTCTTGGGTTTTGTGCCAAAAAATAATAGATAGCAAACACTATTATTTTTCGGGGGCTTAATTCCTTCGTAGAGAGCTAAGGAGGAGAAGGAGGGGAGGGAGAGTTTTCCTCCAAAGAAGAATAATGATCTCTCTCGATGAAGAACGACCAACAACTCTTCTCTCCCTCTGCGTCAAGGGAGAAGACGCTAACCATGGAGACTGACACCAATGACAATGTTCTTCTTCCTCCGACGTCGACGGAATCGATACCGTTCTTCTACGATGCCATTCTACTGCGACGCCGACCTCCGTCACCGTTGTTGAGGTAGTGGGTGTTCGTATATAGTGTTTATGTGAATCAAACCCTCGTGCATGAGTATTTAATTGCAGGGTGTTTGTATACTTTATTTTGAATAAATTATACCCTCCTCAATGATTAAGATCTTGTGTTAAAATGATTTTAAATGGATAAAAACTACCGCGGAGGGCGCAGGCCAAACAAACAAGTCCCGACAACCCTCCGCAGCTTGTTGTTGGTGCACTGATTGACAGTGATGGTGAGATGAGACCGCAACAAAATTTGAAATCTATCGTAGTGAAGATCGGGTCTCGGGAGGACTACTGGAGAAGACGATATGTTAAAAGAACCACTGGAGCACGTTGGGTGGTCCGCAGAAGGCGGCGGCAGCGCGCCACACCGGCGCGGCGGCGACGACGACCGGTGGCGGTGGGGCGCCGCCGGAGAAAACCACCACGGCTGAGCCACGACTGTGGAGGCAGAACCGGAACGGCCGAAGCCATTCCAGAATGGGAGGTGCGGCTTATGCCGTGACGGTTCGTTCAACCGGGGGGTTGTAAGCCCCTGCTCCTCGCTGGCCACGCGAGCCGCACCCGTGCCGGGCCGGGTTGCCCGCACTGGGCCGGACCCCCGCGCCATCCGGGCCGGATCCGGACCCGGGTTGGGTCGACCCAGTTCGGGCCCACCCAGAGGGGGGGCGGGGGGATGGACTGGGTCGGGCCGGGCACGAACCCCCTATTCTCGGGCAGTTTCGTTCAAACACCCATAACATAGGCTACGGACCTCCGATCGACACACTGTCAATGGCGATGGGATCCTTGGATCGAGACATTCATTTCGGTATACTACACTCAAGGTTTTGGAGAATTTTTTGTACGACCGAGTTGGTTCGAACAGGAGACCAACCGGGCCCTCGGAGCGGAAACACCTATAACATTAGCTCTGAACGTCTGATTGAAGTGCCTTTAACTTTGTTGGATTCCTCTTAGTGATAATGACCTTTTGGATTACTCCGCTCGAGGTTTGGATGTAGTTTGTGTATGGATGGATTGGATTGTGCCTGATATCCAACCGGGCCCCTGGAACGGAAAAGCCGTTAACATTCAAACCGAACGTCCTTATAATGAACCGTCAGTGGCATCGATGATCACATTGAGAAATGGTCCCTATGAGTATACCATATGTGAGTTTTGGGTACGTTTTAGATATGGTAGGGTTGGTTCATACATGAAACCAACCGGGCCCCTGGGACGAAAAGGCTATTAACTCTCAGACCGGGCTTCCGATTGACGCGCCGTCTATCGAGTTCAGTTCCTATCGACGAGACGGAACATTGGGATACATAAAATCTGGACTACATGTCATTTGATGTATCATACACCTTGGCTCGTGGAGTAGACCCTCCCATAAAACGAGCGTGTTGTGTGCGGGAACCCTAGAGCTGGCTACGACTACGACTGCACTGAAATTCTTCATGGGTTCGGCAGTGACGACAACCGTACTGGAATCCTCAGTGGGTTTGACGGTGAAGACTTTCTTACTAGAATACTCTGTGGGTTCGACGACGACGACTGCACTAAAATCCACCATGGGTTCAGCTGTGATGATAACCGTACTGAAATCCTCTATGGGTTCGACGGTGAAGACTTTTGTACTGGAATCCTCTGTGGGTTCGACGACGACGACTGCACTGAAATCCTTCGTGGTTTTGGTAGTGATGACAACCGTACTAGAATCCTCTGTGGGTTCGATGGTGAAGACATTCGTATTGGAATCCTCAATGGGATCGATGACGACGACTACACTGAAATCCACCGTGGGTTCGGCAGTGACGACAACCATACTGGAATCTTCAGTGGGTTCGACGGTGAATACTTTTGTACTGGAATCCTCTGTGGGTTCGATGACGACGATAACCGTACTGGAATCCTCTGTGGGTTCGGCGGTGACGACTACAATACTTGTATCCTATGTGGGTCCGATAGTATTGACCTCTGTTGTAGTATCCTAAGTGGGTCTGGCGGCTTAGTTGGTCTAGTATCCTACGTGGGTCCCAACTAGATGAATCAGTAACTATATCTGATCATATACTCTTGCTTTAAAAATGATGTATACAAGTGTGAGCTGATTCTTGACTTCCAATCATTACCTTCGATATGATTGACTTGCATTCCTATGTGGATTGGGTTGTACTATCCTGTGTGGACTTGATCGAACTAGGGCTCGGATGTTGGAGCCGAACTGGATTTGATGACTTAGGTATATGAATGGGACTATAGCTAAGTAGTGTTGGATGATACTTTGTGATTGTATCTTTTCTTTTCAGTTTATCCATCGTGGAATCCGGGAGACCTTCGAGGGTCTCGGGGTCCCTACTGAGTATCGTATACTCACCCCTACACGGGCTTCGCCCGCACTACGTTGTGTTAGATGTAGATGACAGACAGCGCTGATCGTGGTTGAGGCTTGTAAAGCTGGACGGTACCTAGAGGTGGATCACACGACGAGTCGGTACCTGGAGGTGGATATCACGACGAGTCGGTACCTGAAGGTGGATCTCACGACGAGTCGGTACCCGGAGGTGGATCTCACGACGAGTCGGTACGCCGAGGTGGATCTCACGACGAGTCGGTACCTGGAGGAGATGGACAGACGTGGAGTGCAGAGGAGGACATATGTACCTACCTTTCAGGTCAGAACCCGGTGGACGATCCAGGAGATTCTTGTCACCTTTTATCTATTCTCCTTTGAGTTTTACTTTACTTTCTGTTGTAGCAGTATCTTTTTTTTGGGCTTGTATTTCTGGCCCCACGTACTTTCCTCACGTTTGTTATACAACTTTACTTAGTGTAGCTTCTGCTTGTACTCTGTTTGTGTGTTCTTATATTTCGTAAAGGAAATATCTTCCCTTTTTATTGGGATTTACGCCTTTGGTGCTAGTCGCCAGCCCCTGGCCTATGGGAGGCGGGTTTGGGGTAGTCACGGCACGAGCCCTGAGGACGGGTCGTGACACTCCCATTTCATAATCAATTGATCATATCATGAATAGGGATCCATGGAATGTTTGTATCATATTCCTAACCTTTTTCCCACTACTTCATGGTAGGTCCAAATCACAGTACAATTTATCTAGTGTCAGTTATATGTACAGTTGTAGATATTTTTACTAACCATTATTAATGTCTACAATATTATCACTACTTTCTCTTAGATTGTTAAACCTACTTTGAAACTCCAATCATGTCTAATTTGATGTCTTGGACTCTCACACCCTAATAACCCTCAATAAGATAAATAAATCTTTAATTTAACAATTATATAAAAAAATAATAAATAACACATTTTATTAGATAATATTACATTTAAATCCAAATAACACCAATATATCAAAATATGTGGTAAATGCCTTTAAATTTTGAATATAATGGGGGATTTATACAATAGATTAAAAATTGAAATATATATTTATTTTGATTTTATCATATAACCACGTTTTATATTACATATTTATTCTTCAAAAAAATATTGTCAATATATTTTTCCAATATATAAAAGAAATCATAATGAACTACTGTTATATACTAAAAAAGAATATTTAAAATAGTCATTTGTGGAAAATACTTTCAATGAAGGAAATTAATTCACAATAAATTTATGATATTGAATTCATAACTTTATTGGATGAAAATAATTTATCTAATAGGTCATCTATTTTTATAGTGGTATAAACACAGATATCTATCTATAGTTAATATGTTTATGTTTATGATAATGTTCACATATGTGTTGTATAATTGAAAAAAATAAGTTAAATGGTCATCATGGAAAAGTATAGAATGAAGTTACTCTCATTGAAATAGGATGTTATAAATTATTTACTAATTTTAGTATCATTCATTCTAAATAAACACATCTTATCCTATTCCACTACGATATTATACCTTTTGTGACTGTAAACACATATAAAACCATTATGGGATCATTATATCACATTTCAATCTAACCATTATCTGATGTTTGAGTTTAATATTTTAGATATAGTCATTTATATTGGGTGTTCATCCTATAGTATTAGTATGATAATGAATTTGGAGTTTGAATATTGGGGTACAATTATAAAAAAATTGAGTGTTTGTAATAGAAAAAGAGTTTTATAAATACTCTCAACTATATATCCAATATTATAATCATAGTAAGTAATCCATGTTATCTACCAGAGTATAAGTTTTTAATGTCTTCTTAGATGTTCATACTGATGTATATGTATATAAATTCCTCTCATGTGTGATTAATAAAGAATAAGTACTAGAGAGACCTTATAACATCACATAGAAGCATACCGTATCTACCGTGGAAATCCTTATGTTACCAAAGATAAATAAAAATAATATTATTAACAATAATCATATAGGTTTTGTCATAATAAAATTAAAAAAATTATAAGTGCTTATTAGAAACTCAATAGGTAAAGTATCATAAGAAAAATATTATTATAAATATCACATTAAATTTCACATAATTCTTATATATAAATTAACAAATCCATATTGTATTTATATAATTTCTAGTTTTTTAATCATATAATTTTCTTGTGATTAATATTTTTTAAAATTATCATATAAAATTTCACAAAATGTATTTCAACATTGTTATAAAAAATAAATAAACATATTTCTTTTCTATAATGAGGTTTTCAATTTATTTAAATTCCATTCCATTTCTCAATTTCATTCTTCATATTATATATTGAATAATTTCTAAATTAACCCTTAAATTCACCATGAATATAATTAGCTAATTCACATAACACTCACAATTTATGTAAATAATTTTATTTGAATTATTTATGAATATTTTCTATATTAGTAAAATCTTGAAAAAATTTATTTCAATCATTGAATACCCACATGATTTAAAGATATATATAATAAAAATTATAGAGTTTGGTTTACCTACATTGATGTTAACAAAATGTTTTGGGAAAAGGTCACCCTTTCAATGAACATGATAATAACAACTCTAATACACCATTCCAAAAATATACAAACTCTATTTTCTATAACATAAACCAAGAAAAATAATGATGTAGAATAAATATGTTTAGGTACTACCTTCATATAATTTCCTTAGTTTCAAATTTTTAGAAGAAATGTTAATTTGGATCAGTATAATAAAATTATTCTATAATTAGAGGGATGAAAAATAAAAAAGAGAGCATATAAGGGTTTAAACAGATCTAATGGTAGAGGGGAGAAGTGAAAATTGATATTAAATAGTTTTTGGTCAAAAATATATTTTTTTAACATCATCTCCAACTCAATCATTGTTTTTAAGGAAAATATAGTATCCATGTATAAGAACTATGGTGGTAGTAGATAATAAGATAGCGAGTATCGCACATAAAAAACTAAAGTTGTAAATTTTAAACTCTAAAATGGTTGGGTTCATTTATTAATAAATTCATACATAATGTTAACTAGTTTTTAAGTTTTTTATTAATTTTGACATAATAATTTTTAATAATACAAATAATTTCATACACAACCACTTCTATAAATAGTCGTTGTTGTCAAAATTCAACAGGATATGGTCTCTATTTATGAATCCATTGATTTTTTTGATTATTTTCATGTTCAAACAGATATTTAAATATATAAAATTATATGTTTGAAGTATATTAGAATGGAATGAAAGAGGAAGAAATGTTTTTTGTGATATTTAATTCATTTGGTTGCTAGATAATATTTTTATTTCATAGTAAAAGTATTTCCCTTGTGATATTTTACTAATATTGTGAATTCATAGACGTTTGAATCATAAACATTTCATATATAATGTGTTTATTTTTTATTTACTATAATAAATCTAAAAAACCAAATTGGATAGATTATTATATTTATACGAGTATTCCTAAATATGATTTAGTAATATTGGAATTTTCATATAACAGTAATTGTAAATTTTAAGGAATTTTGGATGGTAATGATTAATGAATTTATAATTAATATTTTTTGTTACAATATAAATATTTCATTGTTTGTAGAAAACATATTTAGTTTGGATGGACTTCAGTGTAGGGCCATGCTCTCTTAGGCAATGTTATTCGAGTCTATGAATCTATTTTGGATAAAATTATAGACAATTGAAATTTATTTCGAAATAACCTACCACTTTAATAGGATAACCCATTGCAATATATTATGATCCATGGTTCATTTTATCTATACATTAATCATATATGAATTTTTCCATAATCTAAATTCATCTATAAATCTAATTATGTGTTTATACATATGATCCTCTTCTATTTTTCTAGGCAACAAATTATATTTTGTAACTTTTAATGAATATTTTTGAAAAATATTCTATCACAATCATTAATAACCAATTATCAATGTTATAATTGAAATTCATATTTATTTACAACTTATTTATTGATTCGTGATTTTAATATTGTATATGTAATATCAATGGCCAATTTGGGGGTATTTTTAATTTAAATGAAATCATAAGGGATGGTGACCATATTCATGATTTTTTTAAAAATTGATATGCACAAATTCCCCCTATTCTAGATATTTATTCTTAACTCTAAATGGAATATTGGGAAATGTATTATCTTGGTTTTATTTTCATTATTATTGGTCTTATATAACTATGTTTATAGTGATTATAAATACCGATTTGAAGTACATTTTTAATTTTATATCGTCTAATGCTAGGGTAGAATGTGTAATTGTTAAGGATATATTTCTTATAATTTCATCAAATATAAGTAAAAATATATATCTAATTAATTATTATTAGAAATCTATAAATATGTACAAAATTTTATTCATAAATAAATATTTAATGCCAAAGTAGTGTTTTAATGTTATCAGAAGACCGAACTGTACCACACCAAATCAAACCAGTTGGATTGGGTGTAAAAATTTCAAACACATTTAGGTCTATGTATAATAAGGGTTCAAAAGATAATATATGGTCTAATATTAATTTTATGTAGACTATATCATAGGCTGAACAATATTTTTTAATTATTAAATCATTTCATTAATAAAAAAATTGTTAATAAAATAACATATCACTAATAAATATTAATCAATTAACAACCCTTTCATCACCCAAAAATACACACACACACATAGATATATATATATATATATATATATATCACACTTGAATTTTAGAAATTTTTTTATTAAAATTGTAAAAAAAAATTAAAATATGATTATATTAAAATAAGAAGAAATTGTTATTGGTTTTTTTTGTTAGACCATATGTATTTGAATGTTGTATCCCCTGAAACAGTACCATATTAAATAGTTTACTTGTTTTATATTTTATAATATAATTGTATTAAAATAAATCATATGACATCATACTATTGTGAATAACATATTATTTCATCTAAAATTTCATGTTATTATTAGATAATAAATCATTATAGTGTTTTCCAAGGGAAGATATGAGACATTTTAAAAAACATAAAATCATTTAATTGTAAATAAAAAATATCTTATTGAATTTTATGCATTATAGTTGTTATATTTTAAATATTAATTAATAAACTATTGATCATTAATTTTTGAAATTCATCGAGTCATGGATGCACCCTAGTTATTTAAAGGTGTGTTGTAAACAGAATTCTATGACTCTATGTAACACACTCATTAGAGTTAAAAACCTTTAAAATTTTTGGTTTCTGACTATATTCTTCCATTACTACAAGGAGGCTAATTTGTTCCTTTGGAAACAAGGGAGTTCCTTTCAGAGAGTATGATGATTTCAAAATTGGTATATCACTTGGGGTGGAGAAAATTCGTAGGATGTTGTGGAATTATTTTTTATACAAGGTGGGGTTATGCACTTTATTATTCTGTGGATAGACCTCTTTTTTTCCTTCGATATGATTAATAAAAAGTTCCATTGTTCTTTCATTACATGATTTGAAGTTCCAAAGTTCTGAAGACCTTTGAACATTGGTTTATCAAAGTCCTAATACATAGATACACACTATATTTGTATCATGCACTATGATTCTCCACCATCCATAATACATTCCACCCCATTTAAATCAATTATATTCATAGGACTATTAATCATTGTTGTGTCAACCCTCCCCCACCAAAAAATCCATTACATTATGTTGGATTAATGAACCATGACATGGAACCCATCCTTCCCACAATGGTTTGTGGGAGGAATGTAGGAAGATATGTTCCATGACACATATCTCTCTTTCGAGCTACCCCCGACAGTTTTTTTGTAGTTTCCAATAACATAGCCAACATGTCTCGTCACATCACCATCTTAGTCCATATATATAATAAACACATATAAAGGCACCCATAAATCCAACAATAGAGGATAAATGGATGTATAGTCATTTTTAGTACACATATCCCTCCTTTGAGGCCCCCCTCATGTCATCACCAAATGTTTTACCAAATTTGTGCTACATACCAAATGCAACGAGTAGAATCCTGGTCTCATCATGCACCTTCTTTACATGTGATAGTCAATCCAGATGCCCAAATGGCAGGAATGTCCTATTAAGGCCCAATGACCCTGTCTACACCCAATTATTTGATGTCGCCTCATAATACCAATGAAAACATTCTCTATCCACCTGCTAAATTTCTTTAAAATGGTCGATCATTAAACATTACTCGTTTTGACTCATGATCACATAGTTATTGTTCTAGACATATGTACATGTCAACCCAACTAACACAGAGACCTCATTCCACTGCCTAGATATAGCCAAAGAGGATGGATGTGACTAAGAATCCTAATTTTTAGATCCATTTCACATTAGGGGAGATAATTCATCAAAGAAAAGCATATTTAGAACTATGGAAAAGTGTTCGACCATTATCGTGGGTCCACCAAGATATATGGATAATAGTTATAGAGGCATCACATTCATAAGTTTATAGGAAATAGATTGTTGAAGGACTTGATGAATGGGGAAACCGATTTACCCTTGCATAAATAGATTTTTTTCATTTCTATTGTATATATATATATACATGAATAATAATAAAAATACTAAAAAGAAATTAAGGTGAAGATGAAATCAATTTTAATGGAATCGTTCTCTAACCAATGACACCTAGATAAGAGGTGAAAAAACAACTACTCAACGGTGTTAGACGCAAAAATAGATGGGGCCACTTAAAAGAAGAAGTAGATATCCCACTGTTAACACTATAATAATAATCCCTAGTATGGAGCATATAAACCTAACTCCCAACCAATTACCAAAACATGTTTCTACATTAAAAGCATGTTTACTGTGACACTCAACTCCCAGCAGTGTTCCACAACCAATCCTATAACATGAAGCATGTTCCCCAATGAGGAAATGGATTTGAACCAACCTATTCATAATGTGAACAGTTTTTTGAGTCATGTAAGCCACAAGACTATACGAGTTCCCCTGATTTTCATGTTAGTATCAACCAGGAGTACCACTCGACTAACAACCTAGTAGAAAATATTTTTGTTGTGAAAATCTCATATCCCATCGATGGGAACCACTAGGCCTAGAGCTCATCATAGGTTCTCTAGCAAGAAAATGGATTTGAATCATATTGTTCATGATATGAATTGTTTATGAGACTGAAGGAAAATTATATTGTGCTAGTTTTATTGGGTATTGAGTTCGTACCAACCATGTGTAGCAGTCGTCTAAACCCATAGTGGAAAATCATGTTTATGGTAATTTTTGAATCCCTAAAGGGGGTCCTACCGTAGGTTATTGTGTTCTTCACAATCCATATCTAGGAAATTCATTTTTGTTTCCCTGTTCAGAATATGAACTATTTTTTATTATGGTGGAACACAGGCATGTACATGTTCCACTAGGTAGTGAGTCAGCATCAACAAGGTTTACAACATGAGTAACTCCCCAATTTCCTTATCTGTTAATTTTCATTTTCATTATTAATGAAAATCCCACATTACATAAATAACATGTTTTTTTCATTTTTATTTACAAACTATTTTGATTTTTAATTATTCTATATTATTATGAGTGATATTTATTCTACATATTTTAATTATGGTATATACTATGTTTTAAAATAATTAGTGCTATTATAGACTCTATATTTAAGTTAAAGATAAATTAAATTTTGTAATATAAGTTGTTAAAATTATGAATAATGATATATATATATATATAAGATAAGAATAAGATAATCGATAAAATTTCCATTATTGGTGGAGGAAACCTTTAATACAATGTGGTTTAAGTTGAAGAAAAGATAATAAATATCATAAACCCTTAATATTTACCTCAAACAGTGTTTTAATTTTTTTATAATCTAATAAAAAATAAAAATTTAAATCACTCATATTCAATCCTGTTTTAGATGATTGATGGAATTTTGAATTTTACATAAATTTCCCATACCCTTATATTATGTTGACAATGTAAATATAATTAATATTTAAAACATTGGCAATAATATACTGTTACTTATGAAATAAATACATATGTATGTTTTACTGAATCATTGAAAATATTTTACAATTATCTCATGATTCCTTATCCTTAAAAGTTCCCCAATGTATAAAAGGACTTGAATCTCACTTTTGTGTTAATTAGTACAACGAAATCATGTCACAATGGATAAATGGCTATAGAATTATTAGTTTCCAGTTTAGCCAAGCCCTTATGAAGTTCCATACTAATAGATCCTGTAATTATTTATTGTTTAGTCCATAATTATTTTTTACATGATATGTATTTCATCAATAAATAAATCATAAAACCATCAACATCAATAATTGGACTATTCCATTTATGGTTACATAAATTATAGTAATTTTTGACTCTATCCTCAATGGATGATAATTTGGTATTAAATTATATAAATTTTACATATTATTGAATCTATATTCTCTATATTTTTTGGATTTATCCACAATAACAGTACAAATATTCTATCTAACCTCAACCACCACATCCTATATGCATTTTTCTATATCATGATATGAACTAGAGGGATGAAATTCTATAAAAAATAAAGTTATTCATAAAAAACATCACTAGTAGGAATAATACATTGGGTGAAAATGCATTTCACCTTTATATAGTAGATTATTCAATTATTGTAGCTATTTTTATTTATATCAACTGGTTGAACATGAAAATCATTTGTCAACATAATTTTAATTGCATTAGAATTATCCTCAAACTGTATATCATAATTTTAGTGTTGTTGATGAATGTTCATACCTTTATCCTCCATAAAATTCATCAATGTATCATCATCTTTGATCTATGAAAACACCCTCCATAACAAGTGATAGTGAATCATCCACATAAAAATTAAATATAGGGGTATAGTATTGAATATATTTCGTGTAAACTAATGATTGGTGAGATACATTATGTAGTATTTGGGTAAAAGAATTCAAAATTGTACACTCTATTGATGTCTTCAAAGTATAGGCATCTTAAATTGATATAAAAATTGGGCATTTAATTTATTTATTTGGGTATTTTAAATCTTCTCAAAATCATGGGAGATTCCAATTGAATTTCTCACAAAACACAAAATCCTATCCCAAAGACCTAGAGAACAAATTGTTTTCATTTTTATTCTCTAAATGAGTTGGATCAACAACAACCATTTTTTAAATATACTCAATAGTAATTCCATTGATTGTTTTACCCATTAATATTAAATTCAATGAAATTAATAATGATGTATTATTTCAAAATGTAAATATTACGTTATTTATCTGCATGAGAGCATTTACATGGAATAAAAGTCAACTTTGATAACGAAAAAATCCATAGAAACATGATTATATCAATGAAATATGGAATATTATAGCTGGGAAACATCATATTAGAAATTATGAAACAATATTTATGATATGTTCACAATATAAACCCAAATAGGAACCATTTATCATGTGTTTATATTGATAAAAACGAGAAATAAAAGAAAACGAGAGAATATCAGTTGAGGAATTAATATTGAGGGAGCTTACAGAAAGTTTTATAATCACTAAATCATTATATAATTTAAATAAATAAAGAGGATGATTGAAAAATACCAATGATATTAGATGAAATGGATAATATCACCCCCCAAATTATATAGGTATTATTTAGAAATAATGATTAAATTTCCATTTATATTTTATGGTTCAAGAATCAGACATTAATAGTAATCATGAACTATGAAGAAATTAAGAATAAATAGAAAATTGGCTCCTAGAATAACTTCATCCCTTTAAAATCATCTAATATACATTGTTTGAGTCATAACCTATTATGGAAGAAATTACACGAATCAAACCAAAAGTTTAAATCAAAACCCACTAAATAGTATTTTGACATCTATATCCAAGAAGGTGATGATCTAATATACATTCAATAAAAAAGATATTTTAAAGATTAAATAATTAAAAAAAAATTGAGAGCCTTAAAATGGATGGAAAATAACACGATATAATGAGAATTTTTATATACGAAACACATCGCTCCACTTAAGATTTAAATTTTTCCCATGATTAATATTATATCATTTAAAATAACAAAGGATAGTATATTTATGATCAATTAGTTTTATTCAAAAAAATTACAATGTAATAGAGACCAAAATTTATCATATATTATGACATATAAAACAATAGTGTATATCTATGTAAATTCATTAGTATTTTAAGAAAAAATGATTCAAAATAAATTATGGTACAATTATATCATAGAGTAAAATATAGTTTTAAAAATAATTTTCTAAATGTTTAATATTATTATTGGATGATATCAGAGGCCAAGGTTTCCAATTTAAAATAAAAGTATGTCTCATTGAGGCCTTGTGACATCAGATAGATATATAAGATACCAATATTTCTGAATGCCTTTTATATGGAATTACCTGATATCGTATTATTCAATATGTTCATATAATATAATTTGATGGTGTAGTGAGGAATATTTTAGGAATTTGTAAAAATATATATTTTTAATTAAATTACAAAACTAATGTTTTAAAAATGAATTAACGAAAATAATTAAAAGTTCATAAAATAATCTGAAGATATGAATTTATATATTTATTTCATTGCTTAAATACATTACCACTCTATTATTTAATGAGAAAAACTAAATCTCTATGATTTTAATTTTATAAATAAATTTTTATGATAGAATAATGATAAATATATATATACAATTAAAAAATTTATAAAATGTAAATTTTTTTTAAAATATTTATTTTAAATGATAAAAAACATAATGTCAATATAATATGTATAAATTAAATTTAGATAATTTAAAATGACACTAAAAATGAAATATAATGAATTTATATTGTTTCATGATTTCTATTTCATGTTATTTATTTTATTCCAATCATGATTGGTTAATAATTGAATATAATTCCCAATGGATATTTCTTGTAATTATTTGTTAGTATTCAGAATTAAACATATTATGGAAATTTAAATCACTATTCAATAATAAATTTTCAAAAAGTGGGTTTCAGGAGAAAATTATCACTAGTTATGGGGTCATTTCTTGTTTGGAAAAGTAGGTTTACCTATAAGTCACATTATACATATTGATATTTTTAAAGCCTCATTTAATATCCTAAAAATTATAAGAGCTACTTAATAGATAATGATCCCAAAAAAGGTTATTTAGTTTTTATAATGATATTAATAGATAATTTTTAGAATACCAATTTGTATGGAATGGGTATTTTTCATTAGAATTATGTTTATTGAGAATGTGATTTCTTAATAGAAGATGTTTGATATTTTAGTTGATAATATATTTCTTCATGCATCATTAAAGAAATCATGTTTGGTGAATATCTAGGTATTTTACACTAAATAATCTATTAAAAATCATGTAATTAAACTACACATTCTTTGTATTTTTGGTACTTATTCTTGTGGATTCTACATGGTAAAATAAACATAAAAACAAACCAGGAATCAAAATTAAAGTCCTTTGTTTTGACATTAATGTATTTATAAAAATTATAATAATTATCCTAATCAATCCTAAATGTAAAATTAATATTTTAATATCTATTATGGGTTGATTTGTGTGATCTCATCATGTATTGACAAATAATTTCTATTTGGGGATTTAATCGCAATTAAAAAGAAGAAATATATCTAGATCAATTATTTTCATAATATTAAACATTATCTCTCTTGGTTATATTGAAATTGTGTAAATGGAAGTTTTTTTAGGATATTTATTATTTTCATTAGGAAGATTCTATATAAGATAATTTTTGTAAAAACAATGTGATCTGAGTAAAAGGATCATATAAATTAATTGAACATTGATGTTTGAATATATTTTATTTTTTCAAAAAGCCTTTGTAGTTGACTCTAAAGTTTCACAATTTTCATTATATATGGGGATCTAGTATATTTTTTATCTTTTCATAAAAATACATAAGGTTTGTGAGAATGATATCATATGATATGTTCATTAATTTTTATTTATTATAACTATATAGTTTTCTTAGGATTAAATTAGAAGATTTTTAACAAAGGGTTCATATTATTGAGTGGGATTTATAATTAGATAACCAGATATTATACTCTTATATAGATGATCTAATTTGTTATTTAAAATATAATGACTTAATGATTAATTCCATAGAGTTTTAATTGGTGTGATATTATTATGATTTGTATCTTAGAATTCCAGAACTATGAATCATGGGATTCAATATTTCAGAAGATTTATTCATTGAAAAAATCCTTTTATCTTCTATAATTTATAGAATCACATGAACATAATGTATTAGATCATGGAAGGTCAATATGTACCTTATTCAGTACACTCTATTTCAACCCTCACAAACTAGTGCATACAAAACTCTTAGATAAAAATAGAATGATTGAAAAAAATAGGAACGAAAACATGTGATTATTGCGGTATCAACATAAGTTCAAATTTTCTAATGAAATATTGATAGTTATTTTAATTTCATTATGTAATAAAAAATTAAATTTAGAATCATAAAAACTATCAATTTTATATATTAATTTATCAACCTTTTAATATCATTTAGTTACCCTTTTTTTAATATATAAAAGTGGTCTAACCCACCATTATAAAGATGCCCATCTAGTTAATGGTTCCAGAATCATTCTATATTTTCATTGGACCCACCGTTATAATAAACCACCTCTTATTTCATAGAAAATTAAAAAATCCAACCACCAACATCTACTGAATGATCTTGCATATCTAAAAAACCATACTGATGATTTATACAAAGGCTTTGAAAAAAATTAATCTGATGTAAGAAAACCTAACATATATTCATCAGTGATCCTTATGCAACGAATAACCATCCCAAGAAATCCCCATGAACCTGAGCACCTATTTTCATGGTTTTAAATAATGTCCTAACACAGTATCCTAACTTTTCTTAACTAACACACCCACAAGAATCTATTTAAAATAGAACCCCATGTTTCATATTTCATCCATCATGAAGCTGGTAAAATGAACATGAAATATGATTTTGTTATTTATTAATAATATCCCACATTACTTATATAAAGGAAACAATGTAACCACTAAAATTTAGGAAATATTTTTAACATCCATATTATATATTATCAATCAGTCTCTCTAATAAACCATCTAATAAAACATGCCCCACAAATTAATAATGATACCTAATAATTTCTTTAACTAGGACATTGGTAAACATTACATCTAGATTATCATATTTATTGATCTTTCATTTCTCCAACACCACATCTATTACAATCTTCTAGTTGAAATAAATAATCTAGTTCAATGTAATTCACCACTCAGTGAAACACTCAATTATTAGCCATATAATTTTTTCTCTATACATCTCATATCAAAAACACACTTCCCAAAATTATTATGAGTTAATCCAAAAAACGGTTAGCCTGATCAACTAGTTCCGAGATTTCATGATGACAACATTCTCTGCTACCATTTATGATAGTTTTATACTTGATTTCTTCCTCGACAGAAATCATATGGTTATCCCTCTAAATTTGAAAATAATTGGGTAATATTCAATGAATACACGTCAAGTATAATGTATATTGCAACATAACACTTTAATGGATCATATATTCTATAATAGAATGATATATCTTTTTCATAGAGACCGAAACATATCATAGATATATATTACATATTCTTATATGAATATTCATTACCAAACATAAGAATACATACTATAATAATTTAGGTCTAGTGCCTTTAGAAGGTTTTAAATATAATAAACATGTCCATAAGTGAGCTACATCATCTCCCACTATGTTATTCATAAATATAGACTTTCTAATACTTATCATAAATAATAGGAATGAGATTATGAAAATAATACATCAAAACAATACCCTATATATCATAGATAATAAATGTGATTCATGGAATAAATCATGGAAGTACATTTGAAATTATTCTTAATGTTATCATAAAACATGATCCATGAGAACATAAAATTTACATAAGATAGATATTTGGGTAATACACATAAGTAGAAGAAATCAATTTTCATGTATACCCCCATGATGCTCCTAACATTCTTGGATTCTGATAACCACCCATATTCAGACATTAAAATTTGGACCACCTATTGTGTACCCTATATTATACTTGGTATAACCTCACAAGGACCATATTTAGGTTTGGAATAACATATCATGTAACATATTTCAGGATTGGGATAACCTAATGTTTACAATTTGATCTTATATATCATTAATAATTACCAAATGCACTAGAGGAAGATAAAGGTAACACCCATATTTTTTAAATGTAACCACTATCATTACCCAACCCTAATGGAATGAAGGCCTTATTTATTTATTTTTGATAACCTCCATTCATGGGATGAGGGGTAACCCTTACAAGGCCAAATGATTTAGAGATTACGTAACCTGTATGTCTTAGGAAATTTATAGACTATATATAGAACTGCTCCTCCCCTACTTCTTCATTGTGATATCATATATCCACCTTTGCATGGATTGTTTGTCTATGCTTCCTATGAATACACAGGTTGGTCTCGATTTCAATGACATACCCTCTTTTTTTGAAAATATGCTTAGTTTATTTTATAGTGAATTTGTCTGCTATAAATCCTTATTTGGAGTCTACTCCATGTAGAATTCATCTAGTCATTTTAATGATAAATTCGGGTGGCCCGACGGAAATGAGGTGGCCAAAAGGCCTTTGGTGGCCCGAAGGCCTTAAAGGACCTGATGCCCAAACTAGTGGTCTGAAAGCCCAAACAGATGAATAGTTTCATCTCTTACAGTACCTAATAGTACCAACTGTAGTTCATGATGAGATACTACTGAAGTGACTACTATATGAAATTAAATCATTCAACATATCAACATCCATCAAATGATATGGGCTATATAAGAATATCATTCAAGCATAACCAGTGAAAAATAAACATTTTTCACAATAATTTGATCATTTAATCATATCATAACCCCTAGAAAACCAGTTATCATGATAATCATTTCATCATGATATACCATATGGAAGAGAACAACGTTTCACAATAATATTGTCATCATTTATATTTATTATTCATGAATGAATAATAATATCATCCCAAGAACATTACCCTAGTAAAGAATATCTATCATCAAGGGATGTCATATTAGATGTGAAAGGTTTTAGAAAGATCACATGAAACATTTCTTGATAAAATAGAATTTCCACTCTGAGAATATCATTTTAAAACCACAAAAAATTTCAAAATCTATTTCATTGAAAATATCCATGGAATCTTATAATGGATTATTTAAAGATCAATTGAAATATTTCTTGAGTAAAATAACCTTTTCAAATTAAGAAAACATTTTTATAACATAAAAGACTATTAAATTAATTTTATATAGAAATTAACATGGAGAATTATAAAGGAATATTCAAACCAAATAATGTTCATGATGGTGGAAGATTCCGTTCATGTCAAATGTAGTTAAACAATGATTCCTTTTATATTTTCAGTAAAAGATAGAATGGCTTAATTTTGAAAATGAATAAATGATTCCTATAATTTTTTTTGTAAAAAATAAAATATAGTTAAAAGAATTATTTAAATATTATATAGAGAATGTGAAATCCATTTTAAATTGTATTTATAAAACATAGTATTTGAAGAAAACGGGTTCTTGGCCCGAAGAGAAGAATAATGATGATTTTTCATAGAAACATTATTTCATAATTATTAGTCTAAAAAAAGAGGAAAATGAAGGGAAATAAATTTATACTCATGAAATAACAAAAGTATAATAAAATTCATTAATTTATAGTGAAATGAATAATAATATCTCATCAATCAATGCAAAAACACAAATCTTCCCGATAGATAGTGAGATTTTAACACCAAACCAATTCCATATTGGTATATATTGAATCTTAGTCCCATTGAAGAATAAATTCAAATGAAATTATTAATATCATAAATATAATTATATTAATGATACATAATTTCAAAATGAGAGAATATATAACTCATTGAATAATATAAGAGCATAATATAACCTATCCCCTGAAGGAAGAAAATTGTGATAAAAATCCTTGATCAGTTTGGTAGATTTTGAACATTTAATCCCATTAAAGAGAGATAATAAAATGGATGTTTAAATTTCCATTAATTTTAATATAATGATAAAAATATAAACTACTTTGAATTCAATACACCACATAATATAAATAGGGGTTGAATATTTCATGTGTCTCATAGAAGAAAAAAGTGAGATATAAATCACATACAAAATGACTTGACATCCATTGTACAAATTATGATCATAATATATAATAAATATATGTTTATTATAAGTCATTTACAGATCCATACATTTCAATACCATACCATTTAATTTTTTCTTTTGACCTTTTACTACTTGTTTATCAATAATCTATGTCAAAATCACATTTTTGGAAATGAATACTTTTTTCATATATGTTTTGATTTCCTATTTTAAATACATTTAATTGATTATGGATTTATTATATATATATTGTTAAAAATTATATAAATATAATTTATGTTCATTATATATGTATTTATATTTAATTATTAATGTTATATATAGAAAATTAAATAAACAATTCATCGAGTCAAGAAGTCATACATACACATGAAAAATGATTCAATTTTCCCAATGGATTAAAATAAGGAAAGTTAAATACATTAACATTAAAAAATATTTGTATTTAATATTAATCACATATTTTCATTGATCCAATCCATATTACCTTCCATGTAATTTGTGGACAAAGCACATCACCTCATAAGGAACTTGTCCACCAAACACATGAGTAACAGTATTATATTCACATAATATAAAAATAATGATGTTATATGTTGTCTTAAATTTCCATATTAATAATAATATCATAAATATATTATATAAAAATTTAATCCATGAATAAATTTATCTGTGATAGGTTGTTATGGAGAATGAATAACACCGGTTCTCGAGGCCATAGTCTGTCGTACACACGAATGATTGCTTCATATCCCATTTGATTAATGTGGAGATGGTTGTATTTAATTAAATTAACATAGAAAAATATCAATTAATGGAATATTATTTTTTGATTACATTGTCATGGATTAATAATAATTTAATTAGGTGGAGGAATAAGTAAAATAAAATGCTCGGTTTGGGCCATTACAATTTTTTTGAAATCTTCTTTTATTTTTCACTAAAATCCGTTCTAGATTGGATTTGAATCAAATATAATGATTATATGATGATATTATGGAATTATGTATGTTATTTGGGTAGTTATTGTATGATTGGACTGGTTTTGTATGTGTGAATTAGAGAGTATAATGGGTTTTCTTTTATAAGAGATTTGAGTGGCACACTTTTAATTTGTTAAAAAATGTCTAACCACATTTTTCACATGCCTAATAGCCCAAAAATAGACTATAATAGATAAATAGACATTATTAGGTTGAAATATAGACTTAAGAAATATTTTATATAATTATTCAAGTCATTTTAAGTGTAATCGTTTTAGTTTAACCCATGGTAAACTTGTTGTCACCTAAATAGTTGTAATTATTTTTAATTCATATACTGTTCATAATAGTAAAAAATATGTTAAAATTAGAAAAAAATATAATGTATTTTTATTGAAAATATTCATTCCATTTCACTAAATTAAATTAATATAAGTGGAAATTTTAATTTAAAAATAATCTCATGTGCATGATGAAAAAGGGTTTTTTTCCAAGTGAAAAATTTTCAAAAGAATAAAAAGTTTTTATATCAAAAAATAATATAAAATATTCTAAATTAAAATAATAAAATAAATTAATATATAAAATAGATAATTAAATTTTTAAAATAAAATTTAAAAATTTTGTTTTTTTAATGTTTAAAATGAATAGAAAATTTTTAATAAAAATAATTATTTATCATTATTCATTGAAAATATTATATTTATATAAAATGAAAAAAAATCCATATAAAGTAATTTTGACATGATGATTTCCAAATTTATTTTTCTTTTTTATTTAAATTTTCTAAAAGTGGAAATTATAATTTTATTAATAAGTTCACTAAAGGAAAAAATCGAGTTTTATAAGAATATAGTTTATATGATTTAAATTGGAATTACTATGATATATTTTATAAAATACTTGTTAGATGAATTTTAAAAATTTGATTAAATAAAAAATATAGAAATTTAATTGTAATAATTCACTAAATTTTTTATATAATTTATTTATGTGAAATTTTTTTTAGAAAAAAAAATAGTTTTTTCCAGAAAAAACATTCTTTATTTTCAAATTGTTTAGATTTATATTTATGATAATTAGTAAAAAATTAATTTGTTATATGTACATGTTTAAAAAATATTTTCATCATTATTTAATTTTATTTATAACTTCCATTTCAATGGCTATATGATAACTATCATATTAAATAACAATATTTTATAATTATGGCACATTTCTTTTAAACTCAATATTCTGTATAACGCAATCAAATGAATTTTTTTTTTGGAAATTATATCTATAGTTACCATTTGATGTGAATAATAACATAAAAACTATTAAATTTATTTGAAAAACTATTTCACAAAATCTAAATGTGTTACATTCTACCCCCTCAAAATGAATTTCACCATTTAAATTCTTTACATTAGTACCAAACAATGAGAATTCTTCAACATCATTACATCCTCATATTCCCACATAACATCATAATGATGGTGATTCCTAAAAAACATTTAATAGGTGATTGCAATATTTTCATAGTATTTTCTCTATTTGATCATGAATTTCCATCAATATTTATTCAAATTAAAGATCAATATCCAACCATATGAACTCTGAGATTAGTTCATGTAATGTATCTTTTATGTAATTTCTCAAGGGAGAGACATGTAACACATCATGAACCTAATAATTGTTTGGTGGAAGGGTTGAGTGATAAGATATAGTCCCAATATAAAAACTAATTTTAAATGGACATATATACACATGGCATAGATTTCCCATATTTATTATATGGAGAAATTTTTATAAATAATTTCTCACCAACATAAAATTATATATTGTGTTGATTATTGTTAACTTTATTGTTCTATAAATAATTTTATTCCCTAGAATGTTTTTGAATTTCTATAACCAACTCTTCAATTTTTTCAGTTAGCTATGGTCTCAATAGATTTCTTTCTACAACATCATTTCATTACGTTGGATTTCTATAGTTCTTTCTATAAATAGATTCATTAAGAGCCATCATAATTCACCAGTGAATGATATTGTTCTAAGAAAACAGTGCAAGAGTAGTATTTTTATCCCCAAAACCTTTTAAATCAATATGAAAATGATCATATAAAATCGTATATGGTTTTAAAAATTCCATCATACTAACCATATTTATGGGGATGATATATAATTCCATAAATTATTTATATATCTAGAGAGTTTTTTTTGGATTATCCAAACAATTATGGACCAATTCATAACCTGATATGGTGGAAATGAATGTGGTACTCTAGGAAACCTTATCACTTTTTAATGTATATTCGGTAATGCAGATCTAGTGGGAAATCATTTCAGATGGAAATAATGTGTGTTGAGTTAATAAATTGATCATGTATAACACATAATTATATCAAATTAAATGATAAGAAAACCCCTAATAGTTATTAACATTCTTTGTCATATGCTCAAAGAGTTTAAATAAATTCCTCCTCAAATAACATTATCAATAAAACATATTAATACCCAATGAGAAGTACTTCCATAAATGAATTTTAAAATATCCTTCATCATGATAATATCCCATCAAAAAAACCTCAAAATGAGGAATTAATGACATTGAAAATATGATCAATCGTTAACTCATAAACCCATTATAGTATCCATACACATTCAATACCTCATTCACCCATCATTCCTAATATACTAAATTTTCATGAACAAAAAAAATCTATTAGAATCATGAGTTCATCCTTGTGATGATATAATATCAAATGTTATTTAATTATTTCATAATAATTGTAGAGGTATATAATCACATGGAATTTAACTAATGGATTATCTATAACATTTTTATAGTGATCATTCACACAAAATCAATCACTAAATTCCCCCACAATGGAGGGTAGTATAAGTGTTCCCTAATAATCATGATTTACTTCAAAAAAAATTTCCTCAAGATTTCAATTTTCTTTTTTTTTAATAGGTTTTTGTGTCTTTTCATCAACATTATACATTTTCCTGCGGTATTGATTCACCTAATTCATAAACACCTTTAAATTGAATCATGGGAGTGCGATTGGTGAATTTTATAATGATTTCTCAATATATACATCAATAACTAACTTGTTTCCATCTCTTTATCATTCATCCCCTAGATGAACTTCATTTACATGCATATAACATTTAGCAAACCATTTTGAAAAATTTCTTTAATGTTTCATTACACACATAGAACATGAAGGAAATATTATCTTCTTCTGCATGTGATTTTTATGGGTTCCCTTGGATTGTATCATTATTTTCTCCTCAAAGACATCTGATTTATGGGTCAATCCAATCCATATTTTCACCTTGATATATCAATTATTGATTTCTTCATATTTATCGATGTCCCATATGGGTAAATCCCTTTAGAGACATGGTTTTATGTGACTGAAGAATTGATCATCCATATATGCAGGATGAATGATAATACCTGAATCGTACATCACAAGTATAGTAATATTTTCATAAAAGATAACTTCTGATTCATTCATGTTTTCTAGATCAAGGAAATAATTTCCAATTTTGGTACAATGAATATTAGGAATTCAATTTTTAAAAAAAATATTCGTATACTCATCCCATTCAATGATGTGAATTCCATCATTCTCGCATGAATTCATAATGAGATTCCATTATTGATCGACTTCTCCTTTAAAATTTCCAATAAAGAAATTGATTTTCACATGTTCCAAACATTATAGAATGTAAAATTTCCTTTCAGTGTTACTAATCCATTTCTCAACAAGTAGTGGATCAGTCGATCTATAAAAGGAACGTTGATGTTTCCTTAAAAATTAGTCATCAAAATAGTGTCCATCCATTACTCATTTTAATTCTTACTATGATTAATATCTTCTGAAAATTTTCAGTAATATAAATTAGGTTTTATATTCCATCACCCATAAAATTTAGAATCTTACAAGAACAACCATTGAATTGTTCATTTCATTTTGCAATAATATTTTTTCATCAGGTTGAATTCTTTAACTAAAACTCAAAAGGATAGTGTACGAATTAATATTCATAGTGGAGGAAAAATTATCATGAAATATAAATTATTTGATGAATCAATCATAGAACCATATTTTCAGTCTATTAATCCACAGGCATGACTGAATTCATTAATGTTCATTATTCATATCCTTCATGATTGTTTATAAATACTTAATGAATTGTAAGAATTGATCTTTGGGAGTTTAAAAATATGTGTGAAACAAGCCCATTTCCCTCTACTAGGTAATTATCATGTTAATCTCAATATGTCTTTTGTTGTGTTTGTACTCCTATGTACCACTATACCAGAGCCATATAAACTTGTAGTCTCCAGATAGTGATGAAATTACATTGAAACCGCCACTCCATCCTTTACCAAAATTCAACGATATTTTAAAATATGTTGAATCATCTATATATGTATTCTTAGTAATATCCCTAGGGATATCATTAGAAATATCATTGGGGATATCATGATTGTTTTCTCATTCTAGATTTGAATGGTTGAATAAATAAACCTATTATACCAATTGTAGAAACCCAAATATCTCATACACATATATGACATCTTAAAAAATATATATTAATTACATAACTCAGTGATCCATACCAGAATCATTAAGTTATATTGTATTTGGAAACACTAAAACATTAAAAATAACCCATAATTTAACACCCCGATATTTCATGAGAATTAATCTTTTTAATTTCTTTGATGTCTTTTTTTGAATTCTTCACCAAGATTATATTGTGCTATATGCAAACACTGTATTAGCTTGTAGTACACACAACACTATTCTAGTATTGTGATGCACAAAATATCATGTTCTTTAAAATAAAAATCATTTTACACAACACCAAGTATAGATTTTTATCAATGTATAAATGAACTATATTTTGAGTTTGTCATACGAACACCAAAGGTATCTTTCCCTACACGCAACCCAGACATGGATTGCATTACACGCAACAGTTACCTTCCAATACAGCGTGTTTTGTACGTAATACTGAGTTTCACTAAATAATGTTATATTGTTATAATATTATTATCAACTAGTCTTTATGGATAGTATTAACCACATTTTGAATTTTATAAAATTATAATTCATCTTACACATTTTCTGAAATGAGTTATGGGAACAAAATCAGTTTATTCAGATAAAAGAAGTATATTTAAAAAATTCCAGTTTTTGGTCTTTTGATGGCGCATGCATTTTATATAAAATTTTCGACAAGTTTATAAGTTCAATTTTAAAAAATAAACTTTTTCTACTGAATCAGGATATAAAATTTTACATTGGATAATGTTTTGATATTTTTCTGGCAAAGTTCATATTTTGATGAACAGTCAAAACACCCAAATTTTTAATTAAAAACGAATTTTTCATTGAGATAATTTATATGGTTGAATTATAATAGTAAATTTTTTAAAATTATAAATAGAATATATTTTTACCATTTAATATAATTTATGTCATTGGAATTAATTTTACATTGAATTCATAGGTAAATACATTTCAATCTTTAAAAATGTTTTAACTTTTAAAACCCATTTTCTTAACAATGGAATTAATTTTAAATTAATTACTGCAACTTCTGTGTTTTGAATTTTGAAAAATGGATTTCATATTTTGATTCGGTGGGTCCAAATTATTTTAATATCTTACTTTTATTTTTTTTGATATTATGATTAGTAACTACGTTAATTTTTATTTAATACAGTTAAAGTTAAATCAGGTAATTATGGGTAAAAATAATATTATAAAATTACCCTAAGACCTGATAAAATTATATTTTATGAATAAAAGTCGACCCATATCATTTAAGGGTAGGAATATATTCATTGTAGGGACTTTTTCCCATGAAAATGATATAATTATTATTAAAACCAATGAAAGTGAAAACATGTCACTCTCTTATATCTTATAAGTGTAATAATTTTTATTTATTGATAAACTTCATAAAACTTAGAATATAAATTGTCTCCAAAAATATAATAAAATTATCTACATCATGAGAATTTATTTATAATTTTTAGAGATTAAATAATTAACATTAATGATGACACAATAGTGATGTATAAATTATTTTGTTGATTGAAATATCAATTAAATAATTTTAAAAATATTAAAATAAATATTAGATGAACTAATTAATGTTCTCCACTAATTGTCTAGATAAATATGACATGTTATGAATCTATTAAATATTTTTTTGAATATATCCTCTATGCGGATTTTATTTAAATTCAAATAATTGAATATTTTAAAAAATGACACTATTTTTATTGTATGAAGATATATATTATTAAATTTATTAAAATTTAAAAAAAATAGTTAGAAAGTATAAATTGAAATTTATATAGTCTAAAATGTCATAAAATATCCAATTATGAAAAATTCACATCAAATAATTAATTATTTTTGTCAATTGAAAATTTACAATATTATTATGACAAAATAGATTAATTAAGGATAAATCAACTTGATGAGGTTTAATATAAATTACCAACATGTATAAGTTTTATTGGATGATGATATTACAACCCTATATCATCTCATTTCGGATTTGAGTAATTTTTTGAGGTTTTTAAGTGGGGTTTGAGTTTATTATAAATTAATATTTTAGAGGTTTCCAAAACATCGCCTCTCCTCCCTTATAAAAGGACACCCCCATCCTCTCCTCCCCACAACATTTTGAGCATTCATTATCGGTCAAAACCTATCCATTTATCTTATCCAATTCTCTAGAAACATACTAGAGGTCCTGGTCCTCTTTAGAGACTAGCTTTAGTTCCCTAAGATAAGTTTTAGAAGAGGCGTGTCAAATTAGAGGTAATATCCTTTACAGATTCTTTCAAATTTATTTATTCTTATATATAATATAATTTATTTGTTTAATTATAAAGTAATAACATAAGTATCAATAATATACTGATATGTTATTATAAATATTAAACAACCCTATTTAAAATTCTATCCAACATACGAAAAATGAAATCACCGCGTGTGCGTACGTACGGAACACCGTCTCCACGCCTTGGTGTAATCTGTTTTCCACCACCACCTTTCGTGGATGGGTATAATGGTGGAAAAAATAACTATATAAGATTATTATAACATCTTAATAATTCTGGTAAATTATATAATCCATTCAAATTTCATTCAATAATTATTGGAATGATATCATCGCTCGTGCTTACGTACGTATTACAGTCTGCACAATGCGATGAGATTCATTCTCCATGATTAACCATTCATGTATGATTATAGAGTATATATAATAAATAATAATTAATTATTTGGCATAATAATTATACTGGATTCATGTACATGTATGTTTCATTTATGTAATTCCATTCAATTCAATAAGGAAACGAAAACAGCGTTCATGCGTACGTACGACCTACCGTCTCCATGAACGGTGTATTTATTTCCATTTATTGATCTGTCATATATATATATATATATTATGATTATATATTATATATAAATCATGTTTTACATTATGGAATAAATTAAATCCGGATGTATGTAATAATATCAAGAACAACAAGTTGAAACACGTATGGTAAATGATACGATTTTACCCAAAATGCTGCTTTAACATGGAATTGACAAAAGAACGTGTAATATAAAGTCCTAAGTGAATCATATATGATATCATAAATATTATTATGGTTTTATTAAAAGTTAATAATATGATTAAACTCACTATATAGGAGTTTCAGACACATACATATGAAATTGGACCTAAAGTAAGAGATAATTTTGCAATCTCATTTTTATCCGAGATTGATTATATGTAAGTATTTACTGGGGTTATATTTTTCATCCATAACCATAATTTTTTTTTCATAAAGTGTTTAATATTCTTCCATATATATTTAAATTAATGTTTACCCCTATTTTCCTTTTACTTTTTGTTATGTAAGGAATCATTTTTTTTGTTTTCCGTACATGGTACTTTTTGACATTTCCCATAAAAGTACGAGGAGAATGTTTTTTTAACATATATATTTTAAACGAATTTTTACGATTTAATAATGCCTTATTTAAATAAATATTCCTCTAAATGATTTCATGATTATTTTCAATAATATTTTTTTAAAATTTTAAGTCATTTTGAGAAAAAAAAATTGATTTGGAAGAAGAAATGATATTTTCTTGTAGAAATCATTTCAAGTGTTTTATCAAAACAATTTGCCATATATGATGACATTATTTGATATGGTTATGTTTAAATCATAATATCACTATTATTTACATGGTTTTATTTTTCTTATGATGAAATGATATCCATTTGTTTTATATGGATTATGTTATGAAAGGATGGTGTTTAGAAACCCATTTTATTTTTTGGGTTATGATGAATGATTTATGTTTATTTTGTGGCACACGTAATAAAGATTTCATTATGAGATGGGTGGGGCCTATATCTCCCTTACATTATTTGGATAATGATTTATATCTCATGATATAGAAATGGATTAAATGGATCGTAAATGTGGTTCTGTAATACAGGGATAGAACAACAAGTAAATCCGGTTCAGTAATGGACATTGTCCACTATGATGGTCTCGGAAGAATTTCCTTCATTCCTATAGAATCATATCATGTGCTTAATGGTTTTCCACAATTACATGATTTATTCCCATTCTATTTTATCATGATGAATGTTTCTTTATGATCTATTCCTTACGTACTACCAAGATTTATTTCACGACTCATGATTTTGTTGTTTAATCTTAATGTTCATGTTTTTAAGTTCAAATGTATATGATTTTTTTTATTTTTTCCATAATTATTCTTACTAAGTATTTGATCTCACCCTTTTTATGTTTTTTTCCCTGGGATATAAATAAAGGTTTTGTGTAAGAAAACAAAAGGGGAAGTTATTTTTGGGAGATTTTCAATATGTTTCATCATGATTAGATGATTTTGTTTCGAGTTTCTAAATATACTAAACTTTTACGGTCCTTGGGTGTCTATTTTTGTTTTGTATTAAGTATTCAACAAAATTAATGTAATTTCCATGTACGTCATACTTGGTTCTCTATAGTTGGTATCAGAGAGAAGGATTAGTTAACCCTTGGAAACTTTGATTTAAAAACTTTATTGAGATCCCTAGCGATATTTATAAGGTATGTTTAGGGAGGTATCTAAGGTTAAGTATAAGTATAGTTTATAGTCCTATAATTATTATAAATATCTTAGAATTAAACCAAAAATGTTATATATTGAAGGTACACCCCCTTTATTATGTTGTTTTCCTAGAATGATTTTTGCCGCTCACATTTTTTTTGGGTTTTAGATTATGGCTGGAACCCGAAGATACCGTGTCGATCAATGTAATGGACAATGAAATGATTGACCTCTTGAAAAAACCATTGTAATGGGATATGGAGTGAAAAAACTTATTTTTATACTTACACAAGCTATTAATCATTCTAGACTTTCAAATGAGAAAAGAAGGGAACAATATTCTATTGAGTCATTCATGAGGTAATGTCTACCTTCATTCAGTGGGTCTTCTGATCCACTTGTTGCTGAACAATGGATCAGTTCCATTGGAATGATATTTTCAATACATCATTGTTCGGAACATGAAAAATTCATTCTGGATATTTACCGTTTAGAAGGTGAAGCAGACTAGTGGTGGACTCTATTTAAGAATACGAGGCCCCAAGATGAAATTGAATCCATGGAATGGGATGAGTTCGAGAACATATTTTTCAATAAGTACTTCCCTTGTATTCTTCGAACAAAGATAGAAAAGGAGTTCCTTGAGCTTAAGAAAATAGTTGATGAATCTGTTGGTATATACGAGTGTAATTTTATAAGGCTTGCAAGGTATGAATCTGGATTTATCATCCAACCTGAAAATAAAGTTGATCGATTCTTCAGTGTCATAAAAACAAGTCTTAGAAGGTAATTACCTATAAGAGAATTCAGAAGCTACAAATAAATTGTGTATTGTGATATCAAGGATGAACTAGAATTTGGTGTTACATATCCATCCCATGGTTTTGACAAAAAACGAAAGATGGATTTCAAGGAAAAATCGTAGAACAATGGTGAAAAGACAGTGAATGTTTCATTACGCTCAGTGCGTGGAAAGAAGCATGGTGGAGATTGTTTAAAATGTACTACAAAATGATTCAAGTGTGGAAAAGAATGCCATCGATAAGTTGAGTGTCGAAGTAATGAAAAAAATATTCTAATGATGTGAATAGAGTAAGGACTACAGAGAATGATCCACTAACACTTCAATGCTTCAAGTGCAAGGAAATGGGGCATTATGCTAATCAATGACCTAATCCAAGGGTTAATGATGATCGACATGAGAAACCTCTTAAGGAAAAGGACAATGGTAAGACACATGTGATCACTATTTGTGATGTTGAGTATGAAAATGATGATGTGGAGTGATTAAGTGTTTATGTAATCGGATTTCAAAATAGTATCATGGAATCAGATTTATAGTATCGTTGAATTTTGGAATATCAATGTATTAGTTTTCAATAATTGTATGGTACTGGTAACCATGAAAAGGTATTGAAATATTTTTTGAAGGCAGATGATATGCACATAATGAAGGGGTAAGGAGAAAATAATATGTTTTATATTATTAATGAGCTCATGAATGATATCAGGACAAAGTGATATCATGGTTTGAGTATAATGATTTTATTGGATTTTGGTATGTGGAAAGAGTTAACATTCGATAGAATTTATGTTTTCACTAAGGTTCTATGGTAATTCATGTTGCAAGATAATACAATATTAAGGTATTTGCATGTGTGGAATTAAATAAACAAGATATATCTTATGATATATGGGGGATAAATGATGGTATTCAAATTCTTGGTTGATGAAATTTCTAGTAATCATTTTATTTATACCATTAGATTTGATAGACGTATTTTTGATAAGCCTAATGATTTCAAATGGGGTATGTTGCATAGAAGATAATATTGTTTAAGGATATAACTTGTTTTCGATATTATTTCTGGAATGTTAAAATAGTGTAGTTTTAGAAAAAGGAAAACTTGCAGGACCGGAGGAAACCCGTCGCATCTGACAAGGTTGTAAGAAATTAACCCACAACTGAAGTGTGACAGGCCTTTATCTCCTACCACTGGCCACTAGGAATTCCATAGTTAGTAGAAACTAGTTTTATTTTATTAAGAGGTATGATAGATGAAGTATAAGTCCAATTTTTGGAACCATATACGATTAGTTTCAAGATAAAATGAAATTATGTATAAAACTTTTGCAAACCTTACGTTTGAGATAGATGTAATGACCTATCATTCTATCGCATTATTTTCTAACACTTCACGGAAGAAAAATTCATATACATTTCTTTAAGAGATGATGTGGAAATTGGTTCAAGGAATAAACAATACTGATATTGTACAAAAATCAAGTATGTATTTCTTTTAACTCATAACTTCTTCAACATTTGGGATATGATCTTGAAAAGAATCAATGTTGTCCTAGTGCCCTCATTTCTGATGAATTATATTGTACCATAGATCATCACAAATTTATGGCTTTTTGATTGTTGGATTTTTCATCGCCCTGTTCTCTACCACTCTTCATCCAAACATGATAGTTAGATTTCTCTTCCATATCTATATTTTCACCAATATTCCCTTATGTGGAAACCCAGTGAGAAGTTACTTTGGGTATCCATTAGGTTTCTTACTTTTCTTTTTAAAATGATGATTTGGTATTCCTTTTTACGATGTGGGATTCTATTAAGGAAACATTCAAGTAGAGAACCATTTATTACCGGATGAATTTTGAAGGAGAAATTCATTTTAAAGGGGGTAGAATGTAACACCCCAAGATTTTATGAGAATTATTCTATTAAATTTCTTTAATTTCTTTTTTTGAATGAGTCACCATGATTATCTTGCGCTCTAAGCAACGAAGTATTTGTTTGTAGTATACGCAACACTATTCATGTCTTGTGATGCACACAATTTCAATTTATTTCGAATAAAATTCATTTTACACAACACCAAGTATTGATTTTGATCAATGTATAATTGAACTATATTTTGGGTATGTTATACACAACGCCAAATTAAGCTTTCCCTATACGCAACCTAGATGTGGATGTCCTTACACGCAAGACTGACCATCCTCAATAACGTGCGTTGTACGTAATACCGAGTTTCACTAAACAATGATATATTGTTATAGTATTATTATGAACAAGATGTAATAAATAGTATTAACCTAATTTTGAATTTTATAACCTTATAATTCACCTTACACATTTTCTAGAATGAGTGTGAGGTCAATATAAATTTTTCCGGATAAAAGAAGTATTTTTCAGTACAATGCAGTTTTGCAGCCTTTTGAAGGTGCACCCCATTGAAATCTAATTTTTGACACATTTATAAGTTAAATATTACAAAATAAAATTTTTCTTTTTAATCAGGATATAAAATTTTACATTGGATACTATTTTGATATTTTTCCGACAACATTTTTATTTGGATGAATAGTAAAAACACGTTAAATTTTACTTAAAAACAAAAATTTTCATCGAGATAATTTATATGGTTAAATTATAATATTAAATTGTATTAAAGTATAAATATAATATATTTTTACCATTTAATATAATTTAAGTCATTAGAATTACTTTTACATTGAATTCATACTTAAAAGAATTTCAATCTTTGGCAATGCTTGAACTTCTAAAACACCTTTTCTTAACAATGGGATTAATTTGAAATTAATTTCAGCAACTTCTAAGATTATAATTTTGAAAATAGGATTCCATATTTAGATTTAGTCGATCCAAATTATGGTAATTGGATACTTTTATTTATTTGATATTATGAATAGTAACTATAGTAATTTTTATTTACTACAGTTAAAGGTAAATCGAGTAATTAAGGGTTAAAATAAGATTATGAAATTACTCTATGACCTAAAAAAATTATATTGGATGAATAAAAGTCAACCCAAATCATTTAAGGGTTTCAATATATTCATTTCATGGACTTTTGACAAAGAAAATGATATATTTATTATTATCACCAATGAAAGTGACAACATGTCAACCTTTTATATCTTATATGTGTAATAATTTTAATTTAGTGATAAAACTCCTAAAACATCGAATATAAATAGTCTCTAAAAATATAATAAAATTATCTACATCATGATAATTTATTTATAATTTTTAGGGACTAAATAATTAACATTAATGATGACACAATAGTGATGTAGAAATTATTTTGTTGATTGAAATATCAATTAAATGGTTTTAAAAATATTAAAATAAATATTATATGAACTAACTAATGGTCTACACAAAATTTATAAATAAATAGGACATGTTAGGAATCTATTAAATATTTTCATCGAATATATCCTCTATGTGGATTTTATTTAAATTCAAATAATTTAATAATTTCAAAATTGACACTATTGTTATTTTATGAAAATAAAAAATTATTAAATTGTTTAAAATTTACAAAAAATATTTAAAAATTATAAATTGAAATTTAAAAGGTCGAAAATTTCATAATGTATCCAATTACGGACAATTTACAACACATAAGTAGTTATTTATTATTACAACAAATAAAATTAAATAGATTAATTAAGGATAAATATAGTCGATAAGGTTTAAAATAAATTCCCAACATGTCTAAATTTTATTGGATGATGATATTACAACCCAATATCATCTCACTTAGGATTTGAGTCATTTTTGGGATGTTTTTAATTGGGCTTTTAGTTTATTATAAATTAATATTTTAGAGGTTTCCAAAACTCCCCCTCTCCTACCTTATAAAAGGGATCTCCTCCCTCTCCTCCTAACAACATTTTGAGCATTAAATCTTGGAAAAATCCTATCCATTTCTCTTCTACAATTCCCTAGAAACATACTAGAGGTCATGGTCTTCATCAAAGGCCAACATTAGTGCCCTAAGAGAAGATTTAGAAGAGGCTCCTCGAAGAAGAGGTAATATCCTCTACCGATTATTTCAAATTTATTTCTTCTTCTACTTCATATTATTTATTTGATTCAGAATAAAGTAATGAAATCAGTATCAATAATATACTGATATTTTATTATAAATTTTATACAACCCTACTTCGACTTCTATCCATCCAACAGAAAATGAAATCACCGTGCGTGCGTATGTAGGGAATACCATCTCCACGAAGTGGTGTAATTTGTTTTACACCACCACCTTACATGGATGTGTATAATGGTTGAAATAATAACTATATATTATTATTATAACATCATTATAATTCTGATAAATTATGTCATCCACTCCAATTACATTCATTAATAATGGGAATGAGGTCATCGCTCATGCGTACGTACGGATTACCGTCTCCACAGCGCGATGAGATTCATTCTCCATGATTGACCATTAATGTATGATTATAAAGTATATATAATAAAAAATCATGATTTATATGAAATAATAATGATACTATATTTATGTACATATATGTTTCATTTAGATAATTCCATTCAATTCAATAAGGAAACAAAAACAGTGTTCATGCGTATGTATGACCTACCGTCTCCATGAACGGTGTATTTCATTCCATTTATTGATCTATAATATATATTTATATACTGAATATATATTATATATAACTCATGTTTTTCATTATAGAATTAATTACATCAGGATATAACTAATAATATCATGAAGAACAAGTTGACACACGTATGATAAATGAAACAATTTTACCCAAAACACTGCTTTAACATTGAATTGACAAAAGAACGGGTAATATAAAGTCCTAAGTGAATCATATATGATATCATAAATATTATTATGTTTATATTACATGTTAATAATATATTTAAACCCAATATAAAGGAGTTTCAGACATGTATAGAAGAAATTGGATCTAAGGTAAGGGATAGTTCTGCAATCTCATTTTTATCTGAGATTGCTTATACGTAAGTATTTACTATGGTTATATTTTTCATCCATCTCAATAAAATTTTTTTCACTATGTGTTTAATATTTTTTCATGTATGTTTAAATTCATGATTACCCCTATTTGAAATTTAATTTGTGTTATGGATGGAATATTTATTTTTGTTTAACGTATGTGGTACTTTTTGACTTTTCCATTAAAAGTATGAGGATAATGTTTTTTAACTTAGACAGTGTGAATGGATTTTTATGACTTCATAATGCCTTATTTAAATAAATATTCTTCTACAAGATTTCATGTATATTTTAAACAAAATTATTATCTTTTAAATTGCATGTCATTTTGAGAGATGAAAATGATTTGGATGAACAAAAGGATATTTTCCTCAAGAATTCATTTCAAGTTTTTTATCAAAACTATTTTTCATCTATGATGAAATTATTTAATATGGTTTTGTTTCAAGAATAATGTCCCTATTATTTACATTGTTTTATTTTTTTTATGATGAAATGATATCCATTTATTTTATATCGATTATCTTATGATGGGATGGTGTTTATGAAAACCATTTTATTCTTTAAGTTATAATGAATGATATATGTTTATGTTGTGGCACACGTAAGAATGATTTCATTATGGGATGGGTGGGACATATATCTCCCTCAAATGTATTGGGTAATGATTTATATCTCATGATATAGATATTTCTGGAACGAAAAATAAATCTGGTTCAGTAATATAGGGCTGGAAGGACAAGTAAATCTGGTTCAGTAACGGATATTTTCCACTATGATGTTCTTGTTTGAAATGCCTTCACTGCTATGGAAATAATATCATGTGATTAATGGTTTTAAACAATTACTTTTTTTATTCTCATGCTATTTTATCATGATTAATGTTTCTTTATGGTCAACTCCTTACGTACTGCCATGATTTATTTCACTATTCACGATTTTGATGATTACTCTTTATGTTCATGTTTTTATGTTCAAATATATATAGTTTGTTTTATTTTCTCCATTATTAACCTTACTGAGAATTTTAGCTCACTTTTTTTATGTTTTCTTTTCACCAGGATATAAAGGGAGGTTTTAGGTATGAAAATAAAAGTGGAATATATTTATTGGAGATTTTGAATATGTTTCACCGTGATTAAAAGATTTTGTTTCGAGTTTCCAAAGACACTAAAATATTACAGTCCATGGGTGTCTGCTTTTGTTTTTTATTAAGTATTCCACAAAAGTAATATAATTTCCATGTTTATCACGATTGAGTCTCTACACATAAGTTATGTACATCATCTCCAACTATGTTATTCATAACTAGTACCCTTCTTATAAATATCATACACAATACATTTCATCATATCCTGTGGAATGTAAATATAATAATGGGTTATCTTGGATTATTAGTAAGTGTATACAAGGTAGATATCAATATAATTTGAACATTTGTTTATGAGAACATTGAAATAATAGTTGAAAACTATACCCTTTATATCATGGATCAAAAATGTGAGTCAATACATAAATCATGGTAGTCCATAAGATATGAATCAAAATGTATTAAAATAACATGAACCATGAGATAATTGCATTACTGTTATATATATATTGGAAGAATAAACATATAAATTTAAAATATTCTATTGAGGTTGTCAACTATGATATTCATAACATGGACTTATTGGGATAAACACCTAGGTACCTACGTCAATCTTTGGATAACTACCCATGTTTCCACTTTAGGGTTTGGGATAACCTCCCATGTATCCTCTTTATGGAATGGTATAATCACCCATTTACTATATTTTTTCCTTTAGATAACCACCTTCATACAAGTTGTTATTTATAAAATTAATCATTAACCAATGCAATGGAAAGAGATATAGGTCCCACCGATCATAGTTATAATGAAAAAAAACCGTACTTTGTTATAACGTAACCACTATCACATATTTGAATTCATAAATATGTTTTCCATAAGATCATATAACATTAATAATTGTATAAATCCTGATAAGAAAAGGGGTTAATCAGAATTTAATTATTGACTAACTTATAGAAACGAAGTGGTTTTAATAATACTTTAATCATTTCATCATAGCATTACCAAAATAAAATAAGATGGTTTCATAATATTTTTATCATGATATAACCTAATGAGGAGAATAAAACTTCATAAAATTATTGTAGTCATATAAATAAATCATTAATATAGATAATAGAAATTGTATCCTTGGATCATATCCCAGGTAAATCATAAGTAACATTTAAGGCCATCATCTTACATAAAAAATGATTTTGAAAGATCACATGGAAAATTTCATGAGAAAAATAGACAGTACAAATTTAAAATAACTTTTAAAAAAAATAGTTTTCATAATCCATTTCATTGAAAATAAATGTGGAAAATAATAAATGAATATTCATTAATCCTTTTAATCATTTTTTTGAGGAAAATAACATTATCAAATTTAATCTTGTTTTTATAGATTAAAACGTTTTTAAAATACATTTATTTAAAAATAAACTTTGTATAATTATAAAGGACTATTCAAATAAAATAATGGTCCATAAATTTTTATATTTCATTCTTTCCATTTATGTTAAATGAATGATTCCGTTTTTTTAATTCCAAACAGAAATTGTTTACAAAGTGGCATGAAGATTCCTTTAAAATCATTTAAAAAGGAAATTTATGTGTAAAACATTATAAAATAAGTCATATTTATAATGTTAAAATTATTTCAGAAATTTTATAGAAGACTTGGTTTTGGATGAAAACTTTTTCTCGACCGAATTGAGAAATCGTGATTTTTTTACAAAAAAATATTATTTTGAACTATTGAGTAAATAATGAGATGAAAATGAAGGGAAACATGTATTATACTAAATTAACTAGAGGTTATAAATATTCATGAGTATATTGAGAAAATGACTATAATATTTCATTATCAAAAGTATACACATATATAATCCCAATAGACAATGATTTTGTAACATCAAACATTTACAAATTTGGTATCATTGGAATCATAGGGACCATTAATGAATAAAATAAAATGAAATATTTATTATAATTAACAGATAGTGATTATTTATATAACATTTTACATGGGTTTTATAGACACCTTAGAGAAGAATATAGTTTCATAAGACATCTTATGTTCCAATGAAGGAAAATTGGGACAAAAAACTATTTTAACTTTTCTATATTTTCAACTATAATACCCATTAGTTAGAGATATTAATATGGATATTTAATTATTCATAATATTCCTATGAATAATCATAAATTTATATTCGTGGGATGTATATACATCACATTAATGAAATGTGTAGTGAATATTTCATCCATTTCACGTAAGTAACAAGTGAGTTTGAGATAGCTTTTATTAAGTTTCTATATCCATCATACTCATTTAAAAATATTTTATAATATATATATGTTCCTGAAATATATATTAAAACATAAAAAATTTAATTTCACACAATAAATTATTTTCCTATGACATTTTATCACCATTTTATAGGCAATTTTATGTTAAAATATCTTTTTGGAAAATAACTACTTTGTTTTTTGTGCATGTTTTGATTTTTTATTTTATGTACTCATACTACTATCTTTCTTACAACATATCCATAATTTTTAAAATGATATAAATTTAATATATATTAATTAAATATGTATTTAGATTAATCTGAAAAAGTGAGAGATGCAAAATGGAAAACATCGTTCAAAGAGATGATAGGTCGTACGTAAACAAGAATGTGGATTCCATTTTCCAAAAGGATTTAAAAAAAGAAACATAGATAATAAAATAAAATTAATTATTCATTTTTGTTTCATATATATCACATATTTTCATATAACTAGAACGTATTACATTCCATGTAAATCATCAATGAATCACATCGCTTCGTGAGACTGTAGTTCACCATATAGACAAGTGATGTTACTGTATTCCCAATGAATAAAAAGTAAGATGGTTATTAATATATATCATATATATATTTTTAATAAATAATTATATCCATATTTGAGAGTGGGTGATGGAATATTAATAACATCGGTTCGTGAGGTAATAGTTTGTCGTATACACTAATAATGATTTTGTGTCCCCTTTTATGGAAGTGAAGAATGATTTTGGTAAATAAATTAATTTTAAATATTAGTATATTAATGATACTGAGGTTATTATATCATCTGGATTTAACAAAAAATTTGGAGTTTGAGGAATAAATAAAACAAAATTCTCAGGTTGGGACATTACATTTTTATTAGATAAATTCTTTTGGTTTACAACAAGATCATTCCAATGATACACATCATAAACAAAAAAAATCTTATAAGATTATAAGAGAAATTAATAAAGTGATTTAGGTAGTTATTTTATGAACTAATGGGTTTTACATGTTTTAAGTGGATAGGTTAAATTGTGGCATTTTATAGGTTATGTGACTGGCACAATTGTAATTTTGGAAATGAAAAATGATTAACAACATTTTCCACATGAAAAAAGAATAAAAAATGGACCAGAATTGAGAATTAGAATGTTTGAGGCTAAAATAGTTCCATAATAACATTCATATATGTTTTTTGGTCATTTTAACACCTATCATTTCAATTTAACCTCTTAGTAAACCTTTTTCAAAATAACTACATTAATAAAATTTTACTAATATTACTATTCTTAATAGTAAAGAATTAATTTTAACTTATTAGAAAATGTAAATTCTTATCATTGAAAATATTAAATCCAATTTTCCAAATTCTATTCATAGAAGATTAAAAAATAAATTTTATATTGTTCTCCGAGAAATGAAGAAAAAGTTTATGTCTAAAGAGAAATGTTTGAAAAGATTAAAATATTTTTATATAAAAAATAAATATGTAATTTAATCCAATAAACTAAATTGGATTAAAGTATTTATAATTGAACTAATTTTCATTAAAATTTATTATAAAAATATGTGGCATTTTTTAATGTTTGAAATTAAATGTTAATTATTAAAAAACAATTATGTATCACTATCCATAAAAAATTTATCCCTTCATAAAATCTCAAAAAATTAATACAAGATTATTTTATGATGTTGAATTTAAAATTGAATTTTATATTTCCAAATAAATTTTCTGAAATTGGATTTTTTTAAATAAAATCGTGAAAAGGGGGAAAATACATTATATAAGAAATTTTTTTTAGCTTAAATTGGTTTTATTCTTATATATTGTCTAGATAACATGAAAAACAAATGTTAGCCATTTGATAGAATATATATTTTTTCAAATAAAAATGTTTTTATGAAAAAATATTTCCTTGGTTTTCTAAAGAATTTTATATTTATTTCTAATTAATAATTCACCAAGGAATTAATTATATATACTTGTGTAAACTGTATTATCATAACTAGATAATCCTATTTATACCCAAAATTTCAATTTCTAGGTGATACACATCATATTAAATATTAATATTTTAATATTATGTCATGTTTTGTTTAGAATCAGTGTTGAATGTAATGAAGGATAAACATGGAATTGTGGGTAATGAAAAAAATTAATAAGATTTAATTTACATGGAACAAATATTTTTCAAAATATTTGGTTTTTATGTTTAAAGTTTTTTTGATATCAATGAATCCCCCATAAAACATCCCAATGATCTTTTCAAAAAAATTAGGTTAATTTACAGTCATATCCTACTATATGTGAAATATTTGTACCTAAAAAACCTATAGAATAAATAATGGCATAAAAAAGAGTTGTAAATGGAACTTATTCCTTTTATATATAATCATCATCTAATTTTATGACTTTTTTATCTAATATCTTGAATTTATAGAAAGTGGTGTTGACCGAGGGTTACATCAATTCATTCTATTATATTCAATGACTTTATGGATGTATTCATTTTTATAAGAATCCCAATTTGTATTCTTATTATTTCATTCTATCTGAATATCCATAATTCAATTTTCTTTCCTATGATTCTTAATCTAAATCGTATATACAACTCAACTTTCAACTCCTGAATCTATTTCCTACCAAGACCCACTGGGAGTATGTAATCCATTTATAAGAGAAGAATGATGAAACTACCATAAATCCACACCCTCATAAATTAAAAAAGTGTTTTGTTTTTTTATAAGAATCACTTCTCATTCACAAATAAATTTACAATTTAATTACATTTCCTTCGACCTTTATTTAAACCATAAATGAATTTTTAGCTTCAAAACAGTCCTGAATACCTGTTTTCATGAAATGTTTTGGATCCATAATATAAATTTCCACCTCAATGTCAACATAATGTAACCCAATCATTACATTGATATTTTCAAATACAAACATTCAAATGAAACAAAATTAACATATATATACATTTGGTTATGTTATTAATTATGGGTGAAATTTTTTTACACAAATCAACTCAATTGTTTTATTGAGACCAATTCCCAAACAACATTCATGTTTTCCTCTTTATAATATCAAATTTAACCTTTAACTATAAAATACATTTTTATAAATATCTTTCATCCTATGTTACAAAATCATTTTCTCTTATTTCCCATTTTAATACATGAACAAATATTATATTTTATATCTAACTACAACATTCTAGAATCACTAGGACTCAGAAATTATTTTATTTTATCTGTCACTCCTCTACCTATATAATATAAATAATTAAAATTACTAATAAACTTATAAATTGTTCATATGATCTTAGACGACATTCATAACTCATCCTATGGTTTTTCTTTTTCTAAAATATCCATTTCTAGAACCTCACCTTCGAGAGATCATCATCGATCCTACACATTTCCTATGATCTGTAGTTCTCATTTTAGACCTGATGATTACTTTATAATTTCGATTATTCATAGTATTTCTAGAAGTTTTAAACTTATAAAAAATTAATTTTGATGAAAATGTATATATTTAATTAATTATTATTTGTCAAATCTATTTCTCAACAAGTTTTCCTCGTTTAAAAAACCTTATCATGAAAGTGAATATTATCTATTCAAATATTACAAGGATTATTATTGTCCAAAAAATGCATTATTTTTATCGTCAGAAAAAAATAAATATACATTATAATTTATTCATATTTTTTCCAATCCTTAAAGTCATCAAGGGCGTATGTGAGGCTTTTGAAAATAATCAGGTGGGAAACATATGTTGGGTTTTGGACTACATAAACTATATAATATCATACTCCAATGGTGGGGTGTAGTTATATTTATAATATAATATTATATATTTATTTATTCTATAAAAAATCCATTTAAAATTTGAAATGTATTCTGACACTCTAACATTTCTCTATTAATGATGAATTATTCCAATATTCCACACTATTTTTTCTTGTTTTCATAGAATATTCTTTTTAATAATAATTCTGTTTCTCTTGAAAAAAACTAGGAATTCTCCAATACTATATTCTCTATAATTGTTAGAAATTAAGAACATAAGATTTCTTATAGACTCTTTTTCCACTATAGATCTCCATTAATCAAAAAAATTTGATGCATAGTATTATTTCATAAGGAAGTAAATGAATAAATTCACCATTGAATAATCAATGAATATAATAATATTAAATAAACCACTATGATATTTTATTCGAGATGGAACCCAAATATCTATATTCATGATTTATAATATTTTATATTTGGATATCATTTCATTATTAAAAAATGACACATTTATGTGTTTTATAAGTAAAAAACTCTCGTATGATAAAAAATATGTATGAAAATATTTTTATAATTATCTTAACCCCTAATAATAAAATATTATTATCACTTCTGATACCATGAGTGGAAATGAAATGACTATAACCATTCAGAAATTTTCATTGTTATAATTTTTACTCTTATAATTATCCCATATAATAAAATATTTTATATTTAATACCCCTTCCAAAAAATTTAATCTTTGATTAGTCATCCAAAATTAATTTATGATGCTTATTCCAGACACTGATTCATATAGTTAATCAATATAAAATGGAATCATCTATAATTCCAATATTTTTTTAATTCCCTATAACCCTAGGATCCCTTTATTTTTCATTCAGATGTTTACACCACCCTATTATGATAATCTTGAGTGCTTTATAATTAGTAGATGAATCCTACCAAACATTCAAGATATGTAATTTTTCATGAATACCCTCACATATGTTGAATGAAAAAATCGATAGAATTAATTAAAAATTATTCAATATAATATAAATATTTAATGGTATATTTGTCTTATATAAATCAATGGTATTTTAAAAACCCAAAATTTTAAAATCACCTCATATTGATGTCACCCTAAAATGTTGATAATCATTTTTTAGGTTCTTATTATTCTTGAGATACAACCATATGTGTTTTAGAGCATATAATTTTCCATGATATAATTTTGTTTATTTGTTGTTTTATTTCTTTCCAGAATTCAAATGAACATAATGTATTCCACCATCCCAATTGAGCATACTTTTAGTTGGTCCATGGAATTCCATTTCAAGAATCCCTTTATATGGAATGTGATTATGAAAATCTTAAAAAATATGCTGGTGATTATATGAGAATTACATGAGTTACTGACCATTGCATCCCAGCATTCATAATGTTTGTATTGGATCAAAACATCCCATACATCTTCTATTAATGTTTTATTAAACTAATTAAAGATAACTCTAAATAATTTTGAAATCATTTAAGGGATAATCCAAAAGTATTCTACCCAATATTCTCATGCTGAATATCTTGCTCCTCAAGAAAACATTTTTTTATTCCATTTGGTTTCCCATATATATCAATAAGATCAATTATTATCTAAATGCTAATCTTCACCTCTCAAATGTAATAGTAAAATTTTCAAGCTAATGACATAATAATTATAAAAATAAATATCCTATCAAGATAATCCCAATTAATTTTCCTTTACACATAGCATGAATATTTTCAACAGAAGCTAAAGAAAAATGTAAATTGATATTTCTCCATCAACATAATAAAGAAATAGAATTCAACCCTATGAAATTTTAATATCCATATATTATTTTATTTGACTACATCTGAAATAGTTGACAGCTACTAAATAAAAAAATGTATTGATATTGTAATGACACCTGAATATTCTCCCACAATGAGTACAATTCCTTCCAGATCAATGGGCTCATATTAAACATGTTGGTATTCTAAATCCATCTTTCATTGAATAAAAACCTTCAGAATCATATTACATGTAAAAAATCAACAACAATTCAATAAATAGATGAATTTCCTTAATCATGATATACTAGAACTTGGGATTTCAATACACACCCTCGTCACCACATAGGATGGGTTAATTCACACACCAAATCGTACAAAAATCCAAAAATAAAACCTCTAAATGATAATTAAATATTACATCCAATTAGAAATAGATATTAACAAGGTTCATAATTTAATCACTTATTCCTAGGTGAATAATATTATTACATTTCATTTAATTTAAAAAGAATATATTAAAATAGAAATAAAATAAATTAGGAACATTATATCAAATATGTCAGTATTTTACACATCAACATTCATCCCTTTATTAAACCTATAATTTTTTCCAGCACACCTTTATATTGTGTCTAATCTAGTTATCTAGATCCACCATGGCTTGAGATTTGTGGAGGGCCCAACCTTTGAATCACAACACTCTAGTTTATTCTAATGATGTAGTCTATTTCATGATATATAGTTGGAATAACTATGGGTGTCCAATACTGTAGACATTGTCGTACATTTTAGTGGAATTATAGAAATGAGCACCACAATAGTATAGTTGACTTGGGACATCGATAATGATACTATAATAGTGTGGACATCCACATGGTTATTTTATCAGAACTACCCAATGAAACACATTTTTAGCATTATCTACATGGACATACTAATTTTTTGTTGTTGAAGTGTATATAAAAAGATGATTTGGAATTACATTATATTATTGCACTCTCTTACTTTATGAGCTTATCTTTGATCTAGTGTTCTGTATTTTAGATTTTCCCTTATAATTCTCTCCCCCAAATAGTGAGATTATTTTACCATTTAATGGATGTAGGGATTATTAGGGATTCATGTAAATATATGTGTTGAAATAATTATTTTTCATATCTGAAATAAATTTTTCATTATTTTAATCTTATATACAATATTTTTTATCATTACATCTCTCAAGGTTTTTATTATGTAAATTTATATATATTTCCTACCTCATTCTACCAAATTTGGGAGATAGGGCATGTATATATCATTCATCCCTTTTGATAATTCATAGACATACTACATAAAACATCAAATTACTCTAACAAAAGTATACACTATTTAACATCGAGAGTGATTCTTATAAGATTCGAATCTTCATAATTTTAACATCTAAAATGCGACCAATAGTGCTCTTATTTTTGAATCATATCCTCAGAGAATAGCTTGCCTCTAATAGAATTATTCTTCCACGAGACTCCATAGATTAATAAATATGATTTAATGTTCATCCTTGTAGACACAAAGAATAATATATTGAATAGCACCATTATATTTCCAAAATATGGGTTCATTTTTGTATTTTGAGGTGGATACATGATTGTGGAATTCTTGAATATGGGAATGAGTGGAATAATATTATTCATATAGAAATTAATTATATACTTATAATATTTTTATAATTATGTTATTTAAAATATTTTTATAATGTGATTAAATATCATTAATTATACATAATGACTTAATTAAGTAGATTTTTTTTCTTTTTATAATTTGTTAATGTTCTATGGCTACTAAATATTTTCATACATAAATAAAATATATTTTTACATGAATAATAAATACCGAACATTATGATCTACACTAAAACCATAATTATTTATTTTCATTATCAAATAATTATATAAACATTTTAATTTGGAACATTCTTCATTATCCCTCATTACATATTTCTCTATTTACCCTTCTTGACATTCCCCACATAAATCCATTATTCATAAACACTGTAAAGGAAAAATAATAAACCTTCAGATCATATCCTTATTAATCATAGTAATTTGAGAAATAAACTAATGATCATATGATAGTATACGAAAATAATAGGGGAATGAGATCACTAACAAAATATACAAAGTACAATGACAATATTTAAAACATCATAAACTTTGTCCATGGAATAAAACTATATCATATCAAATTACATGAATAAAATGGGTGATAGATCACCAATAATCAAACATAAATCCTATGTTGAATCTATAATAATAATAATAACATGTCATAAATGTCTTACACCATCATAGCTACAGAGATCATTTAATATTCCAAGGTTAAATACTGAGACTAAAAAATCATTCTAGAGGAATCATTGTCATGTGGTTACCATTTCATAATTAATCATAAATAATCACTTGCTTTTTCACATTTGATCAAGTGGATCATCTTTTTTTCCACAGTGGATTAAACATATAGACATGTTTCCTATAATTATCACATGAGGTATTGAATTTTACCCAATAAATTTCAGATATGTAAACTTCATTACCAAAATATAACATTTTGAAAACCATACAATTTTTTTTTACAAAATAAAAAAATATTCATCATATAATTATATCATAGCTAATGTAATAAAAATGAGTTTCATAAAAATTTATTAAAATCATCATAGTATCACCCATGGAATGTAAGTGGTTGCATATAGAATTCCTTATAATAATATGTAACTATATAGAGAAATAATAAGTATGATACAATTTATTATTTCCCTATAAAATAATAATTAGAATCAAGGATGTTAACATTGATGAATATTACATTAATATCACTAGAATATTTTTTCTTGAAAATAAATTGTTCATTTTGAAGTCACTTGTTTAAAATACAAAATATTATATATAATAAATTCCTATAAAATAACCCCAGGAAATAATAAATAAATATTTAACTAATTTGGATGTTATTACAGTATTAAATAATTGTCATTTCATAATTATAAAAACAAATAGTAACTTCCCACATTTGGTAAAAAGTTCCACATTTAATAAATGAGAATATTATCATTAACATATTGGTTAAAAAACATAATACATTAGTTAAATATTTTTAATAAATATTTAACTATATTTTAAAACATTATTCATAACATTTTAAAGAAATAAATGTCATAGAATAAAATAGTTTTTCTTGAATAGTAAAATATATTTGGTTTTCCTTAATAATTGTTCTTTTATTATCTGAGGTGATTAAAGTGTGAATACTGTAAGGGAAACACGTATTTAATAGAAATTTATAGATGAGAAGAACAATTAATGAATTTTTTTGATAAGGATAATATAATTCCCTCAATATAAATTTAACTATAAAAAATACTGAATAAAATGGGATTGACACATAAATCCCTTGCCTCAAGTTTTTTCATTCATCAAATAGTTTTGAACCCCTGTGATAAAAAATTTAGATTTTTTATACCTTTATTTTATAACCTTACACATATATTTATATATTTTATACCATATATTAATTATTTATTCAATCTTAACACCTATATATTAGTAATTTGTTATGGAAATCAATATTCCATGTCATAATTCTATTATTTCCCATGTATGTTTTGGTTTGAAAATCCTTGTCCTTATAATTTGATCATGGCTACGTAATAAAGAAAAATAAATCAGGATATAAATATAATATTTACCCATTATATATTTAACATTAATGATAAAAATAATTTAGTTTTAGAAAAATGAATTACATATTTCATATAAATGGTAAGTCATATATACGTATAAACATTGTTTTCACTTTTTGGCACATAAAATGAATGAATGGTAAATAATAATTTAATTTAAAAATATAATTTTTATATCACATAAATCATATATAATAACAAAATCTATCTTTATTATCATTCATGGAAATTGGAAACGATAAAAGAATCGCATTTCTTCATGGATTTTGTAGTCCACTTGTACACACAGGAGATGTTATCATTTTTCAATGTATGAGAAGATGGTAGATATTGGATTCTCCATATTGATAATAAAAATTAATTGTATGAAATAAACCCAATTTATTATTTGATAATGGATACCATATATTTATAGAATTTATAAAAATAAATATAGTTGAAAATTATATGTTACAATTAATACCTCTTCATTGAGAAACCTACTTAGTCTAACACCTTAATCCTTGAAGGTATGATCTTTTGGAAAATATAAATTCTATAGGATTTGGGGAAATATTCTTTTAATGTAATATTTAATGAATTTTATAATATACATGGCTTAAAATTTGGGCAAAATATAGAATATGATTTGTCTTTTTATAATTTATTGGAGGAACACATATTGTATTTGATCAATATAAATTAATTTTTAGAATTCATTGAGTCAATATTTATATATTTTGGATATATTAATACTATAAGTCTAAATAATCGTATTAAATAATTTCAATACATGTTTATGTGTCGTTTTAACCCGTATTTATTAACATTAACCCCATTATTACCATTTTGACAATTACCGCAATGACAAATTTTCAACTCTTTATAGGACATGAATGTTTTCATAGACACTAAAAAGACACATAATGGTAACATGGTAGAACTTTTTAACCATAATTCTTTAAATTTTAACAATATTTCATTTTTATTAACATTAAACTCTTTCAAAAAATATTTTTTAGTATAATATATCATTATTGTAATTTTAAGAATTATTACTTTGACATTAAAGTCGTCAATATTGTAAAGGATTTTGAATATAATCCAATAAACCATTATTAATATTGTATATTTATTTTAATGAGTCATGAAAAATAAAATTTGATCCAAATTTTATTATTTTAATATTTTTAAAACCATTTCCATTGATCTATTGAGTGAATAATTGAGGTGTTGGTGATTTATAAGCATTTAATGTAATTATTGAATCCCTAAAAAGTAAAAATAACTCACCTGAAAAAAGTAATAATATTCAAAAAAACAATTATAAAAAAATTATATTATTTTTATTCATATGTTAAATTTTAATAATATTAATGTCAAGAGAGTGAATTTTATTATTCATTGTTTTCATAATTTAATATAATAGTCATAATCAATGAAAAATGTCACCAAGTGGAGATATATTTAAAAAATGGATATAAATGGCTGAAATAAATCCTTATTATATGATAAAAGAATGGTTATGAGAAATTTTAAATCTATATCCAAATTTATTTACTTTATTTTACCTATTATACCCTTACTGATGTGAAAAATATTTACCATGGTTACTATTGATAATGAAAAAAATTAAAGGGGATTATTAAATGAATCTGGATATCATGATTCATAATATGGAATACATTTTTAAATATTCTATTTATATAATTTTATGAAATAATTTTAATCTGGGACTATAAAACACAATAAAAAAAAATTCAAAGAAATATTTATAAGAATAAAAAATTTATAAAAAATTAAACCATAAAATTGAATCAAATGAACATAATTTGATTATTAATAATAGATTATAACAGATGTTATATTTAAATCATTTTAAAAAAATAATATAAAATACTAAATTATTGAAAAATAAATACGTTATTAAATAAAATTCATTATTTATCACAATTCACTAGAAAATACATCATTTCATAAACATTCCAAAACATCACACTAGTTTTTTTATAGGATGAAATAAAAATATATATCCATTGTATAAAATAATATTTTAAAAAATTATCAAAATTAATTATTATATTCTAATAGAAAACAAATGAAACCTATTTTTGAATAAAAAGAACTTTTAATGAATGAAATGGCTTTTCAAACAATTTAGTGTATATTTATTAAGAATCAATACATTTTTTTTGATTAGTAACATTATATGTTGTCTATAAAATTATTAATATAATACATAGATTCCAATTAAATGTTTATATGATAATATCTATATTAAACAATAATATTTCAAAAATATAAAGTGTTTTATTTAAACACAGTGTTGCATTAAGGCATGCTATAAATGAAATCAAATTTATTTTTAGAATTATATATCCGAAAAAATATCATTTTGTCACATTATAAAAATTATAAAATTAATATCACATAATATATTTCATCACTCCAAGAAAAAAAAGGGATATCTTTTTTTCATCGCATCCTTGAGTTCCTAGTTATCCTATTCAATTTTTTGATTCCTTTAATGAATTTTACAATTTGAGTAGTCCTGTTTAGTAGAACACTATTCTTGTGATCCGTGATTTCAAGTAGATATTATTCATATTAAATATCATGATATAAAGATGTAAATTCTAATTTTAGTACATTTTATGGATCATGTATTTACTTTCTCGAGAGAGACACATGGAACACATCGTGAACTTATAATATATTTGGTGGAATTTACAATTGATAAACTACAACACTAATATGATCAAGAATTTCAATGGGTGAAACATATCTATGACTCATATTACACTTATTTCCAAATCACATTACCCTTTTCTATAGTGGTATTTAATGGAATACTATTTCAATAGCATTTCCTCTAGATCATGCTAATGATTGTAATTGTAAAATTTCTACTAACAATGAGTACCCATTATATGATTCCAAATTGATCTAATAGTCTCTTCTATCTCTATATGAATCGTGGCTCCCAATACATTTCTTTTTATATATTGATTACAGGGCATTGGATTTCGACAATTCATTCCATATAGGGAATCATAACGATCCATTATAAAGCATGATTGAAATATATTATTCTCAAAACATTCCACCAAAGAATGGTGTTGATCCCAAAAACATTTAAAATATATAAAATAATATATCAACATATCTACCTAGTTTTTAATGGTTCCCTAAGACTAACCATATATCTAATTATGACAATATGTACTAAAACAAAACTATGAATCCATATCTTATTGAAAAAATAGATAGAACATCATGGAAAAACTAATGATCCCAATAAAATATAATATAATGTTGTACTCTACGAAATATAAAAACATACTTAATGTATATCCTAGAAATATTATTTTGATATTAATCTCCTCTGATGGTAATAAATTGTTATTACATCAAAAAGTGATCAACTACAACAAAAATAACATTTTTCCCTTTAAATTTTATGGGGAGTCTGACAATGATATCCATGGTAATGGTTTCCAATTTCAATTACTGTGTGGTTAATCATTGAAACATTAAACTAGAAACATCTCACTCACTATGAAATTAGTGGTAGGCCAATAATTGAGATACATACTCTAAAATATCCATTTTCACATTTTCTTAGTAGAAATATTTTTTCACATCATTATTCCTCTACATACATCCAAGATGAAAAAAGAACGGGTAACTTTGAAGTTCATCCAATATATCCTTCTTCAAATATAGTATGAATGAAACACATTTATGGTTCATGAACCCTATCATTCAATCATAATGAATTTTTACCTAATTAATAATTCACACAATTTTTTTAAAATTTTATATCTTCCATGCATTCCACTTTAATCCTCACATGGATAGATAAAAGAACATTCATCTTCTATTGAGATGATATATCCCATTTCACTAGGATTTTATGTTTCATCCTTTTCAAATATATAAGTATTAGATAACATTAAATCCTTATCATGTACAAAATAGCATTTTCCTTCTGAATCAAATCATTTTCCATCTTTTACACCATTCCATGGTGGTAATGTATTGATAATAAATAATATAAAATTAATTCCAATTATACTTTATGGAATATATTCTAATATTTATATGTGAGTATATACTATCATCATTATATATATATATATATGTCACACATTTTACCATAATGATAATACTTCTATATAATTAAAAAAATAACCTTTCTAGATCCAAATCATTAGTATAGTGATTTTAGTAAATTATTTTCCATTTTCATGTGACATATTGAATAATAACATCATTCTTCATGATGGAACATACCAATACCTCATTGATGAGTCACTATATATCACAAAACCTTATCCACTATGGGGTAGTGTGAAGATATGTGAACTAACCAAATTTATCATCAGTTCCATGAAATTATCTTCACATTCATCAGTCTATAATAACATCTTACCCTTTAAAGTCAACATAGTGGCTGGATAATATTGTTGGGATAAATCTATCAAAAAACATTGGTAATGTCTACCAAACCCATGAAAACTACAAATTTCGGTTACCCTGCTTGGTCTAGGATATTTATAAATAACTTATATCATTTAAGGATCCTCCAATATAGGCTAGAATTATATTATATGAACAATGAATGAAACCTTCTGAATAAAAAATTGAACGTTTTAAAAAATTTCATATTACATTTCATTCCTCAGTTTCATCTGTGCAACTGTCAAATTATATTATTTATCTTCTTCTCTCATTGAATATATAATAATAACATCTATAAATTCATCAATAAAATGATCAAGGTAATCTCTAAGGACACTATTAATTAAATATAAAATGATTTATGGGTTATTAGTAGTTCCAAATAGAATCTATATAAATTCATAATGATGATACAATATATAGAAGCTATGTTGGGTTCATCCACTGAATATCTAATTTGATTTTATACAGAATTATGTTCAATCATAGAACACTTGTAATTGATCAAAAAAATCAATACAATTTAGATAATAATTTTTCTTGGTAGTCATCATGTTAAGATCCTAATAATCAGTGCATAAACACATTATCAAAACATTAATCATAAAAAAGAACAAGCTCATTATATGATAATTAACATCGAAATATGAACCCCTAATCAATATTATCATTGGGGTTTTTTCAATTCCTAAAATTAAATTTAGTCTATTATATATGTTTTTTATATAGGTGTATCATGATATGTGAGTTTTGTGGAAATCCCAACATCATGATTGAGATGATTATCAGGAATGACTTCTATAAATACATAAAAACTCTTATGAAATAAGAATATCATTAATATTTAGTCTCTCATTAACAATATAGTATAAATACATTTAATGGATAGGAATTAATCCTTATGTGATAGAAATAATTTCATTTGGGTGTTATTATTCATCCTCGTAATGATAAATGATCATAGGACCATTCATAATATGAAATATTACATCCCCTGATTTCTAATTGATATGAGACTATATAAGTAAATCCAATAAATTACAAGAATCACATAAAATTAAACTAAATGGAGTATAAAAATCTATTCATGATATTAATTACCACAAAATATAATCATATAGGAACTATAGATCTGAAATACAATCATCATACAATTTGGAGTTCTCACTAAAGGCACAAAATATAATAATTGAGGTGGAAATTTGATTCCCTTGGAAAATTTAGTAAATATAAAAGGGTGGATACTAGAATAATTAAATTATATAATAACTATTCTAGAGTTTATGATAATTATACCATTCACCACATCATTATTGAAACTTATATCATTAGTCATTATCCTAGAGGTGGCCCAGAATTTCATAAATAAATATTACATTATTATAAGGAATATTCAATAACAAAATTAAATCCCATGACATAATCATAAATTTTATTATATATGGAGACTATATTGGAAAAAATATTATTTTGGTATATTCTGTTTAACAAAACAATGTTTTTCTTACATATCAATGTTTTTTATTTATTTTTATGTTTAAAAATCCAAGTTATTTTATGTTATAATTATCTTAAGTGCTTAATTATTTCATGTATAATTATTCTTATGGATCAGATGCATATTTATTAATAAATTATTAATAAATTTCTCTTAATTGGGTAATTATTCAATATAATTTATCATATATTCTTAAATAAATTCATATTATAGATTCATGTTTTGCGTGTGGGCTATAATGTCTGTTATCATATTAAAAATTTCCTTCATAAATTATTTATCGTATGGAAGTCAAGAATATTGTGTAATTCATTAATATTATGTAAATAATAGTTTATCTTATAAAATGGAAATATCGTACACAAATAGTATATATATATTATTTATCTAAATTTTCACATATGTCATAGAACTAAAGTGAACTATTGTATGAGGTTTTAGGGTTAAACATATTATTTTAATGGTTTTTCTAATCCATTATCTGAAGAATATTATTTTAACTTATATGTAATTATGATTATAAACATAACCATTGGTGTGAATATTCAATAATTAAAAATATGTGTCTACATGAATTGAAAAATGATTTTCCTACATAATGAATTTTTGGTTAGGAAAAATTATTTTTTAAAAATAATTTAATGATACCATAATAAATATTTCTATTATATATTCTAAAAACATTCATTGATTATTTGGATAATAATGACTCTCTATATTAAGATAGCATAGCTACTATTTTTCAACAATATTATTTTCTCAACCATTAGGATTATGGAGTATTTTTATGTTAAAATTAAAAATATAAGATATATATATATAAGTGTTTTCTTGTCAATGAAACACAGAGAAATTTAAATATAAAATAAACAATATTTTATTCATACAAAAAAAATAATTATGAAATGCTTGAATCACTTTAATAGTTTTTATGCATACATGATTATCTTTTACAATTAAAGTAACTCAATGTCTTCTCTTTGGAGACACTCATATTATATGATGGTTGATTAAAATACTATTATTTTTATCTTTAAATTTTTGTGATTCATATTTTAAAATTTTTACTTAATTCTTATCACATGAAGTAATCACTCTATGTAATGAGAAATGAATGATGGTGTTAGGTAAGGCCTTATAAGAGCCTGTAAAAGATCATGGTGTTGTACTTTGTGATGGATGGTTACACCCATTTAGGAAGTCCACAAAAAAAGGTATGGTTATAGTTATCATTAGTATTCTCTAGGAGTTGAGAATTATTGGATTTGACTAGTGGATTTATATTTCATGAACGGAAATAAATTTTCAATGTGTGATATTTCAATTTCAACATTTATTTACACATCTGTCATCTATTGAGAAAATATCAGATCATATTTATCATAAAAATAGGATTTTTAATTGATGAAATTTTCAGGAAATTAATTAAACCCCCTATTGATTCATTTTTGCATCTATTATTTTAATAATAATTTGTATTAGAGGTTGTTTATTTTAATTTTTAAAACATTAAAGCGCAAACTCTATATATCACTGTAAAATGGATTCAACTTCTAAAAACTAAGAAAGAATTTCTATATTTAGATCACTATACATTAATTGATGAAAATATAGTTTTTTAATTCCTAAATGATAATATTTTTCTAGTTCCTTGGTTTGGAGGTTTATTTAAAATCCATGATACCATATGAAATTCACAAGAAAAATTTTAAACCATGGGATGTTAACACTAATGTCTGATACAAGTTAAACTCAAAATCCATGAATTCTATTACAAGGGGATAAGGTTCTTATGAGTTAAATTGTGTTTCAAAATGTGATATAATTATTGGTATATGGAAATCCATATCTATAGCCTTTTAAGGGATAGACAATGTCTGATATCTTCAATAAATTAATGAAATGATTATACATTATAATTTCAGAATGATGGAAGGATATATATTTAGTTACTGAAATTAATGACTTACTATTGTTGTGAATAAAATTTGAACCTTTTTAGTACATATCCCAAAAACTGATCATTCACTATATATCGTAATAATTCTCATTTCCATATAGAGTGTATTTTCAGTTAACCTTTGGAAATCTACACATATAAAAAATTTCTAAATTAAATATCTTATTGGTTCTGTAATGATCTATGAGGATGAAATATAACCTGACGGTAAAGAACAAAAGACTGCATAAAAATAATATATATCTCATGTTTTTTCTAAATAAAAATGGACATTAAGAAGATTAGTATAAAAAATTATATATCATATGTAGAATAATATAACTCGAGAAATTCAGAATTAATTAATTAGAATTCTTAGATTTCTTGAAAGTTCAAAAATATTTAAAAGAGATAAGAGGTTTCATAAAATCCTTCAACAACAAAAAGATGTGTGAGGGAAATGCTACAGGAATCAGATTATATGAGTGAAATCCATACATATATCAACATAAATATAATAATAAGTATTTAAAGAAGTATTTCGAGGTGGGTATATATAATAATAATGTTTATAAGGCATTGAATGATACATAGTGTACCTTAGGGGGATCCTATAAAGATACCACCCTTTATTTTAATGAAATAAAATTAAATTCAGAAGTCTAATATTAGTTTTTAAAAAAAAATAGATGATGTGTGTTCTTTTTATTATTCAACCACTAAATATAAATCTAAAAACATCACTAATGAGAAGCTATATTAATATTATACTATTCATAAATAACATTTTGTGCAGTTCAAAAAAAATGTATGAATCTAAAAATTAATCATTTGATGATATTTTCAGTGAAAAAAAAGCCATAAATAAATACATCTTTGAACTAAAAAATAAATCTTATTAGTAAATTTATAATTATTTTTCCCTAATTATAATGTATTGGATTTAGAATTATTATTCAATTAATTAAAGGACGTTTCATCTGTTTTTTATATTGGGGATAACCTAAATAAATTCAATAAAAAACCTATCTAAAAGGGAGAAATATTGTGTTTGAAGCAAGGGATAAAAAACCAATATTTATGAAAAGTATTTTATCCCTTTTCATAAAAATAAGAATATGCCTAGTTTTCTTTTAATTAAATATAAAATAAATATTTGTTTTTAATATTATTTTTATGAAATAAATATGAATGCTTAGGGAATAAATAAGGATCATATCTATGAAAAAATTTCCAATTTTTGTTTATAATTTTCAAACTAAAAAGTTGCATTGTTTATTAGATAGTTTTATAGAATTTAGTTTGAACCATGGTTAAATTGGTTACAAAATCATATCAGAAATGATGCTTATTTAGTGAATAAGTCACATGAAAATTATTGAGTAAATTGTCTACATAATTGGTTGTTCATAGAATATGAGTGGGTATTTCTACAACATCCACTCATTATTTAATATTGATGGATCCCATGTCACATATGGTGATAATTAATAATTAATGGTAGTAGGGATTTTTTCTATTGAATATTCAAAGTAAAACCTCATTAATAAATATCATTATGTGAATATTTTAAAGAACAAACTCATAAGTATTTTGTAGGATTACAATAAAGGATAGTCTATTAATTTATTCAGTAATATCATTGTTTTAAAAAATAAATATGTAAACATAAATGCACCATGACCTAAAATATTTATATTCATTAGATTGAATGTATTTATATAAATAAAATGAAAATTATTGGAATACTAAAATTAATGAATCATTGGTTTGGAATACAAGACATATTAATTTCAATTTTTACTATTTAACAAAATTTACAAAGAGTAATATGATTTATAATTTTCATAACATTAAATACGATAAATATAGATTGTTCGATACATGAAATATGGGGAACCAACCAAATATTTGTTTTAAACCAGTAAATGAGGCTACCATATCAAGTCCATTAAAACATATATACATACATTGGTCTGGACCTGTTAGAATATAAATAATAGTAGTAAAATCACTTTATATATATATTTTGATTATTTTTCATGATTTAATTGCGTTTACATCATGACAAATCAATGAATGTTTTTTAGTTTTTATTTATTTTTTTTAAATGAGAAAACTAGGAAATCTTTTTAGAATTTCTATGTTAACAAGTTTTAATTGATGATAAGTTTATAAGAGTACAATCATTTCAATTTTTCAGAACGCATGTAATTAAACATAATTTTTTTACCCCATGACACCTTAGAATACTTTTGTTTTTGAAACTTGTAATAAGAAATTGCATGAAATTTTAAGTACTATATTATGTGAATATTATATACCAACTAATGTTTTCATGATGTTTTTTACATAATATTTAATGTGAACAAAATTATTATAATAAGTTTAATCATATATATAATACTCTATGAGTTATATAATAATAAAATACCAAATATATGATAATTTAATGTGTATAGATGTAATGTTTATACATTGAACAATGAGGAAAATGTTGGTATGTTTTATACAATGGATGATCATTGGATTTTACAAGGATACTCTATTAATTTTAAAGACTATATAATTTTAAAAAATAATTAAAAGGTATTTAAATATTATAATCATGTTAATTTCGATGAAAGTGGTCATTTTGATCATACGATAACACTGATTTATGAATTGAATTATTCTATGGATAACCTTGACTTGGAAATGCTTTTTGATAACAAAATGAAAGGTGATCAATATAATTATCTAATACAATTTAAGGGTTAAGGGACTAATACTAATGAATAAGAAAATAATTTCCAACTTAACCTATTAATATTAAGGATCATCCTCTAGTGACTATTATACAAGATCTAGATATTGTTGTTGAAACATGATGAAGTGTAAGAATCCATGTAGACCTTTCTAAATTCTTTTATCATTTTGAACATAAAATATTAGAGGAAGCCTTAGATGATGAGTATTGATATTTAAAAATGTAATAAGAGATAAAAAAGTTCAAGGGGAATGTGGTATATGGGTTGTTCAATAGAACATATGATTATGAAATTTTTGGAAATATATATGATTTTAGGAAAAATCGGATTATGAATGTGGGATCTTCAAAAATAATTTTAGGATTGTTTCAAAGGGTTATAATCCAGAAGTTGGAATATATTTTTAATAGACCCTTTCCTATGTTTCTAGTATATATTGCATTAGGATGATACTAGAATATTCATCTCATTTGAATTTTAAATTATATCAACTGGATTTCAAATTTTATTTTTGAAATGAATTTTTAATAGAGGAAGATAATGTTGAAAAACCTATGGGTTTTGAAGACCCTGATTTTAATAAAATTAAAATTATCAACCATTTTATGTCCCTAAACAAGTACCTAAATATTTGTATGAAATTCTACTATATTTCCTATTATTATATTATTTTACATTTTGATTATTATACCACATAAGTTTCAATAAAAAAACATTAAATGCTCATGTTATTATCAAAATATATTTTGATAATGTTATTTTCAGATTAAAAAATGAATAATGGTTTAATGTATTTTCATAACACAAATTAAATGAATCTGAAATTATCATGATGTATGTGGTAAACTACATCCCTGGTTTTTAAATTTATAAAAATGATTTTATGAATACTTAAAACTAACCCAAATAAATATTTGACTAACTCAAAATGTTTGTACTTGAAAATGGTATGACATATTCAACTTATATGAGTTATAATATATACCTCGCTTGGATGATGCTGGAAAACATGTTGAAAACATATTTCATTGAGGAATAATGGGATATTTCATTATCTCATATCAAGTAGGCCATACATTACATCTTCATTATATTATTGTGCTATATTTTAATAAAACGAAAAATGATATCATTTAACTTCAACCAAAATAATTTAAAGGTATTTAAATGGAACATCATCACTTTATTTAATATATCGAAAACATTTAATTTGAATTTAATGTCATACCCAAATACCAATTTTGGTGGATGTTGATTTGTAGGGAAATATACATTAGGATCCTATAAATTTTAAGTTTAATCCTTTATATCATTGTCTAGTAGTAATAATAACATGATTATATTGTCTACATCCAAATTTATGTATATTACTAGGAGAAGGTGTTGTGCATAGGTTATTTTGAGGGAAAAACATAATTGATTTTATATTTATTTCCAATAATGTGTCAATCAAATGTGTTAATACTAATGCTATCAACAATTAAATGAAATAGATAAACCATTTTTCGAATAATCATATAGATGTAATGAAAAATTTCAGATAATATCAGGAAAATATAGTGATATTTCTTCATAATTTCTATTCATACAATATAAATTAGCAGATATTTTCACTAAGAAATTTAATTATAAAAGATTTAATTTTATCAAATTATAATTAATTTTATTTATTTTTATTCAATATATGTTAATAATATATTTGTTGTTTTGGTTCTTGAGAATATATATTTAGTAAATTATTATTTTATTTATTTTAATTTTAATTTAACCCATTGTTTTTAGTTTTACTAAAATCATAATATTACATGTATCTTATAATTGTAATTATTACCCAATGAATCAATATGGATGATCCATTACAATCTCAAGATAATAAATGAAAATCAGTCTTCCATGAAAACCCACTAATACATTTTTACTCATTGACCTAGCATCTCATTTATATCAAATCATATTATAGCTAATCATTCATAACTTATTTAATAATGGGGAATGCAATGATTTCGAATAATATTGTCTGGAACTCCTTGTAGCACTCAGGATCGGCAATGAATGTGATAAGAAGAAAAGAAAATGATTTCATTTTTGTTGATATGATTAATATGATAATAAAAAAGTATATTAATTTTAATATATGGAAATATGTTTTTTAGGAGTAGAGATCAAAGTGTTTCTTCAAAACAAATTTCATGAGTTTTATAAACCCACTATGTTTCATTTTGTTGATTCTAAATAGATTTTTACCATGAATTTGAATCAAAATGAATTCTCAATTACTTGTATAGTAATGTATAGTGTTTTCAGTTATTTGGATGATGGTGGATTTGACATTAAAACCTATTTTTACACCATTGATGGAGTCATACGTTTTGATTTCATGAAATCAGTATTTGGATTCCTATATTTTAAAATGAAATATTTCAAGGACATTGATCCATAAATTAATGTTTTAGTGAACTTATTTGGTCATAAATCACCAAAAAACTATTAGTTTATGAAAATAATATTCTAATATAATACTTTAATATAACTATTTTTGACATATAATTCTATAAATGTGAAATGCATTTTCATGAGGTATTTGTGACACACTAAAAAATAAATAGTCAAATTCTGTCTCTTTTGCTGAATTAACATTAGTATTTTTTAAAAATCATATACTCTTTGGTAAGACCATGATTACCTATTCCCATGGGTTATCAAATCCAATTCATGGGGTTTTTAAGCATTTTGGAATCTTTTTTATCTTTCCAGTGAAACAAAGTTACCTGTAAGTGAAAAAAATGTTATATTTTTCCCTACTAAAATTGAGGGTGATTATTCTCAATACATCTTGGTGGATGGACCTTCTGTAAAAACTCCAAAAATTATGGATGGATAATACACTTTAAAAACCATAACACTTAATGAAAAATGACACAAGGTTAATGTTTTAATTTAAAATGAAAATCATCATGGTAAAAATAAAAGTGAGTAAGTTTAAACATAGGTGAAATTTGAATTGAATCACATTTTTTCGAAAATGAACACAATTTATATTATTCAACCCCATTTTTTATCTGTTTCTTATATAAGATAAATTTTGGTTTTGGAATGTACAGTGCCTGTGCCCAAGGACCAATGAAGGGACAAATCCACTATTGTAGGAAATATTACACTATTCAATGTGTATCCCCTTTACATTATAATTCGAATAGTTATGATATGTTTTGTTTTTTTATCAGCTATGATTTATTTGTTCTAATGAGAAATATTTATAGGAATCTGATGATGAAAAAATTGTGGTAGTTAAAAGAAAATAATTAATAAAATATAATGAATCATATCCCATAAAATGGTTACCATGCTGAATAAATATAGAAATTTTAAGAACACCTTTCATGGGATGAGAATATGGAAGTCTGGTAGCTAATGAAGAACCTTATCCCACATTAGTCATTGCATATCATTTATTACCTAAGATACCAAATGTCAAACGTAATGAAGATGATGAGAAATAACTTTTCTATTACAATGGGATTCTATTTGATGTTAATCTAATAAAAATAAACTGTTTGATTCACATTCATTGGTAATGAATATTTTTAAAACTATTATTTTGAATGCGGAAATTAATATATTCATGAAGAATTTACTAAATTAGTTTGATCTCATCAAAATAATTCTATTTACTCAACTTTATATTTAATAAAAATATTATTTGTATGAAATAAATGTTGTGCACTTTTTTTATTGATTCATTAAGAAGAAATCTTGTATATAATTCCAAAGGAAATGTTTTTTAGGCCATGGAATGATATAATCAAGGCTGTAAGATTTCTATCAATCTGTATAATCTCTTACTGACTATATCACCTCAATGATGTGTGAACATCTATAATGTGATATTTTTTATGATCATTAGTGTAGTTATGTTTTTGAGATTAGGATAATTCTAATTATCCCTTGAATAAAGCATTGATTAGTATAGGAATGAAATTTATAGTCTATTAAAATAAATGTTTTTATTAATTTAGAATTATTTTTTGATGTTTCAAAACATTATAATCTTCATTATCACAATATTATAGAATATGTATATATCATTGGAAAATAATAATTTTTTTCGGAAATTTTTTTCCAACTGCATCTTCTTATAATGAGAAACGTGAATTGAACGGTGTTAATCTATTGGATAATCAATTGGGGAGTCTGTTAGATAATTTATTGGTATTATTAAAGACGTTCACCCTCAATTATTCCATGGAAGGTGATTTCTAGAACTATTTTCATAGGTATTTTTTAGAGATATGGAATGGTTTTACTAACTTTCCTGAATTTGGAAATAATTTTTTTGTCAAATGAATTGAATTGTGTATTGATTAATTTTTTATTTATAAAGGATACATTCAATGGATTTTAGAATTTTGGATATTCATTATACTACATCCTAGAGGTTAAAGTTTATTTATGATCTGACATAGATTTACTCGATTGATAATCTAAGGAATGTTGAAGATTCCTTACAACCATATATACCACATAAGCTAAGATTCCATTGTTAATTAAAAATTGTTTTGATATCTCATGATTTCATAATGTATCGGTTAATATTCAATTGATCTTTGTTAAAAATTTAGCTCATATTACATCTAGCCTTAGAGGTTATTTTGGATAATATGATCAATTGGGAGCTATTTCTAGAGAAAGTGTTGAGTTGACATTACCTATATCATCCCCACTTGATTGAAAACCACAATACTTTAAGAATTCACCACCCAAATATCATTCTATATAAACGAATCCATAAGACTAACCTACTTTTTTATATGTGTGATGAAAAATTGATGATATATTTTTTATATAGATTCATAAATATTTTAATGTGTGTTAAATTTTAATTTAATTACTTAATAAAATCCTATATTTTCAGTTTTTACCTTGATTTTTTATTAATATATTTCATTGTTTATGTTAAGTGATATAAATTTATTATTAATCGTATAAAGTTTTTTATGTTTGTATTCTCATACTATGTAATTTATTAATTGTAATTGTTTTTTCTTTTAATTAAAATTCTATATTTTTTTATATTTTTTCCCTAACATAACTATTTACAAATGTTCATGTGAACTATTGAATGTTTTCATCTTAACAGTTTTTTTATATCAAAAAATGGGGATAAGATTTTACATATTATAGGATATTATTCAGTGAATTCCATAGTTGTGGAAAAATAAAAACCAATTCTAATTAAGAGGATAAATAACCCCGAACTATATTTAAGGTATAAATTAGCACACAAAAAATACAATTATAATATTTTCTAGATAAAATATTTTTTTCATTATTATTTTATTATAGGGTATGATCATAAAAATGGAATATTTTAAGATAAACCTATACTTTTCAGAAATATATTATATATTTATATGAGACATTAAATCCATATTAATTTATTAAAATGATTATCTTATGTGTTTCACAATTGTAAATCTTGCAATTCTGAAAGATCATAATCTATTTGAGGGGTAAGTTATATTGGATTTTATCTTATGTTTGTAAGGAGAAATATCATTTATCCTATATGTATAACAAAAATAATTACATTGATGTTATAATTTATTTATCAATGAATGGTATTTATATAACATGTAAAGATTATATTGTGTGTAAATAATTTCTCTTGAAAATTAGATTTTATACTTGGACTAAAATCTCACGTTTGGGATGATGGATTTTATCTCACAGAAGGTCAGTGTATAATATTTAATGAAAAAAAAATTAAATTACCATATGAAACATTTGAGGTAAAATTTTTATTTAAAAAATTTTACATATTATTTTATGTTATAGAAAAATCCTCATAAATGAATTATCTTATAGACCTTTTGAAAATTGGATGAGTTGTTTATCAAATGAATGTAAGAGAGTGTATTATAAAATTTAATAATCACACACCAACATTTTATCAATAATATTTATCTCATGTGATGTAGAAGTCAAATAAATAATGTTTTATCTTATTAATATGTACAAAAAATTTTCTTATGAGAATAGTGTTTTTATACATTTATCATTGGATGATCATGTAATCTTATTGGTAACAATAATTTTACATCATACCATTAGTGTGACTTCTTTATAAGACAACTTACTCTTTTATATATATCAAAAAGATATTTTCTAAATGTATAAATATAAATTTATAAAGATATTATGTTTTCAATAATTGATAAAATCGAACAAGGATAAATTCACATATCTCTTCCGTCGATGTTCATTATATATATAAAACGACAATATATTAAGGTAATATCTCTCCAGTTTTACAAAATTTTTATAAAACCATCTATTAGGATTATTAAGGGTTATTAAGTTAAAAATCTATAGATAAGATAAATATGGTTGAGTTTACCACTATATGTATCATAGATACATTAAAATATAAATAACTATTTGTGCATCATTCAACATAAGATTATACAATACATATATCTACTCTATATATTTTGTCATACATGATTATATTTTATTATTAAATGACATCAAGAGGTTATCTTATAGTACACTCATCTTCTCTAGAGGTGTTTTCATCTACTGTCAACTGCATTCGGTAACCACATGCTTTATCATATAATCTTTCATTGTTCTGTACTATTTCTTGACATCGCTACTCTTTATAATGTATAATGAAGGTAGGTTTTTTTTGAATCCTTGTATGAGATAGGTAAAATATTTTAGTTTTGAACTTTGTGATGAATACCTTCACTCATTCAAGAAGTCCCCAAGAAAAATATTGGTGGTTGTTAAAATGAACAAACCCTAGTAGTTGAGAATTTATGGCATTAACATGGGGATATATGTTCCCCAAACCACAATAGGTCTCCAATTTTCTATCTCTATCTTTCTAAATTTATTTCCTCATCTTTATTATATTGTGAAATTATTTTTTCCTTTTAGCATAAATTGAATTTCTTTTAATAGAATAAAATTTCAAGAAATACATTCATCCACTATCTTGAGTCTTTATGGAAATAATCCCCACCAAACACATTATTCATCATCCATCATAATATATTTCCCACATTTTATTATTATTGACATAGCCTATATAAATTTGTTTTTCAAAACATATTGAAATATAACATAACACAGGGCGAGTTCAGATGCTCAGTAAGGGTAAACATGGGAGACATCTATCGATGACCTTATGAATACATATGACCTTAATAAGGGAATTATATAATTAACATAAAATATAGATTGCTTACACGATATTTAATAGATCATTAACATTATTCATACCACAAACTATTACAATTTCAAAACGAATGAATCAAAAGGTGATTGATCGTCTCTAATAAAACAATTACTATGAATTGAAATCATAAACATAATATTAAGAACTAAAAGTGCAGAAAAATCATAGATATAGATACCATTTCACATTTAAAGGTTAACTTCCAAGAAAATAAAATCATATTTCATTAGGAATAAAAAAAATTTCCCATACCATAATAGTTCATGAATCATCACCTATTTCTTATAGTATATCATTATCATTAACATTCCTCCCATTATAGATCATGCACATTGACATTTTTTCTATAATAACCCCTTGAGATATTATAAATTACCCATGGAATTGAAAGAATATTTAATTCTAGGAGAACCAATCACATAATTAAATACATATATCTATGTTCCATATGAAAATAAAACATTAATCATATTATCCAATTATTACCCTTATAATGAAAATTAATATCATAAACATTCCATACATTTGTCATAGTATATCACAAGATAAATAAAAGAGACTAATAAATAATTTATCATAAAAATTATAAAACATCCAAATAATGAATAAGGATTATATAATTGGGTCATATCCCTAATAAAAAAACATTATAAAGGATGTTATTGTTGAGGAAAATTCCGTTAAAAGATCATAAAAATATGTCTTTAGGAAAATACCTTTCAATTTCAAAATGAATATTTAAAATCTAAAACATTATGGAAAATTTATCCTTAAAATTTTACCATTGAATATTTTTAATAAATATTTAATGAATTGGGTGTCCATGATAGTACGAAATTTCATTCTTGTCATAATCATTAAAATAATGATTATGGACACACCATTAGTAAAAAGAACCATCTTCAGAAAATGACAAGGTGATTATCTATAAATATATTATAAAAAAATTAGTAATTGTGTTTAATTTATTTAACAAATTATTTTATAATATTAAAAATAATATTAAAAAAATTAATGGGAAACTAGAAACTCGAAGAAAATATTCCCAACTAATAGTAAAATAAAGCTTGTTTTCTTTAAAAACATTATTTTGGTATCATATGTACTTAATGTGGGGAAAATGAAAAATAAACCTGTAATATAAACAAATAAATTTATTATGATAAAATTTTAAGGAATTCCTTAAATAATGATAAAATAATTTCTTCTATGTAATTTTAATCATAAAAAATCCCAAATAAAATTGGTCTGAGACCTAAATTTATTACTTCAAGTCATGTTTCTCTTCATACGTGTTATAAAATCCTATAAAATAAATATATATTTATTATAATTATATTATAAATCTTTATTAACATATATAATACCATATGTAATAATCTTATAACATCATATCCCCCAATTTTTAACAAACATTTATAAAAATGAATCTTTTAAGTGATAACGACTTCATTTCTCATGCCTATTTCAGTTCGTCAGTCCCAAACCATGTACAATGATCATGGATCCATCATATGAAAAATTTTATTCATAGTACTAATATATATTAATTATATATATAGTCATTCGTATAAAGTATAAATCGAAAAAATACCTACATCGTTCATTAAGATTGTAGGTTATACGTACGCATGAACGTTGTTTCTACTTTTTTGGGAATGTAAGTAAAGAATGTTATAATATAATGTACTATTCCATTACTATTATTAAATAATATATTATATATATTCATTAAATACATTATTATTAACATGTATTTAAATAATAAATGAAAAATTAATCACATCTCTTATTGGAGGTTATAGTAGACCCGTATGCACGAGTGATATAATTATTTTCCAAAAGAAGCTAATAAAGTGAATAATGGTATTCCAATAATAATTATAATAAGTTATTATATTTTTTTTACATAATTACTAATTTTATAATGGGTAATATATATTTATAGAAGGTATAAAAATAGATGAAATTAAAAATTATCAGTTATGATTTATTGCTCTTCGTTGAGAAACATTCATTGGATTAAAACATAATTCATGAATGGATGAAATTTTTGAATGAAAAGAATCTATAGTATATTTTAATATAATATATAAAGTAATTATGAACGTTATTATCAAATATAGAAGGTACTGAAGGTATGGGGAATAAAGGAGAAGAATTTACCTTTTATAAGTCAGGGATGGGCACTCTTAGAATTACATAAAGTATTAAATTAATATAAATTCATTATATAATTAATTTTAAAAAAACTTATATATTTAAAATATATGTTGACTATATGTCTAAATGAACTAATCCAATATAATAATATAGTTTTATTTAATTTTGTAACTCTTATTTATTAGTCTAAACCACTCCTGAGTCTTTCGAAAATTACCACAATTTCAATGTTTCCAACTATATATGGGTGAATAATGTTACCTTAAAAGGGAAAATGTCATGAACCTAATTGGGTCTCTAATTAAACAATTCCTGACCTGGCCCACAGTATGGCTTGAAGGGCATTTCTGATCCCCACGTGCCAGCATAAGTGCCCGAAAAACAAAATAAATACTAGAAAATGTTTATCTAAATAAACAAATATAAATAAAACAATAAAAAATATAAAATAGACCAAAGTATAAGGTCACAACAAAATGAGCCTCTAACCAGAATAAAAAAATTCCAGTCGTATATTTAAACTAAAAACCATACAAGAACTACCACTTAGTGGGGTGACCAAAATATAACACAAAAACCTACCGCCTGGCAAGATGACACTTCCCTCAAGCCATCACCAAAACGCCACCCCAAGAAGACCACTGACAACCTGAACCACCACTCCCAAAATCTAGACCATTACTTGTATCAGACATAAAAAAATCTACTTACACCTAAAGATGTATGTACGGTGTGATAAATCTCCCAGTAAGATGCCAATATGACAATAATCCACCAAAAACCATTAATATAAAAATAAATTTACCATAATAAATAAAAAATAGAAATAAATTCCTAAAAAACATTAATGAAAAATAGTTTTCATGATCTTTTTATTTATGAAAATCTGTTTTTAACAAAAACACATTTTCTTGTGTATTATCATGAGGGACACATCATGTGTCATCGGTGTATGAAAGGTAACTGAGAGCACCCTAATATGGGAGATGCCATGTAAGTACAAGCAATAAGTGGGACACTAGAACGTCCTGTATCAGTGAAATGTAGCTTAGAAACCGGGACCCTCAGAAATTGTGTCATAGAAACCACGACCCTTAGAAAATTTGGCCTAAATAACACGAATCTCAGTAACCATAGATTAGAAATCCCGAACCTTGGTCATTTATATATTTAGTTAGTGTTATAATCATCAATCCTACTAGTGAAACTGGAAAAAAGGCACCACTAGAACACTAGGAAAATAGTTATCATCCCCCAACCTAATACCCCTGGATTCCCACTTTTTGCTCAATTAGATTTCATTTTCACATCACATGTCACATTAATACATAAAATCCCAACTAGGTGACTACACACAAAAACACAACATTCGCACACTAAAACCCTCTTTAAATACCATATTCAAACCAAAATTGTTTTAGAATACAATCTGAGCGGATTTTACATTAAATTAAACAATCACAATACTTTAAAAAGTATCTTTTATAATTATGAAATCCACTCAAAAAACATATTAAGTAGTTCCAAACATGTTGCCATTTTTTAAAAGGAAAGAGCTCACTCAAAACCTTTTAAAGACAAAAAAACATTTTGAAACCAAACCAAAACATAAAATGCATCACCTACACATTCTAAAACACTCACTACAATGTTTAAAAACCATTGAGAAATAGGTCAATTTTGATTTTCACAATAAAAATGAAATAACATATCATAAATGTACATATAACAAATTAAATGAAAAATAAAACTCAGTAAAAATTGTTTTGAAGCATGTAAACTAATTGAAAAAGATCTAAATTAATTAAATACATCATAAAATCATCATCAGTTAATATTTTTGTGTGGAATCACCTACTATTATGTTGAAAATGCAACAATCATAGTGAAAAACTCTTTCCACATGATAAACGCACTGCAAAGGGTCTATAACCAACTCTAAATCATGGTATTTAATAAAAGAATCATGATCCTACCAATTAATAACCATAATCTAACCCCAAAATAACCAAAAATGGAAGAAAAACCATTCAGAGGAAAGAGAACCTATTGTAAGGGTGCAGGAGGTCGGTCGGAAGTCAAATAACACATCCATAGGTGTAGGCGTCGAAAAAAAGGGAATAATGCTGGGAAGAGGCATAACCAAGGGAGGTGGAGTGTTGGAGCTTCAGGTGGACCTGGGGGAGGCATGTGCATGGCTCGACAAGGGAGGGGGAGAACCGGTAGTGCGAGGCTTAGCTGAGGTAGAGACGAGAGCTAGTCTGGTGAGAGGAGGAGAGCGCAACGACACCATGGGTTTTCTGGAGGCTGTACGAGAACAGGTTACGTGGATAATGAACTGTTCACCATCAAAAGTGTAGATCGAGTTGGAGAGAATAAAAAGTAAAGGAAAATGAAAAATGGGTAATATTGAATTAAAAACCCTAAAAAATACCTTAAAAATGATAAATAAAATTGATAATATATATTAATAACTGAAAAAATAATGATAAAAATAATATTGTTGTTAAAAACAATTTCCTACATAAATCATTAATAATAAAAGGTTTAATAACATTAAAATATAATGTTACCAATTAAATTCAGTTACTAATATTAATAATTTTGATAGTTATAATTTTTTTTATTTCATTGGGTTAGTTAACCACCCCTGCATCGGATAGGCTGTACGTTAAACTGGGGAAGCCACATGGAATTTCTCGTGCCCTTCCCGTGCACTGTGCATTTTCTAGACAATTCTCATTTATCAGCACAAAAGTTCAAAATTCATGTTGGGCTCGGACCGCTTTTCAACAAAACAATTATCAACAAGGGCAGATAAAATCATGAGATAAAAATTAAAATTAAAAACATACCTCAATGAAAAGTCCACGTGTGACAATTCTCCCCACTATTAAAATATTATGAAATTGGAAAGTCAATTCAAATCATGATTAATGAATAGAAATGGGTACTCCTTCTCAACCTATGACTTTCACTCCCAAGCCTCATGCTCGTCATTCCCTCATTGCCAAATAATGCGAACCATAAAAATGGACTTCCCATGAAGCACCATATCATAAGAGTCCCCTATCTACACTGGAACGTCAAAAAACGATAAGTTAGACTCTATCTCCAACTCTTCACAATTCAACACGTGAGACATATCGGGATTATAACTTTTCAATTAGGAGACATGGAATACGTCATGAATCAACATCAACTATGAAGGAAGATATAGCTGGTATTACATCATATCAATCTTTTGAGTAATCTTGAATGGAAAAGTATGTTTTGTTGTAAACATTCCATACATCCCCAAGAAATGGTGAAATATGTGAGAGGAAACCTTCATGAACACTCGGTCGTCCACTAAAAAATAAAAATCCCGACACCTTTGATTCGCATAGGATTTGTGGAAACTCGAAGCTATCAATAACTATTGTATGATCAACCTAAATTTCTCAGATGAAACCTACACAAGGACCAGTCCAAAAAGGGGGGTCTCTCTGACCTCAACCCAATAGAGAGGAGACCAACATGTCTGAACATAGAGAACTTAAAATAGTTCCATTGTAATAGAGGATTAGTAAATTTTTTTATAAGAAAACACAACCAATCACATATGTCTGTCCCACGATCCTATGAAATATAACACACATGAATGAATCGTGTCTTCAAGAATATGGTTTTCCCATTTTTTCTGACATTCCATTTGAGGATGGTATTTTGTGATCATTTTGATATGTGATCCCATTTCCATTTGAAGGCCTTCCAGAAACAAAGAGGCAAAACATGGGTCCCAATCAGAAACAACTGTTGATGCCACACCATGATGTCTGAAAACCTCTCGAACATTCAAACATCCCATCTCATCCACCTATGACGTATATCTGATCATAATAATTTGAGAAGACATGGTAAAATATTCAATAACTACCCACATATCATTCCTTCCCTGAGATGTAAAAGGAAACCCAATAATGAAGTCCATAGAAACCTCATGTCACTTTTAGGTAGGAATGGGTATTGGTTGACGAAAACCATATTGTCTCTGATTCTCTACATTTACATGATGAAACATGTACCATCTCAACACAAAGTAGTATATTTCCCATCTCATACATGGCAACTAGAACTGGAAACGAAAATCGTAATACATCTTAGTATTACCAGGATAGATGAACCAATGAGACTAGTGACTATCCTGTATCACCAACTTCTGCAAAGTCAATGACATCACTATTTGTCCCTTGAATCACAAAACACCATTGGGATAAAAGGGCCAATCATGTGATGACTCCCCACCATGAAGACACTACATTGATCATTGAAATAGATCATCACCGGGATCCTCTCGCTAAATCAATTCTAGAAGAGATGGAGTCAAATGAATACCTTCCAAGAATGTAGCTCTGTTGTTCTCCTTGGTCTCCAACTGCATCTAGTTAGAGAGCCCTATTAAGGTCCACACATATCTATATTTCCGCAATTCCTACAATTCTACCTTCCTCCACAAATCCTCAACCACAACATCACCCATTCCCAAGGTATTGAAAATTTCAGAGAAAAATCCCTACATATACTTGATTAAAACAACAAAACCTTAGATTGAGATCCTTCTGAGAGAATATTTAGGCTAGGATATTATGGTGATAATAAACCAAAATTTTTTCCTCTAAGAGGTTGTGATTCCTACTCTTTAATAGATTGAAAATTGAATTTTTATTAAAAAGGAGGGTAAAAACCCATCGACATCAAAGGTGTCTCAAGGAGTCCTGAAGTGATAAAGACCAAGGGAATTTTCTTGGACTATAATTTTACATTCATAAGGAAGTGAGCCAATTCTATCATAGTGGATAAGAGGGTCATCGAGATTACCAAACACTGTTAGAGCATCCGGTGAGATGTTGGTCGGATGCCAAATGTGCCTCACCATATGTCTACCATTGGACTCCATGGAGAATCTTCTGGTGATATAAACCAAATCCCATGGAGTGATGCATTTCCCTTGCAGGATTCTACGCAGAACCACTAAGTCAGACTCAACCTCCATCGCCTAAATATTCTATCATCTACATAACTTGAGACCCATATGAATGGCCCCAGCTTCTGTACACAATGAGAAACCAGGGCCATAGATTGCACTAAAACCAAACCAGACAGAGCCCATTGAATCTTTGAGAATCACCCACCTCTCATCTTCCCGTTCATTAAGGATCCATCCATGTTATGTTTCAGATTATTCTAAGGAGGTGACCACCCAATTTTTAACGCCCCGACCCCAGTTACCCAGACTCGGTGCCTTATTTTAATAAATTCGCATGATTACAAGGAATAATGTCCTGAAGGACTGATCAATTTAGCAGTCTTGGAAAAATTGATCACATGAATGTTACATTTTCACTTTAAGACATACAAGAAACATAAATAATCATTATTAACACCATTATTCCCTTGGATTAACCCTGCATATCAATCATATTACACTTCTTGGAATCCTGGGAAAAATAAAACATAGAAAGGTTTGAGCTCAAATGCTCAGTAAGGGTAAGAAATATAGTGGAATCTTTCAAAAGTAAGCATAAACATTTAATATAATGTATAAATCTAAAACAAAATCTTTTTAAACATGAACTTCAGCATAATATGGTAGAAATAAAATGAAATAATTCAATTTACTAATTCACATGGATATTCTACTAATCGAATAACCACATGCAATATCACTAACCACTTTCATAATGATGGAAGGCATAATGCTAGACTATCATAACCATGTATCCAAGGCCTTGTGCCAAGACTACAAGTAAGATTTTTTCAAGGCCTCGTGCCAAGACACTAGTTTGTCTCATGAGACCTACTGATGCATAAAGGAGCTATATCGGGCTCCACCCGTCACTTACTATGTCCAATGCATTCCTCATACGAATAGGTTTAAACATAAAAGAAAAATTCATATTAAAAATAGCATACGAAATGTCAATACTTTCTCCATAAACCGTGAATGGTACAAAAATAACACATCCATAGTCAAACATATCACAAAACCTTCAATGGATGTTTTTTATAATAAATCAACTTCAAATGAACTTAAAATCCATCAAAGGATGTTGACATAGATGAAAATGATGAGTAAAATATTTGGAGAGAAATATCCTTTTTGTAAAATAATTTAAAAGAAACACATTTATAAAGTAAGTGATTTTTAAAGTGATTTTTGAATAAAAGTGTCCCAACCGCTTTGAAACATTGTAAAAGAATTATCATTTCAAAACATTCATGTCTATATAAATTAATCCTTAAAATATTTTTAAAAACATGGACGTTAATTAAAATATTTAGAAAGATAAATCTTTAAAACATTTGAAATTCTGATCTTGAAAAAGAGTACCATTCAAAATCCTTAAAATATTCATTTTGAAATCATTTTTATGAAAAATTGACATGGATGATAAAAATTTCCATGTAAATACTTACACATAAACAATCTCAGATAATAATGAGATTGAGGAATTAACCCTTACGAATTTTGTAACGTACGAAACAAACAACCCATGAAAGAGGTATCATACAATGAATATGTAAATAAATATAAATTAAAGAGTATTACACAAAGAATACAATTATGGGAAGTACATACACCACACAAAAGTAAATAGTTTCAATATGGCATGAATCTCACGGGAATAAAGAGTGAGATGAAAACCCCTTACCTTGCACTTTCCTTTAGTCGAGGGTACGTTTAACCTTGTGTACGAAGATCGTAGTATTTTATTAAATTATAAAAGAACCGTATTAATATTTATGATATCATAAATGATTCATTTATGACCTTATATAACCAATTTAATAATAATTTACATGTAATGTTAACATTTCGGGTAATAATCACTTTCTTTATCGTACTTGTTTTAACTTGTTACTCTTGGTTGTATCACTTAGATCAATATTTAAGTACTTAAAAAATATAAAACATGATAGATATATCATATATATTTAGAATATAAATATGTATAATAGACATATATATTAAATGGAAAACACCATTTATGGAGACGGTAGTCCGTCCGTACGCATAAACGATGTTTCTGTTTTCATACAGTATTGAACGGAAGTAAGTGAATAAGATATATGTAAGTACATAAATCCATATATATATAAATATATATATATCTCCAGTATCATTATTATTTCATATATTACATACATATTAGTAATATATATTTTTATAATTGTCGATGAATGGTGAACTTGGAAATGAATCTCATCACGTTGTGGAGACGGTAATCCGTACGTATGCACGAGCGAAAATATCATTTTTTTATATTAAAATAATATATAATTGGATGTTATATCATATTTACAGAATCATTATAATGTTATATTTATTATTTACATCAAATAAACATAATTATTATACCCATCCAAATAATAATTTATTGAATAACAATTACATCACGGTGTGGAGACGGTAAGACGTACGTACGCACGTATGGTGACATGTCATTCAAAGAATTGATAGAATAATAAAAATGGTTGTACCATATTTATAATAACATCAAAGTATATATTAGATACTGGAGTTATTATTTCAGAATATAAATAACAAAGAAAGAATAATTTTAAGAATAAAGGAACTTGAAAGATGGTGGTGAAAACATTACCTCTTCTTCGGGTACTTTCTTTTGATTTGATCAAAAGGTATACTTAGGATGGCTCTATGATCAAAATAATGCCTCTATGTTGAATTTAGGTAAGTTTAAAGGGTATTTTTTCTGGGTTTTGCTGAAGAAAAAGGCTTTGAAGGTGTGATGAATTGGTTATAAGTTGGGTCCTTTTATAAGGGGGAGAGGGGCTCTTTAGGAAAACTTAAAGTATTAATTTATAATAAATTCATATTCGGTTTCTAATGGCTCAAAAGTGGATTATATAAAGTTTAAGGTGGGTATGGGTCCAAAACCACTCAAACAATAAAATTTAGATAGGTTTGGGTTATTATGTTAACCTTATCTTTAAGTATTAACTCTTAGTTAATTAGTTTCACTTTTACTATGTCTCTTTGTATTTTTATATTATATGGTTAATAAAATTTCTATATACATCAAAGAGACCCCCATGTAGTACATTAATGATATAACATTCATGATATTAGTATCTTGGTCGAACCTTATATTTTAAGGAATTTAATATCAATTAATAATATAATATTTGTTTTAAAAACTCTTTTATGTCAATCTTGACACTATTCAATAATTGTTTTTTTGTAAAAATCATAAAGAAATTATTAATTCGAACAAAGTTAAATATATCAATTATAACATGTCATATTATGCTAGAAAATAATTTTTTTTATAAAAAGTCTCAAATTACATTTATTTGGGTATTTATAATATCAATTATTCTAATCTTTCATTAATTAGGTAATTACCGCATCACCATTGTGTCATAAATAAATTAAATTATATAATGTCTAAAAATTATAAATAAAATACCATTATGTATAAAATATTTTTATATTTCTAATTACTATTTATAGTAGAAAATATAAGATATATAACCTTATGTAAAAAAAAAATTTCTAAAAGACATATGCTTATGTCAATTTTGTATTTATTTTAACTTAATTAAAATAAAGTGTCCCTATCACCTACAAGTGGCTCCATGGGGTCCCAAAATCAACCCAAAGATTAACATGGTCGGAAATGTATCCAAAAATAAGTTTTGGACACGTTTTAGGGTAATTTAGTATTATTATAATATTATTTTTTAACCCTTATTTACCGGATTTACCATTTTACCATGATAAATAAAATATTTACCGAAGTAATTATTCAAAATGTCTAAAAATAAAAGTTACCTATTTACTCAATTTGGACATCCTGATTCTAAATATGGAATCCATTTTTTCCAAATTAAAAACACATATGTGACAGAAATTAATATAAAATTAATTCCCGCTGTCAAAACAGAAAGCGTGTTTTTATGATATAATAACTATCAAAAGATTGATATTTGTTTATTTCCAGTTTAATTGTAAAATTATGTCCAATGACCAACATTGTATTAAATGGTAAAAATATATTCCAAATATACTTTAAAAACACTCAAATTCATAATTTATCACTATTAATTATTTTGACTAAAAAAGTTGTTTTTAATTAAAAATTTAGTAATTTTCACTATTCATCAAAATATTAATGTTATCTGAAAAGTACCAAAATTTAACCTTAGGATAAATTCGATACTCCGAATCCAAAAATTAATTCCATTTTGAGAGATAAAACTTATAAAATTTTAAAAAATTATGTATTAATATTCATAACGGCTAGTTTGATTGGTTGTGGTGTGTGTTAGAACTCGAAGTTGCGTACTACACACGCTACTGTATTATTCAAAGAAAAGTGTACCGTGGAATATTGGGATGTTTCATTGTAAATTTTTTATGTCCCCATTCTAATAATTAAATTTATTTAGTAAAGTTGAATATATAAAAGTTTAAAATATTGGATTTAAAAAGGGTTCACTACTAAAATTGGTAAAAGTGAAAAAAAATGAATTTTTTCTTAAATTATGTCTAAGAAACTCATAATATGGATTCTAATATTATAAGGATTATATAAATTTTAAAATTTAGTTAATACTATTCATAACCTCTTTTGAACGGCTTTTTTGGTAAGTCATGGTGTGCTTGAACTTTCTGTTGCGTGTAGTGCATGTTATTGCATTTTTTGAAGAAATAACACACTATGAATTCTTGGGGTGTTACATTCTCCCCTCCTTCAATAAATTTAATCCTTGAAATGTGAAATTGTTCTTAGAAAATAAAAATTTTAATATATAAAATATCTTTGTGGGAAAACCCACATTGGAAATTGGGTTAATAAAATTTTGTTTTAACAAGAGGAAAAGAGAAATGAAAGGGGTCACCACCAAATTATGATCTCTATTCGGAGAACATTTGTTGAAATTAGAGACATATAATTGGATTAAAAACATAAATATATATAGGTAGTGATTGAGGTCATCAATCACAAACAAGTGTAAAATTACGGGCCTTAAATTCATCAGTTTATGATGATTTAAAATACCATCGGTTCAACAAAACATAAGGTATTATGATAACACATTTTTGACGTTTCAAAATATCTTTGTTGAAATCCCACATTGGAAAATGAATTAATGAGGATTCTATTTAAAATAAAGAGTGGAAAGTATAATGATTACCCAAAATAACACATACTAGGGTTCCATGTTAGAAAATATGGATATGGAAGAGAAATCTAACCATCAATTATCTGATGGAGAGTGGTAGAGAACATGGATATGAAAAGGCCAACAATCCCAAAGCCATAAATTAGTGATGGTCTAAGGTACCATCTAGGACAACATTTTTGTTCTAAGTTACATTTATTAAGGTTGAGGAATTTATTTATGGGATTGGCTATGAAAATTAGGAGATATACTTACTTTTTAATTAGAGTTTATTCCATTAATAAATTTCTTCCACAAACCCAACTTTCACCCCAAAAGATAATACAACTCAAAAATACTCTGTTTATCCTAATCGTATAAGGTTCCAAATATAATGAATTTATAATTCACATATCAGCCCCTTTATGTAAAGAAAATACATTATACCATCCAGGAACTTCATGTAGCACAATGGTAGGATATAAATAACAATTGCACTATGGTTGTGGGTTCGATTCCCGCAGCTTTGTCCGACACGACGGGTCTTCACATGGTCTGCATGTTGTCCTTTTATAAAAATCAAAAAAATAACATTTCAAACATAATCCATTCCAACCATTAGACTTATCCAAAATACTATTATCCAAACTCACAATCCAAAATTTACAAGGAAGTTAAACATAATGAGGATCCATTTTGCCAGGTAATAACATGTGAACGCCTTCTTCATATATTCTTTTACAGCACCGCAACATCCTGAATTACCAAAATCAACCATCTATTATTCCAAAATCACTACCCCAATATTAGGACCATATTAAGGTTTATCTTTTCATCAACCATGTAATTTCGAAAAATTTTAACTCACTGTAGAGTCACTTTTCATAGTACCATAAAATCTCAAATCCTTAATTAAATATTACTGTAGTACAATCCTTATTTATTTCCGGAACATCATTGATACAACACTTAAATGAAATAATTCTAAAATAACAACATAAGAACACTAGTCATTCCTCTTCATCTGTGGTAGTATCATAACTTGATTATTATCCAATAGCATCATTTGTGGCATAGTCTGATGACTGGGACATTGGTTCACGTAGTGTCTAAACTCCTTGCAGATGAAGCATTGTACATTTGAAACCTTTTTCTTACAATTGAAGTCATGTACTTGGTGTCCTTTTTCTCCACACAAATAACATTCTCCCATTCCCTTCAAGAATTTTCCAAGGTGATTCTTTCCATAGTTATCACATATAGGAAAAACCCTTCTTTACCTTATTACCTTTATCTGTCCATCTATTTACCATCCTTTTCTTATCTGGATTCCCTTCAAAGCCATATGACTCTGAGAATTCTTAACTCATCTTATCAACACTTGATATTATTTCTTCATTTGATTATTATACGTGGGAGACTATTTCCCTTCTAAATTCAGGCTTAGGACCACGAAAGATATGATCCTTCTTTCTCTATGGATCATACGTATTATTGGAGTTCACATTCATTCTACTGGGAGCCATTTCTATAAAATATAATAAACTAGATCAGTTTATGAATTGCAATGAATAATTACCAAACTTGTAAAATACCTAACACAAATTGAATACTGTATGGATATAATCCATAATCATAAAAATGTTTTCCTTGAGTATGTTTATACCCATGAGCCCTTAATAATGGTTTGTAAAGAAAATGAGAATTATCCTAAGCATATCACCCGGGAGTATTGTAACCAATAGTACAGCATGGCCTATTGTCGTGCACCAGTTCCCATTTGAGTCTAGCTCAAATCGGTTTTTTCGGGTTTTATGCCTAGGTACATCGGTTCCAAATCCACCTCTAGCTGCTCGTATTTAGATCGAGATGTATTGCTTAAAAAACTCACAAAATATGTAAAATACCAAAATTCTTGGATGTTCTTTTATACTAATCCTCAAAGTCTATCTTAGGGTTATGTGCTCTAATCAGAGTTTATCTAAATATAGTTTCCAAGGTTATTGCTAAAAATTCTATGATACCAACTGTAACTCCCCGACACCAGTTACCCAGATTCAGTTCCTTATTTTAATACATTGGAATGATTACAAGGAATCATGTCCCGAAGGACCGATCAGATTAGCAGTCTTGGAAAAATAGATCACATACATGAATGTTACATGTTTACTTTAAGACATAAAAAACAACATAAATAATCTTTATGAATGACATTAATCCCTTGTCTTAACCCTTCATATCAATCACATTACACTTCTTGGAATCCTGGGAAAAATAAAACATAGAAATGGGTGAGCTCAAAGGCTCAGAAATGGAAATCAATACAGCGGAAACATTCAAAAATAAGCATAAACATTTAAGGCAATGTATAAAACTAAAACAAAATCCTTTTAAACATGATCTTCAGAATAATATGGCAGAAATAAAATGAAATATTTCCATTTAATTATTCACACGGATATTATATTAATCGAATAATCACATGCAATATCACTAACCACTTTGATAATGATGGAATGCATAATGCCAGACTATCATAACCACGTAGCCAAGGACTCGTACCAAGACTACAAATAATATTTTGTCAAGGCCTCATGCCAAGACACTATTTTGTATCATGAGACCTACCAATGCATCATGAAGATATAGCGGGCTCCACCCGTCACTTACTAAGTCCAATGCATTCCTCGTGTGAATAGATTTTAACATAACATAAACATTCGTATTAAAACTAGCATACGAAATGTCAACACTTTCTCCATAAACCATGAATGGTATAAAAATAACACATCCATAGTGAAACATATCAAAAAACCTTCAATGGATGTTTTTTATAATAAATAAACTTCAAATGAGCTTAAAATCCATCAAAGGATGTTGACATAGATGAAAATGATGAGTAAATTTTTTTGAGAGAAATATCATTTTTGTAAAATCATTTAAAAGACACAAATTTATAAAGGAAGTATTATTAAATTCTATTTTTGAATCAAAGTGTCCCATACTTCTTTTAAACTTTTGAAAAGAATAATCATTTCAAAACATTCATGTCCATATAAATAAATCCTTAAAATCATTTCGAAAACATGGGCATTAATTAAAAATATTTAGAAAGATAAATCTTTAAAACATTTGAAATTATGATCTTGATAAATAGTACCTTTAAAAATCCTTAAAATCTTTATTTTTAAATCATTTTTATGAAAAATGTACATGGATGCTAAAAATGTCCCAGTAAATACTTACACATAAACAATCTCAGATAATGATGAGGTTGAGGAATTAACCCTTGCCAATTTGGTAACTTACGAAACATAAAACCCAAGAAAGAGGTATCATACAATGAATATGTAAATTCACATAAATTTATGTTTATTACACAAAGAATACAATTATGGGCAGTACATACACCACAAAAAAGGTAATAGTGGCAATATGTCATGAATATCACGAGAATAAGGAGTGAGATGAAAACCCCTTACCTTGCACTTTCCTTTAGTCGAGGGTACGTTTAACCTCCTATACGAAGATCGTAGTATGTTATTAAATTATAACAGAATAATATTAATATTTATGATATCATACATGATTCATTTATGACTTTATATAACCCATTTAATAATAATTTCAATGTTAATTTAACATTTTGGGTAATAATCACTTTCTTTATCGTACGTGTTTTAACTTGTTACTATTGGTTGTATCACTTAGATCATGATTTAAATACCTACAGAATATAAAACATGATAAATATATCATATATATTTCGAATATAAATATGTATTATAGATATATATATAAAATGGAAAACACCGTTTATGGAGACGGTAGTCCGTACGTACGCATAAACGATGTTTCTGTTTTCATGTAGTATTGAACGGAAGTAAGTGAATAAGATATATGTAAGTACATAAATCCTTATATTTATAAATATATATATCTCTAGTAGAATTATTATGTCATATATTACATACTTATTAATAATATATATTTTTATAATCATTGATGAATGGTGAACTTGGAAATGAATCTCAACGCGTCGTGGAGACGGTAATCCGTACGTACGCACGAGTGAAAATATCATTCTTTTGATATTAAAATAATATATAATTGGATGTTATATCATATATACAGAATCATTATAATTTTATATTTATTATTTACATCAAATAAACATCACTATTATACCCATCCAAATAATAATTTATTGAATAACAATTACACAACGACGTGGAGACGGAAAGCCGTATGTACGCACGTATGGTGACATGTCATTAAAAGGATTGATAGAATACTGAATATGGTTGTACCATATTTATAATAACATCAAATTATATTTAATATACTGGAGTTATTATTTTAGAGTAGAAATAACAAAAAAAAAAGAAGAATTTTAAGAAGAAAGGAACTTGAAAGACGGTGGTGAAAACATTACCTCTTCTTCAGGTTCTACATTTTGATTTGACCAAAATGGATCCTTAGGATGGCTTTCCAATCAAACTAAGGCCTCTATGTTGAAGTGAGAGAAGTTTAGAGAGTATTTTGTCAGGGTTTGGCCGAACCAAAAGGCATTGAATGTGTGAGTAATTGGATAGAAGTTGGGTCTTTTTATAAGGGGGGAGGGGCTCTTAAGGAAGAACTTAAAGTATTAATTTATAATAAATTCATATTCGGTATCTAATGGCTCAAAAGTGGATTATTTAAAGGTTAAGGTAGGTATGGGTCTAAAACCACTCTAAAAATAGAATTTAGATAGGTTTGTTTAATTTTATTAACCTTATATTTAAGTATTAACTCTTAGTTAATTAGTTTCACTTTTACAATTTCTCTTGGTATTTTTATATTATATGGTTAATAAACATACTATATACATCCAAGAGACCCCCCAAGTGGTCCCTTAATGATATAACTATCATGATATAAGTCTCTTATCCTAACCTTAGATTTTTAGGAATTTAATATCAATTAATGATCTAATATTTTTTAAAAAAAACTATTTTATGTCAATTTTGACACTATTCATAAATTCATTATTTTAAAAATCATAACATAATGGTTACTTCGAAAAAAGTTAATTAAATAAATCCTAACATGTCATATTATTCTATAAAATTATTGTTATTTATAAAATCTCTCAAATTAAATTTATTTGGGAATTTATAATATCAATTATTATAGTTTCTCGTTAATTAGGTAATTAATGCATCACCATTATGTCATAAATAAATTAAATTATATAATTTCCAAAAATTATAAATAAAATACCATTATATAGGAAATCTTTGTATATTTCTAATTACTATTTATAGTAGAAAATACAACATCTATAACACTATGTAAAAATTGTTTTTCTAAAAGATATATGCTTATGACATTTTTGTATTTATTTTAACTTAATTAAAATTAAGTGTCTCTATCACCTACAAGTGGATCCATGGGGTCCCAAAATCGACCCAAAGATGCCAATGGTCGGACAGGTATCCACCAATAAGGTTAGGACACATTTTTGGGTAATTTAGGATTATTATAATATTATTTTTTAACCCTTATTTACCGGATTTACCCTTCAACCATGGTAAATAAAATATTTACCGTAGTAATTATTCAAAATGCCTAAAAATAAAATATACCTATTTAAAAAATTTGGACATCCTGATTCAAAATATAGAATCCATTTTTTCCTTATTTAAAACACATAAGTGGCAGAAATTGATTTTAAATTAATTTCCAATGTCAAAACAAAAAAGCGTGTTTTTACGATATAATAATAATCAAAAGATTGATACTTGTTTATGTACAGTTTAATTGTGAAATTATGTCCAATGAACAAAAATGTATTAAATAGTGAAAATATATTCTAAATATACTTTAAAACCAGTCACATTAATAATTTATCACTGTTAATTATTTTGATTTAAAAAGTTGTTTTTAATTAAAAATTTAATAATTTTCACTATTCATCAAAATATTAAAGTTATTCAAAAAGTACCAAAATTTAAGCTTAGGATAAATTGGATACTCCAAATCCAAAAATGAAGTCCATTTTGAGATCTAAAATTTCTAAAATTTTAAAAAGTAAGTATTACTATTCATAACAGCTAGTTTGATTGGTTGTGGGGTGTGATAGAACTCGAAGTTGCATACAACACACACTAATGTATTATTCAAAGGAAAGAGTATTGTGGAAGATTGGGATGTTTCATTGTAAATTTTTTATGTTCCCATTCTAAAAAGTAAATTTATTTAGTCAAATTGAATATATAAATGTTTAAAATGTTGGATTTAAAAAGTGTTCACTATTAAAATTGGTAAAAGTGAAAAAAATGAATTTGTTCTTACATTATGTCTAACAAACTCATAATATGGATTCTAAAATTATAAGTATTATATAAAGTTTAAAATTTAGTTAATACAATTCATAACCTCTTTTTAACGACTTGTTCGGTAATTCATGGTGTGCTAGAACCAGGTGTTGCATGTAGTGCAAGTTATTGAATTATTTTGAAGAAATAACACACTATGAAATCTTGGGTTGTTACTCAATCCACCGTCCGCTAATTCGTTTGTCTATAGGGTTCTCCTCATCAACATGGAAGGAGAAAACGGGTTACATTCCCCCTTGATGAGGGCCCCCAACTCAGCCAGCTGAGATCTAAATTACGAATTGAGATATCTCTCGGATCGAGTGTGGCCCGTTCGAAACTGATAGTGTGCATCCCAGAGTGTCCCACATAAGGTGGTGAAGATGACTAACCACACCTTGGACTCCCGGCCATTTTTTGTGTCGTGAAACCAAGCCACAATGTGGGCCTGCATGAAGGACCATAAGCTGCAACATGATTATCTTGCATGAGTACACACCCAAGGCACATACATTAAGCATAACAATAGACCACATATCCCTTCCTAGACTCTGGTAAGATCAACATTGGTGTGGTGGTCAACGGCCACTTTGACACCTCAATGGTTTCTAGGTATTGTGGGATCCAGTCATAATTCACCCCTTTACATGTGAGTGCGGTCATGGGTGAGGCTAGCCAATGAGAAATACCGAACAAAATGAATGTAATAACCTACTATTCCAAGAAAAATCCTGATCTCAATCACTTTACATAGCTGTTACCATGAAATAATTACACTGACATTGTGAGGTCCCTCTAAAAATGCTAGTTCTAAGTGGACATACCCTAGTGACATCACTTCCCTGAACTCGAATGTCCACATAAAATGTTTTCCATATAGGTGGTGATCCCAAAAAGTACCCAAAATGATCCACCGGTGAAACTAATATTCCTCCTCAAATCTAGAATAAACCAGGATGTCACCCACAAATACCAAGTCAAAGGAGTTGACATATTTGGGGAACACCCTATTCATGAGTGCCATGAAAACCGCTGGAGAATTATTAAATCTGAAAGGAAAGACCTAGTACTCGATGTGGTCGTACCTACACTAGAAATCCATCTTTGGGATGTTAGATTCACTATACTTTAGTTGGTGGTATCCCGATTGCAAGTCAATTTTGGAGAACCAATTTCCCCCATTCATCTATTCTAACAAGTCATCAATCCACGGCATAGGGTATTTATTTTATATTGTTACCTTATTCAACATCCGGTAATCAATTCAAAAAAGGAGGGTTCCATCGGCCTTCTTTGCGAATAAAACTGTGGTGTCCCAAGGAGAGATGCTTGAGAAAATGAATCTTTTGGATTCCAAATCTAGCATCATTATAGTTAATTCTCTCAATTTAGTGGGGGCCATGAGATATGAGGTAAAATATTTAGGTTGTTTTCCATGTGCCAATTCATTCGTGAAATCCGCGTCCTTATCTGGAAGTATTTTTGAAAAATAATTTGGGACTACCTTAGGATATTCATCCACAATAGGAGGTAGTCCACTATAAGAAGCACCACTATTGTCTTCCAGTGAGGTCAATGATAAATGATTATAAATAATCACTAACTCAAGTAGTGGGGGTCCCGTGTGACCCAACAGAAGATCCAATTCCCCCTGAAATTTCTGAGGGATCCCATTAGGTGACATAAACAAACTCTTCACTTATAACAATCAATATGTTCTTTGAAGCACACCAGCCAGTACATTCCATGGATCAAATAAAAAAATCTCCATATCCAAGACCATGAAATCCCACTCCAGCTCGAATCCTAAAACAGAATGTGTACAAGGTGGAATCCAGTGGCCCTGCTCATTTTTCTTACCCTACGGTGTTACTAACTCCATTGAAAGAGATAAAAGATCAGTTGGTATGCTAAAAAAGTTCACAAGACATGTAGATATAAAAGTTGTAGATGCACCTGTATCAAAAAGAACAACAACAAAAGAAGATGAAATCAAAATGGTACCTTGAATAGTCAAAGTTCATGAATCACCACCCACTGGCACCTGATCCATAACATACTGATGTATGGTCCCTGTCTGAGAATGACCACTGACCTATGGCTCAGTCTTAATCTACCTCTTCCCAAAAGAATGGTCATACTGCCACGACCACCAAACCGAGACCCCATAGTTTCAATCAGATATGACAGAATAGGTACTCCTCTAGAAGACAAAGATCCAATCCCAATTTAGAAAGGGTGCACGGTCTTGAAAAAGTAAAGTAGATGTCTCATAAATCCACACCCATGGAAAGACCTTGGAGGGTGTGGGAATGCAGGTTGGATGTTCCCTACATTTCCACACTGATAGAACACTGCATACCTTTTATGAGAATATATAGATTAAGTCTTCTCAAATGGATGGTCTTAGTTTCCACCCCCTTCATTCCTTGTTCATCATTCTTCGTCTTCCTCCCAGATGAACTACCACTTCCGAACATTGACACTTCTCTAGGAATCCCGACTTTCTCCTTGACCAATCTTGACCATTAATTCATGATCAACCTCCTCAACATAAATTTCCAGCTTGAACAAGAAAAAATATGATTAAATTTATGTCAAATACCCTTCTCAAACATTAGAGTATTCCATGATTAATCTGAAAAAAACTCAGATAGATACCGCACTATCTCAGTAAAGAGGCTAGCATAGTCCATCACTGTCTGATTCCATAGGGAAAGATATATGAACTTCTGGGGTCTAGCATAGGCCCAAACCTCCAGACATTACTTCTTGATTAATATAGCCTTGAAATCCATCCAACTCATCTTCTCATATTTCCCAGCCTGAAGCATTGATTCCCCCTACTTGTGACTAGGACCCCTTAGTTGAAATGAGGCTCATTTCATCCTGAACTCCTCCGGCGTGTCATGGATCTCGGACATATGCTCTAAAATTTCAAGCCATTCCTCAACCTCATGAGGTTATTAGATTCATTAAAATGAAGGAAGTTTACTCTTCAAAAACTCTTGGGAATTATCCTTCTTAGATCTAAACACATCTTCTCTAGATGAAATTAGAAAAGTAGCATGAGTCACCCATTGTCCTAGATCCTGAAGATTTCGAACTATAGAATCTATGAACCTATGATCATGCGTTGTCAGAGAACATTACCTCTCATCCTCCCTTGTATTCATGGGATCTATTCTGGGAGACATTTTTATTATAAAACAAATAGTCACATATGAACACCATTAATACATTAAACTGGAAATATAAAATTTCACCATAAAAAATAAACATCAGCAAACCAAACACGCAGGAGAAACAAAATAACCAAAACACTTCTCCCTCACCCGATGTCCATGTACAATATGCATCCTATAATGTCAACCTTGAGGATTAGTTAAACAATTATCCTGACATCACATGGCGACTCGGGTTGTATCAAGAGGTGTTCGGGGTAGGCACCCAAATCATAACCAGAACTCTGTGCCTTGACAGTTCTAGCTCATGTCTAACTAGACTCGTCCCAACAAAAATAACATTGAGGGAAAACCACTTCTCTAATACCAAATGTGAAAATTAGGCCCCGAAGATATCACAGCCACCTCACTGTAACATGTATATAAGGTCCTAACCCTGCAGGTACCACATGTTTCCCCACAGACATGTTGTCCCCTCCCTAGGGCCCACCAATATTCTTGAACGGGTCATCTGACTAATGATAATCCCCATAATCCAACACATTTCCTTTATAGTGTTCTTTTTCATCACTCAAAAACACACTAGGAAATATTCTAGAAGGTTACCCATACTCATCACCACTCTAGGCCAAGAACACATAACTGTATTGTTCTAAATAGGTAGGATCCTAAAAAGGAAGGTGCAACTTGTTGACAAGTGTCATATCATGTAATCATTTTTACATTTAATATTATAGGATTTTACATTCACCCCCACTGTTAAAGAACAAGTTCACCGTTGTGGGCCCTACATCTCAACCTAGTCATTGCATCACACATAATTTTGGGTTCCTACTCGGATACCATTTTGTCACTAACCAAATTAGCCCGTCATCAAACCGAAACCTGACCAGGCCCGCAACAAGTTCTATAGGCTGCTCCCAATTCCCACTGCCTGGCACAAGTTCCTAGGTGACAAAATAAACATTGATAATGGTTTACCCAAATAAAAAAATATAAATAAAACATCCAAAAATATTAAAAAGACCCAAGATAAAGGTCAGAACCAAACATGCCTCTAACCAGAAACTGAAATTTGAATTACATATTTAAACAGAAAACCAAACAAGAACTACCATATGGTAGGGTGACCAAAAACCAACACAAAAACAACCACTTGGATAGAGTACACCACCCTCAACCCATCATCACAAGGCCATGATAATATTTTCACTAACAACCTGATCTTCCACTCCCAAATGATTTACTCATATTTTTATCAAACATCAAAAAATCTACATACACCCAAAGGTGTTTGTAGTGTGCGAGAAATCACCCTATTGGATGACACCATGAAAAAATTACATTTTCATGAATTAAAAACAAATACATTTCAATGATAAATAATGAAAATAATGAAATTCTTTAACAACATTAATGGAAATTTGTGTTCAAGAAATCAAATTTAAAGAAAAGCAGTTTTAAACAAAAATAGATTTGATTGTATAGTATATCCAGTGATACATCATGCTTCATCGTTTTTCACAAGGAAACTGATACCACCCAAATATGGGAGATGCCCTATATGTACTAGTAAAAACATGGACCCTAGAATATCCTGTGTCAGTGAAACGTGGGATAGAAACCTAGACACTTAGTAGTCGTGGTTTAAAAACCACGACCCATAGAAAATGTGGAATGAAAACCATGACCATCATTAACAGTGGCAAAGAATCCACAACCCTCAGCTATTCAAATGTTTAGTTTGTATTGAAGTGGTCAATCCTACTATTGAAACTGGGTCAAATCCACCTTTGGAACACTGGCCCACTAGTCCTAGTCCACCCACCTAATACCACAGGGTTCCCTCCTTGTGCCAATTTAAATTTGATATTAACATCACATGTCAAATTAATAAATAAGAACAAAATAAGGTTCTTACACACAAAATCACACCATTCACACTTCAAAACCCATTTTTCAAACAATATGCATGCAAGTCTCTTTTTATAATTTAATCTATGCCACATTCACGATAAATTAAACCATCTAAATAGTTTATAAAGGGACCTTTATAATTATGAATACCATTACGAAAATTTATTTAGATGTTTTCAAACATGTCACAAATATTTTTAAGGAAAAACCTCACAACGAACCTTTTTCAAGACCAAACGCATTTTGACACAATTCCAAAACATAAAATGGATCACCTTCCCATCCTAACACCCTCACTTCATAGTTTAAAAAAGAATGAAAAATGGTTCAATGTGGGTTTTCAGAATAAAAAAGTAATAACATCACATAAATATACTTCTAAAAAATTAATACACAATAAAACATCGTCAAAAATAGTTTCATAGAATGTATTATAATTGAAAAACTGCAAAATTAATCAAACATGCACATGATCATCAGTTAATATTTTTGTTCGGAATCACCTACTGGTTCATCACAAATGTCATAATATTTCCACGAAACTCTGCATGCACGAAAAATGCACCCCAAGGGGTCTATACGAACCCTAAAATATAGATTTTAATAAAAGATTCAAGATACTACAAATCTCAAACCAAAACCTAATAGAAAAATCACCCAGAATGGAAGAACAACCGGTCAGAGGAAAGAGAACCTACGACGAGGGTGTGGGAGATCATTCAAAGAAGGAAGAAGGCTACCTGAGGTGTGTAGATGCGCAAAAACAAAGATAACTTCACTAATAAAAGGTGCATACAAGGGAGGGGTGTCATCAGATCCTCATAAAAACCTGGGGGGAGGTGCATGCATAGATGGACAAGTGCGGGGGAGAACTGGTGGTGCGAGACCTGGCTGAGGTGGTTCCAGGGGATGGTCCAACAGGAGGAGGAGAGTGCATTGGCACCTAGGGTTTTATAGAGTTCATGCATGAACTAGGTATGGGGAAAATAAACAGTCTTCCATGTGGCAGATATTGTGACGGAGAGAAGAAAAAATAAAGGAAAAGGAAAACAATGGAAAGAAAATAAAAAAGTGAACTAAAACACCTAAAAATCCTAAACTGATAAAAAATGATAAATACATCTAATAATATATATTAATAATAGAAAAAATAATAATAATAATTACTTTTATTGTGAATAAAAATTTCATACATCGATAATTAATAATAAAAGAGTTAATAACGATATAAGATAAAGTTTGAAATTAAATTTAGGTAATAATAATAATAATAATGAAAGTAATAATGATAGTTATAAACATTTTATTTCCATTATGTTACATAACCACCCACACCCCAGATAGGTCACACAATAAACGTGTGAATCCACACGTCTTCGCCATAATCCTGCGCATGTGACAGACATTTTCCCTCCAACACTCATTTATCAGCACAAAAGCGCAAAACTCATATCGTTCTTGTCCCACATTTCATCAAAAAAATTATCAATAAGGGTAGATAAAATCATGTGATAAAAATTAAAATTAAACACATAACTCAATGCAACTTTCGTGTGTGAAATAAAATGACACATAGATGGACCATGGTTGATATTATAAAACATATCGCAATCAGGTGGTTGATTATTTCTGTTTTATGAATTTAAATTCACTTATTAAACTATTTTTTATCATAGAATATCTATATTTTCATTTTGGGCTTTTGGGAATTTTATTTGTAATGAAATTAAAGAAATAATTATCATAATGCATTTATAATATTAAAAATTAAATCACCCCCAATATATTAATTTTTTCTAAATGATTCATGATACCCAATAATTCAACAAAAATTTGTTACTTTTCATGTTTTTAATATCATTTACTTTATGTTTCTATTACCTGAAAAAAATACTATGACATCACTCTGTAAACATTTTAATGTAATTATTTAATCAATATGAATAAAAAATTAATTAAAATGATTAAAAATAAATATATATTTAAAATAAACATTTATATGCACAATTAACCTCTTTTTATCCTTACATAAAAGTATTACAGATATTAATGTCAAGAGTGTAAAATTTTTCATTAATTGATTTTTAAATTAATATAATGGCCATAATCAAAGATAAATAGCTCCATGTTACCATATATTAGAGATGTGGACCAAAGCATCCGAAATTCACCCACAACATTTGGTCAGTTCTGTGTTAGAAAAATTATAAAGCCTTTTCTCAATGTTTTAACCCTATTTTACCTATTTTATGCTTTCTAATTTGAAATATATTTACCTATATTACTATTAATAATGAAAAATATTAAAATGGTCATATTTAAAAAATCATTAACTCAAAATTTCAAATATGTAAATCACTTTTCATGATCCAATTTCAAAGAGTGTAATAAATTAATTTAGCTAAAAATTTTAAAATGAAATGAAAAAAATAGTTTCTCAGAAAAATAAATTTTATGTATAAAAAATTATTTATAGAATATTCAACCAAAAACATTATTATAATGAGCTTAGTCGGATTATTAATAATATCATATAACTAATGATTCTTTAAAACCATTTTAATTTTCATATAGACCCTTGTAAATTTTTGAAACATTGAAAGAGGTGTTAATGTAAATGACTATTTTTCGCAATTCCATAGAAAATAAATATTTTTATATAAATAAAAAAAATCCCATTAATATAATTTTTATATGATTATTTTAAAATTAATTTACTTTTGTAAATTTAATATATAATTTTTCCAGAAATGAATTATAATATTCCATAAAAATTGCTATAAAAACAATTTTTAAGAAGAAGTACTGTTAAGAATAAAATGAATTTCCTAAAAAATAAAATAATATTTTATAAGAATGAATAAATTTTTATTAATTAATAACTTTATATATATTTAACTAATAGTTATCTATATTCATACTTTCTTATTCATCATCTATTAGATAAGTGTCACACTATAAAAATAATATTTTAATGGTATAACACAATTTTTTAAACTCATTATTTCATTTAAATAATGTTATTCAAGAAATAATTTATTATAGATAAATATACCACAGAATATTAGGGTTTCAGATGTTCCAAATATGGAAATTTTACATTGAGTTATATATTAATGAAATCGATTGTTTATCTTTTTAAAATTTTTGTTATAGTGGTGGATTTATGGTATGTTCCCTTTAAAAAAAACTACACATTATGGTTTAGTATTCTGGATTTAATGTCCTTGTTTTATTGTATTAAAATTGAAACATTAAATCCATTTAGTATTTTATGGTTTACTTCCATCCCATCATACTTACAAGATGTTTTATTCCCTTATTTTGATAAACAATTTCACCACATATGTATTTTTCTAACAATATTATAGGATTTAGTGTTCCCTAGATGGGATGGTAGTAGTGGGTAATAGGTTTTGGAGTCACATATCTTTTTTTATTTTATTATCATACAACAAATAATGTTATTCATAATGATTTATTGTAGTGTGTGGGATAATCTTGGGATAACTAGAGATTTTCTTATAGATTGAAGAAAATATCATTTATTTTTTTACATCATTCACTATAGAATTTCTATGATCATTCTTCTATGAAACAAGATAGTTCAAAAGGAGGCACTTATTATATAGATAGTATAACCACCCATACATTTAACTATTATTTTTTATATATGAATGATTATGATAGAGATAGTTTTAGTAATTACTATCTCACATTACATGGTAGTTCACATTGGTAAAAGGATTTTACCATTTGTCTTTATATTAATATTTACTATATTATGTATTATTTATAGGAAAATATATTATTCTTTGTTCTCAAAAATGGTTTATTTTAGTGGGATTTTATAGATTTAATGAGTTTATTATATTTTAATATGGAATATAATATTGGTTAGAGGTTTTTTTTTTGTTATAATTATGATTATTGTTAATAATTTAATTGTATCTCATCATGTGATATTTAAATTAATGTTGTCAGTTTCCACCCTATGGCCTATTTTAGGATGGCATTTAGGGTCACTCTTGAACTCTCTACAAACAAATGAGGAGTTATTGGTTGGACAAGTTTTGTTTGAATAGTATTATAGTGAGTTTTAATATGTTGTTTAGAGTGAGTAATAGTATTTATTACATTTTTTTGAATGGAAGATGTATTATTCATACATAGTTATTTATTTGGGTCAGGAATACATATTAATAATGAAAAGGTCCAACATGATTTTGAACATGGAAACTGATCACCAATTTTTACATATTAAAGGAAATTCTGTTGACTTCATAGTATATATATAGTTTTAGAATTTGTACATCATGTAGTACTTGGTATATATTATTGTTTATGTAAAATTGATGTTGATTAATATAAATGGTTGATTTATTATAGATGTTAAAAAATTACACATTCTTTTGATTTAGATTTTTTCTTATTAGTTATAAAAACTTCATTTGTGTAATGTCCTTATTTTTATCATTCAGAGAGAGTTCTGTAATAATAAGTGTCAATATGTCATCATATATCACTGAAATATAGCATAGTTTTTATGAAAAAGTGGAAAAAGTTTCAATAAAATCGTCTATCAATGCATATGAGATCTATTCCTACTTTGTAAACAACATTTTAGTTTAAGGAGATATAGATTTCTGTCATGTTTAATCGATAAAAGAATAATGATTTTGTATTATTGGATGATTTATAAATATGAAGTCTATATAGAATGTATTAAAATTTTACCTTAGTGATTAGGGTATAATTAATTTTTTTTGGAATTCGTTATTATTCATGTTTATAAATGATTTTCTATAGATAACTCGTAGTGATGATAGGTGGATGATTATATAGTAGATCATGTTTGGGAGATCTTGTTTATAAACATTTTACATAAAATTAATTAATATATTTAGTTAATCACTAAATATTATAAAAGATTATGAGTTGAGAGTGAATCATCTTGAGAGTGATTTATACACAAATTAATAATTCCATGTTGGCCTTTTTTATTTTAAAATACATATATGGAGTTGATGATAAAGGATGTGGTAATAAGGAAGTCCCTAGAATTGGTATATTACATTTAAGATGGTATAAATCAACTTTTAAATTATTTGGGAGTATTGAAAAGATCTCTCACCTATTAGGGAACTAAGGTTTATAATGAAATTGTTTTCAAAAATGGCCACCCACATCTCATTCCATTCAAGGGTGAATTTCAAGAACCTCCATTAAGAATTAAGATGATAAATGCTATCTTTGTAGTAGTAATGTCTCTTATATTATAGTATATATAAATATTACCATAATTTTATATTATATGAGAATATTTTCCTGAAATTACACCTTGGTGATAGTTACATAATAACATATAAACTTGGTAGAATAATGAATGATTATTAGGACCACTATTACAAGGTGGTTCAGGAATTGGTACTCCAATTTATAATACGCATCCTACTGAACCAAGAGAATAAAACATAAGATATTATAGTAAATATTTTAGGTTATGTGGACCATGATATATAATGATGAAGCTTCAGTCGATGGAGTTACCTTCTTCATTGATATTAGATTTTATATTACCACTACATTAATTTATTTTATATTATAATATGTGCATATATATATATGGGTTTCGTAATAAATTATCACTACTATTTTTGTTCAATTGTAATGATTAAATGTGTATTATATTCATGTAATATTCATTTGATCTATTCATACAAGAGACTTTTCTAGGATACGAGATGTTTTTTTGGGTCCCAAGTGGTGGTTGAAAAATATTGACCGTCTCAGTAATTTGTTTTTCTCTATATACTACAATAAGATGAAATTTTTATCATGGGTTATCTATTTTAAGTGTGTTATTATATATATTTCTATTTATGTATGGTTATTGTTACTGAAAAAAATAGTGCGGTGATTTTTCAAAGTGTGTGGACTCATCGAATATATCATTGATCAATGAAAACTATCATGTTCTTACTAGAATGTTTTGTGTTTATTGTTGAAGTGCCCAAAATGTTGGAGTTATTAATGGTTTTGGAAAAGTATAATTATTTTTTCTAGGTATTTATGACATTACATTTTAATAATGATATCAAAATTTTCACAAAATCATATAATCATGTTCCTCCAATCATTGTGTTACCTTATAATTTGGAACCTATAATTATTTTAAAGTAGAAACATAAAATTAATTTATTTTTATTGATTTTTATACTACCCAGTTACATAAAATGAGGATAATTATGAAACATATTCAATACTATTTTTTTGTAGTTAGTTGGTCCAATTTTATCTGAAATTTTTATAATAATTTATAAAATATATTTGGAGAAGTGTTTTTTGGTTTTAGAGATAATGTAGATATGAATTCAAAAACAATGTTCATATTATTTAAAATTGAATTAGTTTGATGGAAAAATAAATATCAACTCATAGGAATAAAATATATTTTCATTATTATTTATATATAAGTTATAGGAATGGAATTGTTTTCAAATGTTTTGGGTTATGTCATAAGTTTATATGATATAATGTATTGTCATAATGATAATATACATCATGTTTTCTCTTATATTTGTAATTATACACTGTAATTAAAGGACATAGTTTGGGTACTATTATGTAATATCATAATATAAGTCCATGATTTGGGGAGAAGATGTTTTCATGCAGAAGATAGAAAATTTATGCATTACATTATAGAGGAATAGAATATAATAATTACTCACAATTTTATATAGAACTGGTTTTTATAGGAAAATGATAAAAAATACATTATACTTTTTTATTGATTTATCTTAGATTTTATGCCCATGATTTTTAAGATTCCATGTAAGTGACTGGCTATGGGTTTTATGGTGATATGGTAATCACCATTCATTTTCCAATAATGAATACTATAATAGAACTATTTCTTTGAAATTTTGATATTCTATTTTTTTGAATATTTATCAAATATAGTAATTTTATTTGGAATAATTCAAGAGTAAATAAACATTATAGAAAATATAACATGCAATCAAAATTTGACTAGTGGGATAATAATTTAGAGAATCATGGATAGAATAATATATATTTTTAGAATATTATGATGATAAAGATGGAATGGTAAATGATAATATAAGTCTTTTTAGTATAGAATTTGAATGTTTTTCGAATAACTATATGCAATTGAAAATATAGATATATTAATTAATTAAATGTTAAATAGAAATTGTTATTCACAATTTGTGTGTTTATTTCCATTTAAAAAAATTAATGTAAATGTACTACAAGTCATATTTTTTCCTTTCCTTTTCATGAGATGGTTAATCTAGAGAATGGAGGAAATACTGAACCATGGATTATATAGTGATCAATTTTTAAATATGATAATAAAGTTATAATGATGTAGTGATTCGTTATTACTTTTATATATCACAAATATTTTCTCTTTGGTTGTATATTATTATTGATAACAAAGTAAAATCTCATGTCCCCTTTATTAACATTATTTATTTCAATATTTTGAATGATTTTAATGGATTTATAGATTTAAGGGTTCTCTAAAACAAAATAATAATATCAATGTAATAAATAAAATATTATTACCATAATCCTCCCCCATTATTCTGATTTGTGACATTACTTTGGAAATAAAATGTATCCTACCAAGAAAAAGATGTTATATAAGGAATTAGTCCATATAATAGAATTAACATATAGATAATAGTTAATAAAAAGTTATTTATACTCATAATAGGTTTAAAATATGGAATTTTGAAGAGTATCATGACATTAATTCATTGAAAATTTAGACAAGAAATTTTCTCAGATATTTTTCATGGAATTCATGAATGTTTTCACAACAAGATGTGATTGGAAAAAATTTACATGACGACTATTAATTTTTATGAAAATGAATGAAATTAATTATTTTTATCCCATTGAAAATAGATATACATGAATGTGATGATATCCACTATTTTTTAATAAATTTATCCAATATTTTTAATAGACATAATATTTTATGGATTGAAAGATTCAGGCATTTTATAATAATATTGATGGCTTGATGACACACCATATTGAGAGAATTGATGTTTTCATTGACTGCATTTCATATTTGGTTGGTTAAATCTCTGATGTTCATGTTAAAAATAAATATTTCAAAAATTTAATGAATATATTGAGAATATTTCTACCAAAATAATAATATTGATACATAATTAAATAATTTTTTTGGAACAATATCTTCTGGAAATACAAATGTGTCTGGTAGAATGTGAAATGTGAGTGAAGTTGGATGGAATGACTGGTCATTCAAATTCATGAATTTTGGCATATGGTTCTCATCTATGTTAAAAGTGAAAAGTATGAAAATAAAAATTTCATTCAATTGTGATTTTAGAATTTATAAATAGAAATTGTAGGTTTGAAATAAAACTATCATTTTCATTATTCCAATTTGCTATGGTTTTTCAAATAGTAGTTATATGTCCAAGTAGTGTTGTTTGATATAATGGTGAAATGTTATTCATAATAAACTAGAAAATATATTTCCCATATATAAAATATAAAAAAATATTCCTCTATAATATATGTGTTATATTTTTTAAAAATTTTATTGGAAAAATTAGGAAATCCATATTGATATAAGTTTCTCAATGATTTATAGTTAATAAAGATGATAGTGGTGTTGGATTTTTTCAAAAAAATGTAGAAACAAAATTGAAATATGACATAAAATACCCCATGATATAAATAGTGGAAAAAAATCTATCTGAAAAGGAATAATAAGATCATCCATTTTGAGTGGTTGATCTAAAAGTTCAACATTATGTTCAATTAAATAACCATGATATGGAATATTATAATAATATGATGATTTATGAATTTTTAATGAATATGTTGGGTATATTAATCAACATAAGTATAAAATCAATTTATTAGAGGTGATTTATTAAATACATCTTTCTATATATGAAAAAATATGATAATTGGTAGACCTTAAACATTAATTTAATAAATAGTCTAAGATAATAAATGTAAATAATTCTTGTATTTATTACTGACAAAATAATATTATATTTCTTAATGTATAATTGGCTTAACTGAAGAGACATCTTGAAGGTAAATTGAAATAAATATTTTCCATGAAAAATATTATATTTGGAATGTTCTTATATGAGGAATTAAATATGAATTTTGATAGAGGAAAAATTGTCTTTTAGAATTACATGAATGATCAATGATCTAATTCAATGGATAATATTTGACTTTTATATACTAATAAATCATGAGAGACTAGAATAGGAAACATAATATAAATTACACTACTAATTTATTGTAGTATCTCATAACATATTTGGACCACTGATTTATCATTTGAGATTCAAGTCCCCCTAAGATTTTCTCAATATAGGTCAACCCAAATTAATATTTTCCGATGTTTTTCCTATACATAATTAAATCATTTTGAAATGCTATAATGAAAACTATTAATTATATATCTCCCAAAAATGCATCAATAATGAAAATATATATATATAAAATAAATCACATAAAAAGTCATGGATATAAAATAATGTACAGAATCTAGGATAAAACCAATGTGAACACACATGTTGTTTCACTTGTGTAATAAAATACACTATCAAATCAATATTATTGATGATATAATGATTTCATAAAAGGTAATTTTCACTAACATTGTGCTTCTCAGAAATGATATTTTATAATTACTCATTTATATCCCAATGATATTTCTCTAATTAATTCTCCTTACACTTATTCTAGAATAAATTTATATATTAATATAAATAGTTTTATGTTAATCAGTAGTATAATTAAAATAATTTAATTACTTCAACATGGTCATGTTTAGATGTGTCGATTTCATCATTTTGATTCATTCATATTCAACCATTCATAAAAAACATTTCTTATTTAAAGGATGAAAATGACGTCTTCAAACTATAACATCCCAACCTTGTTTGTAGTATAATGACCTGATCCGAGAAAAATTAGATGCCAGGTGTGCCTGCAGAAAATCTAGTTGGTACCAACTAGTAGTATGTGTATAAGGGTTTATATTGTGAGACCATACCCATTGAAAATAAAAAATAATTTCAAAATGACCATAAAAACATGTATATAAAAATTTAAAAAATAAGAAATGTAATATAGGTGATAATAATAGTGAACATCTAATTTGTTTTGAAAATTATATAAATGTAAATATTATTTCACATAGGAGGACTGCAGTCATACATAATCAAAAATAAATAAATGAAATACCATGTAAACTTTTAGGAAATATTTTTTGTTAATATTTTTTTATATCATGATCGAGAAAAATAATCATTTTATTTCTATTAAATCCATCCAATGATCTTATATATAATCATATTCTTTAAAACATAAATTTTATACATGTACCATGTGGCCTATGTTGGTTGGGACTATGTAATTAGTACCCCACCACCAGTGGTTTCCCCTGATAATATTAAGATGTAAACGAGTGTATACAATGTTTGATAGAAAATAAAAAAAAGCAACCCCTTTTACCCCCCTCATGCTCAACAATCCCATATTGAGACTTTACCATACTTGTCCACTGATAGAGTGGAATTATTTATCTATGGTATATCTTGTAATTTTTTTTATGTAATTAGATTTAGTCTCATATTTTTTTTATAAAATAGCTTGGAAAATTACAAGACCTAGCATATAGATGGTGTAAAAGTATTAGGCCAAATGTTTCAAAAATGATACGATGAAAGATGTTATGTTTATAATAAAGTATGTGGGAGGATTATTCTTTAAAAGTAATTAACTTCTCAATTGTCTCATATATTAGAATTCTAAGGGAACTGTTGCATTTAGAGTAGTGACTTTACCTTAAGAGGGGCCTAACATCATACGTTGGGGGTCTAATGAGAAATTTAGAAATCGGGTGTAATCGTTATTAAAATATCTTAATAAAAATATTTTATTTTATGTTGTGTTTGTTTATTTTAAATAATTGCCTATTTCCAAGAATCCAGGGTTTTCATAATTACCCTAAAAACCCCAATGAGACAAGGATATGGAATCCCCTCCCATGAAAGATTAAAAACACCATTGAATCATGAATTGTAGATGACATGGAACCTTGTTCTTCATCAAAGACTAATCTATCCTTGAGGTAGGGTTTTGATCTCTTCTTGATTCATTATACCCTTCTTAAAATCAATTAAAAAACATGGAGTAACCCATGAATAGGTTTATTTCTTCTTCAATAATTCTTACATGAAAGGATAATTATTGAGGAATAAATTAGAATATATCTCAGTGACTATTATGATATTTTTTTGTTCATTATCGTGCTAACAAAAATGGTTTATGGCCAAGATGACCAAGTCCAAGATCAGTTCTTCAGGTGTTACCTCTGATCCTTTTATCCCTCTTCTTGGCGTTCCATGCCACTAGAAACTCATGGCCATGAAAAAAATGTCAGGGAGGCTCTAAAATTGATCATACACCTAGAGTTCTAAGAAGGTAGATCAATCCATAGGCAAGTGATTTTTTGGACTCAAGGATAGAGAAAGTGGATCTATTTAAAAAAATAACCACCTTCACGGTGTCGGAGACTTGTGTAATAGGGTCCACCATCATCAAGCGTTGTGGAGGTAGAGGTATGTCCCTGGTGGCATGTGACGATAGCCGCATGAATGTGTGGTAGATGATGGTTTTGGTTTCAACACAAATGTGGTGCTGTTGGACCATGTATGTCCCACGTTAGTGGAAGTTCCAGATGTCGACAGTTGCGTCGTTGTATGAGGCCGAAAAAGAGTAGAGAAGCAGATTGAAATCACATATAAGGAGGGACCCATAGTGGAGCCACAAGTGAATGTGGGGAATGTGGAATGGACACGTGAAATGTGTTCCAATTCCATGTTATCAAAAAAGACACATCCAGGGTGGGACGCATCAGGTGCACACACACCAACCCTTATACGACGTGCTAGACTTGGGAAGCTGGGTCGCTCCAACAAGCAAGAAGGTTGAACCAGTTAAGCAGGGATCAAACGGGATGGGCTGAGTTGTGTCAACTAAATCATTTTGGGTTGGGTTAGGAGGACATGGTTGGGTCGGACGAAGACTGAACCATACCATTTTTACTAAATTGCCCGTATATGTCAAAAAGTGTGTCCATTTGATGAAACATTTTCATATTATGTACCCTTGTGAGGATAAATTCCTTTTAAGATACTCTATGTTCATTTTTCTAGATGTTGGAATACTACTTAATGGCTTGAGGTATAGGTTCTCCCTGAACAAGGCACTATAAGAATAATCCTACTAACTTATATGACTATGTGATCTTGGTGAATATATGATCTTAGTGACTATGTGACTTGGGGGATACATGACCCATTGAAGTTTCATGTGCCATTGACGCTCCCTATTCCATCGAAGCTCCATGCGCCATCGAAGATTTGTGCACCATCGAAACCCAGGGACCATCTCCGCCCCAGGCATTATGAACCCTCCATGCATAGATGTTGCATCTAGTGTTATAGAGGCAGATTGATCTATAGACTACAACTAGAATTCTTTCTGATCATTCCTTAGACTTAAACCTATCTGAGCTGGTCGTATTGATTTTACTTTGGGTGTTTTCCTTTGTGTTATACCCTGTGCATTACTTAGTTCCTTCTCCTATGGTATATATGAGGAATATTCCAAAGAGGATTCCCTTGTGGGTTTGGGGTGTCCTAGTGAGTATAATTTTACTGACCCCTGCATGGGCTATACGAGCACATGTCATGTCTTGTGAAAACAATCAAATCATTGATAGATTAGTTTGCGAGCCAAGGATATGTGGTTCTTAGTGAGCCCCAAGAGATGATGTCTGCATCTGTGACTTTAGATAGTTTTTCCTATAACTACCCATTATTTAGGGTTTTCTACGGAGGAATTTTAGGATCTTCTATTTTTTCTTTTCGTTGACCTGGTATTCTAGAACAGTTTACTTTTTATATTTTTACTATTACTCTATGTGGGTGTCATAGTAGTTTGAATTCATGTTTACTTAGTTTTTTTAGTTTATCACTTTTTTCATGGAGATGTGTGTATATGTACATGTAGCTAAAAAATTCCTCCCATTTGTGGGATATTCCAACTTTGAGTTAGTCGCCAGTCCATGGCCTATTGGAGGTGGTCTTGGGGTGGTCACAGATGGGCCCTGGGGGTGGTTCGTGACAGAGTGCTATCATAGGAGGTTAGTTCTGCGTAAAGAACCAAGAGTCCATGAGGATGGTTTGGGGAAATATTGTTATGTCTATCATGATCGGATTTCAAAATATAGACTCTAATGTTGGTGTATTAGTCAAAATATACAAAAAAGAGGACTATAAATTCTATATTTTTTACTTGGCACATGAAAACAATATTTTTAGGGAAATTTAAAAGGTACATGAATAATGTAATTTTGAGTGTCTTCTCATGTCCTTATTTCAGGGTCATCGCAGAAGGTAAACTCTTTTGATGGTGGTACGTCTTGGTCGATATTAAGATACCTCCATGTAGACAAACAACCTTGATTCCAATGCTTGATAAAGAGGATGGTCCACCATGTGTTGAGGAATCAATATAAGGGAATAGTGCTAGAGATAGCACCCCCTGGTGGTGATCTAATGATACATCCACCTAGTGAGTATGCATTACTACCAACGCTACCTGTAGAGGATAAAAATAGGATGAGCGAATTCCATGAGTTTTAGAGGCAGAAACCTCCCATGTTCAGGGTGTTCTAAACCCCTAAGAAGCATAGGATTTGTTATAGGAAGTTTCATGTGTCTTCCTACTTGTGAGGATGTCTCTCAACTAGATGTAAGACATAGCCATGATTCTACTACAGGGCTCAGTGAGGAGATGGTGGACCTTAGTGATCCAAAAACATGAGGAGAAGACTCTCTCATGGGAAGGAATTGAGCCCCTATTCAGTGAGGAGTTATTTTTGGTGATGTCATGCTTAGTGCACATACATTCGATATTTCATCTATAGCAGGGTAGTCAGACAATAGTGGAGTACTCATCAAGATTTATGGATCATTCTCGAAACACCACATATATGTTGAGGGAAGCAGTATTTAGGTATTATACCTCAATGAAGGGGATAATCCAAGAGATATTTTCATCCATGATATCCAACAACATTCTAACACATGATTGGGTAAGGGAGCGTGATATGCTAGTAGAGAGATTTCCAATGAAGCAGACACCAGTAGTAGAAGCTACCACCGTGCATCAGGTAGTTGAATCTTTGGTAGTCGATAATCAACATCTCTTGTAGGGATCAATGTAGATAAGGCCATTTAGGGTATGACCCCATGACAAGGTTTGTGGTGGGATGTTCCCAAGGTAGTATGAGTCACCTGAAGGAAAAACTATGTCACTCATATGGGGGTCCAATACATCTATCAAGAGATTGTCTGACTTATCACATGACTGATCGGGAGACAATTTATGTACTCCCGAGGTAGAGTCAATGATATGAATAAGGAAGTATTCCATGTTGAGAATATGGAATATAAGTGGGATGGGTAGTAGGTGGTGGGTGGATGTTCGATGTACCACCACCACCACCCAAGATGGTCCACCACAGGCTCATGAAGCTGGTTTAATGGGATGATACCATCTTTATGAAATAGAGGCTAGCGACCCTTGTTATCCATATATGATTAGAGGTATGATCTAGGTCATTTTTACCCTAGATGTTGTTTTTGTTGACATGGGTTCTAGTCACTATTGTATATCCTTGACCCTTGTTCAAGACACAAAGATTCCAGTGGGACCATTGACATGATCCCTATGATTAGACACTCCTACAGGTGATGATTTTATGATCACACACAAGCTACATTTGTTTAACCTTTCTCATGGCGGAGAGAGTTGTGGCTATGATCCCTTGGTGGAATCATCGAGGCCTTACATTTTCATCCTTGATATGGACTGGTTATCCACATTCAATGTCATTTTTGATGGTTTTATGCACATATTGAAATGATTCTATGCTGATGGGACCATGTTTTCCACTATCGGTGAAAACAAAACCAATGAAGTGCAGGATGGACCTGCGCATAGTTACGGGCAGCTGATCCCGCACTAGTTGGAAAGAATGACCCTTGGTGAAGTATATTAGACATGAAAATAGTTTCATATAGTGGTGGATGTGTTTGAGGATGTCTTTCATGTGGATGTACATATACTACCTCCCTGTAGGGAAATTGAAATCTAAATTTACATGTACCTAGTGATGGAACTGATATCTACATATGCATATCGAATGGATCCTATAATGATTATTGAGATGAGGGTATAGATAGAGGACTTTTAGCATAAGGGCTTCGTGAGACCCATTGTTTCACCTTGGGAAACCCTAGTTATGTTTACCCAGGAGGAAGATGGGATTTGGCGATTATGTATGGACATCCAATGGATGAACTCAGTGATCCTGAAGAATAATTACCCAATTACAAGGATTAAATACCTGTTTTATCAGATGATAGAGGTGAGGTGGTTCTCAAAGATATACCTCATTTCAATGTATCACTAGATTCATGTACATGATAAGGACATCCTGAAGACAACCTGCAAATGATGGTACGACCACTATGAGAACATAGTTATGTTATCTGGCATGATGAACACCCTAAAATTTTTCATGGGTCTCTTTAACATGATCTTCCATAATTACATAGAATTTTTTATCATGGTCTTCATTAATGACATCCTAGTGTACATAGCATCTGAGGAGGAGCACACGTTACACTTGAGGATTTTCTTTGACACACACCGAGAGCACTAGATTTTTGGGAAGCTCTCAACATTTCATTTTTGGTTTTGGGAGGTCCACTTTCTAGGACACATCATTTCATAGGTTGATGTGAAAATATATCCAAATAAGATAAAGGTGGTTCTTTATTGGGAGCCACAAAATAATGTAACCAGGGTGCGGAGATTCGGTGGTTTTTAGGTAATGTCATAGGTTCGTAACAAAATATTAATGAGTAGAAACATCATTGGAAACACTAACATAAATATTACAATATTTCTTGATGATGAAGAAATACTAGGTGAGTTTTAAATAGCTGAGCTGGATATTAATGAGTTCTCACATATTGAGATTACCATAGTAGGGTGTTGAGTATGTAGTGTTCTCCAATGCATTATGTGTTAGGATTGGTTGTTTCCCAATGTTGGGGAAATCCGTCATTGTCCTTGGTTCATGCTAGTTGAGGAAGTAAGAGGAAAACTACATGACCTATGATCTAGAGTTGGTAGTGATCAACTTCACATTATAGATGTGGTGAAAATAACTTATGCGCATGCGGTTTATCGTCTACACATAACAAAAAATTCACGAGTATATCTTCACAGAAATGGATTCAAACTTGTGATCGAGGTGTTTTCTAGAGTTCCTCAAGGTATATGACTTTGAGATAGTCATTAAACTTTGGAAAGGAAACATAGTGGCATATGCTCTCAGTTGGAGAATGAGTTCACGTCTACTAAATGAGTCATCAGATCAATTTTGAATCATTTAATATATTCATTGTGGATGGAGATGAAATAGCTTATCCAACCAATTGTAGTTACACCTCCACCCTTAAAATGAGTCAGGGAGGCACAAAATGGAGATACCAACTGCGAGACTTCACATGCTCTAATTTCCATAGGGTAAGTACCTAATGTATTATCGAAAGGTGGGGCGAACATCAATATCATCAGAGGACACAGAGTAGTACTAGTGATGTTGTGTGCAGAATTATTGTGGGAGATTCATACTTCCCCTTTGGATGTACGTTCAAAAGAGGAAAAGAGGTATTAGGACCTCCTATGATAGTTCTGGTGTCCATGGATGAAGAAGGAAGTGGCGATGTTTGTGTCTATATGCCTCATTATCCAGCAAGTGAAGGCTGAGCACCGGGCTCAATCATGCTTTAAAAACCACTTGAGGAGCCAGGGTGGAAGTGGGATGGGATATCAATTGAGTTCATGAAATGTTTACATGGCATATCCAAGGGACATGAAACTTTATGGGTGATCATTGATCAACTCACTAATTTTACCCACTTCCTGATGATCTATGAGCATAGTTCAGTAAGAAACATGGGATGCCCCTATGTGCAGGAGATATTTTGACTCCATAGAGTCCCATATACAATCCCCTCAAATCGTGATACGTGTTTTACATCCTGTGTAAGTAAGGGATTTCCAAAAGTATTCTGGACTCAGATACACATGGGCACAACATTTCATCCCAGGACAGATGGCCAACCGGATATGACAATCTATGTTTTTTTGGACATACTAAGATCTAGCATCATATAATTTGGACATAGTTCGGAGGATTACATAACCGGGGTAGAGTTCTAGTAAAATAATAAATACCACGCCACCATCAGTATGACACCATTAGAGGACTTGTAAGGGAGACCATATAGGTCAAAACTACACTGGAATGTCTAATGAGAGTCAAGAATTATGGCACTAGAGTTGGTACGGGCTACCACAAAGAAGGTGTAGATTTTCCAAGAGTAAATGAGGGCTGAAAAATGCGGAAATAAGTCATATTCTAATAGAAGGTGGAGGACTCTAGTGTTTTAGGAGGGATAACATGTGTTCCTTGAGGTCTCACCTCTATGAGGATTTTTGAGACTTGGTTGGGGAGACATGTTTTCTCCAAGACACATCAGCCCTTTTAATATTTTTTAGTAGAGTTGGCGAGGTCGTGTAAAACCTATCTCAATACCCATAGTTTCACCAGTTGCATGATGTCTTCCACATGTACCCGGTGAGGAGTTACGTGCATGATAAATCGTACACTGGAAAATATGGACATTGATGGTTGGGATACATTCCCAGAATTCACGGTGGATATCCTAGATTGACCTGAGCGGATCCTATATGGGTGGTTGATTCCTCTAGTGTAAATTTTGTGGTATCACAGTAATCTATAGGAGATTACATGGGAGTGGGAGATGCATATTCGTTCTCAGAACCATAATCTTTTTGAGTATTATTCGTTTTGGTTTTGGGATGAAAATACATATGTTTGGGATTAGTTAATGACTCAGATTTTCTCCAGTTCTATTTTCATAAATTAATTGGGAAAATTATGGGATCCATCACTGATATGGAATGAAATTACGATTCCCAGTGTACCTGTAATGATATAGTGAAAAATGATAAGTTTTTAATAAATAATGCAGGAAACATATTCATTATATGGGAGTAACATTATATGGGTGACGGGATCATAAATTTGAGGGCATAGATGTGTTCATAGCAGCGAAATTACCTATGTTGGGTCCTAAAATTGAATGGTGTGGGTTGCCTATGAATGATAGAAATTTGACATAACCTTCCTTAATATATTTCAATAAAAATATTTTATTTGACACTGATAAAAGTATCTTTTAAATAAAGAGATATTGTAAAAAATATATGGTTATTTCCATAACCCTTTAATTTCTTCTATGATAATTAGAAGAGTGGATCTCCGATGAATGATAATGAATGATGATAGAGCAATGATCGAAAATGAAAAAGAACCATCCTCTTCCTTAAAAAATGATCCCACATCGAGGTTGGGTGTTGATCTCTTATTGATTTAAGTTACTCTTATTAGAATCAAATTAAGAAGATATACCAATCCGTAAACTGGTTGATCCATGGTTCGATGATTCTTGCTGGACGGATAATTATTGCGGGATTAAAGATCACAAGTCATGGTGATCAGTGTACTATTTATTTCATTATTATTATATTTGGAAGAAAAAATCGAGGATGATATAAACATGGACAATATATATTCTTCTGTTGTTATATGGGATCATTCTATCTTATTTATGTGGGTTCCTTGTCTTTGGACCCTCATGGGCTTGACATAATGTTTGGGGAGGCTCCGAATGTGATCGAAACTCTATATTACTAGCAAGGAGGATCAATAAAGGGCCTCTGTAATAGGGTGAGCCAAATCATGGAAGCATCTTGAAGATGCATTATTGGAGGGACTTGGGGTAGATACGGAGGTGAATAAAGGGAATGGAGGGATGTCCGCATTGACCGAACAAACATATCTAGTGTGGTACACATGTAGAGAGAACACACTAGCCCGCATGTGTCATGCTAAACCGAGGAAACTGGAAAACTCTATTGGCCTAGTGCGCAATGTTGGTTCGGGCCAGGATGATTCGGGTCAGGTGAGACATGACTGGGCTAGGTGGATGGAATTTATCATTGTTCTTGAGTTATTACTTGTTGGTGGATCCCTTTTTGGGTTTGTAAGACCTGTGTTTTGGGTAGTTGGTTCCATATCTAGCCAATGATGAATAAACTACACCCTTCCATTTAGATGAATTTATTTATAAATGAAAGGGAGTGATTGATTCATTTATATTCATGCGTGGATATATATATTTTATAGAATATGGTTTTCCCATGTTTTGGAAAAAAATATAAATAATTTTCAATGCATTGTGAAATGTATTTAATAATTTTTTCAAATAATAGATTGGATTAAATAGTTTTTAAAAAAACATTACATTAGAAGATTTGGGAGCTTAGGTGGATGGAGTAATAATAGGCCTTATAATTTGATATTTTCATAGGGTTCACTCATGGAATGTTATCTTACTCCCTAGGCCTCTTATTTTGGATATATGATAGAAACAATAAAGATGGTCACTTTATAGGGTGTTCTAATGATACCAATATTTGATGCATAAGTCTTGGTTAATGATGTGTGTTTGTGATTATCTATGATAGGGGAATGTGTTTCCTAGAAATACTCAAAGGCAATGAAACATGGTGTGATGTTATATTTAATTTTTCTTGTAATATTTTATCCTTTACTGGCATAGATTTAAAATTATATGTGATGCATCCTTTCATTTTATTTGATATATCTTCTTTGATATCTGTCTTTGAAATTCTATGAACAAATATTATGGGGATTTATATGGAATTTTGAAAAAAATTAAAATAATTTTTTTACATTATTTTGATATAAAAAATATAAACTAATTACCATCCTTTTTTTCATTTATGTTTAGAATGTTCATATTTTTATATAGTGAAATATTATGCAAACCATATATGGGATCTTACTGTTCCAGTTGGCTCACAACATGCACACCACCTCCGATGTTCATGGGCCTTTGTATGGATTTTTTTACAGGGAAAAGAATGGAACCGCAATGAGGCAGTGTGGTATCTATCTGTAAATTCTAGGATGATGGTGGGAATTTCCACACCATCACATAGAGTAGTTATTTTTTTAGTTTACCATTTATGTTGGACTGATACATTGGGTTGTAATGACTATTTCTGATTTATATCATTTCCACTATATTATTTCAATTATGGTATATATTTATTTTATTATAATATTTATCTTATATATTTATATGTATATTTATTGTTTTTACATTAGTTTGGGATAAGTAACTCCTTATTTTTTTCATTCATGAGTTCCATTCACCATCCCATTGGGATAGAGAATTCCCTTTGTGTTTTTGGAAATTAGGGATCAGTACATTCTTTAGAGGGTATCTAGGTCAGGTTCATCAAATGGCTAGTAATGATATTTAAAAAAATCATAAGATATAACTGGATATGTGGGAACCATAGGAAATTATGATGAATATCAATGCAAATCTATTTATGAGGATATATTCAAGATTTTCAAGGATGATTATTTTTGATAGATGGAAGAATGTAACACCCCATTATTTTATCGTATGTAAACTATTAAATAAATTTAATCTCATTGAATGATTTGGTTACACAGAAAACCAATTTCATAAGAACCATAAACTAATACCATCTGACTATTATAACCTAGATATTAAGTTTATGTGTATTGTAATTCCCAGAAATTATAATGTAAGAAAAATGTATTTGATAGTGGGGATGACATGAAACACCAAGTGTGTAAGGGAATATAATATCCAAAGATTTTATAAAATATTATTATTTTTAAATAATTTCATTATATCTTGAAATTTACTCAGCATTGATCTAGTTTTCATTGCACATAACAACATGTTTGTTCAATGACTTTCCATACACGCATCACCGAGTTTTACTGAAAAACATTATGTTAATAAGACATTATTGTTTAGTAAAATTTTATATAACATAGATTTTCAATTATCAGTCATGAATAGTAAAAAAAGAATTATTAAAATATAGTTTTTATAAAAATATAAGTAAAAATAATTGTTAACTGATTTATTTGGAATGAAAGTATAAATCCATTAAATATAAAGAATTTTTTATCCAAAAAGTGATTTGCCTTAATAAATTAAATTAATTACAATTTTTAAATAATATGTATTAAATATTAATATTATATATTAATTAAACTATTTTTTATTAATCACATATATTTTATTTCAATAAGATAAGAACAACCCCAATTTTATGTATTAAAGTATATATTTTTACAATGATAGGATAACCGCCATTTAAAGGAGAACCTTTTTTAAATTCAATTTTTCGAACTTATATAAATTTTAAATATCAATAAATAAATAATTTTTGAAATATGAACATAAAAGTTATCTTAGGATGAATTTTTGGTATTTTTCTTTGGGCTTTCAATTTATTCACGAATTCTGAAAAATACTAATATTTAATTGAAAATTGCACATTCATATAATTTAAATTTATTTTAAAATTATATTTTTTTATCCATTATAATTTATAATTAGGTAAATTGTTTTTCATTTAATCTAATTTAGGTCATTGGAATCAATTCCATAATTAAAATTAATATAATAATCGATCATTTTTTTTAACATTTTTACTTTAAAAACCCTCTTTACTGTCACGTCAGTGGAATTAAATATGAATTAATTTTATCCACATATATAATTGGAATTTTTCAAAATGTATTCCAAATATATAATAATAATAATTTCTTATTTATAATAATAATAATTTCTAATTTATAATAATATCAACTTATTTTTTGACAACAATTATATGTGATTAAGATTAAAATTAATTATAGTTATAAAGATAAGAAATAAGATTAACAAGGGACAAAACCATAACTTTACGGGACTAAATATCATAAAAATGTACCAAATCCATTATATGTTATTATATAGAAACTTTGAACTATTTTATATAATTATTTTCATTTTTAGATCCCCTTTTCATATGAAAAACGTTGGAGGAATTCCCTTTTAAGAAATTTATGAGATTGACACTCCTCCTCTACTGTAAAATGGAACTCAACCCTCCCAATCCTCCAACCATCTAAACACCATTATTTAGCCCAAATAATACCCAAATTATCTCCTAATATCCATACCATTAACCTATAATAAATCCACATGGTAGAAAGAAATCTTGGTTTACTTTTTAAATAAACCAAAAGGAGTTACCGGAAAATGAGGTACACTCTTCAGTGATCAAATCCATTTTATTTCCTTCTCCACCAACTAAAATATTATTATTACATTATTTGAAATTGAAATAAATATCCATAATAAACTGATATGTTGTTATTCTAATTTCATGACCTACACTAACACACATATCACTTTAATGGGTAAAGAACAAACTATTTATGTGTACGGTGAACTACCGCCTCTCAAAATGATGTCATTATTTTTTCCATTACCATATTTCAAGGATGGGAATCATGATGTTAAATAAATTAGTATATGATATATATTATATTTATAATGGATTTATTCTTCTATATCTTTATATAACATATACCTCTGTGATTTATATATTTTTGGAATATGATAACATTGTTTTTTACCTGTGGATAATTGGTTCACAAAAGTGATGTGATTCTTTCTCTATAATCATGGAATGTATAAAGAATAGTTTTAATAAAAATATTTAACCAATATGACATATTTATGATACATATATTATAATATACATATTTATCATTTACTTTTCATTCTTTTAAATATATTAAAAAATAAATGTAGTGTTCAACCGTACAAATGACCTCCCATCTCCACAAATGGTGTATTTCATTTCCTATCTACAAATATTATAGATTATTATAAATAAATATATAATGGATATATATATATATATAATTACAATATTTTTTATATTATTTATATTATTAAATAATGATTGACATAAAAATAACAAACATAAAATGACAAAACATACTAGAAAAAATAAGTAATTAATACCGGAAATATTGAAAAAAATGTTTGTTTACCGACAAAACGGTAGTAATATATTATAAGAATACCATATATGGTATCAAAAATATTAATATTGATCATTAAAAATTTATAAATTGGTTTATAAATATTATAGATATATTTAATGGATGATCAACTGAATTTAAATGCGAGGTAAGGTTTTCATTTCTCGCTTTTCTTTTTGTGAGGCATACACCATTTTAAAAACATACATATTTTGTGTAGTGTATATACTGACCATTATTATATATCATATCTTGAATTATTTTATATTAAGGTAATTTAATGTTTCATTTTATGTTATCATTTTCATTATGCTTATGATTCAAAAGCTATTAAGTAGCATGAGACATCATCACAATTTCCATTCATTGAGACATACATTATTATTGTCCACCTAAAATCCTATATATGGTGTAAATATGACCAATTTGACATATAATATCAATATTATTTCAATATTAATGGTATTTTTAGGTTAAAATAGAATTATTTTACCAAAGTGGACTTTAATTTTGGGGTTTCAAGTGGAAAATAAATTTGTAACCTTATTTCATTTCTTTGGGTTATATTACTTCCTCATTGTAATTATTTTTGTTATATAATGTCTGTAATAACAGTTGTACTCATTTATTATTTCCTAAATTTTTATGTGGATTTACTTGTGACACACATTATATAATTATTGATTTATTATAACATCAACATTATAGTTTTCTCTGGTGTTTACTTCACAATGAATTTTTTTAAATTGTTTATAATTGAATTTATTTTTGAAGAAATTATTCATACATTACAAATTAAACCCTCTAATTCTCTTATCATATGGTTATTCATAACCCTTTTTGAGTAATAGTATCATTTTTCACTCTATGGTACCCAAAATCATTTATAAGGTATTTTAAATAAAAATAAACTTCATTTCTCTCTTTATACGAAGAACCATTTTTCTTCAAAGAGATCACATGTTCATAAAAAAGTATTAAAAAATAATTTATCCTTTCCAAACTGATTAATTAAATACATTTTTATCATTTTTGACCTTTACATTTTGTTAAATGTGATCTTCTTTTTTATTTTGGAAAAATTCATTTTTATCCTTCTTATGATTAAAAAGGAATGTTCTTTTTACCTTGTATGAAATTTATGGATTTATGCCCCATCATTTCATTAATGTTTCATTTTTATATTTGAACAACTTAGTTTTAAGTATTTTTTTTCAAAATTAATTTTCAATGAAATGGTTTTTTTAATATGTTTCAAAATAAAAAGGATATTTACTTCATTAATGTGTTTACAATATATTTTTTATAATATTTTCATTCATCAATTAATCCATCACTCTATATTTACTCTGCTTGGGATATGTTGTATTGATTCCATACTTATTGTTCATATGGATGGTTATTTAGTGATTTATCCATGTATTGACATTAACTTCCTTGATTCCATTGTTAATTATCCATAAAATATATAACTTCCTATCACCATTCAACATTAAACTTACCATAATTATCCATATCATTTATCATGGATAATAATATTACGGAAAAAATATATTATTTTTACATACGATGGTCACTTTGATAGATATTTGATTATTTGTGGATGTATTGTTAAATCTGTTTTATTTATTCAATTCACATACTAGTTAATGCATATTTCAAATTAATTAAATTGATTATTTGATATAAGGAATGTTTCTGGAATGTAATTCATGGTAGGACCTACGATTTATATAGCCTCTTAGTGTATCAATGGGTTCTCATGAGACAAACTAGCTTCACAAATTAAAAAGGTTTCAACCTATAGTATTAATATTCCTTATGAAAGGAAATTAAGCTATATGTTTTCATATGACTTATAATTGACATCCAATAATTATTAATTACCTTATTTTTTATTCAATATTTATTATCCACGTCATTTTCACAACCAAATAGTCTCTCGATGCATTTAATTATCACTTTATTGATTAAATGGAATGTTTTTTTCATACATTTAAATCTTGATTATTCTTTATCCAATATTTTTAATGGAATGAATATTATATTATTTATCTTTTAATATTTTTTACATACTTCCTTCTTAGTTTATTGATTACATTTCATCTATCTATAGATACATTCTTTATATATTGGCTATTATCTCTGATTCATTGAAATGTCCATTGTACATTACCCCTACTAAGAATTTGAGATCACTCGTTTTTTATTCCACCAGGATTCTATGAAGTGTACTAAGAACGATAATTTAGGACATCATAGATGCGATAATGTTATCCTCAAATGAGAAAAATATGTTTTAATTAGTGTATTCATTATTAATATAAGACACATGAATGTATATGGTGGAAACATAATTCTATACTCTTTAGTACTTCAATTTGTAATTTCGTTTAATCATTTCAATGTAATGTTAGTAAACACATAATCTGACCTTCTAGGGTCAGATCAATATAGTTGGTATGAGAGGATTTTTTGTAAAAACCATAGAAACTAGATTGAGGAAAACATAGAGTAGTAACATATCTCTACTTTAGACTTTTATGATTAGTATAGAATAAAATCATAGTAATTTGCTAGGGAATAGATTATATGGGTCTTCGCAGAAATACATCCCTATTTAGATAATAAAAGTTGACGTGGTTCCCGCAAAAATGGACCTAGAGGTATTAACCCTATAATGGTGTGTCAGACGTGACTCAAGCATAACCTGGTACTTGAAAATAGGGCTTACTACACTCCTAGTTTGATAGTCACATGGGATATGCTAAGAATAATTCAAAATTTTTTAAAACCCATTTAGAAGTTTTTTATTTGATAATGACAATTAATAATCAATGTTAAACCTATGGTTTTTTTATTGAAGTAAAAGTGTCATGATTTATAAATACTAAAAATGATATTATAGATAAAGCCTAGACCAATGAAGGACCAATGTGGAAATAAATGGATGAAGTATTTATAAACTACAGTTATATTGAAAACCGTAGTTAAAAGGTTATTTAATGATTAAGTTTATAGGATGTTAATAATATTTATTTTAATAATTCAATTATTAAAGTATAGAAAAATGATGAATTGTATCATGGTGACATCTCATCAAGTCTTGTAAGGATTTGACATATGAACCCATGACAGAAGGATGATTAGGATTTAATGACAACTAATAATCTACATAATTTTGTAGATAGTATATCATTATTTTTATTTAAACATGTTAAGGAATAAATATTAATGATGAACCATTAGTTTTACCTTTTTTGTTTAGAGATTACTTTTTTGAAAAATATTTGTTTTGGAATATATTTTGTGATAGATATATTGACTTTTTTATGGGTCTTAAATTCCGTTAAAACAAAATGTATGTGCTTTAGGTATCAAAGTTACTTTTTGGATGAACATTTCTAGAATTAATGTATAAATTGGAATTTGAACAAAGCACCAATAAAGGATGGAAATTGTTTATATAAATATTTAATTTAACTATATTTACTTATATATTAAGGTAGTAAAATAATTACCCAATAATAAGAAAAATATCAAAAAAATGTTTTCATAATACCATAATTTTTTATCTGATGGTATTCTAAATCATCACATATTTATGACATTGAGACCCGCAAATTTCAATTGATCATTCACTTGTTTGTGATTCATCACCCCAATCAATACCTACAAATATTTAATATTTTTCTCTATGTATCCTCCACTACATTCCACTAATGTTTTTATTCTTGGAGACTCAGTTATACGATTTTCCATTTGACTTGTGTAAATACCATCCTCTATTTTTTAAATTATATTTTATGAACCCTTCTCATGATGTGGGATTTAAACATAGAAAATATTAAACAATATATTACCAAATAAATTTAGAATCCTGGGAATGAGATTTATTTAAGGTGATGAGAATATACCAACTTAGTAATTTAAAGTAAGAACATTGTATTCAATATAATGTATAAAATGCATCCCCAGGTGTGTAAGAGAATATAATATCCTGAGACATTATAATATATTAAATATTTATTATAAATTATGTATATCGGGAAATTCACGTAACACTACCCTAGTTTACATCACACAAAACAATAAGATTCTTCAATGGCTTGCATTACATACAAGACTGAGTTTTACAAAACAAGAAAATATTATTAAAATTTTATAATCTATTATAATACTAACAAACATATCAATTACATTAGTTTTTATAAATATTATTATAAAATTATGAATATAGATGTTTCATAAAAATCTAAGACAAATACATTGATTACCAATTAAATAAAAATGAATATATAAACCGATATAATATAAAGGAAGTGTTTTTATTATTCTAATGGTGTGTTGACAAAAAAAATTAAATCAATTAAAATTAGTGAATTATATCAATGAAATATATATATTCTATATTTAGTAAAAAAATTATATTTATCGAATATATGTGATTTGTATAAGATAATAACAAACCAAATTTTCACATAAAACCATATCATTTTTCAAAGATAGGATTCCACCTTTTAATGGAGAACCTATTTTAAATCATATTATTTAGGAAATTTTATGAATTTTCTATGTCAAAATGATCTTTATTTTTTGAAATCATAACATTAAAATTAATATAGGGTGTATTTTATAGAGGTTTCATTTATTAAAGTATAGTTAATAATATAGAATTTTAATTGAATACTATTGTTTCATTTAATTTAATTATAGTTTTAAATTTTACAACCCAAATTATTTACCATATATTATTTTTAGAATTAATTAATTTTTGTTGATAACTATGCAATACAGACATCACCACATTTAAAAAAACATTATTTATTATTATTTTGCACAATCAATTAAATTATAACATGACTATAGTGATTACGTATTAAATTTATAAATTATATATCCAACAAAATATTTTCACAATCACTTAATATATTAGTGATTTAAAATTGAAAAAAAGTCCAATTTTAAGCATAAAAATATTATATTTGTATTAAGAAACTTCTACTACCTTTTAATGTAGATCTTATTTTAGTTCCAATTATAGACCCTTTTTAAATTTAATATGTAAAAATATACTTCATATTTGAAAACAGAAAATAATACATAGACTATATTTAGATTTTTTAATTTTTCTATGAATTTTCATTTTTTAATGAATAGTAAAAACACCAATTTTAACTCAAATATGCTTTTTTCAAATTTATTTATAAGAATAAAATTTTCTTTTATTACGTTTTAATTTTTAATTATATTTATTTCTTATCAAGTAATCCAATTTATGTCTTTTTAATCAATTTTAATATGAAAATGAATATAAAAACATTGCATCATTTTGATCATTTTTACATTAAAAACATTCATTATCATATTGTATGATAGATTAAATTTAAATAAATTTTTTAAAATTTTGATATTGAAATCTTGAAAAATGGAATATATATTAGGAAAAATTCAAAATTTTATTTTATAATAGTTCAAATTAGTTTTTTCCAAAAATATTAGTGAATTTGATTAAAATTAATTATAATGATTGAGGTGAAATTAAGCTTAATAAAGTACAAAACCATAAACATAAGGGCCCAAATGACCCAGAAAATTCTAAAAAAATCCATTGTATATGCATATTTGGACAGTAGTATTACATGTATCTAATTATTAATATTATTGGACCCATATTCAATGGGAAAAGTTTTTTGGTATTCATTTTTCCATTATTAACTACAATGCCACTCTTCAGCCACAATAAAAAGGCATCCTCTCCTCTAACATAGTAAAACCTATAATTAAATTTTGACATGATGAAGATCTACCCAAATAGAAACATAAAATTATTAAATGCATCATAGAATCATAACCATGTCTATAAATCCATCTATACAATCTCTCTGGCTAAAACCAAAGGAGTTAGCCAATGAAGATGTAACATCATTCATCATGCTATTTAGTTCCATTTCCATTCTCCGCACCCTTAAATAACCTTATCATATGATCATATAAAAAATACATTATCCCAAATATAATGATATGTTTTTATGTTTTTTTTATACCGACATTTACCCAAACCTCTATAAATGGGTAACAATCATACAGTTAATGTGTATGATGAACTGTCCCCTCATGAAATGATGATTGTTTGATTTTCCATTAACACCATAAATTTTGGGAATTATGATGGAAAACATGATTATATATAATATATATGATATTTATAATTTATTTATACTTATTTAATTATTTTATAATATGTACCTTTATAAAATCCATTTTTTGGAAATAGGGTAACATCATTTAGGGATGTGTGTACTACAACCCCATCAAACAATGTGGTTTGTTCACACAATACATGGAATGTATAATGGATGTTTTTAATAAATATATGTGAAATATTGGAAATATATGTTATACTGTATATATAATATACATATTTATCATGTATTTATCTCTCTTTTAATAAGAAAAAGAATGAAAGTAGCATTCTTGTGTACGTACGACTGCCCGTCTCCATGAATGGTGAATTTCATATTCTATCTCCAAACATTTTAAGATAATATGAAAACATATATAATAAATTTATATGATATTTAAATCATGGTTTACACTATGGATCTGATGAAACCATGATTTACTTAATAATAAAAATAAGCCACAAGTTAAATCATACCCGGAAAACTAGGCATTAACACCCAAAATAATGATTACACTGAAAGGTTATTATCAATTGGGTAATAAGATATTATGAGAAATAATATATTATATGATAAAAATGAATATTTTTATATAATTAGTTATTAACACTCCTAAAAAAATTATAAATAAATTTAAATATCTTTTACACAAAAAGGAAATATTGGGTAATAGATTTCATCTAAATTTATAATCCTTTGATACTTATTTGTTATTATGAACCAATTGACATTCATATAGTGAATATACTACCATTTGACATGTTATATTATGAATTTAGTTATTCTGATTATATTTTTTTAGTATCATTTTATTTTATTTTATTGTAGATATTTTGATTCAAATTGTTTCAAAGTATAATGGGACAGATTGGAATGTCTAAGGATTATTCTCCTCAAGAACATTATTAATTGTTATAATTGCAATTTGAAATTCATTATAATTATTAATTTTTTATTGAAATAATAACATCGTTGGAAATATTCACATTATTCGGTAATGGATGTTATTATTTCATAAACCATATTCCATTTTTACAAACAATGTTTACTTTGATGGTTATTTTTTAAAATGTGGAATTATTGATAAATCTATATCTTTTAATTAGTATGGATATTTGATAAGGAATATTTTCAATTGATTTAAAACAATTAATTGATATATGATGATTTGGACATGTATTACATGGGGGGAAAGGATATAGATATCCCCTTGATGCATTGGTATTCTCATTATATGATTGAGTTGGCCAAATTAGATGTGTTTTTACCTAATATTCTATAATGGCTAGTGAATGGTGTTGAAGGTAATGGTTTTATGCACCTAGATAACGTAGTACCCAATAATTAATTATTTAATTCATTTATATTCAATTATTATTCATCAGTTAGATTATCCATCTATGTATCTATGGATACAATTCATTTTTAGCTCATTATTTCAAAGGCATGTGTTCTAGTTATTACCTTTCCTTCTTGATTTTACCATATCTAGTTATTTCAATGGAATGTTTTATATATAATTTACCTTTACATACTTACTATTGTCAACACTAAATTATTTATTCATTGTTATATAAAATTTTCGAACATTTTATCTAACCATTATTTTGTTTCCATTACCCAGGATATGAAGAAGAAATATTTGAATATCGTTGAAGGATGTAGTTTATTTAATATAATTATTTATCATGTTTGTAGTTCCTATTTCCAAATATATTATGGGAATAATGTATGGGAAATGTATTTATAAGATAGTTAAATATATTGATACTTTGTGATTTAATTCTTTGTAATCATTCCAATGTATTAAAGTACAGCACCGGCTCCACGCATTTGGGGTCGGTGCATTACAATTTGTATCAGTGGATGGTTAGTATAAAACATGGAAACTTGATTTTGAAAACATTTATTAGGGAACATATCCATATGATATACATTGAGGATAAGTATAGAAGAACAACATATAATTTTTTAAGGTAGATATTATGTGTATATTCCTAGAAATACATCTCTATCTGGATACAACATGTGTATGCGGTTCTAGAACAGATCTGCATATGAGTTACAACTATGACATGGTGTGGTAGTCCTGGCATGAGATAACCATGTAAATGAATAATGTCATTGTTTCACACCTATTTTTAAACACTCCATAGACACACATTTAATTGTTAACATTTTCTTGTCAACCATTATGAAAGATGTAAATGTAATGTTGTCCCCAAGAATAGAAACATTTATGCTTCTTGGATATATGATGCATAAATTTATATAATGTGGTATACTATATTTTTAATTATACATTATGATTTAATGTTCTAATCTCATATATTCTACTATATATAAATAGAACCAAGATGGATGAATGGTATCAATACTCAGGTAAAATAAAAGGATTACCTTACCAAAGAACCCAATTCAACTGATATGGGAACAACGCAAATTATAAAAATAATAGGGATAATTAATAAGGATATGAAGAGAAACCTTTCATGAATGGAGAAAGATATTACATAAAGATAATATCTTATCATGAAACTTTGTATGCAATAAAATCCCCCAGTTTTTAATGGGACTACTAATCCAATTATAGCTAAGTATGGGATTATGTCTCTGGATAAGATATTTACGTCCTTTTGAAATAGAGAAATGGAAAGTATTATAACAGCAGTTTATTGTCTCCAGGTTGATTCTGATCAATAGTGGACCATGATCAAAAATTCTTTGGAGTAATATGAAATATAATTCTTGGAATATAATAACATTGTAATGAAATTCTTCCATAAATACTTCCCTTATGATCAATAGATTTGAATGAAGAAAAACATAATCAGCTTATGTAAAAAAGGTACAATAAAGTGTATTATTTTAAATGGATACATATAAAAGAATATCTAGGTATGATACTTATTAAAAAATCATATAATACAAGATTTACCACTTAATTGAAAGTATTATGCCAAATCTCTGAAGGTAACTAGTTTCTCAATTTATTTTATAAAATTAAATAGATTTATGTGTCATAAATACAGAGAGGGAATTCTCAAGATCTTTTTTATTAAAAGGAAACAAAGAGAAGAGGAGGTCTTATAATAACTATAAAAAAATGAATTCATCAAAAGAGAAGAAGAATTTTGAGAGACATCCATCTTGTGAAAATTGTGGAAAGATTCAACCACATATATGCTGGATGGGAATGGTTGTTTTCATTATGATTGGAGAAGGTTTCACCATTCTATAGTATTAAAGGGGAAGATGAAAAAAAATTAATATTCATTTTAAAACTATAAGGATATAGGGAATTTTTCAAATCAATGCCCCATCTGTCAAGGTAATTTGCCATATAATAAGAAAATGGGAAATTGAAAATCGTATTTGATCATAATAGTGGAGGTATAAGTAGAAAATATGATGGTGGAAGGTAAATTAATATTATCGTTAAATTTAGACAAATCATTATTTTATTTGAGTTCATTATAGACTTTAAAATAAACCAAATTTTCTACAAAAATTAGACATTTCATATTTGAATTAATAATTAAATTATCTTGAAAAAATATTATGGGAATTATAATTGCATAAAATATGTGTTAGTCTACCCTAGTTAAGATACATAAGCATGATTTATATAATGACCTATCTATCATACTTATGGTTTACTTTCACATAATCTATATGGAATGGCTATCAAAATATGATTGATAAAAATATTACATGGGGCTGAAATTTATGATTTTGTAAGGATGTCATAGAATGCATCATCTTTAGAAAAAAATCATCCTTACCAGATTAATTAAAAGATACACCTATATTTTCTATCCCGAATTAAATTCATAGTGAGGAATGGAAAGAAAAAACATGTGAAGAAAATTTTAATATTCAAACTAAGTATATTCATATTTTCAAGAATACCATTATGTATTTTTTTGAGGAATTATCTACACATTCCTCAAAGAATTAATTTGAATTTTCCACTGATTTAATCTCATATGAAATGCCAATATCAATGAAACCGTATATATTGGACACTATAGAATTTATATAATTGAAGAAAAAAATAGTGGATATTTGAAAAATGGATTTATTCGCCTTTTTTTCTCCATTGGGAGACCATGTTCACTTTATTAAGAAAAAATTTAGATCCATTAGGTGCTGAATTAATTTTAGGGAAATAAATTCTATTATAATAAATAAAAAGTAAATTAAACCTATAATTTATGACTTGTTTGTTGAAATTCACAAGGCCCAATATTTTTTAAAGACTAATCTCTATTCTGGGTATCACCAATTTCATGTGAAGAAGGAACACATTTTGAAGATAGATTTTAGGATGAGGAATGGACATTAAAACATTGCTGTAATTCTATTTGGATTAACTAAGGCAACCTCTATTTTATTAGAATTAATAAAAAACGTATTTAAGTAATATCTTGACCATTTATTTGTGGTATTCATTAATTTAATTCTTGTGAATTATAAAATATATGAGGACTATAGGAATAACTTGTGTCCCATTTATAAGGATCATTTATTGGAAGAGTAATGTGGGAAATTTTGTATGTGTCATTTCTAGATTCAAGATGTTTCTTTTCATAGGCATATTGTTTCCAAAGATAGAACATCAGTAGATCCTATAAAAAAATGAATTCATATAATGGTCTATGGAAACAAACATAACTGAGTTATGTAGTTTGATTTCTCAAGAAATTTACTATCAGTGATTTATTAAAAAAATTATGGATTATATATATCATTAACCAAAATTATACATAATGGGATTATGTTTTTCTAGAAATAGTAATGTGATGAATTATTTTATGAACTATATAGAATATTATTCAATGCTATAATTTCAACACAACTATCTCTGAGTGATATTTTTGACATATATATATATTCATCGAAGAAGGGGATTGGTTTTATCCTAATGATAATTGATAATGTTATTGGTTATGCATCAGAGAAGTTGAAGACTCACAAATAGAACTATCAAAACCATGATCTTGAGAAATATTCTTTTAATTTTTCTTTAATAAAATGGATATATTATCTCTAGGGAGAAATATGAAAGATAAAAACGGATCATAATTGCTTGAAAATACATATTCTCCTTCAATTATCTCAAAATGAGACCAATGTTATGGATCTTGATTATCAAGGATTACAATTTCTTAATACACAACCACTTATGGAATGAAAATAATATAGAATATGCATTGAGTAAAAAGGATCATGGATTTATAACCCAAATGAGGATTGAGAAGGATCATAGGTTCACAGATGTAGTAAATATTGATATAGAAATTTATAAGGGGGACATCAATCATTTTTCAAATGGTTTTTTAGAAGACCAATGTTTTAAACATTGGAAAATTAATAGACACTATTCGTGAAAATGGTGTTATAAAATATAGTAAGAGGATATTTGTACAATATATACCTAACCTAAAAGGAGAATTATTTTAATATTATCATACATAAAATTCCTCTATAAAACTGAGAAACACAAATATGTATTCAAACTTGAAGGAACATATTTTGTGGGATAATATGATGCTCAAAATAAAATATTTTTTGTGTGGATGATTAGTTTTTCAAAAAATGAATGATGTCAGGAAACATCCTAAAGGATTCATAACACCACTTTATATTACTATGTTGAAATGGGATAAAATTACTATGTATATTTTCATAGGACTACTAAAGACTCCTAGATGTAATGATGCAATATGGGTTATTTTAGACCACCTAACCAAGGATGCTTATTTTACAACAATAATAGAAGTATTGACTCTTGAGATCCTGAAAAGACTAAATATTATCGAATTTATAAGAATTAATATCATAGAACTATCAATTTTTTCTAATTGAGATACCAACATTATGTTGAAATTCTAAAAATTTGTTACAAGGCACTTATCACTGAGTATCATTTGAGTACTACCTACCATCCTGAAACTAATGGGCAGTATGAAAGAACAGTCAAGAAAATTGATGTCATATTGAGGTCAAAATATCTCAACTTATAAGGTATATGGGATCAGTACATACCATTAGTATATTTGTTTTATGATAAATGTTCCCATTCATGTTTTCAAATTGCATTGAATGTAGTATTATATTTAAAAAGATATCATATGCCAAAATATTTGGATAAATATAGTGAATGGATAATCGTAGGAATGTAACTTATTGAAGAGACGATGTCAAATATAAAGGTTGTTAAATATAATATTAATTTTTCTGAATGTTGAAAATATATCTATGCTAATAATTTTTGGAATGATCTAGATTTCTATATGTAAGATCATGTTTTAATGAAGGTACCTCAATAGAAGGGTGTTATCGGATTTAGTAATAAGGGAAAACTGAACCTTAGCTATATCAGACCATTTTGAATTCTTGAAAGAGTTGGAGTTATTGTTTGTCATTTTGGAATGATTCTAAATCTATCAAAGGTACATGATGTTTTCCATATATTTATTCTATGGAAATACTTTCCATAACAAAAACATTTTATCACCTATGATGAAGAATAATTGGTACATGTCCTTTCCTATTGTGAAGAATCCATCCAGATTGTTGATACTTAGAGAAATAGTTGATTATTTAGAAGAATCTTTTAGAAATGGTTATTTGGAGAAATCACAAAATTGAATAAGCAACATGGAAAGTAGTGTATTCTATGAAGAAGAACAACCAGAATATATTAAAATGTAATAATAGTGTATTTTTTTATAAATTTGTACTAGATGGATTAATTTAGCTACCCTAAATTTACTATTTCTTCCATTTATAATAATTTTAATTTTTTATAGCTTTGCAATAGATGCAACACATGATTTAAATAAAACACTATTTTTTCAGGTTTCTCATATTCAATTATATTATAAAACATTATGATTTTATATATTTTAAATTTTTATATTATATATTACACCAAATATTTTGACACTCATAAAATATATGTGATTGAAAATTTTAAAAGAAACCACAAATTTAGGAATAAAAATACTATATTTATTAAGAGGGTTTTACCGTCTTTTAATTGAGAACCTATTTGAAATAATTTTTTTAACTCTTTTATAAAAAATATATGTCAAATTAAATATCAAATTTGAAATATAATCATATAAATTAGTTTGCGGATAATTTTTGGTATTTTTCAATGATGTATCTTCTTTAATTAATAGTGAAAACACAACATTTTAACTTATAACTGCTTTGTCATATAATTTATTTATAAGTATAAATTATACATTTAATTAGAATAGTTTTTTATCAGATAATCCAATTTATTCCATTGGTGTGGATTTCAATTTAATATTCAATATAAATACATAGAAATCATCATAAGGTTTTTACTTTAAAAACATTTATTGTCATCTCTTCTCTAAGATTAAATTGAAATTAATTTCTGTCACATATATGATTGGAATTTGTAAAAATGTATTCTATATTTGGAATCATTTTTTTATAATATGATAAAAATTGTTTTTGACCAAAAATATTATTAAAATTTATTAAAATTAATTATAACAATTAAGGAGAAATTTAGCTTTACAATGGACTAAACCTTAATATTAAGGGACCAAATGACCTAGAAACATTTCAAAAATCCATTTTCTGGGAATATTTAGATCTTAAACTATATTTTCATAAATTTGTTCATTTATTTTATACACTTTCATTGGAAAACTATCGGTGTAATTCACTTTTCAAAAAATTACAAAAATTCCACTCATCCTCCACTATAATATGAATCATCTCCTCCCACTTTGTTACACCTGTCTAGAAAAATTTTCATTACCAATTTCATTCCAAAAAGATACTAATAAATCCTCCACTTAACCAGTAATCATCACCATGGGAAAGAAATCTATCCTAGGAGTACCCTTTGTGCAAAACAAATTTTTTCCCAAATAAGAGGTAACGTCATTCCTCAAGCTATTTCGATTCATTTCCATTATATACCCCCAAAAATAACATTATTATAGATTTACATAACAAAAATAGTATCCTAATAATACTGATATATTTTAGTTTTTGGGTTTCTATATACACTTACAAAAACATTCATCTATTGGGTAATAAACATAAATTTTATGTGTATGGAGAACATCTACCCCACTAAACAATAATTGTTCACTTTTCCATTACCACTATTAATTGTTGGGAATTATGATGTAATATCTATTTATATATGATATTTATGATATCTATAATTTCTTTATACTTATATATTTATTTTATAAATCGTACTTTTATTCACTCCATTTTTTGGAATATGATAACATCTTTTGTCAAGTTGTGTATTACAATCCCTCAAAGTGATGGCTCATTCACACTATACATGGAACATATAAAATATAGTTTTAATGAATATAGGTAAAATATATGTAATTAAAATATTAATTTAATTACAATATACAAATTTTTAGGTAACAAAAAATCATTTAAAATGAAAAAATAATGAAAGAAGAATTCGGGCATGTGTACGACCTACCGTCTCTACGAAGAGTGCATTTCATTTCCTATCTCCAAAATTTATAGGTTATTATGAATACATATATAATTATTATATATGATATTTATATCATGTTATAAAGTATTTATATGATGAAACATTGATCAAATTAATATGAATAACAAGTATCATGTTTTACGCATACCCAACATTGTAAGGAATTAACACTCCAAATAATGAAAACAATGATAGGTTGTTATAAAAATGGTAATAAAATTTTGTAATAAGATATAATATGATAATACAAAAATTTATATATTTTTTAATAAGTTATTAACACACTTAAAACCATTATACAAGTGGTTAAATCCCATTCACCCAAAATGAATCACAGGTTGTGGGATTTCAGCTTAATTTACACTCGTTTGACATTAATTTGTTATTAAGAACCAATTGAATTTTATACAGTTTATATACTATCATTGAAATGTTATATAATGAATTAAATTATAATAATAATATTATATTGTCTATTTAATGTTCTCTCTTCATGGATACAATGATTTAAAGTGTTTCAATGTGGTATGAGACACTTTGAAATGTTTAAAGGTTATTCTCCTCAAGAACATTTTTGATGAATAACTTTGCAATATCACTTTCCATATTATTGTTATCCTTATATTGAAAAAACACTTTATTTGAAATATTCAAATTATTGGGTGATTTATGTTACTATTTCCTAATCAATAATCTATTTTTACATTTAGTGTTCACTTTTAAAGTTATCAAATTAAGTGGGTAATTATTGATAAATTTGTATCTTCTATTCAATAAAAATTTAATGGGGTTTTAAATTATATGATAAACTATAGTGTTAATGGTTTTTAAATAAGTGGTTACATGTTCTTGAGAATCATGGAATAAAATAATTAAACATGTATCTCAATTATTTTTAGCTTTTATTCATCCATGGGATTCATTGTCGACATATTTATGGATACATTTTATTTTTTATGCATTGATTAATTTGAATGTGCTCGAGTAATTACATTTAAATATTTATTTTTCCTTGTCTTGTTATTTAAATGACATGGTTTATTAGTTATTTACCATTACTTGTTGACTTATTTCATCAATTCATTATTTCTTCCACTTCATTATCCCTTACTGAGCATTTAATCTCACCCTTACTATGTTTTTTTTCTCATGTAATAATGAAGAAATCTATGAATAAGCTTTCAAGGATGATGTTTTTTTCAATTAATTATGTTTCATGTTGATAGTTTATATTTCAGAATGTATTATTGGTATCATGTATGTAACATGTATTTCTAAGAATACCATATAGATCAGTCCTTTAGGATTTGATTAATTATAATCATGGTAATGTATTAAAATAATGCACCAGCATCAGGATTCTAAGATCAGGGTGTTACATAAATTATATTTTTTTATTTTAATGTATAATTTGATCGATTTTATATCATTTAATATAATTAATATTATTTAAATAAATTCTATTTTAAATTGTATATAAAAATATAGAAAACATTTGATCATTTTTACTTTAATAACATGATGTGTTGTCTTATCTATGGAATTGAATTTAAATTAATTTCTTCTACTTAGGTGATTGGAATTTAGAAAATGGAATATATCTTTGGAGTTAATGTGATATATTGTATAAAAAGAAACTAACCCCTCCCATTAATTCCCACCAATAAATCCATTTTCATTCCAAAATCTACTAAAATAAGGTCCCAAAATCCATAACATTAACATATATCCTTGACATTGGGGGATAGAAAATGAAGATTTTATTTTTTTTATAATCCAATAAGAGTGACCAAAAAATGAGGAAATACTCTTCAATTGTTACTTTCATATTATTTCCTTCTCTATCCATTAAAATAATATTATTAAATGCTTATATAATAATAAATTAATCTAATATATACTTAGATTTTTTATCCTACATGTTTGGAATACATTTATGAACATGTCCATATAATGGATAAAAAACATAATATTTATAATGTATTTGTGATTCAAAATTTTTTATATAACATATATTTCTATTTTTTCTATTTTTTTGAATATGGTAACATCGTTTGTGGATGTGTGGACTACCGCCTCCTGAATGCAATGTTCTTTGTTCACACATTACATGGAATTTATAAAGGATGTATTTAATAAATCTATGTAACATATATGCCATATATATGATACATGGTTTATTATATACATATATATTATTTACTTTTCAATATATTAAAAATGAAAAAAATTGAATGTAGTGTTCATGCGTACGTACGGCCTACTACCATCAAGAATGGTTCCTTTAATTTTCTATTTCCAAATTATATGGACTATTAAAAATACATATAATATATATATATATATATTATAATTAAATCATTGTTCTATATTTTTTGATTATGAATTCATGATCGATGAAATAATCAAAAAAATACATGTCAATACATACTAAAATAAGTAGGCAATTAACACCCGAAATAGTCAAAATATTGAATGTTTACTAACAAATCAGTAGTAATGTATCATAATAAGACTGCATATTTTATATTAAATATTAATATGTTTGTATAATAATTTATTAACTGGTTTAAAACAATTTTATACAGTGTTAATTGATATTCACCTAAAAGGAATCACAAGGTAAGGTATTCTTTTTTATCTTTTCTTTCTGAGAGGCATAAGTTATTCTCACGACATTAATTTTTTGTATATATTTACTTTCTTGATATATTATATAATGAATTAATATATCATCATGGTATCTAAATTTCATTTCTTATTTTATCTCTATATTGGGATTTTGATTCAAAAGTTACTAAGTAGTTTGACACATCATCTCAATTTACATTCTTTTATACAAACATTATTTTTTTGAACATAATTTCTTTTATATAGTGTAAATATAAACAATTTTACATATAATATAAGGAATCTGTCATTTTTAATAGTATATTTAGTTTCAAATTTAATTCTTTCATCCAAGGGGATTTTCGTTAAGCTTTACCAAGTGGAACCAATTTCATAAACAAATTTCTTTTCTTTGTTTTATATTCCATGCATGATGTCATTAATATTTTAATATTATATGCCTAATAAATGATTACTATCTATTCTTTCCACTAGTTTTATGGATATTTACATTTGGTAAATAAAATATATTTATCAATTTACTCCAACATCAATATAATGGTCTTTTAAAGGGATTAATTCATAGTCTCATTTTATTTGGGACTGTTTATAATTTAATTTTCACAAGAATAAATTATTGGATCATTGTTCAATATAACAATTAATTACCTTATACTATGGATATTCAGGATTAATTTAATTTAATATTACCATTTTTGACAATTTAGTACTAAAAATGTTTTAGAAAGTGGTTCTACGAAAACCTGACTTCATTAATCTCTTTAAACGGATGATGTGTTTTCTTCAAAAGAATAATTTTTTATAAAATGGTTTTAAAAAATGTCTTAATACTTCCATAATTATTTGTTAAAAAATTTAACTTTTTTTCTCAATTACATATATTTTCAAACGAATATTCTTATCACTTTCTGAACAAGGAATTTTTTTTAAACAATTAATAGTTCAAATGGAATGTACTTTTTACCTTGTATGACATGTATAGATATTCCGAATATCATTTATATTATGATTATATTGTTTGTATGAATGTTTACTTTTTAAATAAATTGTTTTTAAAAATAGATTGTCAATGAAAATAGTTTTCCAAAAAATGAAAATATTTGTGATACTTTACACAAGAATGTTTTAACAAGATCCTTTTTTAATATTTCCATTCATAAACTAAATTTTTTTTTCACTCAACATAAGATATGTTGTATTGATTCCATCCTTATTGTTCTTTGGTATGGCTTTTATTGATTTGTTAAAGGATGGTATTGGGAGAAATAAACATGATTCCATTGTTATTTCCCCATGGACTGTTAAATATCTTATGATAATTTAACATCTAATGTCCTCAAATTATCCATCTCATTAAACCTCAATATGATTATTGGATTACCCAAATATATTTTTTACATATGGAATTCACATTGAAAGATATTTGATAATCTGGGGAGACATTGAAAAATCTTTATTTTTTATTCAATACGAATTTTTGATAAAAATAATTTCTATTAATTAAATTAGTTATTCGATATAAAGAATTATTTTAATATGAAATAATGGTTTGGTCACAGAATTTTTAAAACCCCTTGATGTATTGACAGGTTCTCATGAGACAAATTAGTTTCTCAAATTAATATGGTTTTTACCATTATCTTTAAACTATCTGGGAAAGGTGTTGTCGATATAGGTTTTCATGTTCAATAGACATTATATTCAATAAATAAGTATTTCCTTCATTATGATTTAATATTAATTATCTATAAGACTTTCAATTTAACAATTTATAAGGATTATTTTCCTTCTCCGTTTATTTATTAAATGATTTTTTATTTTCATACCTTTTCATATAGATTATTACTTCTCTAGTTATTTAAATGGCATGAGTTTTTAGTAAATTATTGTTCAATACTGTTTAATAACATCATTATTAGTTTGTTGATTAGGTTTAATGGGAATTCAGTATCTACCATTCCATATATACTATTCTCATTGATTCATTGTTGGTTCTTTAGTACTTCACCCTTACTAAGAATTTGAGATCACCTTATTTTCGTTCTTCTACCAAGACTCTAGGAAATATACTATGAAATTTATGAAATTAAATAATATAAACAATTATTTTATCCTAATGAAAAAAAAGATATTTTGAAATTATTTTATTCATTTATAATACAAGACTCATGTATATATCAGTTTTACCTAGACTACTAAACTCTTCGGTCCTTTAATATTTGATTCATTGTAATCATGCAAATGTAATGATAGTGGAAACTGGATCTGGGATTCAGGGGTCTGCTAACTATTGTTATAAATTGGAATAACATAATTATGAAAAAAAATTATTATTTATAAATTTATATATTTAATCTTCTTGTTTTCATTTGCTTACAAATAAATACTACAATATAATTAAAAGAATTATTTTTTGAAAAAAGATATATTTTTATATGGAATATATTTATTGAATTTATCACTATTGGTTAATAATTTTAAGTAAGTATAAATAGTATATATTGAATCAAAAATTTTAATATTCATATAATATTTTTACTATTCATGTGTTAATAATAAATCCTTTTTATTCATAAAAAATGATATTTCTAAAAATGCAATTTTTATCTGGTTTTGCAAACACATTTTTAAAACAAATTTATTCTACTTATAAGTATTGAAATTTGTAAAATGTATTCCCTATATGGAATTAAGAGTCTCTAATTTATTAAATAGGACACATTTAGTTTTAGACATTATAAATATTAACCATGGTATTTTTTATCACCTCGATAAAGGGTAAATTGGGTTATCTTGGGTAAAAACTATGTGATAAGTGCAAAATTGTTTTGACATATTTCTGACTAGATGAATATAATTATTAACCTATAAAATTAGGCCTGAAATCAAGTTTTTATTGGAATATTTCTCATGAAATGTTCGTATATATTATTTAAATCAGTGATAGTTACAAAATGACACTCTATTTGTTTTTAATATATCTTATGTCTCCACGTGGGGAAAAAGAAAATTTTAAATAAATTTAATTTCTATTTTTAGTTTAATGAAATACTTTTCATTATATTGATTTACTTTAAATTTCTATAAATGATTTAAATTCATTAAATGATTGTGTGATTCTAATAAATTATAAATTTAATTAAAAAAAATAAAATAAATTATTTAAAATTATAAATTTAGATATATTTTGAATTATATATTATTTCAAACAAATTTTCGATATTTATAAGAAATATAATGGTGTTTTTAAATAATTATAGTTTAATTCAACATTATATTGATTTAGTTTAGTCCAAATTTAATTAATAGTTTCAAATATGGCATAAATGTTAATTTATCAAAATAATATTTTATGGAATTTTTTAAAATCTATTAAAATATTATTTGAATAAATGGAATGTAATATAGTTAAAATAGCATACATAATCAATTTTTTAGTCTTATCTATTTATAGTAACATTATTAACCCTTTATGGTAAAAACCTTGGTTATTAAGGTTTAGCAAAACAATAATTAACCAAGGGGTAAATCAGAATGATAATGAATTAAATTACAACAAAACATATCTAAACTCTATTGGATGGTTTTTTATAACCCTATAATAAATTTTATTTTAATCCATATCTATTTGGATTTGTTTATTAAGATAATAAATGTTTTACAAGTTATTTTTTTGTAAAATTCCAAGTGTCTCTCCCATAAATTATATAAGGGAACCTCCTCCCGCACTTATTCACACCACATTTCATGATATAACTTGTGATATTACTGCCCATTTCATTCATAAACATCCTTATATAGGTTATTGATGTCATGGTCTCACTAATGGACCAACCTCATGTCCCTAAAGAAAGGATTTATTGAATTTATCTTGAAAATGAGTTATTTTTCATACCTGACATGTTTCAATTTATTCCCAATTATAACCTATATATATATCTATGACTGAACACTAAATAATAATTCAGTTTATTTAATATATTGAAATTTTATTATAAATAATTTACCACCATAACTCGCCCCCTTTGCAATTAAATGGGATACAAATTTATCGCTCGTGCATATGTATGACTTACTATCTCCAAATAGCGATACAATTAATTTTTCCTTATCATATTTTTTGGATGAGTATTATAATAAGTTTAATATTTATATATTATATTTTTAAAATAATTATAATTATTAAATTATAATATCATCTCTACCTTATTACATTTCAATCCATTTTTAAATGATTACATTACTCACACGTATGTGTTTACTACCACCTCTACGAAGTGATGGGGTTTTCTCGTATCCATTTTACATAGATGGTAATAATGATAAATTTTATAAATATATATGACATATAAGTTATAATAATTATTATATTAATGGTAATTTTTATTATTATCACTTTCGTTCTATCCGTAATAAAATCAAAACAATGCTCATGTGTATATATGGCATACTATCTCTGTGAACCGGGTAATGCATTTTTCTATATCTACCTTTAATGGAAAAATTTAAATATATATATATCAATTATATATTATATTTATATAATTATTATCAATATATATATTATGCACCCTTGATTAAATTATAATGGTCAAAACTATTGATCAGAAATATATAATAAAAACAAATCATTTATTTCCCAAAAGAATGATAAAAAACTATTACTATAAATATTTTGATAAAATATTATAAGTATGTCCTAAATTGTGACATATATATATTCTGGTTTTCATAATATATTTATAATTATTATATATATATTATATAGGTGGTTTGAATAACTATGAAGGTAGGGTAAGGGTTTATTTTATAATATCATCATTGTTAGGAAATGTTTATGTTTACGTGTCCAAGGGGGAATATTTTTCTTACATGTATATTTTTCAAAAAAAATAAAAAATTGTTAGCAATATTCTTATATGATTTTTTAAATCATTTTCTATACATGTATTTATTTTTATGAAATGGTTTGAAAGGAAACATTATGCCTTTTCCTAAATGAGTTTCCATATGACTTTTTTTTAAAAAAAATATAGAAATAATTTTATTTAACTTATATAGAATGTATTGATTCTCTCACCATCATAAATAATTAATTATTTAAATATTATATTTCAATTTCGTTTCAAAAAAAATTATATCTGGGTATCTGTTTTAAAATAAGTTATTTTTATGTGAGCAATGGTATTTCTCTCATGAAAAATTTCATTATATTAATAATGTATTTTCACCTTTCTCGACATCCATTTTTTCATCATATTTTTCATTGAGGTTGATCTCTTAAGACAAAATATTCATTAATTTATTTAAGGTTATATAGTTAGTATTATTGAGAATGAACTATTTGTGTACCATTCTCTAATTTACTTTGTATAGTTTATGATTTTGATTTTTTTGTTGAGTAAATAATTAAAAATTTGTATGTTAGTTTCAATAGGAATGTCTAAATTCATTATGATACACCAATTTAATATGGGGAATTATTTGGAATTTTTAAGTAATGGGTGGGGGACTCTATGTCCCTTTGATGCATTGGTGTGTCTTAGGAGACAAACATTCTTGGGTATGGGATTTGGCTTTATCCATTTATATATGATGTATCAGTACATGGCTTTGTTGGTATGGCTAAAATTTCAAGTATTATAAATTTCATTCAATATTAGTTTAGTCAGTTATTTAAAATTTATTATTTGATTATTTATGATGACTATAGATAAGTTTTTAGCTCATGTAATTATGGAATTATTCAATTCCATTTTATTTCATATCATATTATTAATTTGTTATTTAGATTATAATGTACATATATCATTATTGAGGATCTAAGATCACCATTTTCATAATTTTATTTTTTTCCCAATACCACAATAAAGAGATTATGATTAAAATAGAAAGATATTCTGGGAGAATAAAGGGGTTATAAAAAATAATATGTTCTATTGTATGCTTTTAATAGTAATTTATGATTAATATATATATATATTTTTTCAAGATTAAAACACCAATTTTTCCTTTTGGATTTGATTACATGTATATAATAAAAAAAATAAAGTTGTCACTATGTTTAGGATACTATGTTCAGGGAAATTAAAACTTCATCCCATCCCAGGAATGTGGCAAGGTGCGAAACCACCCACTTATTGAGTCTTTCTACAATATGTTTTTACACAAGGATGGTGGAATAGTGTCACATAACGTTGGAGTTGACCTCCTTTAATGGATCACAACATGGGGACAACTGAGTCCTAGATTGGCTGCCATGACTTGTTTAGGGGACAATCCCCCACACTGTTTTACAACCTTGGGGTGGGCCTCCTGGTCAACCTCCACGTAGAGTCACAAGATATGGTGCACCACCAAACCTAGATGAGAAACCCAATGGTGAAACCATTATAGACTCACATTGACATATCACATCACCAATGGTACTAATATTGATTATTCATAACATATACACTATTTCTCGGCCTTGGAATGGGAATCCCCTTCATAACTAAGGTGTGAACTATTCCCCACATGCCCTTAGGTTTTATCATAGTTCAATCTTTCCAACATAGATTGTCAGATCATTCAATGAAAGATCTTCTTTCCAAAAATATATCAGATTAATTTTCCACACCTATGCATACAACCAACAGTCTATACAAGCTACTGGGTCAAAACAGGACCAATCACATTGAACTAGCATCTCAATATCCCAATATTTAATTTTAATAAAATAAAATAATTTATTAATAATATTTAATTTAAAAATTTAGTAATAATATTATAATTTTTATAAAATAGTAATTAAAGGTGATAAGTTCAATTTTATTATATTTTATTAAAATAGAATTTTTTTTGTTTGAAATAAAATTAGATCTTGTTTTCTATTAAATTTAAAATGTTACATGAGACTTAATGGGTTATTATTTAGTTGTTGGTATTTTGTTTCATTGGGTATGATCATGAGGTGATACTGAACCATAAAGGTTTTGAATTTATTTAATTTAATTACTTAATTTCTTCCATGTGATGATTATATAATAAATAACTAAGAATTTATGTGTACCATCCATCCTCCCCTTTTATGTATAGGTCTAGAAGTATATGGTTTTTTATATAACCCCATAACCATGGTAACTTATATATATATATATGAGTATCATTTTAAAAAGGGATATCCTATGAGTAGGTAGTTCATGTGGAGATCTGGAGGTAATCTAAACTAGAGGAACCAAATGATAATATAGATGTTGCAAATCGAGACAATCCTAACCCAAGGTGTTTCTCCCCATAGCATCTTTAATTGTTCACAATAACTGAACAAAATAAAAAATAGTTTAAATATAATTTTCTATCCACTTTTATTTATTGACTCATGGATAATTATCAATTTATTTAAGCTCATAAAATTTATCAATTATAAAATTTATTCGGATAAAAATGAAACCTGAATAAGTTTTTTATCATGAATGTTTAGTTGTTAATGTTATTGATCTCATAAAATTGATTATGAGTGTTCCCAATGATAAAATATAATTACATAACCTTAGAAAATATCATAAAATAGGATTAAATAACCCTAGAAAATACATTTTAATGTATTTTTACTAGATTTTCTTAATCCAATACTGAGGGCAGTATGGATTTCATGAAATAGTAGAGATATAATATATTAAATGATGATTTCTATAAATGGTAATCAATATAAAATGATAATATGATATATAATTCTATTATATTAATGGTTAATAACACCACTAACTCGTTAATATTTAAAATTATCTAAGATAAAATATATTTACACACCTCTTTGAGTTTTTCTTAGTGGTACAAGTATGTTTTTATGGTATTATTATAAGAAGGAACATTTTATGTGTTGGAATCCCCCTATATGATATTCTATCTCTGGAGACTAGTTTGGGTGATAAGGAAGATGATAGAAGAGACATAAATGATTTGTAGGATGTATAAAAATTCATATATTCATCATGTTCTAACGAATCTAAAAAAACTCAATAATGCAGATGGATGAACCGTTTTGTTTTTACTCTATGACATGTTCCAAGGGATTGTGAGAAGAAAAATGAATGAAATTACAATTAGATTTTATGAAATGAATGTCAAAATATTAAACCAGAAGAAAAGGATCTGAATGTAATCAGGATGGTAGGGTACATAGAGTGATTCTCATATTTTTTTAGTTACATTTTCTTATGTCTTGTTTGAAAAATTCATTATTTCTTTCTTAAAATTAATATTCTATATTTTCACTCAATTTTTTATATTGTAAAATATTGATAGGATATTTTCACTTATTTTTTCCAAAAAAGCACTATAGTGATAAGAATACTAAGAAATAAAAATAATTTTTTCTAATGGAGAACAACTAGAAAGGGAAATTAAATTATCCTTTTATTAAACCAATGATTTCAAACTAGAGTAATTAGAAGGTCGAAGTCTTCTCTTAATGTTGTGGTAAAGGAAATTATAGATTGAATTTAAAGAAATCATATAAGTAGAAATGTAATAATTAAACATCATGGATGTTAATACTTGGTTATATTATTTCATATTCTATATATCATGTTTCATATATAGCCTATTGGTCACACATTTTTATCTAAATATATTAACCATGTACATTTAGGATGCATGAATTAGAAAACATTGATCTATGAGTTTATAATTCAGCGAGGCATACTACATTGGTTATAGGAGAATAAAATCAAGTATTTTTATTTGAATTTTTCTTCAATATGAACATTTTTCTATTTTTCGAGTATTATCCTAAAAATCACTATAAAGAGTATAGAAATGAGTTTATTTATTTCAAGCTTTAAAATAAGTTTTTTTTATAATACAAACACATTTTATGATGTATTTCATATGAATAATGGTTTTTATATACATGGATTGAATATTTTTTTATTCAAATTAAATGATAAAAAACTAACAATACTAATTTTACTCCGTGTCATTGCACTCTGGAGTATTTCATGGAAACAAGTCCTGCTTGAAAATGCCACCCCAAGAAAGTAACTTAGACTCTTTTGGGTTAAATCACTTCTATGTGTTTCATTCCTTCTTAAGAGGATAGATAACCGAGTGACCTTTTAATTGAAAAGGTGAAAGAGTAGTAGATATTCTACAACTAGTGTTTAAATATGTATGTGTTTTATTTCCATTTGAATTGAGAGGTGTGTTCAAATATATTGTCACATTCCAAAATTATATTAGTATTTGGGTATATGTCTTATTGACAAGTAATAATTCTATATCCTTTTTTAAATTTATGAAATATCAAACTGATATATATTGTCAACTTGGAAAGACGATTGAGAATCTACAATAGGAATAATTTGGAAAGTATATAACAAAAAATTGATTTATCATATCCAATAAGTTTGGTTTATATCCCAACATTCACATCCTTGTACAATTTATTCATATAGATTTATTATATGGGGGAATCACTCTGTTCTAGACATGATTTGATCTATAATGAGTTATATATATCATACACTGTCTTTTTGGGGTATTTATCCTGGAATTGACACTCAATAAAGTTACAACTATGCATTCATGTTAAATCCCTTAAAAGTTATAAAATAGGATGAAACCTTCTATAAAAAACATTAATGTATGGGGAGATGTATCAGTATTTATATAAAAGAATGAATCAAGAGGCACGATGTGTGTCCTTATAGGATATCCTAAGGTGATAAAGGATACTTCTTATATGTTTTATTAGATAGGAAGGTGATAGTCAAGAGGATTTCTATATTACTAGAATGGGAGAGTATTTCCTATAGAGTTAATGGGGGAATGTGAGATTTTAAAATTTTTGAGGCTCATGTTTCATACGATCAATCATAGTAATAAGTTCAAAAAGATCTCTAGGAAAGAATTCATTCTCAAGACACGTGTTTTGTATAGGTACACAAGGTCGGTTAGAGAATTATATAGATATGTTTTTATTATCACTGAGGAATGTGACCAATTATTCATGAACAATGGAAAACTTATATCATAAAGGAAATATATGGATATCCCAAAAGCCTATATAATAAAATATTTCATAAATTTATAAATGGTTATTATGTACGAAAACCAATTATGGAATTTGGTGAAACCTCCAAATGAGTAATCCTCATTATTATGAATGGAAATTTAAAAAGAAACAATACATCAATGGTATATTTAATACCTATAAATAAAATTATTATGTTAGATGTTTTAGACATCATCGGCTAATTGATATTGATAAATCATTATCAATAATATTGATGCCCAAATCCATTAAAATTTTACCCATTATCAAATCAAACCCCGATAAAAAAATTTTTAAATATTTCAAATCATTATATGAGGAAAAAAACTTATGTTATATGTATGTATTATAAATCCATAAGAATTTATCACAATAATGGAGAACAATATAGTATTCCAATTTTATATATTTATTTATGGATTGATATAAGTATCATGATTATGGAATTTTCTTTTTATTAAAACTATGAGAGATTTGATATCATTAAAAATGATAGTGAATATGAGTCTACAAGATAGTTAGTGGGAGTTTCATAATTTTTTATTAATAAATTTAAATTACATATTATTAATTGAAAATGACAATCAAATATAATATTATATTATGAGTTGGTTAAAGGAATGATTCTCCATGATGTAATTAATGAATCATCCTATGATTTATGGATCAAGATCTACTAGTATAGTTATTAGACATTAGTGTAACTATTTATATTTTATACATCAAAAATTCACATAATTTATTATAGATATACCTATCTCAGAAGGTTTTTTTCTTTTGTCACATTATATAAATCTAATAAATCATTCATCTTCTCAGAAATGTGAGGAGAGACATGCAATGAGTATGAAATGATATGCCTAAATAATTAGATCCATCATACATTTCATTCCATTTGGTATACTAGATTTTTCATATGTCTTGTGTATGGTTTGTATAAATCAAGAAGATCTATTTATGGTATACTGGGTATTAGATAAAATAATTCTCATTTACATGTTGCTTATAGATGATTTATTACAATTTTATTATGGATAGATGTATTAGTCCTGAGGGGTAAAACTATTATAGTATAAAATAGATCATGATGATATTAAGTGCCACTCAATCTATATCTATATCTAATATGGTAGTGTAGTAAACAAGAGGATATTGAAGTAGCCAGTCACAATTGATAATATATTTGTGTTTGAGTTTATTATGGGATTTGATATATATAAGGAAGTGATTTTTATAAAAAAACATTGTCTCGTAGATTGGATTCATGATATAAGGGTAAATATAATCACAATATGTTGTGATAACCCTATTTCATGGGTTGTAGACAAGGGTCCAAATTCACATCAGATAGAAAATAATAGACATTATATGTATTATCTCTTAAGAGAATTTACATAGAGAGGTGATATGGTAGTTGGATGATTTTCCACAAAATGAAATATGGTATAACTATAAACTAATTTTTTCTCTCAGTAGAAGAAAAAATATCATGCGAGTGCTAGTGGGTTGAGAAATATTATCCTCTGCCCCTAGTTCATTTGTAACATTGTTTGAGTTGATTCCGTAAATAAAAATTTACTATATATAATTTTTATAATTATTTCATATATATAATATTATATATACATGATGATTATTCTTATCACATATTGTTTACAATCCAATTTTCTATTTGTAATAATTTCTTTATAATATTTTATGTGTTGATAGTTCATAGAATTTTCATTTGATGATGATGAACTTTGTATTTTATGAAAATATTCAATAGAATATTTCTTTTAGTTTATAAACATCATTATAAAAGAACATATATGATGTTTGAAAATATGTTATTAGGTTTAATATCTTCAAATTAATTTAATTGAATATATGGTATTTTTAAATTGTCATATCTCCTTTATTCTTCCCACTTATGGGTTGTTAAGAAGATTTATTTTCATGACAATGGTAGGGATTTTAATTATGGAAGAGTTGAAAAAGGGAATTTTGTGTGGTGGATGGAAGGCTTCCAACGGATACCTAGGGGAACCCACAATCTATATAGTGGGGCTCTAGTGGGTCTACATTTCTCTAAATACCCCAACAGCCTACCGACGGCTATGTTAGAACCTAGGTTATTCTTCCAGGAACATTGTCCAACGAGTGTCCTATCATTAGATATCCAATCACACAACTGGATCATCAGTGAGTCCCATTAGGTAGCTAGTGTTCGCATAATGATGGATAAATTAATTCACCCCTTGATATTTGAATTCCACTCATGATTTAACACCTTAATTTTCCAATGATGAACCTTATTTTCTTAGTTATAATTTTAGATGACATGTTTTTAATCCTGGAAATCTCATTCTTATCCCATTGACTCTAAAATTCTTGACATATCTGATGTTGCTATATTATTGATTATTTTCTAGATCCCGACCAATAAATTCTTCCTTCATTGGTGATGGACATGTATATGCAGTTTCAATGGTGATATGATTATTTTGTTACCCTTTAATTCTATAATATTAATGGATCAATTTTTTAGATTTATTTTCCTTGATTGAATTAGGATATACCATCGACAATGGACTTTCTTTTGGTATTTATTTATGAATCATATTCCAAGAACCAACATTACTAGAGAACTGATTACTAAACATAAATATATTGATGATTACATGGTATATTGGTTATGAATTCAACATATCAATTACAACCCCATTGACTATAAATATAATTCTCAACAAAAATGGATGTTTCTAGAGAATCCATATTAAATTGATCATTTTTAGAATGTATTATCCATTGGATGATTTTTTATTAATCAGTGTTAATAATCTGGACCCAAGAATCTCATCTAGAATAGATTAAGAATTCATGGTCCATTATTATAATGATAATGGATACTTTAAATCATAATTCCATTGTTTGACATATCGTGAAATTTTTTTATTGATGGAATTTATAGTTTATGTGATTCTAGAGTCACCATCAATACACAAAAAAATCTTATAGTCCCATTCTATTACTATATCTGAAATAAGATTATTATCTATAGATTAATTTATGTGAGAGCTTAACACCATGTGTATGACATATGGTTTGCTCCTTTATACTTGACAAACATTGGATTTAATTATCAAAAACCATGAGGTAGGATGTTCTTTATAATTGTTATGCCCCTGTATACTCTTTTTTCCTTGATTCATGAAGTATTTTTAAGGAAATTTTTTTCTGGGATGGTGATTTCTTTTGTGTCTGTGTGTGTTGGTCTATAACCCATATATTACCCTATTTTCCATTATTATTGATAGATTATATTTCCCAAAATCATTCTGTAGATCACATGTTATTGTATATTTGTTTGTTATATACCCATGATGACATGATATGTTTGTGTTGTAATAATATTCTCTATCTTGTGTTTCACCAAGTCATCAAAGGTTGTTCTTTTTTTTTTGAAAATTGATCATCATTGTATGATTATACCATAGAAGGGGATTTACCACAACATGTGATGATGATTATGATAATCCCTTACACCGTTAGGAGGACAACAACCTTGTGTCATGGATCATAACATGATGCATGACAGATATTATGTAAACATTACTGAACTAAATTCTTCATGGATACCAAGTACATGTTCACCATTCATCATTGTGGTCTCACTCTAAAATTGATGTTGTTAGTATACTGACTAAATTTTTGATAACCCTATGGTTGTTCCATGAATACATCTATAATCATTGATCATTCTTATGGTATGGAGCTGAAGTATGTATGGATGAGGATTGTGGTGGCTTGGTTAGCACCTGGGTTCCTCGTACATGTTATTTAATCTTTTTAAGACATGTATTTTTAATGTAGAATACACTTTTTACATGTGTACATTTTTTAAGTATTAGTTCGGGTTGTCTTATATGGTATTGTTTATCACAATGTACACAAGAATCTCAATGCATGTAAATACATCATGAATATTGATCCAAGAAAGGGAAAGGGCCTCATGGAGGATGGTTGAGCTAGAGAGCATGGATCTAGTGGTGAGATCAATACAAACTCTATAGTATACCATAGTTTTTTTATTTATCCACTTATATTATTTTAGTAATTTATCTTACCATGAAGGGAGTCCATTTAATTATTTTCATTATGACATGCGTAATATTGATATTACTTTTTCCTCTTGTTTATGTTGATTTATTATATTATCTATAAATTATTGGAGCGTGGATATGATATTGGAAGAATATTCTACCAGCTAATGGAATTCAAACCCTAGATTTATGTTGTTAGACACATTCATATGAGGAGGTACGCACTAGTTCTTGTGGTGATTCATTTTGGACTTTTTGGTTTGGGTCAGGATATTAAAAAATAGCATTGAAGAATTTGTTTTTCTTTTATTCTTATTTTGACCGACATGGTTAATGATTGAAAGGAGATAGGCTTTGTACTGTCGGGATAGAGGAGTTACCATTCTCTTGTCAATATCATGTATATCAGACCATAGAGTAACCTTGAATGTGATATTTGTTATAGTTTTATAGATTTTACGGTTGTTCTCATGAATTACAATTAGGAATTAAAACTCACTTTCCATATATATACTTATTATGTGTTGTTTACAAGATTTTAAATTTAATGTCTTGATTTGTTTGTATGATTGAGATATACTTGTATTCCTTGACTTGTGAAATTTCTTATGGTATTAATTATTCAAACATGATCAGGTTGTAAGTTTAATTAATTATATGGGATTGCGAATAATGTTCTAAGATATAGGCATTTTTTAGTTATTGGATTGATATACCTAGGGAAATGGGTAGAATCTAAAGACAAAATCCATTTGTAAACCCTTAAAATGATTAGTTTTACCATAGCTAATTTGTTTTTGGGAAAATATTCACATCTTGTTAAAAAAGTTGTTGACTAAAATTAGACTGATGGTACCACTAGCTAACATGGGATTGGGTGCTCTTATAATGGAGGGTACCCCTATTCCACCACATTCTTTATAGGATAGTGTTATAGATAATGCTCGCAAACCTTCCTTTGTAGAATAAGATGTAGGCCCACCTTATTTCTGGTCCCTCCCACAAGTTACTATCTAGGTTTTAGTGGTACCAATGTCTATGGTAAAACATTCTAGAGACTTCCAACTGTATCATTGTCCATACATTTAAAGTATTTGGTGGACCACTATATTTTTAGGACTGGATAAAAATCAAGAATTTTGTATTCATCCATGTAGTGATACTTGATTTCCAGAATTTAAAGATGCATGTGTTCATGATATAGTGACCCACTAGGAGGTGGCATGGCATGATGGGATAGATTGTTTACTGTGAGGGTCTCACATGGGAAACAATCAAAGAGCTAATTTATATGGAATTATTTCCTTATATGTTGATTCTAGACTAATAACATGAGTTTATAAAGATATATAGGCTGTTTAAATTGGTATTCAGATACTCCAATAATTTCACTGAGCTACTTCTCTTTTCTCCACACAAGGTAGATAATTATTCACATATGGGTAAGAATCTTGAGATTATACATCTTCGTGTCATCACATGATAGGTAAATATCATCAGTCAAGAAATATAATTTGAGGAACAATGTAAGGCCATGAATATTAAGAAAGTCTTCAAATAGGAGAATGCATTTGGTTTTTATTCACCCTTTAGTAAAAGGATGGTGGACCACATAGTGTGGTGTTGGATGCCTCTTCTAATAGTAGTATGATGAAGACCTTGGACATGTATTAGGGTATTTCCATGCATGTATGGAAGAGTATGAATTATTTACCTCTATTAGGAGGATCTTCATAGTGCTTCACCTATAATACGGTTAGACATAATTTCAAGTTCTATACATAACCTTGGGGATTGTGTTAATAGTTTGAAAAGATGTGGAATCTATCTTAATTTTTCTCCATAACATTGAGGTCAAGGTTTTATAAGGGTGGTGTATATACATGATCTACACCATAGGGATCAAGTTAGGAATATTTAGTATCCTGATTATAGTGATGATGAATTAGATTTTTTAAGTGTCAAAGGATTAGTGTCATAGAGTTGAGGTAGTCCATATTTTTTCAATGGACAAGACTATAGCTAGTGTTGGTGAAAGAACGTCTTTAATAATTGGTATGGTCTTGATCACCTCTAATTTTTCTACAGAATTCTGTAATATTGGTGATTTATATTCATTCATATATTCAAAATTTATTACTGGGCATGACTTTCGATCAATTTATATTTCATTTTTCTTTATATATAATAATCTTTTCCATTAATGTGTAAAAATATCAATAATTCCCATAGTATCATATTTTCAATGATGTTTTTAGTCATTTATATGACATCATGATTTTGGATATAACATTATTTGAGGTGATTTTGGGCATTCACTGGTTGAACATATTTTGAACTCACATTAATTTAAATAAAATAGGGGTATAATTTACATCTCCCGATGGACATAATAATATATGAATAGGGAGTGGGATCATGGAGAATGTAGAGTAGGTATAGGCTTGAGTAAGTTTACGATAATCATTGTGTGTAATTTAGTCTTTTCTCTTGTAGCCAAATCAGGGGAACCCCTCATTTTTCTTCCAGTTAAAAATCAATATCTGAGTGTCTTTCTAGAGGACTTCACTAGAATTTCACCTAAAATAATTGTTAATTTTGTGATAATGATCATTCCAGATGAAAAAACCATTCGTCTAACACCTTATCAAATGGAAGCAGTAAATATAAAGGATCTCAATATGAAACTTGAGGACTTTGAGAATAAAGGCTATATAATCTTGAGTATTTCCCTAATAGGTGCACCGGATTGATTATCATGGAAGGTATATTATAGAATTTCAATAAATATTGATTATTGGATGTTGTACCAAGTGATAGTGATGAAAAAAATATCCATTTCTTCAGTTCATTTTTATTAGTAATGGTGATCTCTGTGGTTCTATAAGATTGAAAATTAATCAAGTTATAAATTGAATCATGTATGAGTGTATTGAATAAAGATAACCATTTTTAAAAGATGGTTTTTGATATTTTAGTACATGATTCTTCCATTTGTACTGATGGATTTGTTGTTTATGCTTAGGGGTCTTAAGAACAAGATCATCCTCCTGTAATCTAACTCATTTTTCATGGTGTTCGTTGATGATATCATCATCTACTCACTGACACTAGAGTATCATTCTATAAATTTCAAGAATTTCGTGAGTACATATTTGATCACATGGGATTTATTATAAGAAATTGAAGGTAACTTTTGGACTCATGAATTGAAATTATTATTGAATGTGGTGTTAGAGATATGTATATACAATGTCATTGAAAATTTTAATACAATGATTTCTTATACATATCCTCAGAATATGATTAATATTAAATTATATCTATGTTTTTTAGGATATTACAATCATTTTTTCCAGTACTTATATCATTTTTTATCAGCAATGTTTGTGCTAAAAAAGAAGATGGTGATGTTTGATTGGTCATACTAGTTTATAGGTGTGTTTATTGATCTGAATAGTTTATTGAATATATAACAAGTGTTCATACTTATTAAGAAATGGATTGGTTTTTTTGTATAGTGTGATACATCAGGCTTCAGTTTGAGGGTAGTGAAAATTAAAAAGGATCATGTAGTAGTATATGGGTCCTGACAACTAAAACTGCATTAGAAAAACTATACAAACATTAAATTTATTTTTATATAATTTCATTATATTTGATGTTCTTGGCTAACAACATCTTCGATGATAGTTTATTGTTTTATAGTCCTAAAAAGATACATAACTATATCTTCAAACAGTAATACCTAAAAATAATGTATAGGAACTTGGTAAAGTATCTATAAAAAATAAAAATTTTGATGGATTATACACTACAAAGGTAATTTTTTAGTAGATGATCTTACTCATAATAAAAATATATAATAGAATCTTGGTGAAATGACTGTAATGGAATAATTATTCCAAATGATCTTAATGGTTAATTAGAGGGTGGATCCTTTTCAGAATTAATTGATCGATGACATGTGATCAATTCATGTTCATATCTTCTTTTTTAGGTTGTGTAATGACTAGATAGAAGTCAGTCCCATAGTGTTTTTATGTGGGAACATGTGGTTATATGTTACATGATACCTAGGAGTTTGTTATATGGTGAAGATGATATCATCGTACCTCGGAGAGTTGTAACACTATATTCCACTTGGAAGAGACGATAAAATAATTATATACATCTGTGAGGGTGGTGCATCCTTGAGAATAATATATATTCCATGAAACCTGGAGACAGTTCAAGTGTACATTGATGAAGAGTGGAATTTCTATTTTGTTCAGGACACCTTTCCAATAAAATGATAAATTCCAATGACCAAGGTCCTAGGGGTTTACTCCACCAAAATCCTATACCCATGTAGAATTTGGAAGATGCCATTATAGTATTTTTTTATTGGGTTTTGAAAGAATTTTTAGAGTCATGAAACTATATATGTGATATTTGATGGTCTTACAAAACATTCTCATATCAATTTGATCTATGAGCCTCACTCAATAAACAGGTTGGGAAAGAATTATGTCTGCGAGATATCATATATTCATTATGGTGCCCTAAGGATTAAATCTAATATATATATACTATTTAAAGAATTTTGTTATATGTTTTTTAGAAGCTCTAATGTATTTAGATGAGATTGAGAATAGTGTACCATCCTCCGATATATTGAAAGTTGGAGTGGATGAATCAAATATTGTGGGACATGCTACTAGATTACATTGTATACATTGATGGAATGTGGGATCTTCACCTACACTTGGTGGAGTTCACATAAAATAATCCTTACTGTTATTTATTTAGATGGTTCTTTATGAGGCTCTCTATGGTGGGCCATATCATTCAAAACGTTTTTATCATGAGGTTGGTGGTGCAGTGGATGTGGGGCCCATTATCGTACATGAGGGCTTTAAGAGAGTTATGGAAATTACCAAGAGGTAAATCCAATGTCAGTTCCGGTATAATTATTATACAAATAATATGAGGAGACCTATAGATTTTTTATAAGTGATCATGTTTTTTGTAGAGTGTCGTATTGGTTGTGACACTGATGTTTGAAGAATCAGGGGAAGCTAGCACCACATTTTGTTAACCCCTTATTGATCACTGAACACATCATGACTCTTAAATATCATTCAGATCTTCATTTACCTTATAGTGGTTTCCAATATGTTTTTCATGTGGCATATCTTTAGTGGTACATTCTTGATCTCATAGATGTTGATAAGGGTGGTGATGTTTTGTGAGATCTTGATGCATCCTATGTTGAGTTCTTGGTGAAGATAATAGATCAGAGTGAGAAATTACTTCAATGGAAGGATAAAATTATTGTATTGATTCTATAGTGATAGTGAATGGATCTAGGATAATACATAGTATAGAGAGGTTGATGTTCAACATTATGTGGCTCGAGTTATTTTAATTATACCTTTTAATGAACTTTCTGAGGAAGAGACGTTGTCATAGGGGGAGAATTATAACATACCCCCTTTGATTAAATTAATGAGATATTGTGTTTATAAATTCTCCACTGTATATTAATTTTGATATATAATAGGCTATTAAGAGGTCATATTTTAGTGAAAAGGGTCCAGGTTTTGATGGTGGAATAGATGACGAAGGTCTTGGTTGTGTACTCGCTACAAAGCCACTCCAGACTTATTGGTGGAACCCAATTGGAAAGTGGTAGGGCTTCATTGGGTCTATATTTTCACATAGACCCCACCTGTTAGAATGTGTAGTTCCATCAGCCAACTATTTTTTGAGGCACACTACCTTGATAGTGAGTCCAATATTGGGATAAATTTAATTCCCCTAAAGTTCTAGAAAACCACTCATTTTCAACCTGTTAATTATCCAATTCTGATCCTGATGGACTTAATACAAATTTTAGCCACCCATTTTTTTATAGGAACTCTCATTCTTCTCCCCCTTTATCTCAAGTGATTTAATAATCTAGTGGTGCTACAATGGTTATTGTTTTATAAATCCATGTCAAATCATTCTTCCCTTTTCAAATATGATAAAGTATCAAAGATGCTTGAATGGATTCCACTATTATTTGATGATGTTCCACCCCTTAAATCTTAGAACATTGAATGATCTAGAATATTTAAGGATTATCTATAATTAAATTGAGATCTTCTATAGAAAATAAGATTTCATCAACAATGTTATTATGAACAATCTTATTATACCCCTTTTAGATGGTAGATTAGTGATAAAACCTTAACCCTTTGATGATTTATTGGTATACTAGTATAGGATTTGACCTATCAATGACAACCCCCATTGACCAGAAAGTGAATTATAGAGAACAGTGGATGTTTTTAGAAATTTAGTAAATATATATATATTAGAATCCATTATTATTCGATATCATTTTCTGTGATTCATTATTGAACAATCAATGTTCATTATCAAGATCTAGTATTATCTTCAAGAATTGGTGATGAGTTCCTGAACTGTTCATCAATAAAAAACTTATCTACTAAATTTGTGCTTTTGCATTCGATACTCAACAAAATTTTTTCTATTAATTGACTCCACAAGGTATGTGATTCTATGATTATTATTTTAACATAACATCTCTTTAAATATCATTGTAAACTACTTTCAGGAACTATAATCAAAATTTATTCATTACTTGGCATGTTATCTCTTTCAATGTGGTTGTACGATTTGGTTTGGTATTTGATCCTTGATTATACTTTGAGGTATTCAACAAAAACCATGAGTTAAGAAGATTATTATTATTTTATGGCCCTTGTACACTCTTTTTGTCCTGACTCAGGATGTGTTGTTAAAGGGGTGTAGTTATTTATTGTTGGTGATTTTTTGTGGGTTTTCTGAATGGTTATGATACATATACATGATCATTTTTACATGGATATTTCTAAATTAGATTACAAACATTCTATATGGGGATCACAATTGGTTATATTTTAGATTCTATGATATCATGATGGTGTTCAATGTTTTTTATTATTATGTCATTCCCTGTTATGTTTGTTACCATGATATTAGAGGTTGTTTTTTTGGTAATTGTGTTAGGTGATTATCATGGTATGATTACTCCATAGTGGGGTGGAGTTCACAACATGCATTGATGATGATGGTTGACACTTATATAGGGTAAGTTCATGATAGCCTTGTGGACCAACCCATAACTAGATTTGTTTTGGATATGAATTAGACATGTCAAAACATGATGGCTTGTGAATATTGAGTTCATGTCCACTAATCTGCATTATGGACAGAGTTGAGACCTGATTACTTGAGCGTATCGAGTATATTTTCAACAGCATTGTCTATAGTTCACTATTACTTCTGAAATATTTAATCCTTCTATTACTATAGATCTCTAGAATTAATTGTCATAGTTTAAGGTGGCTTGGTTATAATATTGGTTCCTGGTACATGATTATTATTATTTCTTATCATTTTATTATTATCATAGAACACTAATACAATACATGTGCATATTTTTTACGGTTGCATTGGTAGCATCCTACCTTGTTTTATTAGTCAAATCCCACACATGAATCCCAATGTTCATGAAGACAACATGTATTGGAATCTAATGAATTGAAAGGCATATGTGGTTGATTGTTGAGTCAAGAAGCATAGAGCTTGTGGACGGATAATAAAATACATAATCGGATACCAAAGTTAAATATATTTATATTCATACATTATCACACTGATTTGGTTTTCAATATAGGGAGCCCATTTTTTTGTTTCATGAGATGTGAACCTTTGATATTGTTTATTATTATTTTTTCTAATTTCGTGATTTTTATATTACTGGTGTAGGGATATTATACTAAGGGTATAGTCTCCTCACAAGAGGAATTCAGACCATCAATTATAGCTGACAACCACCAATGAGTGGGGAGTTGTGCATGTGGTATTGTATATATCCACCTTAGACCTAGAGGTTTGGGTCTGGGAATTACATTGCGGGATTATAATAATTTAGAATTATTCTCATTATGTTCACACGTGGTGATCTCCAATTAGGTTGTTCATCCGGATAGACTCTCCAAAGGATGTCCATATTTTATAAGTGTTTTTGTATATTACTTATATATGAGTGTTTGTATTTTTATTTGGACTTAAGGTCATTTTCAATATATATCATGAAAGATTTACTATGATACATGTTGAAATCATTGATGTATATGATCTTGGAAAATCAACATATATTATATGTCTAATATATGGCATGATGATTGAATTAATGATTAGGAGAATATTTCTTCCTTTATAATTATAAGGGTAGATATTTCAGACAATTTAGATAATATTATAGTTCCGTAGTTAAATAAATGCCCAAGTTATTCAGTGGAAGGGTTCTATTAAAATTTTAAAGAAACAAGTTTCATGAATTAGTGGAAGATGGCATGGGTTTGTAATCCACATGATGAGATACAGATCTAAAAGGGGGTTATATCATGTAGAAGTGATTTTAGGTGGTATTTGTTTCCATGTATTAGATATTTCTATTTGAGGTTCATGTTGTTCTCTTAGATACCATTCATGGTTTGTGGGTAGGGACAAATTCTATTTAGACAGGGTATTAAGGGGTCGCATAATATATATATCTTTAAGGATTTTGAATTTAGAAAAAATAAATTCACAAAAATAGAATATATCAATTTTATGAATTGATGTTTATATTTTCTTCTTAGATCAAAACCCAATCAAGATTTAGTCTCAATTAAGATAAGGGAACATAAATTTAACTACCAAGTATTCAAAAGATAAAAGGGATGATGGATATCGGAATGTTAATTTATTAGAGAACATAAATCATGTTAATTATTGGGTTACATGAGATTATTTAATGGCTTAGTTACTTTAATATGTGGGAATTAAATTATATATATAGATTAAAGAAATATTTACTTATTTGAAAGGTAATATATTAAACACTTTTGATCTATTAAAATAATTTATTTATTCATTTAATAAAAATTTAACGGTGCCATAATGTTTATTTTAGAAAGGGAAAAATGTACAAGGAGCTTTATATGGAATCCTTTTTGTTATACACTTATATTTAAGACACTATAATTTTATGTATTATAACTACATTAATAATTTTTTAAATTGAATGGAATATGTACCCCATTCTCTAAAATTTTTGTAAATTATCATCAAAACAATTATTGACTGAGAATGATAAGGTATACTAAAGAGATTAAGATTCATCGCACTAACACTAAATGCATCAAGACCGAATTAATAAGAATTATGGATTCACATGTGTATATTTATGGAGGGACTGAGAATTTTATTCTTTTGGAAATAATGAAAAAATGGGTGTAAATAAATAAAATTGCTTAATTTGATTAACAATTTATTTAATTTAATATAAAAGTTAAAACCATGTTTGTGGATTCATGTCAGGAACATCACGACCTAGTAGTTTATTTAAAAATATAAATGACATTATAAAATTTGATGGTCTCCCAACATGGTACCACTAATCCCAAATCTGTCATATACCACATTAACATGATATTTCTAATCAATCAATATATTTTTTTGAAAAGTAATAGGGGTAAATGATACTAGTTGAAGAATATGTCTTCGTCAAATAAAAAGAAAAAACCAATGATTTATAATAAAAAATGTTTTCAAATAATAGATTAACAACATTAATAGTCGAATGAGATATATTTTTACATGTATGACTAAATCTATTGTACAATTTAAAATAATAAAAACACTATGAAACTAATGTATAATTATCAAACCAAGCGATATTATCTTCTCCACCATAACAAATATTTAGAAATGTGGCTCGCCATATAAGATATATAAGGACTTCCTTTTACATATATCTATACTGATCATGTCTTTTGGGTGCAACTTGTTGAAAATTTAGGGTTGGATTATAAACATAGTAGGATTTCCCCAATACTCAAATAGAAATTTTTGAAAATTTTGTTCAAAACAAACTGCCTACAATTATAAAAAATCAAAAATAGGTTTCAAATGAAATATTCTATTAATATAAACATAAAAAATGAAACCATTATACAAAAATAATTCATAAATTTCAAAATATATCACCAATACACCATTTAATAATTTTAAAATATCTTTTTTATTACCTAGAAACTCACATTTTATAAAAATACAAATTTTGTAAAATTGTGGTAAACACTTATTTCCAAAAATGATTAAAAAATCGTATTTTACATGAATTTCAATGAATTTTTTCCACTATCTGAAAATCTATTGAAAACTAAAAATTTTAAATTGCCTATTGGAAACTCTTGACATCTCAAAATCCATTAGAATCTCCCAATTTCCCAATTTCAATTAAAATTCCATGTTTCTCAAACAACATCACCACATGATAATTCTTCCATCACATATTACCATCACTTATATTCTCTATTGAAATATATGCTAGGAAAAATTATTCACCCATAACCATCAAGTAATTTTTCACTTGGTCATGTGTAAGAACCTAGTCCGAACACACTGACATAAACAAAAAACGTACACCATACTATGAAAACTATATATCTTCATAATTATGGCATTTACCATCCAAAAATATATTGAATTAATGTATAATAACAAAGTCCTCACTTTATTATGTAGAATATTTGTGGTTTTCATATATTTATAATAAAAAATTTACTAAATTCTCACAATTGAGGTGATATATTCTAAAACTAATATTTCAGTCAAACATTTTAGTAATATCATTTTTAATATCAACTAACGATATTCAATTAATGAAATAAATCTAAAATTTTCATTGAAATAAGAGAACCCTCAAATTAATAAATCTGTATAGGAAAAAACCACATAAATTTAATGATAAACAGATTAATTATGTTGAAAAATTATTAAAAAATAGAATCAAAACCATGTTCACTTTAATTGAAGATATCAATTTTCAATATCAAAATTCATCCAGTCTGCTTAATTCATATTTCAATTAATCAATCAATAATATAACCACACTTTTTTCATATAATATAATAATTTTAAAAACCTAAAATTTTCAATTAAAAATTTACATTTAATTCCAAGAAGTGCATCTTCACCTTTCTGAAAACCCTTATTTTCAAAAACAAAAAATATGATCAAATCATATATTTGAATATATATATAATATCAAATTAGAAACCTCATTATGAAATAATAAGTCATGAAACCCATATATTAACCATAAAATGTAATTATTAGAAAACTTTTTTTTATAAATCTATAATATGAAAATAATTCCCTCAAACAAGTCCCTAATAAATCAAAATAAATAATAAATTTATATGAGATTATCTAATTACTATAAGGTATTAGAGAAACTTATATTGATGAATCAATTTCAACAATACCTAAATTTATTTCTCCAAAATATCAACCACATAGTTAAATATTTTAATCCATATAAATATTCAATATAAATCCTCAATAAAATAATTTTTTAATCCATAAATATAAAAATGATATCACTAGATTTAGGAAGAAGATAGACCATGAGAGCGATATTTTAGTTCTAAGAAAATCATTAATCCCTGAAATTATATTTCCCATTGATCCAATTAATACTTAAATGTAATTCATTGTTTTTTGGTGTAGAAACCATAAAACAGCCTATATGTAACCCTAGAGTCATCCATGGATTAATTAGGTTGTTAATAGGTCCTTTTGTTGTTAATAAGGGCATTAAAAATAGAATTTTCATGACCTTCTTTGATGTTAATGGTTTGGAAGAATGATTATGGTAGATATGTTCCAAATATTTCATCCCATATTCCCAAGAATCACTAAGAATGATTAATATGAATGGTTTTACTATAACTATGCCACTATCGATGTTTATATTTAGTATATTTAAAAAACATAGCAGCATGATATGGTTAACTAAAATTTCTAACCAGACATCCTATTATTTTTTTTAAAGGATAAAAATTTCACCAAAATATACCAACATCTCCACATAAACCCATGTGTTTAGAAAACTATGTTTATATAAGAATAACCATATAAATCAAGAGGGACAAACATGAAAACATCAAGTCATTAAATGTAATTTCCCTGCATAGATTTTCATCAGTGAAAATTCCCTATGATCCACTCTATATAAATAACATAAACCATAGATTATCCATCTTGGATTGTCTCTCCCATGTCTCTTATTGAATTACACTAATGTAATATTCCTTACTTGAAATATTCTCTCCCCATAAATGATAACCTGAATTAGAATCTCCATATAACACTCATCGAGTTCCTACTTTATTGCATCCAATATCAAAACCTGATAGGTGTCTACATGATACCAATTTAATTAAGACACATATAAATCATTACTAACCATAGAAAAACATTTTGAAAAATATAACCAACAATATAGTTATATAAAATAATTGATAAACCCAAAGGGACCAATGTAAGGGGTTATCACCTTCTCCTACTTCTTTTTCTATCTAAATAACAAACAAAGAGAAACATTTAATAATATAAAATATCCCACATCAAAACAAAAAATTCATTCATTAATGATAATCATGTGAATTCTTTCAATTCAGGTTGGAAATTATATGATTTTGAATTAACATTATCATCTGAAACTTATCCTACACCAAACCAGGTCCTATAAGATACCACACTCCGAAAATAGTCTAATACAATAGTGATCAACATTGGTAATAAAAAAATAACAATTATTGTGAATATAATCTATAATTTTAAAATTTTCTATGATATCCCTTAATTTTATGTATTATATAAATATATATAAATATTTCCAACTCAATATTAGTTGTATTCATATATCATTAAAGATTCATATCTAAAATCGTGATGTCAATTAGAGATATCTATCCATGATGATCGAATTCGGTACTCCATATGGTCTAACAACATATATCTAATAAATCATCCCAATCACATCAAATAGAATAGTTTTTCATATTGGAAAACAATAACTCGACTTATTCTATATATCCCCCTTTTCTCAAACACCAATGTGCATCTGTAGTGACCTTGGTGATCCAATCATAAAATCTATAAATCTACCCTTTCATATCAATGTAAAAACTGGTAATGTATATAATATCACCTCTGGTCATTCACTCTTCCACTATACCCATTTATGAAAAAAGAGTAGAATAACCATAAATATCTTTCTTCATTAATAAATATTGGAACTAGAATCTTATTACATGGTACACCATCATAGATCTAACTTGTACCTCCCATCTCGAATAGTTTAAATCATTAAAAACATCACTCTCACTATCCAAAGGAAGTACCATCTTTCCTTTAAAATAAGGAACAAAAAATTACCAATATCATCGACACCTTGATGGTCTCCCGATATTCTATAGTGTTTTGTATCCTCTTTCTATCCTCTTAAAAAAATTTACCTTCCATCACTATCTCTATCAATAAGTATATTACATTAAGGTTAAAGAGATTGAAACCTACATCACCAACACATACAGGGGGTGTACTACTAATAACACCACTGAATGTCATATTTTTGGGTTTACCACTCAAGGAATTCACCACCGTAGATTATTTCACTAAAAATTAAATTCCAAAACATTGGATACATATCACGTTGTATCCATTGTCCAAATGATTTATCAAACAAAAATTTAATATTGCAATGTATAAATAATGCCACAAACATCAATAGAATCATCAAAAATTTTACTTATCCTTGGTTCACTTCACCCACCTACCAGAATACTGGATTTTTCTAGCTAATAATGATGTCTTCATCATGTAAGGATTACAGAAAAACCATCTCACCACTGTACACGTCTCAGAGGTACCAACTCATCGAAAATATAAGTCGTGAAATGATCATTCATTGAATTATAAATCAATTTTGTTATTATTAAAAATTACTCTACTCAAACAACATAAATTTTTTCCCAATGTTGTTTATATCAATGAACAATATAAAATAAATTTTCATACACTCAAAAATGTAAATATGATATTTTAGGCATCAATTAATTTTATGAAACCAATGTTCCTTGGGAATCAATTCTACACCAGAATAAAATTTATAAGATACTTATATAATAATATTATCCACAATGATATTCAACAAAATGTAATTTTTTATTTCTAAAATTTCATACTGACCCATATTAATGATCTAAGCATGAACACCTTAACATGCCTATCTTGTGGGACATATTCTAATGTTCAACGATGTATCATCCCATCATAGACCAACATGTTTTAGTTATTTCGAACATTACCACATACACACCACCTCATAATCATGTGTTTGTTTATTATTAGTGAGTTATTAAGTTAATTGCTTTTGATAATATGCGAGAAAAAATATATAATTATTAGGAAGAAAAATGTAGAATAATTATTAAATAAATATATAACAATAATTAAATTTAAATATTATTGGATGAAATGATATGCCTAGTATAGGGACGTCACTGAGACGCATTCCTCTATTGTGGAAGGGATGATAGGGTGTCTAGGGCATTCATTTCATTTTTGTAATGTTATTGAATCATGATTTTTTTAACCCAACATGGACCTGTTTCCCAAATGGAAGTTGACACTGGGGATTTACAAAAGATAGTTCAAGAATGAATCGATCAAAATAATGGACATTGGGTCTCATAAAACCATTTTAAGGGTGAATTATTTACAACCATGATACTATTTTGTATATTTAAGGAATATACAAAAATAATTCTAAAATACCATTGTGATAATGGTTACCTATATGCTAATTATCAATTGACACCAAATGTTGATATGAAAATCTATTTATCTTATAAATTTTCCATTGATTTAAAATTATGTATGTATTATTGTATCCGCATTGATTTGACCATATTTATATATGATATGTTCGAACCTTAATATATTACCTTTTTATGATATGGTTCAATTACACATAATTAAGAACTCTACATTTTATCAACATCTTTTGAGGTAATTTGTTTTTATAGTGTACAGATCAAGACTATGAATGGGGTATCCCACAAATCCCTATTAATATAATTACAACCATTTTTGTCTAATGTCGTTTAATTGGAAAAATCATAAATATTATATATTATTTGAAAAAGAAAATATATATTGGTGACATTAAATTTCCCACCACAATAACTATGGCAGTTGGGATAGAACCTCAAAGGGGTGTCCCATGTGTAATAATTAACATGAATCAAACCTCATTTAGTTTAGGTTTATATTTTTCAATATAATATAACAGAACCATTCCATGTTTTCTAATTTCCTATGGTAGTATTTTATCTTATTATATTACATCACATGAAAAGGAACTATGATTCAGAAAAGGGTAGATTATAAAGGACTGAGTGGGTATTATGCATGGGTGACACTTCCAATAAGCCTTATATGGAATATATCAATCTGAAGGATTATAGATCATTAGGAATTCAGACTTATCAGAATGAATACATTACAAGAATTTTTCTCTTTGAGTGAAAAGGCTCATATAGACTATGTCCCTCTAAGTAGGATCACATAGAGGATAGGACACCATGGACATGAGATTGGGTGAATGAAAGAGATTCTATTTGACAGTATATTGGTTCGTACACCTAGTATGAGACCCATGTAAGAATATAAGTCTCTCTGATTGATAGATGGACATTGATAGAAGAATATATGCATAAGGAATATGGATATTCATTATAGAAATTATAAATTACATATGTGATTCTCAAATAGTTATTGGAAACAACATTAAATAATGTTTCACATAGTTAGGAATCCTTTTATGTGACATAGATAAAGGATAGATAGTAGTTATTAAACATGGTAATATTATATTTCATAATCATCCATAGCTCATTGATGAGCTATAATGATGAAATCATCAATGGTAATATGTTTAGGGATTATACATAAGGAGTTAATCAATTATTATGTGATTCATTATAGGGACCAGGGAGGTAAACCCAAAATATGTGAAGCTAAGATGAGAATACCAAGTTGGGGAGGTTTTAATCATTTCATTACAATACAGACCCTTATTATAAAGACAAAACAAGATTTTAAATCCCCAGGGGGTATTATCAGTTAGGATACACAAGAAGGATTCACATTTTATCAATGGAATACAAGATCAGTGGGGTTTGAACTGGTGTACGAAACCCAATCATATAATGCAAGAGGTTGTGGAGGAGGTATATTAGAGTTCCACCTATTACTGAATTGATATGGGATAACGATTTTCTCCAATATCTTTTGGGAAATTATGATGGAATATTTTATAAACATGAGTGAACAAAGTTATCAGGAAGATATAAAATGTTTTTGGAACAAGATTAAACAAAAAATGTTCCTTAGTGTGTATTCATTGGTGAAGGATAACTCAAATGGATAGTAATTTTGAATGAGGTTCCCAATTTATGGACTAGAGTGACGGTTTTACCTAGTGATTAAATATGACAAATGGGATTCCAAACTAGAGGACTATAGTGAAGTGATACCCATCTGATGGTTTTGGAAAAATGGGATGTCCTAGTGGAAATATAGTAAATCTAGATTAATTGGTATGAGGATTTGGTGATGTGGTTTCCCTTGTATGAGGGGGATTGGAAATTCCACTTAGTAATATGATGATCATGGATGGGGTTCTACATTGTACGAAGGAATGTGGATTATGGATCCATAATTATAGAATTTGGTAATGTTTTGATACAGTGAGAAAACATACACAAGGATTTTTTGTTGTGAGAAGTCCTCTATGTATGAATTTGGTGAGTGTTGATCAAGTGTGGCTCACTCAAGAGGCATCCTTCACCTAATTCATTAAGGATTAAGGGTTGATATCCTTCTATGAGGGTATAACTATTCTAATACTTTATGTAACACAACTACCCAAAAACTTAATTATTCGAATTATATTTTGAATTAATACCCACTTAATAGTGAAAAAGAGGTAATGGGAATTGTTATTTTAAATTAGCCCACCATATTCCCTAAAATTTATCAATGAGGACCCCTTGGTTTTTATTTATTTATAGATTTGGTGACCTGGGGAATTGAAGTGTGGGATGTAAAGTGGGTTTAAAAAGTTATTCGGGCGCATTGCCTGAGCACATTAGGGATATAACGCCATGATATTTTAGAATATATTATCTTTAAATATATTTAATGTGTTTAACATATTTAATTATATAGAACACCAAGATGAAACAAACTGTGATATATGATAATTTTTCATGATTTGAATATAACTATTATAACATCATCAACGAACTGATATGTATAAATAAAAGTAATCTTATTATGTAATATAGGAATAATTTTCATTGTAAATACAAATTTATTGATTAATTATTACTAAATAAGTACTCCATTTTATATAGAATTCATTTTATGCTTCAAAAATTAACTTTCTTAAAAATAGTGTTTGTTTTAGTAAAAAAATAATCTAATCACATTCTACACGATATAGAACTAATTTATTATAAAAATGGACTTCATTTTTGAAATAAAAATATCAAAAATATATCAATATGATATTTGAGGGTTTTATATAATATTTATTTTTAGTGAATAATGAAAAATACTGATTTTTTAAATATTGTCATTTATTTTGATTATATAATGTATTTTAGCAGCCCCAATCTATTTTTTTTGTTATTAAGGTGGAATATGATACATTTTATTTATAATGATATAATTATTTCAATTTTAATTGCTAATATTCTATATTTCGATATAAATTAATTTTTTTCCTTAAAATACATTTTTTCGGAATAAAAATTTTCATTGAGTTCTGTAAACATATATTAAAAATAATTTCCTCCACTTACAGAAATCATATCATGAAATGTATATTCCATATTAGGAATAATAATCATAATTTTTTAAAATATGACCCTTTTATTTTGTTCATTATGAATAGTAACCATGATAAATATTTATCACCTTGGTAATTTTAAAATTGGTAAAACATGGGAAATACTATCGAATAAGACCTTAAATTAACCATAAAACATTCATTTAATATATTCAATGGGTGGGGTTCATATGTAATCATCCAAAACTCAATTTTATTGAAAATTCAATACATTTTTATTTAGTAATAACTTTTATATTATATTCTATAAATAAAATAAATTGTAACGGTTCTAGGAAAAATTAAAATGATGGTGGTGGGAAATAATATTTAAATTTCATTTAATGAAAGCTTTCCAAATACCCTGATAGAGGATATTTCACATCAAATTTTAATTTAATTTATAATGATTCAAATAAATTATAACGTCAACATAGGATCTTTTCTACATTAATAATACTAGACTTTTAAAAACCCTTTTGGATTATCTTTATTTCACTCTTAGGATTCAAGGATAGAATCCCTATTGTAGTAATGAACATATTCTCCATTGATCTCTGATAAAAGAAAATTGATTTTTGGGTGCTAGCACAATGAATCAATTTTCTTTCATTATTCTTGTTGATCTCTCATCCTTCAATTTTGAATGAATGACTATTTTATTATCATTCGTGAGAGAGGGAGAGGGATAATTGTAGAGAGAATTTCATTTTTGACATGATTCTTTATTTTCTTACACAAAACAAACTAGATATAATCATATATTTGTAGAGCTATTTTTTATATAAATACATGTTATTCTATTTCATGTTTTCTATTGGAATAATATCATATTCTAAAAAAATTCTATGCTACATTATAATAATAATTATATTATTATTACTATTATATGATGTGTTCTAGTGTGCACAATGGTAAATCATATTTACCAACATGAAAATAATTATTAATCAATTGACACGATATTTTTTTATTCATCATTTGAGACATTTATCAAATACCTAGATATATATTTTATTGAACCATTTCATTCATCACTAAATATCTGAGATTGACAAAAAGTGAATAAAATTATTCCATAGTCTGGAGAATAATATTCATTATATTGAATTCATAAAATAATTTAGTTAAGATCAATGGAAATACTTCATGTGTGGCCCTCTACGATTCATTATATTACGAATTAGTCCTCTATTCCTAATTTCCATGATTTATATCAATAAATGGTTCATGTAACCCATGATAAAAAACATTATATTTTAATGATGATAACCACATATTAATGGTCATTATATACTATACTCCCTTTTTAAAATATCTCATCAATAATTTATTCCCTCTTTTTCACTAACCAAAATTCGTGATATATCTTTATTTTACAATCTATTATAAACATGTCTATGCACCATGAACATCTAATATAAAGAAACGTTTTATTCTGATCAAATATCCATGTTATCAATTTATATAATGATGAATGGGAAAATCCATCTTGGAATTATCAATAAATAATATGTCTTTCCTGAAACACTCAATGTAACATACATCCTAGACAGATATGTCATGAAGGTTTTAATCCATAAATCTATGTGCATGATTAATAACATGAATTTATAATAATATTAAATTCTAGGGACCATTATTCATGCGCACAGATATGAAGAACAGAAGACAGAAGAACATAAGGAATTCTGACTGGTGGGTATGTTCTCATTATCACTAGTCGTTGAGATTAATAAATTAAAGCCTCGTTAAATGAAACAACATTATCTTATGATTACTCACACATAACATTAACATTATATGTGCCATATCATGTAACATTATCTATCCAAAAGGCTATATATTTTTTAATATCATCATATAACATAACAGTTTTCATCATAGCAGGGAACTAATATGACCTTATCAATGACATGAGTACTCAAAGATATTATTACATTAAATTCATGGATAAAATTGATAAATATATAATTATATATTTTATTAATATTCAAATCATTCTATGTACATGTAATCATATTTTAAAAATAAGTCCTTATAAGAACAACATAAAAAAACCCCACCTAGACTAAAGCCAACACCATAAAACTTTTAATTCACTATACCTCACATGATGATCATGTTTTATCTCATTTAATGTTTTATTCATGGTGTATTCCATGTTTCATTCAATGTAAACATATATTATTGAAACATCACCTATCAATGAGAAATACATCATTAGAAGACACTTCTGAAGTATGAGTTTCATACTTTGATGTGACCATAAATATTTTTTCAGACCCACTACATTAGTTTATCACAATAAAATGTGATACGATCTTTATTTATAGGTACAACATCAAACTCATAAATGTATTTTTTTTGTTCTATGCTTTTTATTTAGCTTCCTCCAAATATTCAATACACTCAGACTCAATTGTATAATCTATAATAATAAATTTCTTTGAGCTCTTTCATCCCACAAAACCTCCCTTTAATGTAAAGAGGTATCCTATTTTTGATTTAATGTTTTCTTGATCTATTTTGAAACATGTATCTCAATATCCTAGAATAAAATTTCCGCATCTCCACTATATAATAATAAATTATTCATAGTATGAATCATGTTCTAGGGGATAGTCTTGATATCCCTATAATGGAAGTTACTCGAGTCTTCTTGTTATATTTCTACCTCACATATTATGTAGGATACATCATGTATAGTACATACAATAGAATACATGATTTACCCAATTTCCAACTATTTTTGAATCCATTCCATTAATTTTATTTCCTCATGTGTCTGAGGTCATATTTTTCTAGAAATATGATTTATATGTGACATTTACAACAATCCCCTCTTGTATTTTCCATACTAAACATCCATCAATATATGTATATTGACATAAATGGAGAAAATTATTGGATATATCATGTTTTATCTTGATACCATGAATTTATTCTTCACCATCCATTTTATATATAAAGAATTGTTTATTAATCTATGAAAAAAAGACTTTGAGAATTGTATGTCATTTCAAATTAGTAATATGTCACTAAAATACACTACTATGAATGATATTGTACTCCCACTAAAATATTTATAGACATAAAGACCATGTTTTTCATTTATGAACCAAAATTATCTTATGGATTCATCATATCAATGGTTCCATTGGGAAAATTATTTTATTAATCTATAAATGAAAATTTACTACTTGTATATATTAATAGAGTACTTTGATGTCACAAACCATTGAGGGGTGTAATATTGAATACTTATTGAAGGTTCCCATTAAGGAATAGTTTTTTGATATAAATTTTAAAAATATCATACTTATCGAAGTTTGTAATAGAATATAGAATGGTTATGGATTTTTTCATTAGAATGGGTTAAATTATTTTATCATAGTCAATGAATTAATATTTTTTAAACCCTTTTGTAACTAGTCGTACCATATAGGTAGTAAATTGTTCTTCTAATTATATTTTCATCCTAAATACCAATTTAAAAACGATATAATTTACATCCACTTTAGGATATACCCAAATGCATAAATTTTTTTGTACCTATATTTTATTTCATAATTCATGGATTATTTATACATTTATACATATATTCAACTTAATTATATTTTATAGGTTATAACATCATCATTATAAACAATTAATGATTCGCCATACTTGGTGACAAGACAACCATATTTTTATAATTATCAAACCACTCTTTTACTCATATGTCGTACATGTGACCCTATAAAAACTTATTCTTCGATTGGTCCGTATACTGTATGTTTATGTACCAACACAAACACTTGTCTATCTTGAGTTAGGACATCAATAAATCCTACTTCAATTCGACTATCCCTTTAAGAGATGTCATCCTTGTTCAATAATATGACGGTTCATTCCCCATTTATATCATTGTCTTGGGTTCAAATTGGTACTATTCCCTTGTTTTCATGGGCTATTCTATAATGGTATTCTTTGTGCCTCAAGGTTAATGATTATTCCATTTCCTTAATTTTAGTCTTTATTATTAATTAATAAGATAAACACACATTCAAGAAATAATTATTTATTTATTTATTTAATTCCCTTTTATTTTAATGACCTTACAAATTCTTTTGGTGATACCAACCTTAATGGAATTCATGGAAACTAAATTAAAAACCCAATTATTTAAAATTTAATAAAATATGTTAACTAATTATTTAAAATTATATAAAACCGTTGTTGAATTTTCAAAATGACATGTTTCAATCCATAATGTATGATTTTATTTATTAAATTTTCCATTTAGGTTAATTTTATTTGTCTATTAATTGGGATGCAACATGTCTTCTACATACAAGTCACACTATGTATACCTATATTGTCTTTTAAATAGGATAAACACCTCAGGATTCGATATTGTACCTCAGTTGGACTACATGACATGTATAAGCTAGCAAAACACTATGTATAACTTTTTTCATGTGTCTGTAAAACCCACTAATGAACATGGAATTTTTTTGGTCATGACTACATGACATGTACAAATTATCTCAATGATTTTATTATATGTATGAATATGGTTAAAAAATATATGTATAATAATTATATATTTTTTACATATATGGGTTAAATGCATATGAAACAAGATGTAACTTGAGGTCAGGATATATAATCTATCTTTTATTTCTCTGAGACATTTTTCATATTCACTAGTTGTTTAATTAATGTGGTGCATATAATTCCCCAATAATATTATATTTAATGAATCCATTTATATTAATGGTATTTAAATTTTAATTTTAATTTTATATATTTAAGGGGTTTTGTGATTCAATTTTAACCAATGTGGTAAGGAATTTAGATTACATATAGATTTATTTATTAGAATTGTAAATGATAAAAATTTTGTGGTAAATTATATAGAAGTTATCATTTAAACACTTTATATTTTTTTATACTATGTTCATTTATTTCATTAATAAGTAATGGTACAATTTTCTTATCTTCGGTACTTAATATTATCGATAAATCATTTTTAATAAAATATGACTTAATTTATTCTTTTTTTAGGAATCATTTTCTTCCACATCCATATTTCCATAAAATTTTTATGATTTTATAATCTATTCTATAATTTTTTTTAATTTTTTTACACATATTTTAATTTTTATAAAAACTTTTCAAAGGAATATTATTCTTGTTTTTGGAAAGATGTACTTTTTAACAAATATGTGAATAAAATATTTTTTTAAGGTAAACCACCAAAATTGATTTTACAATAATAATAAATTATTTTTCATTTTGATTCCAAAACATTATTATAGTATTCATTTCAACGAATATGGATCCATTAATATTTTTGATATCTTTTGGATTTTAAATAATTAATTTCAAAATGAAAAGGTTTTTCCATAAAGATATTTTCTTGTGGTATTTAATGTTATTTGGATCTATAATAAGATTATTATTTGTTTGTTAAACTTTATTTGGGATATAATCAAATGTTACAATATTTATTCTTTCTCTGGATGATTTAGGTATATGAGGATGAAATAATAATGAAACTTGTTTTCTTTTCCATTGGTTATGTAATGATGTAATGATAAGTTTTTCAACATCGTGTGGAACAATTAAATATGTTTTTTCATTATTAGATGTGTTTTTTCCTAATGATATAATCATCTAATTAATTAGGTAAATATGTATAACTCTAGAAATAAATATGATATGTGTGAACCATATTTCATGTTAACAAAATTATGTGTGGACCTAGTTTCATGTTCCTAAGTTGATGCGTAGACATAGTTTCATGTCTATATGTTATTGCGTGGACCATGTTTAATATACATGTGTTTTTTAGGACATTATTTCATGTTTGTAACATAAATTTTTAATGTGGTACTATTTACACAATTTCACAATTATATAAGATTATATTTGTTTCCAAATACCTATGTTTATGATATGCTATAATGGATCGTGATTAATCACTGATATTTACATAATGTTATGAATTTTTTATTTTATCAAGAAAAATATTTACATCATGAATCATGATTTAATATATTTACATGATTGGGTATGACTTTATTATTACATTATCATACACTAATATAATTATTCGCATGTATAATCATTAGGTGATTTCTCTTATTTTACCTATATTGAGCATCTAATTTTTCCATTTAATTTGTTAAAATATCTTCAGGTTATGATGACATGTTTTTTGTAAGGTATGTCTAAGAGGTGTGATATTATAGATGAAACTAATGGGAGATACTGAAGATTATATTCTATTAATCAACTTTTCATTTATCTGTGTTTCCAAAGACAATAAACCTATGTGATATGTCATGTATTGAAATAAAATATAATGAATATTCATCTCATATGATATAAAACTATTTTATTTTTTGTATTTTAATTTTTTTAATATAGATAGACTCCCATAAAAAATATTCATTTGTGATGAGATTCTATCGCTAATGAGGAATCCCAAAAAAATTGTTTCGTAGTTGAGTTTTTTTTTTGATAGACCATCACAAATACATGTTACTTGAATTTTCTAAAGCAACTATAGAAAATAATTGCTGATATATGTTAGATGAAAATTTTTTATTGATAAAAAAATATATTAAAAAAAATATTTTTTAAAAATAAAGAAAATAACAAAATTTTAAAATATTATATAAAATTTTAAAAAAATTAAAACCAACAAAACATTACTACATTATATGAGATATAATATGTTTATCACCTAAAAATACAAAACGGTCATAAAAATCACAAATCATCAACTGGTATCTTGTGGAGGATTCTTACTCAAAGGATCAGGTGGAGTAAAATCCTCACCAATTCCATGCATAGTTTGTTGCATATACTCCACCATATTCTCATCTCTTTGAAACCACTGCTCACCCTCCTCTCCCAAAAATCAACATCTATTTAATCATATCATATTGGGCTCTCAAAAAATACTAATATAGTTTAGTGGTCAATGTAATTGAGGAGTAATGTTTATGATTTCCCTTCGATCTCATCGATGTCCATATAGAAGTACCATACTAAATTTTAGTTTCCAATTGGTAACCATTATCGATCATATAGCCTTTCTCAACACTATCAAAAGTCTTCATTATCATGGACTCCTCATCAAAACCTAAATCAATAGTGGATTCGACATTATTGACATCTTGAATCCCATATGAATTATATGTCTCATCACTAAAGTACTCCTTCAAATATTATTAGAAAATATAATAATAATATTAATAATATAATATTTTTTTAAGAAAACATAATAAAAATAATATAGAACTATTATTTTCCGCCAAGATATCCTTTATTTAAATCAAAATACATATTCATAAAAACATCAAAATCAAATACAGAGGTTTTAGTACTGTCCTATAAAATATAAAAACCATTTTTCTGTTAATGTATATAGAAATTAATATATTATATCACATACCATATGTCATATATCTACACTAAATGTATGATTTTAAACCATATATACGACCTCATACCTCCTCTGAATCTGATTTCCAAATGATAAAATCATCTTAAAAGTCTTTCCTTTCTAGTCATAGAACAATGCATACACTAATAGAACTCATATATATTCATGTCTAGGGGAGACACTAGATTGGTTAAAAATGGTATATCAATTTTATCCATACCATTCTTTTTTTGGTTGTGATTAAACTGATAAAAACCTTCACGTATACAAATCTATCATTCATATAAAAAAGGATCTCTCATTATATCAGTAATTGGAGTCCAAAAATTTCATAATACTATTAATATACAGTATTTCATTAATTAATTAAATATTAAAAAGTATATACAATTTAATAATGTTCAATAATGTGGTCAAACATCACTTAAAGAAAATCAATAGGAAACCAATCCCATGAAACCCGTGGCTCAGACACATAAATTCTTAAAATTGCACAAGATAGGAAATCAACTAAATAAGAACAAATTTGAAAATCAATAAAAATAATAAGATTATTTTTACCAAATATATTAAAATAAAAATAATATAAAATAAATATCTTATGTTATTAAACATACCCCTATAAATGAGGAACAAAATAATGAGATATTCATATATCTGGAAGTGGGTCATGAATAATCAATTGCGCAAGACCATACCCTATCCTAAGAGGAGCAACATCCTTCAAATAAAATGAACCATGTTCATCATCATGAATTATGACATTAGTCGGAGAATGAATTTGATCATTGAGAGAATCTCCACCCATCTGAACCAAATAATCATACATATAATCATACATATAATTATTTTTAATTTAAATATAATAGATTAAAAATAACAAATATCAGAATATATTAATCTTACCCATGAGAACATGTAAATAAATATATAAAATATAAAAACAAATAAATACAAGAATATAATAATTAAATTCTAAGAAATATCATACAATATTAATTTAACATGTAAATATTTGTTAATATAGATATAAAATATAAAAAACTAAAAAACAAATATGATAAAAAATATCATATAAATAACATTAAAATAAATGTCAATACATATATAAAATATAAAAAACTAATAATAACTAGCATCAACTATGGATTAGAATAAATCATCGGGTCCATCCATCTGAAACAAAAAAATATTATCTATTATTAATTATTATGAAAATTTTAAAACATATAATATAATAAATACATACATATAATTCATCATTTTTAATATTTTTCATAATTTTCATTGTGGGAAAGGTCTTCATCCTCAAATTTAACATCATCAACTTCCATACAACTTCCAGTTTCATAATCCCATATTATAACATCAATATTGTCAATATCATCGTCCCTTAATAGGGGTGTGTCATTGATATTTATAACTTATCATGTAAGAGACATATTTTTATGTTTCTTAAAAATATTCAATATGTCTCACTTCCAAACAATGATTTTCATTTTTTATAAATATATTATCATGTGATTTCATTTTTTTTATTCTCCAGTAGTCATTCTAATCCGTCAAAACATCACAGTAATCAGTATAATAAAATTTTATGTCACTGATTTACCAGCATAAATATTTCATTTTATAATAATAAAATTAAATTTATTAAAAATCTATCCAAGTAATGGATGAACTCATAACCCTCAATCAGTATCAAACCAATGACATTTAAATATTATTATATAATTGGTCCCAAAATATATAACAAAATAATTTCATCCAATACAACATAAAAGTAAGCACCACATCCTATAGGAATATATTATTTCAAATAAACACCACTGTTAAGTAGTTTCATTGATTCCTTATATTTGAATTTATGAAATCGTAATCTATTAAACACACACTGATTATAATATTTTACCAATTTTGATGGAGGGTTTTTTATCACCCATAATCTACTATAAATTTTATTTCCATGTTTTATTTCCTAAAAACAATAATATTTAATAATAATATGTTTAATTATAAAATTTCTCTAATCCTCCGTCAAAAGCAACATAATCTATCATTATTTGAAACCAATATGAATAATTTTTTTATGATGTTATTCAAGAGAAGTAGATATAATTTTATAAATTATTATTTTTTGATATGGTCATATAATAGTCGAGAAAAAAATAATGTAAATAAGGGTATCAATTTTAAAAAAGAAACAAAATAATAAAAAGTATTACTTATTGCACAAATTATTTCATTTATTTTCAATTCAAGAAAAAATATGTATGATCCCTATGCATTTATTCATCAAAAATAAATCTTTTCTAGGTTAATTAAAAACCAAAAATAAATGGTTTGTGAAATAATTTACCTTCTTATCGTTGAAAAAAATATCGTTATGTTTTTAATGTTATTCTAATTTAAAATAATCACAGTATAAATATGAAATTTTCTCCAACATTTATGTTTATACAAATTGACCCTCAGACAGATTATTTCTAGCGTACTTTCTTCATTAACATTGTCATACATCACTCAAATGGGTATATATATATAAATTTTATCATCCCTCCATATTTATCATCATTTGGAAAATGAAATATTAATGTTCTTTTAATTCAAACAATCCTATAGAGAATATTGTATCAAATTTACATAAATTGGAAACAATATCCTTCTGTAGCATATTCAATGCTTCATAATCCAATGATTATGCACTGATAACTCAAAAGAAATATAGTATTTCTATCAATTAATCCTAGAATGATGAATTCAACATCCCTCAATGAGCAATAGGTAGTATTAATTTAATTAATACTTGGTAGACATGTCTATTTAAACCGATAATATGACTATTTTTGACACAGTGAGGAAAATTAGAACCATACACTTTTGGTAATCTCAAATATCAAATATATTGAAAATATAATAAAATATTTTTTTATTAAATTTAATAATCCTTTTTATGATTCATTATTATGGCTGATCATTAATCAAGAAATAATTCTTGTTCACGAAATCTGTAAATTTGGGAAATATCAAACAGTTTCTTTATATTATCATTGGACTGACCAAGTGTGTCCAAAAAGGCATAAGTATTGTTATCAAACTAATTATACTGAATATGAATACCATCTAACCTGTGAAAACCTAATTAATCAATCCAATATGTAAGGGCCAAAAAATAATACTAATTATCCAATTCGAATCCCTCAAAAAGCCATTTTTTGTTGGTTTGGATGCAATTTGATGTCATGGTAAGATTATAGTTGTTACCTGAATACTATAGAAAAAATATTGAGGTTAAACTCATTCAATTATACATTTAAAAAAATTACATTGATTCATATTAAAAATGAGATCGACATGAAAAAAATTCTAATGGAATTAAAAATAAATTGGTTTTCTACAATTACTAAAAAGAACTGGTTTTTTCTTATCCATGTAGAAGAGATATGATTCTAGACCAATTGTGATCCATCTATATAACACAACATATTCCATAAATTCAATGATCGTCCATATTAATTCATCCATCAATGTAATATTCTGATATGATACTATATCAAATTTTTACACAAAAGTTTTCTATAGTGAAAATAACTAATCAATAAGTGGATTCAAATAAACATTGATATTATTGATCAGATTCCATAGAATTAGTAGTAAACAATATATATATATAGTTACATAATCAATATCCATGGAGTCATGTTGTATGGAGTAATCAAAACTGGTCAACAAGAATATTTTCCGTCATAAGCTCCAAATGGACAAAAACCATTAGTTGAAAGACCCAACCATATGTAATAAAGTTATAATGGAGATGAAGGATGTGTCTAATGAAAATGTTTTCCGGGATCAAAATAACATGGATTACTTCATCCTTTAGTGGTGTAAATATTTTATTTATTTCAAGTAAAAAATACAACTTTGTTTTGAGACATAAAAAACATTGAAAATGTAGTGTAATAGGAAAATACCTCAAATGTTTCCAAGGAAATACGGAATTTCATTACTATTTATATTTAAATATAGATTCTCCATATGTTGAATAATTAAGTAATGATTCTTAATAAATATAATATAATATTATGTCATTTTAGAATGTGTGAATTTTCTAATAACATTGACCCAAATTATTGACAAATCCATTATATTCATAAAAACATGTAGTTAAATTCGTTCCATTAGAAAAACAATATTTAACCAAATATAAAATATGATTTCAGAAACTATTTATCATTGCACTAATTGAATTAATAGCCAAAAATCTTGTAAAAAGTTCATGTTTTCTCATCTGGAATCTTGAATATAAGGTATCTTCATAAAAATTTAACATGTTTTACAATTTAAAAGGTTTTGATTCTAGATTGATAATATCTTTCTAATTTATTGCTTTCGCAATAGATTGGACAACTACATCAAGCACTAAATTATGAAATAATCGATCCTAAATATTAAAATTTTATTATCTACTAAATTTTTCACCACGTTGATAGCAAGAAATATAATCTTTCAAAAACAAAAATATCGTATATGATGTCCAATATTACCAAATGTGTCTAATCTCTAAAGATTACATTTCTAACATGGACATTTAATTATTCCTTTAGAAATATATTCTTAATTTTATGATTCAAATGATATAAATGTTACAACACCATCAAAGTATACATGATTTATACTTGGTCTGTTGATATTTTTTCAATGATTTGTCCAATTACAATCACATAACAGAAATTGTGGTCTAATTATTTAATCCATATTTATCTAAAAAATAATAGAAATTATAATAATTATTACTCATTGTGAATACCTAAAAATTAAAATTATAATTCAACATCATGGAATATTCTATAAAATATTATTTGTTTGAGGAGCTAGGATAACATTGGATTGCAGGAATCGTAGAGACTCGGCATAGATAGAATTGAAATATTAAATATATTATATAACAAAGATTCTATTTTTCGAAAAATAATGTAATATATACTAAATGACGTAACCTATGGGAAATATGATATGATTTTTAGGTCTAGGATACATGTTCTACCTTAGGCACGACATAACTATTGTTTGTGTTTGGTGTTTTGTCACATTTCACACGTGGTTAATTCATATTGATTTCTTATTATTAAATTATATAAAAATTCTAAGTATCTCCCAAACTATTTATCTAATATAAATCTAGTGACCACCACTAGGTACTGAATGTAGGGTTTACCCTAAACATGATATAACATTTGTGTGCATCAATATTTTGGTAACATCACACAAGATGGTAATTCATTTAATATATATAATAAAATTACTAACAAAAAATGATGTTTCCTGGGAATGGTCTATTATATATGAATTCTAATAACACCTTTAGGTCAGGGATTTTTGAGTTTACCCAAGGAGAGACATAAAATTTGTGTGTGTCTAGTGTTTGGTAACATCACATGTGTGGGTAAAATTTTTAATTTTTTTCTAATATTATATATTTGTGTATTTCATAAAACATTTATAAAAAATATTAATACTACTTATTTTAATTAATAGAATATTTATATGAATTATTGTGAATATGTCACAATTTTTATTATTTTCTATATTTTTTTCAAGGTATGACAAATTTTTTTTCATTTATTTCAATTTTTTAAAAAAAAATATGTGATAAAATTAATTATTTAGTTATAATAATACTTTTTATAAATTAATTTATAATTAATTTTACTATATTCCAAAAATTAGTAGTATTTCATTTTTTATCATTTGAAATGTATAAATATTATTGAAATTTAAAAAAATCATATTGTTAATTATATTTATTAATTAACACTAATATTTACTATTTATTAATAATATATAATTATTAATTATTATAAATTATATAATGATTCTAAATATTTATTTAAATTATTAAAATCATAATTGCATTTTTAGTAATATAAATATATATATCATGATGTAATAATTAATATAAATACATCAAATATATTATTACAATCTATTAAACTAATATACTTATCAAATATATATAAATAAATATATATAATAAACCATAAATTTTTAAGAATATTATTTTTAATATCTTTTATGTTTATATATAAATATATAAATATATATATATGTATTACATTATTTCTTTATCAAATACATTTTTACAACTTCCTTAAATAAATATTCACATCAAATCAATATAAATATAAATAAATATACACACAGATATATAAATAACAAAAATCATATACAATTTTATAAATTTTTTTATTGTTATATTCACATGTTAATATATATATGTGTGTGTGTAAAAAACATTTCACATTTTTCAGAAACACTTATATATATATATATATTAACATGTTAATATACATACAAATATATATATATAGATTAAAAACCATACACATTTTAATGTATATATATATATACCTTACATGTTTTTTAATAAATTTATATATATATATATATGTATTCATAAGGAAATATTTATATATGTTTATATTAAAATATTTCTTAATTAATATAAATGAATCAAATATACTATAAAACTTTTTTAAAAAAATACACATATAATATCTAAATATACATACTTACAAATATACATACCAACAATCATATTATATATATAATCACAAACACAATTTTTAAAAAAAATATTAAAATGTATATATTCACAGGTCAATATATATATATATATACATACAGATATCCAAATTTTTTGCAAACAATATTCAACTGAATTTTAAAAAATAAAAATCAATCATAATATAAAAATCAATCATTGCATAAAAACTTTTCCACAATTAAAGTATTACTCTGATTCATCCAAAACCATATCCCTATAAACATGGAATATAATTATCTTATTAAATATATTTATATAAATTCTATAAATATTAGATATTATTAAAATAATATGTAATGAAAATTTTTCTAATAATAACATAAATAATATTTGGGGATGAACCTAAAATATGAAATAGAAATTTTTATTAAATATAAAAATTAAACAAAAAGAAAAATACCAAAAAAATCTATTGAAATAACTCATGCAGAATAGATGAACATGAAAATTAGGAATAGTAAATTTCTAAGAAACTAAAATACCAAATAAAGTAAGAAAATTGTATAAATATCATTACAAATGGTTTTTCAAAGCTAAAACGTGTATGATAAAATGAAAAGGGAAACAACATTGAAATATGTGATAATAGAAATTTGTACAAAGACAGCTCAACCCACGATCTATAAAAATTCGATGCAAAGAGCTTTTTAGAAGGAGAATTCCAACATTCTTGAGGCATGAGACATTTGGGAGAGGGGTAACGTTGCTACAAAGTGGAAAATGGGGGGAAATAGGTTTAAATTTATATTATTTGTGACAGGTAATTTGTTATATAATAAACTCTGCAAGAAAAAGTTTTTGTTTGAAAAGTATTTTTTATGTACAATATTTCTTATCATAAATACAATCTTCATGAGGAATATTAGAAATGGAATTATACATTCATTGCTATTAGCTATCATAATACATTTTCATGTTTTGCGGAGTGCATTTCTGCTAATAATATTTGTGATGAAACAATTTTAATTTTTATATTTTGAATTTTTCATTTAAGAATAAATTTTACATCACAAATAACTGATTTCTATGAACTATTTTAGATGTGATGTTTTCCCATTAAAACTAACCCAATAAAAATAACCAATTTTTAATTTTTGAAATATTTATTAATGTAATTTTTCCCTCGTTGTAGTTGCTATCTTTAGAATGCTTTAGTTGTCACTGGATACTAAGATGATTAATGTTCAATTAAACCCCTTATGGAAAATATTGAGTAAAAAATAACTTCCATTATTATGGAAAATTATAGTGTGGTTTTCCATGAAAAGAGATCTATTTCTAATTACAATAATGTATATACAACTATAACATAAATACACCTACTAGTAGCAACCCTGAAAGGGGAATATTTTATTTTTCCATAGTCTACACTAGTGAATGATTATTTGTCCAAATACAAAACATATAGCTTGAAATTTACTGGGGAAATGATAGGGAGAATTCACATTTTATTTGAGAACGCTAATGGAAAAAACATTTAACACATCGGCATTTTTCAAATCAATTCTATATAACAAACATGCAATGCTTTAAAAATCGATATATCACATCAGTTATTTTATAACTAATGTGATATATGGATAAGGAGCCATTTTTTACGTTTTTTATATTATAACGACATAAAAAATACAAAGATTGTCATTTTTAGGTCTACTATTTTATAACTAATGTCAAAATTTAATCTGGCACGCTTTATCACACGGTTATACAAAACCGATGTGATAAAACTCTGTTTAAAACGTCAGTTATAAAATAAATGATGTTATAAATAATTTTCTACATCGGTTATTTAATTACCAATGTTATATACATAGAATAAAATATTTTATCACATCGGTAATAAAATAACTGACGTTATAATGCTTTTAAAATATTTATCGCGCACCATATTCAGTCATTCTGTTTTCTTCGATAGGGCATCCTTCGTCTCATCTCTCCCATGCGGAAAACCTAGAATAGATTCTTCAAGGACTATCCCTCCTACCTCGTTTTTTCCAACATCATTCATCATCTTTATTGTCACTAGATCTATTAGGTCGACATGAAACACTCATGTAAGCCTCACACAGCTCGGTTTTAGTTATTATTTTTCACGATTCCCTAATATAATTTTTTGAGATGTTATTTTTCTATTTTCGTTCATTTTTTCATGGTATGTTTCATAGTGTTCATTTATTCAATGCTAAATTGTTTTCTGGTGAGAGAAACCTTGGAAGTGATATCATGCATGTTTACGATTTTTGTTTGTTTTTGAGTGTGCGCGTACAGGGGGTGTCAAAGTTGGTGGGAGTTGTCCAAGTGGGTGGGTGGTGTCCAAGGGTGGTGGGGGGGGGGGGGTCCAGGTGGTTGGGTATCCCGGGGTGTCAAATGGGTTGGGGTGGTGTTCATGGGGGTGAAAGGGTTTTCCAAGGGTGTTGGGGGATGTCCAAGGGGGTGTGGGGGATCTCAAAGTGGTGGGCATGGTGTACTGAGGCTACGGGGGTTTTTCAAGGGGGTTCGGGGTGTCCAGGGGATGGGGGTGGTGTCTAGGGGGTGAGTGGGTTTTCCTAAGGGATAAGGGTGTCCAGGGGTGGGGTGTCCCTGGAGGTGAGTGGGCTGTCTATGGGTGTAGGGGGTGTCCAGGGGGTGGGGGTTGTCCAGAGGGGTGGGGGCAGTCCAGGTGGTGAGGGCTATCCAGAGGAGTGGGTACTGTCTAGAGGATTCGGGGGGGGGGGCTTTCTAGAGGGTTGGGGTTGTCCATAGAGTTGGGGGAGTCCATGGGGGTGGGGGGATCTAAGGGGATGGGGTGTCTAAGGGGGAGGGGCTTGTCCAAGGGGGTGGGGGTTTCTATGGGGGTGGGGCATATCCAGAGGGTTTGGGGGCTATACAGGGGTTGTTGTCTAGAGGTTTGGGGGTGTTTAGGGGGTGTCCTAAGTGGTAGGGGGTGGGGGTGGGGTGTCTAAGGGGCAGTGGGGGAGTCTAGAGGGGCGGGGGCTGTCCAAGGGTGGGGCTCTCCAGAGGGGTGTGGGCTATCCAAGGGGGTGGTGGTGTAAATGGGTTGTCTAAGGTGGTGTGTGCTGTCCTGGGAGGTGAGTGGGTTGTCCAAGGGGGTAGGGTGTCTAGGGGGTGGGGGCTGTCTAGATGTGTGGGGGCTGTCTAGGGGGTGGGGATGTCTAGAGAGGTGGGTCTGTCTAGAGGGATTGGGGGGATGTCCCGAGGTTTGGGGGTGTCTAGGGTGTCCATGAAGGTGGAGGGGCCATTCCCGCTGTGTTTGGGGGGGGGGGTCCAAGTGGGTGGGGGTTTCGAAGGGTGTGGGGGCTGTCCAAGGGGGTGGGGTCTGTCCAAGTGGGTGGGGGCATATCCATAGGGTCTATGGTCTATCCATGGGTGGACTATCTAGAGGGTTGGGGTGTACATGGGGTGTCCAAGGTGGTTGCGGGTGGGGTGGTGTCCATGAGGGGTGTGGGTGTCCATGGGGTGGGGGATATCTAGAGGCGTGGTGGCCTTCCAGGGGGTCAGGGGATCTTTGGAGGGGTTGGGGCTGTCCAAGGTGGTGGTGGTGTCCAGGGGGTGTCCAAGGGGGTGGGGGTGGTATCCAGGGGTGGGGGTTGTCCAAGAGGGTGGTGGTGTATAGGGGGTGTCCAAGGGGGTGGGGGTGGTGTCCAAGGGGGTGGGGTGGTGTCCAAGGGGGTGGGGGTGGTGTCCAAGGGGGTGGGGGTGTTGACCAAGGGAGTAGGGGTGTCAAGGGGGTAGGGGTGGTGTCCAGGGGGTGGGGGTTGTCCAGAGGGGTGGGGGGGTTGTCCAGAGGTTTCAAATCGTTCGTATTTGTGTATTTTTCATTAGTTAATGTATACATATTTTGATATTTACAATTCATATTTCTTTTTTAAGGAAGGGAGAATTTGGTATCCAGTTGCACTAGGATATATTCATTGTGAACCTTAAGAATAAAGGATCCAATATGAATTTAAAACTATTATATCTAAAAATATTTTATTTTTAAAATCATTTTCAAGCATATTTTTCATAAATATGCATTGATTTGTATTATATTTCAAAATTGTTTTTCATTCAAATTATGATACTTTTTATATAAATATATATTTTCCATATCTTAAAAAGATTTATAATTTTGATATGTTTTATAGGTAATAATGAGTCAATGATGGATTACGGCACATCGAATGAGTAATGAATATGATAAAGGTGTTGATGCCTTTTTTAAATTTTCAAAATGAAATGTTCCAATCAGGGACATTTTTTCTGTCCATGCCTGAAATTTTTTAATTTGAAGAAGTTTAAAAGTAGTGAGATAAAAGATCAACATATTTTTCATGGTTTTAATCCGAGTTACAGCCATTGGATTTTGCATGGTGAAACTGGATGGAAAGATAGATCTACTTATGATGATGATTTTCAAGATTGTAACTCTGATGTAATTGAAGAAATGATTCACAATATTGCAGCAGAACAAATTAAGATAGAGCCCATAGTTGTGCGCCTATATGGTGTTGCAGAAAAACCATTGTATCTTAGTCATACAGATTTTATGGTTTTTTCAGCAATGTTAAGATTTATTAACCTAAATGTAAAACATTGATGGAGTGAAAAATGTTTTACAGAGATGTAACAATTGATGAAAGGAATTCTTACAAAATATACCGATCTTCTAGATTCTCATTATATAGCCATGAATATATTATGCATGATGGGATTTTGATACAAGAAAATACATGTCTGTCCGAATAACTATATGATATATAGGAAGGAATATGAATTTCTGTCAGAGTTTCCTAAATGTAGGACATCACGTTATAATATGAAAGAAAAATCATAGGCTGATGTAGTGATTTCAAATATCCCTTCAAAGTTTTTTTGTTATCTTCCTATAATTCATTTTTTGAAACGTTTATTTGAAAATTCATATGATTCAAAAGGGTTAACATGGAATGCTTATGTGTGGATATGTGATGAAAAATTACTTTATCCAGCTGATTGTCCATAATGGATGAAAATTGTTGAGCAGTATCCTATATTTGGATATTAAATTAGATATCTAAGAATAAGGTTGTCCACATATGGAATGAATCCATACGGAACCCTCAGTAGCACACATAGTGCATGGCCTATTTTATTGGAAATTTACAACCTCTCTCCTGATGTTTGTATGAAGCGTAGATATTTCATGTTGAGTATAATGATATTTGGTCTGAAGAAACCCGACAATTATATTGATGTTTTTTTGTCACCATTGATTGATGATTTGAATCTTTTATGGGAGGATGGTATTACAGTGTATGATTCTTATAAAATGGAATATTTTTAACTGCATGCATTTCTTATGTTCACTATAAATGGCTTCCCAAAATATGTAAATTTGTCTGAATACAGTTTTAAAGAGCATAAAGCATGCCCAATTTGAGAAAAACAAACTTCATAGTGTCAATTACATCATGGGAGGAAAATAGTGTACATGGGTCATCAAACGTTTTTGCCTATGGATCACTCTTATAGAATACTAAAAAAGTCATTTGATGGAAAACAAGAATTTTATATTTGATCAAAACAATTATACCCTTATATGTATTTTTAGAGGGTGGAAAACCTTATCATGACATTGGGAAAGACACAAAAATCGGGTAATGATAGACATATATGGAAGAAAAGGTCAATATTAATTGACCTACTATATTGAAGATATCATGGAGTTAAACATAATTATGATTTCATGGACATGGAAAAAAATATTTTTGATAGATTGATTGGAACTTTGTTAAATATTAAAGGAAAGACAAAATATGGGTTCAATGCATTATTAGACTTACTATCAATGGGAATACGTTTGGAGTAAGCATCTACTCTTAATGGAAGACAATCATTTCATCCCTCGGCTTGTCATTAATTATCCAAGAGGGATTAAATTAGCTTTTCTCAGTATCTTCATGATATCAATGTGCCTCAAGGTTATTCTTCAAATGTAAAAAATTTTGTCTCATTTAAGGACTTGAAGTTGATAGGTATGGAATCACATGATTGTCACGTCATAATGCAATAACTTCTACATGTTGTGTTGCAAGGAATATTTCCCATCCGTGTCAAAAAGACTATAATGATGTTGTGTTATTTTTAAATTAAATTTTTAATAAGGTGATTGATGTGAATTCTAGGAAAATTTTGGAAAATGATTCAATTTGTATACATTGTTAGTGGGAAATGTATTTTCCTGCATCTTTTTTTTGATATAATGGGGAATTTAATTATTAATATGGTTGGAGAAATAAAGCTTTTTTGACCTATATATCTTCATTGGTTGTATCCTTTTGAAAGATATATAAATATATTGAAGGGGAATGTTAAGAATCCATATCGACCTGAAGCCTCCATTATTGAAATATATATTTCGAATGAGGTTTTAGAGATTTGTACAAGCTACTTGGATGAGGCACATCACATAGGTTTTCCTCCATCTCCCTATGAATGAGTTAATAATGAGGGAAAGGGGATTTGTGGATTGAAATTAAATTCGTTGTCATCTGAAATGATGAAGAATTTAGAATAATACATCTTGAATAACATTGATGATGCTCAACCATATATTACATTTCATATTTATGAGTTGAAACAAAGTTATCCAAAGAAGAAACATGTGTGGATTTTGAATAAGAGAAAGAAAAAAAATTTCATTGATTAAAAAGACCTTTCTTGGTAGATCAGATGTTTCAAAGACATTATAATGGGTAGTGGGTGGTCCATGTTAACATTTGATAACATGGTCCAATTATGACATTAATGGGTATACATTTCATATGAAAGCTCAAGAAAACAGAAGTGAAGTTTAGAATAGTGGTGTATTGGTGTTTGCAGAAGAAATGCATTTTTTGAGTGATAAAGACAAAAACCAAAATTTTTGAATCAAGTGTGCATTATAAAGTGATTAAATAAATATGGGAGGTTTATTACATTAAAATTAAAAAACATGTTCTTAACTATAAAGTGTTTTTCGTTAACAATAGTGTCAGACACGATGAATTTGGAATGGATGTTGTTAATCTGAATAGATTGAAAGACACAGTTTATTATTTTATAATTGAAACACATGAAAACCAAATTTTTAACGTAGTAAATCAATCAGATATGTAGTGGGTTGTTGTTTTACAAGGGAAAAACAATAGGTTGGTGAGGATCAACTTGATGGATATGTTTATTTCTGTGATATCCCTACTTCCATGGAACCATTAACATAACATAATGATGAGCATGTTAAAGACATGGTATTTTCCATAAGGAACGATCATGATGATGGAATTTGGGAAAACAGTCCATTTATACATTCTTAAATTAGAGGTAACATTTTTTTATTTCTTTTTTACATTTATTATTTTTATAAAATGTGAGATATTTTTATTTTTTTCATTATTAAATCATGTATTAAAACAAATAACTAAATGTTTTTGTTTGTTTATATTTACTTTAGTTTACTTTATCTTGTTTACCATTACATAAATTATATATCTATTATTTTTATTAAATGACAATTACCTTACCATGTTTAAAATGTTTACTAGGTTTAACAGGTTTACCATGTTTATTATAATTACCATCTTTACCATTGTTTAACATCCCTAACATAATATCCATGTTCACTATTACATAACTTAGTAAAATTTTATATTTTTAATTTACATTAGTATTCTAATATTTGAATTTTTATATTTGTGAACTAATGTTTGTTTTTATATTTAAAGGACAATGACATATCAATCAGTTGATAAAACACATTGTTTTGGAGATGAGCATATTGGTTATACCTCTTGGGAGGAATATTCATATTCCCCTCTTGATGTTCCTCAATCTTCCTAATGTACTCTTATTATGACAAAGAGTTCAAGAGTTGGTACACATGTGTGGACACATTTACCAAAATTATCACTTTCCCGTATGCAGGATCATAGGATATTCATTGAGTTTGATAAAGATGATATACTTAGAGGTACAAATTCCAATGATTTTAAGAGTTTTGTATCAAATCAAGGAAAGAGAAAAATAATCATTTTGTATGATGACAGGAGAAGTGTTACAAATTGATAATAAATCAATTTTGGGAGAAGATTTGGTATGATCTTTTAATATTCTTTGCCTATTATTTAAATGTTTCTAGTATATATAATACATTTAACCTCTTCTTTATCAGATGAAATTTGATATTCCTGACACTAGAGGAGTTAGGAAGAAATTATTATCAATGGTTGTAAAGATATGGAGGGATTTCAAATAAAAACTCTAATATGATTTCAATTTTGGTCATAGGAGTCATGATAATCTATTTCATAAATATCCTTTCATAGATGAAGACACATAGAGAAATATTGTTGAAAGTAGAAGAAAAGATTCATTTTTGGTATGATCAATGTAAACTTTTATATGATTTATTATATAAATGATCTTATTAATGTTTTGTTAATGATTTATTATTATTAATTTACATAAAATATGGAAATATCATCATGATATTCAATTTAAAAATTTACAACCTCGTACTTTATCTCGGGGAATGTATACATTATTAGAATAACAAATATTGGTGGAAAATTTACTAAAACTTAGAGCTGAGTCTTCAGCTCTGGAGAGGAGGCCCCTCCATCCCCTCCATTTAGACATGAAAAATTGAAGAGAGCTAATATGTAAAAAAGGGCAATGTCTATCAGAAGATTCGATAATCATATCTGAGAGGACTGAAAGATATATATTTTATTTAATTAAACTAACTATATTATTCATATCATTTCAATCATTACAGAAATGTTAAATTAATTAAAATAAGATTCTCCTGACGAGAATAGCTCACATGGGGTATTTACAGCTGCTGGGAGGAAAGATATTTTATCTAAAGAATTGAGAAATCCCAAACATCCTAGACGTGTACGAGGATATCCAATAGGTGTATTGGTAAGAAATGTGTTGCCACATTCTTCAACATCTTTCTATGAGTGGGTTTAAAATAAAAATAGAATCCTAGGTGGCTAATGTTAAAAATATTAATTCGGTGATGGAGGAAAACATTAGAGTATTGGTACAGTTCATGTTTGCAGACATGCAATGACAATTTCATACTGTAGCTCCCACTCGTCCACCTCCCCCTCCAGACCCCATTATTTATCCTCCACCTCTGCCAGTAGCTGCCACTCCCCTACCTCAGCCTCTGGACCCCATTTTTTATCCTACTCCTCCTCCGTAGCATCCAACTTATTGTGATTTGTATGTTGACGATACTCAACATAAAATAAGTGCATATGGGGTGGTATACTATATAAGATATACAATTCATCATCAAAAATTATAGGTAGAGAATCACAGGGTCTATGTACAGGATATTATAGATATATGAGGTCGAGTTCCATTACCTACAGATGAGGTGACAACAGTTTGACATAGCATCTTCCATTTTTTAATTTTTCATTCCAGACATCTACAACTCATTACCATAGAATTATGTATGTTATATCTTCTATTTTATTATTTTTATTAAAGTTGTTTTACCATTTGAAAAAAAATATCTTTTTATATTTATTTTTAGAAGAATACTTCAAAGTTAAATAAATACTTTATAGGCAACAACAAAGACAAATAGCTATGAAATCAGATACGGATTCTAGTAGTCTTGATAGATTGTGAACATATTCATATTTATTAGCATATCATTATGAGTTTCCAATGTAATATCATGTCTGTGGACGTCCAATAACTGTGGGTATTTTGAAAAATAATATCATTGAGCTTGTCACTAGAGATAAGTTGGGCACCAAAGTGGTGAAATTTTTTTCCATGTAAGTCTTAACACCTTTTAATTGGATTATATTTATACAAAATTTATAATTATGTATGTTTTTTATTAGGTATCTTTATAAAATCTTTGAGAAGAAGGAGTGGACAGATTTAAATTGATTCATAGACCCACATTTGATTTACCATGAAACACATGCATTGGATGAGGAACAAAGAGTTATTTATATTGCCGAAAGATTGGAACATAATATAGTCACACAATGTTTGATAAATCATTTTTGTTAGAGGTATGAAACACATATCTAGAAAATATTTCATTATATTTTAACAAAAAAACCACTAACCATATATTTTCTTTTATCAGTGATCAATGAATGCTAGGTGGTTTTGCCTAAGTGAAAAGCATTATTGGATATGCTTTATCTGTGACGATGTGTGGGAAAATTTTGAAGAAAATATTAGAAAATTAAGTTTCAATTTCTAAATATTTTTATATATTATAATGAATTTCAAATTTATCCCACTCATATTATTTTCTAACAGGGGATGGGTCTAATTTCAAAAAAAACATAATGAAACGAAGTGAGAATATCAAATATGTAAATTTTAATTTAAATATACATTTATAATTCGTACATTTTGATTTATTACATAAAAATAATATATTGAATTTACACTCATTGAAATAGAATTTTCATGAACAACATGGCTTCATCGAATGCAGATATTATATATTAAGATTTATTTATGAAATACTTACAACTGGAACAGTTGTGAACTTTGACCTGGTAAGATTTTCTTTTAAAAATTTCTATAATATTTCTTTTTATTTATTAATTTTACATGTTAACTACTATCCTTTTCATTTGTAGCTATTTGATTACCCTCACCCCTATAGTGCTCAAGACTTCAAACACTTACAAGTGGAATGGTAAAATTATTTTACAAGTTTTATTGAATTTTAGTTGTTTGTAGTGTAAAATGTAATTTTGAATATGGTCTTAGTAATTGTGTATTTGGTAGCCATTAGGTTGGATTTAGTTTTTTTATGTCGATATTGTATATTTTGAATGTTATATATGGGAATGTTTAATTTTTCTCTACTTCTTGTTTTGGTCAAATTTTGATGGTTTTTATGGTATGGATTCTGGTATGTGGGGGAGGGGTTCTAAGGGTGTGGGGGTGTCCAGTGGGGTGGGGGTATCTAAGGGTGTGGGAGGGATGTATGGTGTGGTGGGGGTGTCCTGGGTTTCCATGAGAGTGGGGGGCAGTCCAGGGGTGGTAGCATTTCTAGGAGGGTGGGAGGGCTTTCCAGGTGAGTGTGGGCTGTCCAGGGGGATGGGGGGTAGTCCCGAGGTGGGAGCATTTCTAGGATGGTAGGAGGTCTGTCCAGTTTATCATCACCCTTTTAAGCTTTGACAAAGAATTTACTACCCTTTGTATAGAAGGATAGATATCAACAATGTTTCCATGAGCTAAGGCATAGACTGACTACTGCCCCATTTTGAAACTACCATAGGAGGTCGTTGGGTATATAGTTTACTATGGCACGTGAGGGTCAAGAATAGGTTGTGTCCTGATAGAGGAGAAAGCAGTGATCTCCTACTTATCACTACAGTTGAGGAAACATGAGAATAAATACATGACCCATGACCTAGATATAGCAGAAGTGGTCTTTTCCTAGAAGATGTGGTGGAACTACATTATGGGTGAGGGGTTTATAGTTTACTCCATGCTTGAGAATCCTATGTATATCTTCTCCCAAAATTACCTAAATAGGATACATCATTTATGGATGGAGTTCCTCCAGGACTATGGCTTTGAGATAGTCTATACTCACAAGAATGAGAACATGGTGGAAAACAAACTAAGTAGGAAGCTAGGTTTACAACTGCTAAGAGAGACGACAGAGTAGCTAGCCATGATGCAAATATTCTTAATGGATATTGATGGAGCATCTTACCTATAGTTTATTACTATTACTCCCCCAATTATACAGTGATTATGGGAGGCATAGGTGGTGGATTATGACTATGAGGCTAAACGTGCTCATTTATCATCAAGACATGATCATGATAGATTTTCAATAGTTGGGTAGAATGTCATCCTTTTCAAATTGAGTCTCATAGTAATTGTGACAGTATTGGAGGAGGTGTTATGGGAGTCCCATATAAGTCATTTGGCGGTACATCCTGGAGTAGTGAGGATGTACCCGGACCTCCGACTTTAGTACTGGTGTCCAGGTATAATGAAAGTGGTGGCCATGATCATTTTGTGATTCCTTACTTTTCAGCAAGTAAAGGCCAAATATCATGTTATAGCCGGCTTGGCCCAACCACTTAAGGTACCATACTGGATTTGAAGTGTTATATCATAGACATTGTGATGGGGTTACCATGTAAATACAGTGGCCATGATTTCATCTCGGTAATTGTTGACTGACTCACCATGTTGCCTCAATATCTACCAATCCATGAGTAGGGACATGTAGAGGTAATGAGAAGCCTCTACATACAAGAGACTGTGAAGCTCCCCTAGGTTCCTTGGACGATTGGCTCAAATTCTGACTTTCACTTTACATCCAGGATGTAGAGGGGATTATAGGAGGAATTCATGACTCAACTATGTTTGAGAACAAATTTTCATCCACAGACAGATGGTCATATTTAGCATACCATACAATCCCAAGAGGACATGCTTCTTTCATGTGTCAAAGACATTGGTCGTATATGGGAGGACCACATTTCACAGGTAGAGTTTTCATACAACAATATATATCACTCTACCATTGGCATGGAACCATTTTAAGCCTTGGATGGGTGGCCTTTAGATCACATATTTGCTAGACAGATCCAGGGGAGTCATAACTCATGGGTCTAGAGATGTTATGGGCTACAACCAAGAAGGTTCATAACATCACGGAGCGAATGACGACTATATAAAAAGGTTATAAGTATTATTCCGACAGGATATGGATTCCCTAAGAATTTTTGGTGGGAGATCGTGTATACCCTCAGGTATAACCTCGATGACGATTACAGATATTTGGATAGGGAGGTGAGCTATCTCCGAGGATTATTAGACCTTTTTAGATCCTGAGTAGAGTTGTCGAGATGGTGTAGCTCTTAGCTCTTCCCCCACAGATGCACCGGGTGCATGATGTTTTCTATGTGTCACAGTTAAGGATATATATGAATGCTCCATCACACATCATCGACTAGGGAGAGATAGACATTGACGATCGGGCGACGTTTGCGGAGTTCCCAGTGGAGATAGAGGACTGACAGAATCGGGTCTTCTGTGGGCATTTGATTCCTCTACTGCATGTTCAGTGGCCGCAAAAGAATCTCTTAGAGAGAACATGGGAGCGGGAGGGCCTGATTCATGCTTAGTACCCCCAAATGTTTTTCTTAGCACATGTTTTGGATTTTAGGGATGTAAATACGAAAGGATGAGAGAATGTGATCTCTATGAAATTCTACGTATTTTTTAAAATTATATAGAATTTTTCTTAGACTGCATGCTTTGATGACAGGTGATTTCAAGACCCAGAGAGCCCGGAATGAAATTTTGAACATTTCTAAGGTACATTTAGTAAACGTGCGAGAGCGATTTTTAATCTTCATGAATAGGTGCTCAGATAAAAAATATGAGGGAACCATTTAACTCGGATCGCGGGGATTCTCCTAGAAATTACATAACATTGGACGGAAGGGCCTAATGGATCATTTATATTTTCGGACATTTGGAGAAAATTATTAAAAAAATTTAATATATTTATTTTATTACTTTTCTCAAAATTCAGTGGTGGATGATGACACTATGGTGTAGCGACGACGCGGTGATGAGGAAAATTAATGGATGGTCCATAATGGATCATTTGAAACCGTGATGTTATGGTCATAAAGACTCATTAAACGAGGATCATTAAATGTGGATCATTAATGGATACAACAATACTGAGCGTTTTATTTCTTTTAATAATCCAACGTGTTAGAGATTGGTGAAATATTAAACGTGGCGAAATCTCTGACGAATCGCTGGCAGAATCCCTCTCCAATGAAGAATGAAGAACGACGTGCCAGAGGATGTTTTTCATCATTCACGTGCCTCAAAGAATGGAGCCGGAAGAAATGTCGACATACTGAAACCTCGAGAATGAACACATCGCCATCTAAGGTTAATGAGGTAGGGGTTTATTCATTCTATGTATATGATGATTTATTCCAAGTTCTATAGAATAAACGTGGAATGTGGATCAACCGAATAATGGGTTAATATGTGAATCACTTGTTTTTGCGGGTGGATATTGTACAAGGGTTTGAATTTGGGTTTTACTCTTTATGTTTGGATTAATACAGTACCTCATTCATAAACTCTAATGTGGAGGGAGTGGGATGACACGAACAAGGAATGGCCCTCCCCTGTGGATTTTTATTGTGTGTTATTTTTGTATTATTTCTCGAGACTACGGAAAAGAGGGTTTGAGGCCATCACAGTAAAGGTAACAACTTAACGATTTTGTGGTCATAGAAGGTTTGAGTAACGGACCAATGGAATTACTCTCCTGGCCCGTCGAAGGCACCATCGGTGATGATCCACAGTGACAGCCTCAGGTGGAGGATGGTTCCGTGCTCGTCGGTATGACGTGGTAGTGAGGTGGTGCGATTCATATAGGCAACCATGGAGGAGTGGCCCATTCAGGTGCATTGGAGGCACACAGACCCGTTCTGCATGCGTGAGACATGGTCATCCATCCTGGTCGTTCCTATGGCACAACAACGGTCGCTTTTCTGGGGTGAGGAGACCATCCCGCATCAATCACTGGGCGATCGGGAGGCCAGGACACAGCTACGGGCCGGACCCATGGATCATGGGACCATACCTGTGCCACCAAGTCGCACCCATGACGTCTGGCAAGACCCACCTCCAGGTCAGACCCTTCCAACCGAGCTGGACCCGGGATCCCAATGGGACAGTTAGGCTAGACCCATTCCAGACCCATGGTAGACCCTTGGATCAGGCAGGGTTGGGTCGGTACAATCAGGTCGGACCAGAACCGACCGGCCCAGTTTCACTAAAATGCATGTATATCTCAGACCAGACGTCCACTTCATGGACCGTTAGTGGTTTTCCGGACCCTTGTGATGGGGAGGTCATTTTTAGATACACCACATGGCTTGGTTGGATTCAACTCGAATACAATTGGGGACTTTTTACTAAGATCCCATAACATATAGACTACGAGTCTGATCAACATGTCTTCTACTGCATTGGGACCCATACGACAAGATTGTACATTGGGGTTAATCTATGTGGGAATTCATGGCCATTAAGGTATGAATGATGGCTTCAGAATCATATACTACAGAAATCAATCGTTCTAAGTGCTGGAATCCAGTGGCTAGATGTGATGTGAAGAAAGAATAGTTGTCCTATGTGGGTCAGCACATAACAATCCTAATTGGGTCAGATCCTAGTGATGTTTTGTGGGTCAGCACCGAGTGATCCTCTATGGTTCAGCACCGATTGGTCCTCTATTTCTCATCACCTAGCGATTCACTATGGGTCAGTACCCAGCGATCCTCTTTGAGTTAGCACCTAGAGACCCGGTGTGGGTCAATAGTAGAGACTCTTGACAAAATAAAATGATATTTCATTACAACTAATCATCTTTTATTCATGTACATAAGTTATAAATGGTGTGTGTTGCATATTTTACTTTGTGCCATGTTTTTTAGATCCTTCTTGGTTATATTACCTCTGTGGTTTTTCCTTAGTGGTGTTATCCTTTGTGGATTACTGGGAGACCTTTGAGGGTCTTGTATTCCCTAATGAGTATTGGTATACTCACCCCTACACGGGCATCTCTCGCACCTGTTGTGTCTTCATTAGACAAAAAACAGCCTTGACCAGGACTTTGGGGAGCCAGGACATGGATATTCTAAAATGTGGATTGAAAGACGTGGTGTGCTGTAGTGACATCTGACAGAGAGCTGTACATAACCTTCATGTAGTATCCTTGGTGGAAGAACCCCAGAGCTTGTTTTTTTTGGAATTTTATTTCATTTGGTGCTAGTCACTAGCCTCTAGACTATGGAAGGTGGTCTTGGAATAGTCACGGAATGGGCCCCAAGGTATAGGTCATGAAAAAGTGGTATCAAAGGGTGGTCGGTTCTACTAGTAGAACTAAGAGTCGGTGTTTTTATGAGGAAATAGTGTTATGTGTTTTCACTTCGACATTCTAGCCATGGAGTCTAGTGTTTGGGCTGTGGAAAATGTATCCATACACTAGGACCATGAATTATATTTTCCAACTCAATTAAATAACACACTAGTTGAATGTGTTTTGGGAATGTTTTCCCCTATTTCACTTTGGGGACAACACACCATGAATAAATATTGACCGTGGAACATATATTTCTCTATAAGAATCCTCCATGAAGATTGCTATCAAATATTTGAGTGAGAGATCAAGATGATGGTCCACCGAGCGATGAGGTGTCAGTGTAGGGGATGCCTACTACACTAGTACCTTCGGGTGGTGTACCATGACCACCACCACCTATAGAGAAGTAGTTTCTACCAGCTCCACCAGCAGACAATGCACCCTAATTGGGTGTGCTTCACACATTCTAGAGAGAGAGGCCAATGATTCTTCGAGGTAAGATAGATCCTTAGCCAGATGAGGACTAAATGGAGGTTGTTACTTGGGTTTTTCCCCTAGTAGAGAAACATCTTGAGCAGATGGTATTTCTTTACACTATCCTTTTTCCGGGAATTATAGGGAGGTGGTGGATCATGGTGCTCTAGACACACAAGGATTTGACCCTTGACTTGATCGACCTCAACAACCTCTTTAGGGTGGATTTCATACTAGTGACACTATGCTTAGTGTGTATTTACAAGTTATTGCACCTGCATCATGGTATCCTGACTGTGGCCCAATACTCAGTGAGGTTTTCCAACCTCTCCCGCTCCTCCAACATCATGGTATGAGACCCATTATTTAGGGCCCAGGCCATTGAGAAGGGACAACAAGGGGAGATCAGAGAAACCATGATTTCTCCCAGCATTCTGACACTTGTGGGAGTGCTAGATTGAGGCCCACCAGTGGAGATCGTCCTAGCTGAGAAGAAATTGATGGTGAGAGCCTCCACCTAAAGACATGTGGCTGAGTCAACTGCAGTAGCCAGTAGGCAAGCAATGTAGAGGCCCAAAAGAGCCAGACCATCTGGAGGATGACCCCAGGATGCAGAGTCAGAGGTTTACAGCTCATGAGGTATAGTAGTTCATCTTAGGAATAGGGTATATTACGCATACAATGGAAAGGGGAACATGGCTTGTGACTATTTGAATTACCGTATGGATGGCCAGAAGGTGGTTGAGGTAATGTCGAGGAAAAAAAAGAGGATTGACTGAGGAGGTACACAGGGTGGCAGACATGGAAGAGGTGTAGGCTGAGTGGCATGCAGTGGCCGACAGTTCTAGGTACTACCACCACCACCCCTTGAAAGACCTCTACAAGCTCTGGGAGTAGGTGGACAGGGGTGGGGACAGCTTCAGAAAATAAAGGCCTATGACCAAGGCGCACAAGATATGATTAGAGGTATGATCTATGTCTACTCTAACTTATCTGTAGTTCATATAGACATAGGATCTTGTCACTCCTTCATTGACATGACTCTTGTTCATAGATTGGATATTTTGATTGAGCCATTGGCTCGATCCTTATGATTACAGACTCATACGGGAGGGGATTTTATGAAGGCACACTGCTGTCATAGTTTGATCATACACTAGGAGACAAGAGCTTCAGGTGGGATCTCCTAGTACAAGGGTCGAGGAATTAAGACATCATCTTTGTGTGGACTGGTTATTCACATTCCATTCTCAGATTGATTGATTTAGTGCAACAAGTGGGGTGTCCACCAAGATGGGACCACTTTACCCTTCACTAGTGAGAATGGGTCCTTTAAAGAAAAAGATAGACTTCCTTGTAGAAGGGTCTAGTCGATCAATCTCCCATAGTATAGAATAACCCATAGAACAATGGACAAGGGGAGTCTGAGATTTCTTGTAGTGGTGGAGGGGTATGAGGTTGCATTTATAGAATATTTCCCAAGACTACCTCCTCGTAGAGAGGAATACAACTGAGTTGACTTGTACCTAGGGACGACACTGATATCTACACCATCATATTGGATGGATCCCATGTAACATTGTGAGTTGAGCATATAATTGAATGAAATGGAGAGGAAGGGGTTTTTAAGGCCCGATGTTTCTCCATGAGAAATCCTAGTGTTGTTTTCCAAGAATGCAGAAGGGATCTTGAGGCTATGCATAGACATCCAGCGCCTGAACCAGGTGATTGTGAAGAATAATAATCCACTATTGAAGATTGATGGCCTCTTAAATTAGTTTAAGGGAGTGAGGTTGCTCGATGATCGAACTCAGATTCGGAAATCATCGTCTTTGGGTTCCAGATGAAGACATAGAAAAGATATACTTTAGAGTCCGGTATAGACACTATGAGTTCTTGGTGATTCCCATCGGCTTGACCAACTCCCCATCAGTGTTCATGGGACTCAGAAACATGATCTTCCCTCCATAACATGATTGTTTCATGGCATTATTATTTGATGAAATCATGGTGTACATAGAAACTATAACGACCCATACTTTACATACATTGTTAATACTTCAAAATTGAAGCACACTTATTACAACATATGACAAAACCACAAAGGACCGTATATGTATAGTGTCTTTAGAAACTGGGAAACATAAACAACTGGTACATAAATCTTCTACAGTGTCTCCCATTTATTTCATCATATCTAGGGTCCCTTTTAGCATATTCTACTTAATATCCATCTTCCTGGCCTGGGGAAAAGAAAACATAAAAGGGTGAGCTCAAATGCTCAGCAAGGGCAAATAAAGGAAATAAAAATCATATCATATATTTATGAAAATCAAACCTGCAAAAGAGATCATAATATCTTAACATGGAATAAATCATAGAAGTGAAAATGAGATCCCCATAATCATAACATAAAACTTGAAACTTTGTGGCATGCACACATAATCATGGAAAATCATTTCTTGTTAGTCATGACTCATTGCCAAGACTATCTTAGTGGACAAAGTCCCTTTCTGAACCGAGTTCACTCCTCGTTTCAGTCCTGTATCACTGAACCGAAATAACCTTCCGTTCCAGCCATGTCTATCTCATGAGATATAAAATCTTTACCCAATTCATTGGAGGGAGATATAGGTCCCACCCATCTTATAATGAATCCTTTCTTATGTGCGCCACATAATCATAAGTCATACATCATCGCATAACACATGTAACAAAAATGGGATTCTTGAAACATCATGACATCATAAAACAAACCATATAAGGTAAATGACTTAATAAAAATAATCCCTCACAACATAATCAAATCAATGTAATAATAGGGATAAAAATAGAACCCTATATTATCTTAGATGGAAAATAATTTTGATAAAACATTTGAACTCCATTCTTGAGGAAAATATCCTTTCTTCTTCAAAAAACATTTTTTCCTTTCATAACATGTCATACATATTTAAAATAAAAGAAGTTGATTACAAATAAACTTGAAAACTTGTAAAGGAATCATCTTGGAAACAATGTTTTGAAAATCCATTCATGCCGTATAAGTTAAAAAAAACATTCTTTGTACTTTTGTTGGAAAAGTCAAAAAGTACCTCGTACGAAAAACGACAAAAGATTCCTTTCATACATATTACTAAAAACTCACCGAAGGGTAAAAATGGATTTAAACAATTGTAGGTGGATGGAAATAATATTACATATTTATGAAACATGGATGTGGATGATAAAATACACCCCAGTAATTACCAAAGTAAAAACAATCTCGGATAAAAGTGAGATTGTGATATTTCCCTTACCTTAGGTCCGATTTGCATTGTTCATGTCCGAAACTCCTGTATAATGGTTTAAATAATGTTATTGACTTATTCCATAATCATACATATTGATATGATATCATATATGGTCATATTATTATCTTCTTATTAGTAATATTTCATTGTTACTTGTTACTCGGGTCTTTATAACTTTTTGTTCTTATGCGTGTTTTGTCGAATAAATTCTTATTCTTATCTTTAGGTTATAGATAATTCATTTAAAGAATGGTATTAGTGTATTATATACCATATTCATTCATTCAATTCATTTATATAATCATTATGAAATGAAGATCATGCAGAACGAGTCGCATCACATCGTGGAGACGGTATTCCGTACGTACGCACGCGCGGTGATTTCTTTTTCCGTAGGATGGATAGATTGTGAAATAGGGTTATTTCATACTTATAATAACATATCAGTATATGATTAATACTGATGTTATTACTTCATAATGAAACAACCTAAGAAGAAGAAGTGGAAGAAGAAATAAAGGTGAAAGAATTGGTAACGGTAATTACCTCTTCTTTGAAGCGCCTCTTTGAGACCTCCACTTAGGGCACTAAAATTGGTCTTTGAGGAAGACCAGAACCTCTAGGATGTTTCTAGGGAAGTGGAGAAGGGAAAATGGCAGGGGTTGGCCGAGCTTGAGTGCTCAAATTGGTGTGAGGAGGAGGGGGAGGAGGTGCCCTTTTATAAGGGAGGAGAGGGGCACCTTAGGAATATCTCAAAATATTATTTTATATTAAAGTCAAAATCGGTTTATAATGGCTCAAAAGGGTCTTATTTCGAAGATAAGGTGGGGATGGGCCGAAATCCTATCAACCAATAGGATTTAGACAAGTTTAAGGTATTATTTTAACCTTATCAATTAGATTTAACTCTAAGTTAAATAATTTAACTTTTACCATGTCTTTTTGTTTTCTTTCACTATATGGTTAATAAACTTACTATAACATTCCAAACGAACCCCAAATTGTTTATTATTAATATATATATCCTTATCTAAGTCATTTGGCCGAACATTAGATTTTTAGGAATAAAATAACAATTAATAATATAATATTTGATTTAAAAACTATTTTGTGTCAATTTTGACACTATTTGATATATGATTTTTGTGAAAGTCATAACAGAATTATATGTTCGAAACAAGTTTATTAAATCAACATTAATATATCATAGTAACCTAGAAAATTAGTGGAATTCATAAAAAGTCTTAAATTACATTTATTTTGGTGTTTATATTATCAATTATGTCAATATTTCATTAATAAGATAATTACTGCATCATCTTTGTGTCATAAATAAATTAAATTATTTGATGTCTAAAAATTACAAATAAAATATCATCATGTAGGAAATCCTTTTAGCTTTCTAATGAATATTTACAATCGAATTTATCTTATGTATAACCCCTTATTATAAATGATTTACTTATTAAACTTTGATTTTAACTATTTTAACCCTTCTTTAAATAAATTAATAATAAATGTCCTAATCTAATCCAAGTGGGCCTAAATGGTCATATTTTATTCCTAAGTTTGTTTTTGGTCGAATTACACTTGTCCAATAGAATTAGGACATGTGTTAGGGTAATAGTAATATCATATTTACCTTTACTTACCCTATTTACTATTAACCGCGGTAAAAAAAGTAAAAAGTTACTATTCACCAAAAAATTATTTTTATCTCATTGAACCACATTTTACTTACTGATATCAACCGTGTCTGTCGGATTTTCAAAATTCCATTCACAGAAGCGGTAAAATTATGTTTCATGCAAAATTCGGTTTTTAACCTACCACTTAGTGGTTTCACTATTCATCAAAAATTGAAAGTTTTCAGAAAAATACCAAAATTTCACTCTAGGCTAATTTCGATATTCTGAGTCCAAAAATGAAGTCCAATTTGAGAAATAAAATTTATAAAATTTCAAAAAGTGGTTATTACTATTCATAACGGCTAGTTTTAATAGCATATTGTTGTTTAGTGAAACTCGGTATTGCGTACGACACAAGCTATCGAGGAAGGTCGTGATTGCGTGTAAAGCAAGCCAAGAAAGTGTTGTGTAGAAAAAGATCCCTTTGATGATTTATATAACATAAAAGTCTCGGGTGTTACATTCTACCCCCATTAAAAATAATTTCTCCCTCGAAATTCGTCACTTTGTAACAAACAGATGAGGATACTTCTCCCTCATCATATCCTCAAGCTCCCATGTAGCTTCTTCAAGTTAGTGGTTCCTCCATAAAACTTTCACCAATCGAGTGGTCTTGTTTCGTAGGACTTTTTCACTACGATCCCGAATCTCTATCGGCTGTTCTTCATAAGAAAGATCTTGCTCCAGCGGTACCACTTCTGAGCTGAGTACATGTGAAGGATCTGGTATGTACTTTCTCAGGAGAGATACGTGGAACACATCGTGAACTTGAGAGAGATTCGGTGGAACCGCCAATCGGTAAGCTACCTTCCCAACACGATCCAGTATTTCGAAAGGACCGATAGATCTAGGGCTCAACTTCCCCTTCTTTCCAAATCTCATAACCCTCTTCCAGGGAGATATTCGTAAGAACACTTTATTACCCACTTCAAACTCTATGTCTTTTCTTCGGTTGTCGGCATAACTTTTATGTCGACTCTGAGCTTCTCTTATGTGTTGTTGAATAGATCTGACCTTTTCTGCCATTTCATCAACGAGATCAGGTCCTAGTAGCTTTCTTTCCCCAACTTCATCCCAGCAAGTTGGAGTCCTACATTTCTTTCCATAGAGAGCTTCATAAGGAGCCATCTGAATACTGGAGTGAAAGCTATTATTATAAGAAAATTCCACCAAAGGTAAGTGTTGATCACAACCTCCTTTGAAGTCCATAGATCAAGCTCTCAACATATCTTCTAGGGTTTTAATTGTTCTCTCAGACTGACCGTCTGTCTAGGGATGATAAGCAGTGCTGAAACTCAACTCTGTATCCAGAGTATGCTGAAGACTTCGCCAGAACGTCGAGGTAAATCTCGGATCCCGATCAGATATAATAGAAAGTGGTACTCCATGCAATCTTACCACTTCCTTTACATATATCCTGGCAAGCTGATCTAGAGAGAAATCCTCTCTAATAGCAATGAAGTGTGCAGACTTTGTAAGACGATCAACTATGACCCAGATAGCATTATTGCCTTTGGATGTTTTAGGAAGTCCTGTGACAAAGTCCATAGTGATTTTTTCCCATTTCCATTCGGGTATGGGTAATGGTTGTAACATCCCCTTAGACTTCTGTCTCTCAGCTTTAACTTGTTGACAAACCAAGCATCGAGAGACATATTCAGCAACATCTCTTTTCATGCCATCCCACCAGAAGTACTCTTTCAGGTCCCTATACATCTTCGTGCTTCCAGGATGAATTGAGAATGAAGAACTATGAGCCTCATCCAGCAGCTCCTTCTTTAATTCGGGGATGGAAGGAACACAAACCCGATTCCTGAACTTTATTATCCCATCACAATCAAGGTTGAATTCAGGAACATTTCTTACCTTCTTTTGTAACTCGACATCTTCTTTCTGTGCCTCTTTAATCTTCACATGTATAGAGGGTTGAACATTCATTTGAGAAATATAAGATTTTTCCCCTTCCATTATAATTCCAAGATCTATCCATTGTAAATCCATAAATATTGGATCCTTTGTGATCCTCATCATGGATAAACTAGCATGGTCTTGTCGACTTAATGCATCCGCCACCTTGTTTGCTTTCCCAGGGTGGTAATGGATTGAGCAGTCATAATCCTTAATCAGCTCCAACCATCTTCTTTGACGCATATTCAGCTCCTTTTGTGTGAAAATATATTTTAAACTTTTATGATCAGTATAAATATCACACCTTTCACCATAAAGGTAATGCCTCCAAATCTTTAATGCAAAGATTACCGCAGCCAACTCCAAATCATGTGTTGGGTAATTTTGCTCATGGATTTTCAACTGTCGTGAGGCATAAGCTATCACCATATCATTTTGCATAAGAACACACCCCAATCCCTTCTTGGATGCATCACTGTAGATCACAAACCTTTCTCCACTACAAGGCAGTGTGGGCACAGGTGCACTGGATAACCTTCTTTTCAACTCCTTGAAATTCTCTTCACATTCCTCGGTCCAGACAAACTTAACTCCCTTCTGAGTCAACTTGGTGATTGGATTAGATAATCGTGAAAAATCTTTTACAAAACGTCGATAATATCCAGCCAAACCAAGAAAACTTCGGATCTCAGTTACTGTTGTTGGTCTCGACCATCTTTCGATAACCTCTGTTTTTGCTGGATCCACAGATATCCCCTCTTTTAAGATTATATGACCCAAAAATGCAACTTTTTGAATCCAAAATTCACACTTGGTAAATTTGGCATAAAGCTTCTCCTTTCTCAGGGTCTTCAATATAATTCTCAAGTGATCTTCATGCTATTCCTTGCTCTTTGAATAGACAATAATATCGTCTATAAATACTACCACAAATTGATCAAGATAGTCTCTAAAGACTCTATTCATTAGATCCATGAAGATAGCAGGGGAATTAGTAAGACCAAATGGCATCACTATAAATTCATAGTGTCCATACCTTGTACGGAAAGCCGTCTTTGGTATATCCTCCCTTTTGACCCTTAAATGATGATACCCTGAACGAAGATCAATCTTGGAAAAGTATTGACCTCCGCATAGTTGGTCAAATAAGTCATCAATGCGTGGGAGAGGATATTTGTTCTTGATAGTGATCTTGTTAAGTTCTCGATAATTAATGCAAAGTCTCATTGATCCATCTTTCTTCTTAACAAATAGAACAGGTGCTCCCCAAGGTGACGCACTAGGGCGTATGAATCCCTTATCAAGATTCTCTTGGAGTTGCTTCTTCAATTCCTGCAACTCAATTGGGGCCATTCTATAAGGTGTCTTTGAAATAGGCAAAGCACCCGGTACGAGTTCTATTGAAAACTCAACTTCACGATTTGGTGGAAGACCCGGTAATTCCTCCGGAAAGACATCATCAAACTCCCGTACAATGGAAATATTCTTAATCGTGAGTTTCTCACCAACCATTTGAGATAAATAACCTTCATTTAGTGGAATCAATACCCATAAGATGGAAGAAATTTCCACTGGAAGGTTATGTTCATCCTTGCATTGATAGACGATCGTAGATTGATCTGGAATAAGAAATGTGACTTCCCTTATTTGGCAATCGATATGAGCTCCATGTAGAGAAAGCCAATCCATGCCAAGAATCACATCAAATTCCACTAAAGGAAGGATCGCAAGATTTGCAGGAAGCACTTTCCCACAAACTTCGATCGGAGAAGAATTATAAACTTTTGATGCAATTGATGTGCCATTAGGTGTTGTCACAACTAACTCAACATCTAATTGTTGAGGTAATACGGTTATACCCTTAGAAAAGTCTTCTGAAATAAAAGAGTGGGTGGATCCAGAATCAAATAAAACATTTTCTACTTTAGAGTGGATGGTAAGTGTACCTTTCACCACATCGTTATCGTACTCCACATCGCTGATAGAAATTGCATGTGACTTTCCTTTGTCTTTAGCCTTAAGAGTTTGTTGACGTCGACCATCATCATCAACCCTTGGATTTGGGCATTGATTGGAATAATGCCCCATCTCCTTGCACTTGAAACATTGAAGTGTAGTAGTTTCATTCTGTGTATCCCTTCCTTTGTTTGCGTCATTAGACATCTTCTTCCCATTATCACGGCATTCAAATGCCCGATGACCTTCCTTTCCACATTTAAAACATTTACTTGTCCCTTTAAGACAACTCCCTCCATGTTTCTTTCCACACTTTGAGCATAAGGGAAAGTTCATCTTCTTTTCAGTGTGCTCTTTAGAGTTTCCTTTGAATTCCATCTTACTCTTCTTATCAAACCCATGCTACTGATGGGTTACTCCAATCTCCATCTCGACTTTGAGAGCACATCAAACGATTTCCTCGTAGCTATTGAAGTCCCTTATGGCTAACGCCCTTCGAAGACTTGGTTTTAAGCCACTAAAGAATCGATCGATCTTACTCTCAGGTTGGATAATAATACCAGAAGCGTACCTTGCAAGTCTTGTAAAATTTGCTTCATAGGTACCAACAGATTCATCATCCCTTTGCTTCAGTTCAAGAAACTCTTTCTCCATCTTTGTTCGGAGAATACGAGGGAAGTACTTATTGAAAAATAAGTTCTTGAACTCGTCCCATTCCATAGACTCAATTTCATCCCTTTTCCTCGTATTCTTAACAAGATTCCACCATTGATCAGCATCTCCTTCCAAACGATACACTGCTAGGATGACTTTATCATGTTCAGAACATTGAAGAAATGAAAATATCTTTTCAGTAGTACTAATCCATTGTTCAGCAACTAATGGATCAGTAGACCCGCTGAAAGAAGGTGGACGCTGCCTCATGAAGGATTCAACAGAATGTTGCTCCCTCCTTTGCTCATTTGGAAATCCTGCATGATTCATAGCTTGAGAAAGTTGTGTGAGCATGGCTACAAGATTTTGCATTCCAGCTCCCATATCGTTTGGTTGCTCAGGGGGACAATCATTGCATTGCCCATCGCATTCCGCATTAACACGGTTCCTTCGGGTTCCATCCATTGACTAAAACCAAGAAGAATAGTGTGAGAAACACTAATTATAATAGGAAACCACATAATTCAAGAATAAAATTTTCATTCTTAAGGTCTTATCCTAGGTTATTCAAGGCCATTTCTAAAACACTAAGAATGTGTTCTATGCTTAGACTTATCCTTAGGGTTCTTACTAAGGCTTTGACATCCTAGTTTCCAAAGGTTGACTATACCTTTCCTCTGATACCAACTATAACGACCCATACTTTACATACATTGTTAATACTTCAAAATTGAAGCACACTTATTACAACATATGACAAAACCACAAAGGACCGTATAGGTATAGTGTCTTTAGAAACTGGGAAACATAAACAACTGCTTCATAAATCTTCTACAGTGTCTCCCATTTATTTCATCATATCTAGGGTCCCTTTTAGCATATTCTACTTAATATCCATCTTCCTGGCCTGGGGAAAAGAAAACATAAAAGGGTGAGCTCAAATGCTCAGCAAGGGCAAATAAAGGAAATAAAAATCATATCATATCTTTATGAAAATCAAAACCTGCTAAAGAGATCATAATATCTTAACATGGAATAAATCATAGAAGTGAAAATGAGATCCCCATAATCATAACATAAAACTTGAAACTTTGTGGCATGCACACATAATCATGGAAAATCATTTCTTGTTAGTCATGACTCATTGCCAAGACTATCTTAGTGGACAAAGTCCCTTTCTGAACCGAGTTCACTCCTCGTTTCAGTCCTGTATCACTGAACCGAAATAACCTTCCGTTCCAGCCATGTCTATCTCATGAGATATAAAATCTTTACCCAATGCATTGGAGGGAGATATAGTTCCCACCCATCTTATAATGAATCCTTTCTTATGTGTGCCACATAATCATAAATCATACATCATCGCATAACACATGTAACAAAAATGGGATTCTTGAAACATCATGACATCATAAAACAAACCATATAAGGTAAATGACTTAATAAAAATAATCCCTCACAACATAATCAAATCAATGTAATAATAGGGATAAAAACAGAACCCTATATTATCTTAGATGGAAAATAATTTTGATAAAACATTTGAACTCCATTCTTGAGGAAAATATCATTTCTTCTTCAAAAAACATTTTTTCCTTTCATAACATGTCATACATCTTTAAAATAAAATAAGTTGATTACAAATAAACTTTAAAACTTGTAAAGGAAGCATCTTGGAAACAATGTTTTAAAAATCCATTCATGCCGTATAAGTTAAAAAAACATTCTTCGTACTTTTGTCGGAAAAGTCAAAAAGTACCTCGTACGAAAAACGACAAAAGATTCCTTTCATACAAGTTACTAAAAACTCACAGAAGGGTAAAAATGGATTTAAAAAATTGTATGTGGATGGAAATAATATTACATATTGATGAAACATGGATGTGGATGATAAAATACACCCTAGTAATTACCAAAGTAAAAACAATCTCGGATAAAAGTGAGATTGTGATATTTCCCTTACCTTAGGTCTGATTTGCTTTGTTCGTGTCTGAAGCTCCTGTATAATGGTTTAAATAATGTTATTGACTTATTCCATAATCATACATATTGATATGATATCATATATGGTCATATTATTAGCTTCTTGTTAGTAATACTTCATTGTTACTTGTTACTCGGGTCTTTATAACTTTTTGTTCTTATGCGTGTTTTGTCGAATAAATTCTTATTCTTATCTTTAGGTTATAGATAATTCATTTACAGAATGGTATTAGTGTAGTATATACCATATTCATTCATTAAATTCATTTATATAATCATTATGACATGAAGATCATGCAGAACGAGTCGCATCACATCGTGGAGACGGTATTCCGTACGTACGCACGCGCGGTGATTTCTTTTTCCGTAGGATGGATAGATTGTGAAATAGGGTTGTTTAATACTTATAATAACATATCAGTATATGATTAATACTGATGTTATTACTTCATAATGAAACAACCTAAGAAGAAGAAGTGGAAGAAGAAATAAAGATGAAAGAATTGGTAACGGTAATTACCTCTTCTTTGAAGCGCCTCTTTGAGACCTCCTCTTAGGGCACTAAAATTGGTCTTTGAGGAAGACTAGAACCTATAGGATGTTTCTAGGGAAGTGTAGAATGGAAAATGTCAGGGGTTGGCCGAGCTTGAGTGCTCAAATTGGTGTGAGGAGGAGGGGGAGGAGGTGCCCTTTTATAAGGGAGGAGAGGGGCACCTTAGGAATATCTCAAAATATTATTTTATATTAAAGTCAAAATCGGTTTATAATGGCTCCAAAGGGTCTTATTTCGAAGATAAGGTGGCGATGGGCCGAAATCCTATCAACCAATAGGATTTAGACAAGTTTAAGGTATTATTTTAACCTTATCAATAAGATTTAACTCTAAGTTAAATAATTTAACTTTTACCATGTCTTTTTGTTTTCTTTCACTATATGGTTAATAAACTTACTATAACATGCCAAACGAACCCCAAATTGTTTATTATTAATATATATATCCTTATCTATGTCATTTGGCCGAACATTAGATTTTTAGGAATAAAATAACAATTAATAATATAATATTTGATTTAAAAACTATTTTGTGTCAATTTTGACACTATTTGATATATGATTTTTGTGAAAGTCATAACAGAATTATATGTTCTAACCAAGTTGATTAAATCAACATTAATATATCATAGTAACCTATAAAATTATTGGAATTCATAAAAAGTCTTAAATTACATTTATTTTGGTGTTTATATTATCAATTATGTCAATATTTCATTAATAAGATAATTACTGCATCATCTTTGTGTCATAAATAAATTAAATTATTTGATGTCTAAAAATTACAAATAAAATACCATCATGTAGGAAATCTTTTTATCTTTCTAATGAATATTTAAAATCTAATTTATCTTATGTATAACCCCTTATTATAAATGATTTACTTATTAAACTTTGATTTTAAATATTTTAACCCTTCTTTAAATAAATTAATAATAAATGTCCTAATCTAATCCAAGTGGGCCTAAATGGTCATATTTTATTCCTAAGTTTGTTTTTGGTCGAATTACACTTGTCCAATAGAATTAGGACATGTGTTAGGGTAATAGTAATATCATATTTACCCTTAGTTACCCTATTTACTATTAACCGTGGTAAAAAAAGTAAAAAGTTACTATTCACCAAAAAATTATTTTTATCTCATTGAACCACATTTTACTTACTGATATCAACCGTGTCTGTCGGATTTTCGAAATTCCATTCACAGAAGCGGTAAAATTAAGTTTCATGCAAAATTCGGTTTTTAACCTACCACTTAGTGGTTTCACTATTCATCAAAAATTGAAAGTTTTCAGAAAAATACCAAAATTTCACCCTAGGCTAATTTCAATATTCTGAGTCCAAAAATGAAGTCCATTTTGAAAAATAAAATTTATAAAATTTCAAAAAGTGGTTATTACTATTCATAACGGCTAGTTTTAATAGCATATTGTTGTTTAGTGAAACTCGGTATTGCGTACGACGCAAGCTATCGAGGAAGGTCGTGATTGCGTGTAAAGCAAGCCAAGCAAGTGTTGTGTAGAAAAAGATCCCTTTGATGATTTATATAACATAAAAGTCTCGGGTGTTACAGAAACAATGGAGGAGTACACTACATTCCTGTGTATAATCCTAGATGCACTCCAAGAGAACCAGCTTTACGGTAAGCTCTCGAAGTTCCGGTTCTTGATTTTGGAGTTCAATTATCTAGGACATGTCATCTAAGAGGTTGGAGTTGGAATGGATATAGCATGGATAGAGGCAGTGCCTTCATTGGAGCCACCCCAGAGCATGATAGAGATGTGGAGATTCATGGGGTTGGTTGGGTACAAACAGAGATTCATACGTGAATTTTCAAGAGTATCAACACCCTTTACATATTTTAAAAATAAGGGACAAACCTTGGACTGGATTGATATATGTCATTAGAGTTTCTTGGAACTAAGGATGAGACTGACTATTACCCCCATCATGAGACTACCAGAGGATGGACTAGGGTATGTTGTTTTCCACGACGTATTAGGGATAGGACTCGGTTGTGTCTTGATGTAGGATCCAGTAATGATTTCTTGAGGCTTACGACAGTTGTGAAAACATGAGAAGAATTATGCAACCCATGACCTGCAGTTCTGTTTATTTGTCTTTTCCTTGAAGATGTGGTGGTACTACTTGATGGTTGAGGGGTTTATAGTTTACTCTGACCATAAGAGTCTCAGGTATATCTTACCCTAGAAGGATCTAAACATGAGGTAGAATTGATGGTTGGAGTTCCTCTATGAATATGACTCTGAGATAGTCTATAATACTGTGATGTGGAATGTGGTGTTAGATCCACTCAGTAGGAGGTCTGCTATGTAGCTACTAATTAATGCGACGGAGCAGCTAGTTGTGATGTAGATATCGTTCATGGATTGTGATGGAGAATCTTACCTTCATTCAATGAAAATTACTCCCACACTCTTATAGAGAGTTAGGGACGGAGATTTGGGGGATGTTTACAACGAGGATTGACATGCTCAGTTACCCTTAGGATGGGAAACTAATGTATTTTTGATTGGTGGGCTAAATTTTATCATTTTCAGATGGCTCTGAGTAGAACTAGTGACATTGCGAGAGGAGGTGTGGAGGGTGTTCCATATATCCCATTTGGCGGTAAATCATAGAATGGTAAATATGTACCAGGAATTATGATTTTATTAATGGTGGAAATAGATGAAGAAAGTAGTTGTTGAGTTTGTTTCTCGATACCTCACTTGTCCGCAAGTCAAGGTCGGGCATCAGGTTCGAGGAATTTTGGCCCAACCACATGACATACTATAGTGGAAGTGGTATGGTATCTCTATAGACATTTTGAAAGGATTACCACATAAATCCTGGGGAAATGATACAAAATTGGTGATTTTTGACCAACTCTCAATGTCATCTCACTCTTTACCAATCCAATAGTAGGTACCTGTAGAGGGAATAGGATGATTCGACCTCCAAGAGATGGTATGACTCCACGGGGTTCTTTTGATGATCGTCTCAGATTGTGTTGCTCGCGTTACATAATGGTTGTAGAGGAGATACATGAGGCATTCGAGTCTCAGCTTGTATTGAGAATAGATTTTCATTCCTAGACATATAAACAAACAAAGCAAACAATACAGACCCTAGAGGACATGCATCAGTCTTGCATCCTAGACATAGGTCATAGTCTGGAATAATTCCTTCCACTGGTGGATTTTTCATAAATCAACTGCTATCACACCACAATTGGAATGGTACTATTTTAGGCCTTGTATGGTTGGCCTTGTAGATCACCCCTATGCAGGAGAAACCCTGGGGAGTCGGCACTAATGGGTCAAGATTTGGCACAGGACACCGTTGAGAAGGTAGAAATCATCAATGAGTAGATGAAGAAAGAATAAAGAAGGTAGAAGTCTTATGCTGACAAGAGAAAGAAACACTTTGATTTTTAGGAGGGATTTCATGTATTCTTTTGGGTATTAATCAAATGAGGATTACAAAGAGTTGGCCATGGAGGTAAGGTATATTCCTAAGCTGTCTCCAAGGTTTATCAGACCTTTTCAGATCCTAAGCATAGTTAGCGAAATGACTTATCGCATAGATCATCCCCCACAGATGCACCATGAGAATGATGTTTTCCAAGTGTCATGGATGAGGAGGTTCATGATTGATAAATCACATGTCATCGACTGGGGTGAGATGGACATTGATAATGGGTTGATGTTTTCAGAGTTCCCGGTAGAGATAAAATACTGATAGGAGTCGGTCCTATATCGGTGGTCGATTCCTCTGGTGTGTATTTGGTGGAAGCACCAGAATCTCTATAAAAGTACATGGGAGAGAGAGGCTCATATTAATGCTAGGTACCCCCACATGATTGGTTTGACATTTTTTTCTTTCAGGGTTGTAATAACTATGGTGGGGAGAATGTAATGTCTGAAAAATTCAGTGTAATTGTTTTAAATTTTATGGAATTATTCTGAGACTGCATTTATTGACAGAAGGAGATTCTGAGGCCTAATGATCCCAGATTGTAATTTTGAACTTTTTTAAGGTATGATTAGTAAATGTGCGAGTGATATTTTTTAACTTTTTAACCAATTCTCGGATAAAAAATACTAAGGCACTACTGAAGTTGGATCATCGAGATTCACCTAGAATTGACTTAACTTCTGCCGTAAAGGGCCTAGCAGAAAAGTTATTTTTTCAAAGTTTATGAGATAATTAATAAAATTATTTGAGATATTTATTTTTTCTTTTCTAACTATGGACTGGAGGAAAATGACTCTATGGATAACTGAAGAGGCAGAGATGAGTCACATTAATGGAGGGTCCAGAATGAATTGTTTGAAACTGCGACATTGTTGTCTTAATGACTCAATTTATGTGGCTTATTTAATGAACATCATTAATAGATGCAATGTCGCTGCACTTTTTCTTTATTTTAATAATCCAATGTGTTTGAGTTTGGTGAAATAACAAATGTAGAAAAATCTTTGATTAACCACTGGTGGAATCCCTCTCCAATGAAGAACGATGCACCAACAGATCATCACCGACTTTGACATGCCTCGAAGAATGGAGCCAGAAATGAAATCGACATCCTGAACCCTAAAAGAATAACACTTTTAAATTGAATTTAAATTAGGTAGGGGTTTATTAATTCTACTTAAGTGAAGATTTATTCCTCATTTTTGAGAATTAGTGAAGAACGCAGATCAATGGACTAACGGGTTGACCCGTGAAAAGAACATTCTTGTGGGTGGATATTGTGCAGGGGTTTGAATTGGGGTTTTACTCTTGCTGTGTGAATTAATGATTTCCCCCATGCTTAAAATATAAAATGGAGTTAGAGGGAAGACACGAATAGGGCCTGGACCCAATTCTATTGTGCTTTATTCTGCGTTCTTATGGGATGTTTTCTTGAGATGGGTGTAAAGAATGTTTGAGGTCGTCGCAGCAAATGGGATGACCTAGAGATTTCATAGACGCAGGAGGTTTGAGAAATGGACCACCTATGAGTATCCAATGCCCCTGAAAGGTATCACAGGTGCGTTGTGGATGGCCAGTAGTGGCTACTGTGGTTGGACGAAGGTAGCACGCCGTGGCGGAAAGGTAGTGTGGCACCTTTCAGAACATCGTGATTGAGGGGATCACTCGGGCGTGCTAGATGCACGCAGACCCAATTTTCCTACATGAGAAATGGTGAAACATCCTAATCAGTGATGTTGCACCATAGTTTCCACTTTAAAACAGTGAGTAGGCTGCCCCGTGTTGACTGCAGGTCCAGAGGGAGGCCAGAAGCGGCTGTCTACCACCTCCCAGTCGGGCGGACAAGACCTACGACTCAACCGTCAGACCAACACTATAAGGCATGACCCGTCCTACCAAGCTATACCCGTGATCCCAATAGTTCAGCTGGTACGGACTCATGCTTAACTCATGTCGGACCCATGGACTAGCTCTGGTCTGGTCAGGCCACCGGGTCGGGTTGGACCCGAACACGACTAGCCCCGTTTCACTAAAATACTTGTATCTCTCACCCCAAGTATCCTATTGACATGACGTTAGAGTAGTTGGGTCTCTTGCGATAGGCAGGTCCATTTTAGATACTCCACTTTAGTTTTGGATGTTTTTTTAGTATGGCGTGGTCTAATCGGAATCGAATCCAACTGGGTCCTTTTTACTAAATAGCCCATAACATACAAATCGGGCATCCAATCAATGCACCGTCTGATGCGTTGGGTCTCATACGATGAGAATTTATTTTGGGGTTAATAAATGTGGGACTTCTTGGAGGTTGATGTAAAACTGATGGATTGAGGAGAAGATCCTCCGGAAATTACGTGTGGACAGTGTGGGAATCAAGTGGCTAGATGTGATGTGAATAAAGAATAGTGATCCTACGTGGGTTAGCGTCAAGAGATCCTCAGTGGGTAAGCACTTAGAAATCCTATGTGGGTCAGAACTGAGCGATCCTTTGTGGGTCATCGCAGAGAGATCCTTTGTGTGTCAGAACCCAGTGATCCTATATCTGTCAGCACCTAGCGAACCTGTGCTGGTCATTAGTAGAACCTCTCGACAAAATAAAATGATCTAACATTATGACTAATCATCTTTATTTATATAGCTAAGTAATACCTAGTTTAAGGTGATTATTTTACTTTCTGCCACATGTTTTTCATATTTCCTGGTGGTATTACCTATGTGGTATTTCCTTTTTGTTGTTCTCCTTTGGGGATTACTGAGAGACCTTCAGGGGTCTCAGGGTTCTCATTGAGTATTGTTATACACACTGCTATAGAGGCTTCACCCTCACCTATTGTGTCTTTTGCAGATGACGGACATCCTTGATTGAGACTTTTGGGAGCCTACACTAGGTGGTTCTCAGAGGTGTATTGATAGACATAGTGTGCTGAAGTGACATCTGATAGAGAGTTGTACCTACTATTCAGATAGGATCCTTAGCGAACGACCCATGGAACTTGTTTTTCTTTTTCTGTATTTTCTTTTCAGTTGGGAGTGTATTCTATTCCTTTACATTAAGATTACATTGTTTATTCTCATTAGTGATACTTTGTGGTGTGTTATACTACTGTACTTATTTATTGGTTTTGTTTTTCTGTTTTTTCCAATTTTTCTGTGTACAAGTTTAAAGGAAATATCCTCCCTTTCATGGGATATACCTATCTAGTACAAGTCTCATGCCCCTTGAATATGGATGTCGAGCTTGGAGTAGTAATGGAAATGGCCTTGGGGGATGGGTTATAATGCCCTAATGCCATTTACCCAGATTCGGTGCATTATTACATAACATTGGCATGATCACAATAGATCAAATCCCAATAGGCCGATCTGTTTAGTAGAATTAAAAGTACTAGATACATTCATAAGTTTTAAATTAAATTATAAAATGAAAAACAACAACATTACCTTCATTGACTACATTCATATCCCTTGTACTTTCCCAAGACAGTAGTTTGTATCATGAGACCTACCGAGGCATCAGGGATATATAGCGGTCTCCACCTGTCACTTAGAAAGTCCAATGCATTCCTCAATTGAAAAGGTTTAAACATAACATAATCATTCGTATTAAAACTAGCATACGAAATGTCAATATGTTAACCATAAACCCTGAATGGTATATAAATAACACATCCACAGTCAAGCATATCACAAAACCTTCAATACAATATGGAATATTTGTATCATAATAAAACAACTTCAAAAAAGTTTAAAATCAATAAAAGGATGTTGACATAGATGAAATAAAAATTATTTAAAATAAGTACCTTTTTATATTTTGAAATCACTTGAAATTCACACAGTTATAAAAGATAAAATTTATTTATAAAATATTATTACAAGATTGTATGTGAAGCTTTGACAATGTTATAATGGTAGAAAATATCCACACCTGCCGTATAGGTTTTAAAAAGACATTCTTACCTTAATTTTTTGGAAATGGTCATAAAGTACCTTGTTTGGAAAATAACAGAAATATTCCATTCAAAATATATATGGTCAAATAAGATTATAAATTCCCTTAACCCATAATTTAGTAAATATAAAAAAAATTGAATTTCAATTTTACGGAAACACATATGTGGATGATAAAGAGGTCCTAGTAGATACTTATGTATAAACAACCTCGGATAATGAAGATATTGAAGAATTAACCCTTACCTAGTACTTCTCTTTGGTCGAGGGTACATTAAATTCTTGTATAATATTTAAATAATTATTATTAAATTTTAAAATAACCATATACATAAATATGATTTCATATATGATCTTATAATATTACTTTTGTAATAATATTTTAGTATTATCGTCGTTTCAGGTGTTAACTCATTCGATTTACTTTATTTGTTTTTTCAAATAAGATGTGTTTGTTTTGGATAGGATATATTTGATTAATATCAATAATTATATTATGTTCTTAAAAATTATTTTTAATAATCAAATGAAAATTATTCTTTAATTATTACGAGGGGGAATGAATCTCATCATGTTCGTGGAGACTGTAATCCGTACGTACGAACGAGCGATAATATCATTGAATTGAAGGTGGAATCATATATAATTGAATGTTATATCACATATACATAATAATTAATATATTATAATTATTATTTACATAAATTATATATCATTATTATACCCATCCAAAAAATTAATGTATTGAATAACAACTACACCACGACGTGGAGACATTATGTCGTAGGTATGCACGTATGGTGACTTTGTCATTCATATGACATATTGAATAATGAATACGGTTGTACCATTTTAATAATAACATCATCGAATCTTGAAGATACTGTAGTTATTATTTTATAATGGAAACAACAACGAAAAATTATGTGGAAGAAGAAAAGAACGTGAAAGAGGTTATGAAATATTTACTTGTACTTAGGGTTCTTCCATTTGATTTGATCAAAAGGGCTCCATATGTTGTCTTTATGACCAAATTATGGCCTCTATGATGAAGGGATGAAATTTGGTAGGATATGTGGGAAGGTTTTGGCCAAGACAAATTGCATTGGAGGAGTGAATATGAGAGAATGGGTCATGCCATTTTTTAAGAGGGTTGAGGGGCACCTTAAAAACAATTGAAATGTTTTTTTATAATAAAATAATTTTCGGTTTATAATGTCTCCAAAATGATTTATTTATAGGATAACTTGGGTATGAGTCCAAAATTGTTTGATAAATTGTTTTTAGATAGGTTTGGGTCACTATATTAACCTTATCTCTTTAGATTTAACTTTTAGTTAAACAGTTTGACATTTACCATGTCTCTTTGTTTTTTTATATTATATGGTTAATAAATTTAGTATAAAAATCCAAGAGAACCCCAAGTGGTTCATTATTAAAATATATAACCTTATATATATTCTCTATCCAAACCATAGATTTTAAGGGATATTATATCAATTAATAATATTATATTTTGAAAAAAACTCTTTGATGTCAATTTTGACACCATTTGGTATTTTTTTGTTAAAGTCATAACAGCATGATTACATCAAATAAAATTCATTTAATCGACCTTACCATGTAATATTATCCTAAAAAATTATTGTAATTCATCGAATGTCAAAAATTAGATTTATATGGTTATTTATAATATAAATTATTTTAATCTTTCATTAATAAGGTACTAACTTCATCATCATTGTGTCATAAATAAATGTAGTTATTCAATATCTAAAAATAATAAATAAATAACCATTATGTACAAAAATTTCTTATATTTATAATAAATATTTATAGCCTAATTCATCTTATGTATAACACTATATTAAAGATGTTTTAGTTATGAAAACATGAGTTTAACACATTTAACTCTTCATTAAATTAAATAATAATAAATTTTCTAATCTAATCCATGTGGACCAAAGGGAATAATATTTTATTCATATGGTTTTTTTTGGTCTACTTACACTTATCCTATATTATTAAGACATTTTATATGGTAATAATAATATCAATTTTACCTTTAATTACAATATTTACTTTTAACCGTGGAAAATAAATGTTAAATGTTACTATTCCTGAAAAATTATTTTTATCTTATTGAACAACATTTTACATACTAATATCAATTGTTTCTGTTATATTTTTGAAATTCACTTCATAGAATAAGTAAAATTACATTTTATGAAAATTTTTAAATGCTTTTAAAAGGTGGGTAAGAGATCGTAAAAAGTTAAATAAAATTTTTATATATCTAAACTTAGTATAAATCGACTCTAATGAATTACATTAAACATGTATAGGTATTATGTATATGTATTTTACTAAAATAAATTTAAATAAAATAAATAACTATTTATATAAAAATTCGGTTTTAAACAATTACGCAATGTTTTTCACTATTCATCAAAAATTAAATGTTTTCAGAAAAATACCAAAAATTCACCCTTATATAATTATTATACTTAGAATCCAAAAATAAAGTCCATATTAATAGATATAATTTATAAAATTTCAAAAATTGGGTATTAATTTTCATGAAAACTTGTTTCATTCGTCATTGTGAGTTAAAACTCCAAGTTGCATACAACGCAAGCTATTAAATTATTCAAAGGGAAACATACAGTTGAATCTTGGGGCACTACATTGTTGCCTCTTTAAAATAATTTCATCCTCATAATTTCTAGAGTTTTATTGTGTAAAAATGCTTGTGTGGTTCTTATCATAAGATCCTCAGGTTCCCACGTTTCCTCTTCCATCTTATGGTTTCTCCATAAACCTTTTACTGGATGAGTTATCTTGTTTCTCAGCACTTGTTCTCTAGTATCAAGAATTTTGACAGGCTGTTCACAACAAGACAGATCTTGTTCCAGTTCAATTTTTTCATAGGTGAGTACATGTGTTAGTCATGCATGTATTTTCATAACAATGATACATGGAACACATCCTGAACATTGGAGAGACTTTAAGTAATTTCCAAATGATAGGATACAACTCCATTTCATTCTAGAATTTTGAATGGTCTGATGTACATGTGACTCAATATACCCTTTTTTCTGAAACGTATAACACCCTTCCATGGAGATACCATGATGAAAACATGGTCTCCTACTAGAAATTCCATGTCCTTCCTTCGGTTATCGGCATGGATGTTTTTTCTACAATGGGATTCTTTGACTTTGGTTTGGATAAACGTAATTTTTTCTATTTTTTTCTCAACATGTTATCGGCCTATGAGTTTTCATTCACCAACATCATCCCTACAAGTTGGTGTGCGACATCTCCTTCCATATAAAGCTTCATACGTTTCCATATGAATACTTGAATGGAAGATATTATTATCGAAAAAGTCTTCCGGATTTAAATATTGACCCTACATACCCAAAATGTCATGTGAGAAAGATCTCAACATGTCTTCTACTGTTTGAAAACTCAGATCTGATTGTCGATCAGTTTTAGGGTGGTAGGTAGTTCTCTAATGATGATCAATATCTATTGCATTCTGAAGACTTACTCAGAATCTTGATTTAAAATATTGATCACTATCAGAATCAATTGATAGGGGTAATCCATGAATTCTTAAAAAAATTATAAATATATATTCTTTCCAGATGTTTAAGTGGAAAACCTTCTCCTATACAATGAAAATGTGCTGACATGGTAAGATGATCAATAATGACCCATATTGCATAATTCCTTCTCTGAGTCTTTGGTATCCCAATGAAAATGTCCATCGTAATATTATCCCATTTACACTCAGGTATGGGAAGAGGTTGCATGACTTCTCTAGGATGTTTCCTTCTACCATTCACTTGTTGACAAACCATACATCTTGACACAAAATTAGAAATCTCTTTCTTCCTGTTTTCCCACCAAAAATGTTCCTTCAAATATCTATAAATCGTGGTGATCCCAGGGTATATCGAGAAATTGGAGCTATGTGCATCATCAAAAAATTCCCTCTTTATATCTAGTATGTTATGAACACAAAGTCTATTCCCAAATTTCATTATTTAATCTTTATATATGAAGTCACTCAATCTCCCATCATTCACATCTTTATTCTTCTTTTGAAACTCCTCATCATAATTATGGGAACTCTTTATCCTTTATAGTAAAGATGGTGTGTAAGCTATTTGATAAAGCATAGATGTTTCACCTTCCATGTTTATTCCCATATCCATCTTTAATATATCCATATATATAAGATCCTTTTCAACTATAATCTTGTTCAAAAATCCATGATCCATTCTACTCAAAGAATATGCCACCTTATTTCCCTTCCCTAGGTGGTAGTGTATAGTGAAATCATAATCCTTGAGTAGTTCAAGCCATCATCTTTGCCTCATGTAGAGTTCTTTCTGTGAGAAAATTTACTTCAAACTCTTGTGATCAGTATAATCACACATTTTCACCATAAAGATTGTGTCTCCATATTTTCAGAGCATATATTATAGCTGCTAACTCATAATAATGAGTAGGATATTTTTTCTCTGAATTTTTAACTTTTTTGATGCATAAAAAATTACTATATCATTCTGCATAAGGACACAACCAAGTCCTTACATTGAAGAATAACTATAAAAAAACCCATTGTTCCATCATGGGAGAGTCAAGGTAGGATCATTGACTAATATTTTATTCAGTTATTCAAAACATTCTTCACACTATTTTGTCCTAACAAACTTAACACCTTTATGTGCGATCTTGGTTAATTGGCTAGCAACCAAGGAAAACTTCTGGATGAAACGTCGATAATAACATGCTAAACCAAAAAAACTGTGTAACTCAGTTATACTCATCGGTGTTGGCCATTCATGGATTTCCTTGGTCATGAAAAATAACCAAATATTCCATCCATAGAGACAATATGGACAAGAAGAGAAATATCCTGAAGCAGAAATTGACACTTGCTAAACATCCCACAGAATTCATTTCATCGAAGAGTCTGTAGAATAATGCGCAAGTGATATTCATGATCTTCATAGCTTTTAGAGTATACCATGATATCATCAATAAATACCACTAAAAATTCATCAAGATATTCCTTGAAAACTCTATTCATTAAATCCATAAATATAGATGGTGCATTAGTCAACCAAAAAGGCATTATTGTATACTCGTAACGCTCATACCTTGTTAAAAATGTGGTTCTAAGATTGTATTAATTATTCAAACAAAACTGATGACATCCAGATCAGAGGTCACTCATTGAAAAATATTGATCTCCATGAAGCTGGTCGAATAAATCATCAATGCAAGGTCGGGGATACTTTTTCTATATTGTTATATAATTGACCTCCATGTAGTCAATGAACAACCTCATAGAACCAACTTTCTTCTTAAAAAAGGACATGGGCTCCCCATAGAGAATCACTAGGGTGAATAAATCCATTGTTAATCAATTCTTCTAGTTGTTTCTTTAGTTCCACTAATTCAATAGTATCCATTCTATAAGGGGTATTTGATATGGGCCTTGATTCATGAATTAAATAAATGGAATACTCAATTTATCATTTTGGAGGATGTCCAGGTAAATCCTCTGGAAACACATCAATAGATTCTAGCACAATAGGTAAATCCTCTATTTTAACATTCTTTTCCTCACCCATAGTTATTTAATTATCTTCCCACCCAATAATTGAATTTAGTTTTGATAATGGGGGTGGATCTAGATAAGAATCAGGTGGAGACATTTCTTCTCTAAAGATAACATACTTCTCATCATCATCGATAATTGTAACCTCCTTCTTCTTATAATAAATTTTCGCATCAATGTCCAAAATCCAATCCATTTTGAGGATTGTATCAAATTCAATCATGGGTATCACATTGAGATCAGCAGATAAAGAACATTTATATGCCTTAATGGGAACTAATTCACAAAACATTCTTACGCTGATACTTCCCTTCTGAGTTTTGACTGAGAAATCCCTTGACAAATAAAATTGGAAATATCTACTTTTTTAGTAAACTGGGAAGATATGAAACAATTCAATGAACAAAAATAAAATAAAACATTGGATAAACTTGAGGAAAACAATAAATTACCTACCACCATGTCTTTAAGAGCTTCAACCACATCAATAGTGATCGCATATGCTTGTCATTTCTCCCTTGTCCTAATCTGAGGTAAGTTTCCTTGGCGCTTAGGACATTAATTTTCATAATGCCCCCTTTCACTACAATTATATGATTCAACATTAATAGTCTCTTTCTTCCTGTTGCAATCATGAGATTGATGGAATTTTTTGCCACACTTGTAACAGACTCCCATTCCCTTTAGGCAAGTACCATGGTGTTTCTTCCCACATTTACTGTAGGATGGATATTCAACTATCCCTGTCTTCCCCTTATTTATATTTATAGAGTGTTTATAAGACCTATTTTTCTCTCACTTGGCTTTAAAGTCGTAAGAAATATAGAATTCCTTTTCTATCATGATAGCCCATAAGACAATATCGTTGTACAATGAGAAGGATTATGGGATTAATGCTCAATGGAGAAATGTTTTTAATAAATCAATGAATCAATCAGGCTTACTCCTTGGGTTACATATATATTCTGCAGCATGCCTTGGTAAACTGGTAACGTTTGCCTCATACTTTGTGACATTCTGAACATCCTTCTACCATAGACTCAAAAATTGTCTTTCCATATCCTCTCGATGGTCACAAGGAAATTATTTTTCTAAGAAAATCTCTTTAAACTCCCTCCATCCCATATTTTATACTTTTTCATCTTCCATTATTTTTTAATTAATGACCACCATTGATCTGCATCTCTAGTGAGGCAATAAACTGACATGAAAACTTTTTCCCATTCACTACTCCCCAATGTGTGAAATATTTTCTCCATGGAATTTATCCACTACTCAACTACTAATGGATTTGTACTCCCATTGAATATTAGTGGGTTTTCCTCATGTAGAGGTCTAACATTAATCCTTCTAATTGTGGATCTTAGTGTTCCATATATGTAAGGTTATTATTCATAACCTGAGTGAGCTGTTCAAGTATAGTGATAAGATGATCTGTACTGGTTGCATCACCATCTCCACTATAATTATCTTGAAGAGGAGGGAAATCCATACATTGATTGTGTTCATTGAAACAGTTTTCACTCCTTCTACAAGGTGCCATTTCAAAACAATGGCATACAATAGATTAGTTTATGAATCTCAATACATAATTCCAAACTTCTAAAATAATTACCATAAATTGAATTCTATATGGATATAATCAGTAATCATAAAAATTTTATCGATGAGAATGTATGTACTCATAAACCATTATTAATGGTTTGTATAGAAAATTTTAGTTATCCTAAGAATATCCCCCAGGAGTGTCGAATCCAAGAGTGCAGTAACGCCTGTTGTTGTGCCCCAGTTACCATTCGAGTCTAGCTCAAAGTGGTGTTTTCAGGTTTTACCCCTAGGTAAATTAGTGCCAGAGCCGCCTCTACCTGCTCGTATACATAAAGGATGTATTTCATGGAAAACTCACAAAATCTATACAGAACCAAAATTCTTGGAAGATCTTCAATACTAATTCTCAATGTATATCTTAGGGTAATGTTATCTAATCAGTGTTTCTCTAAATCTAGCTTCAAAGAATTGTACTAAACTTCCACCATTACCAACTGTAGCACTTTGAAACCAGTTACATAGAGTTTTTCCCTTATTACATAACATTAGAATTCTCACAAGGGATCAAATCTCGAAAGGCCGATAAGTTTAGTAGCAGTGGGAGTACTAGATACATTCATAAGTTTATATTACATTATAATATGAAAAATGACATAAAAATTGTCTCTATGAAAAAATAAAACATTGAAAGGGGTGAGATTAGATGCTCAGTAAGGTTAGCAATATAGTGGAATTATTCATAAATAAGCATAAACATTTAAGGAAATGTATAATACTAAAACATAATCCTTATAAACATAAACATCAGTATTATATGGCCAATATAAATCAAATAATTTCATTTACTTATTCACATGGATTTTCTACTAGTCGAATAATCACAAGCAATATCAATAGCCAATTTCATAATGATGGAATGCATAATTCTGGATTACATAACCACATAGACAGGGCCTTGTGCCAAGACTACAAATAAAAATTTTTCATGGCCTTATGCCAAAACACAAGTTTGTCTCATTAGACCTACCGATGCATCGAGGACCTATAGTGGGCTCCACTCATCACATACTAAGTCCCATGCATTCCCCATATGAAAAGCTTTAAACATAATATAAACATTCGTATTAAAACTATCATACAAAATATCAATACTTTAACCATATACCTCGAATGGTATAAAAATAACACATTCACAATCAATCAAATCACAAAACCTTAAATATAAAATTAATTATTTGTATCATAATAAATCCACTTAAAACAAGTTTAAAATCCATCAATTTATGTTGACATAGATGAAATGAAAACTATTTGAAATAAATTAAACATTCTATTTTGAAATAATTTAAAATTCACATAGTTATAAATGGAACCATTTATATAGAAAATATTATTATAATCTTGTATGGGAATCTTCGACGATGTTATAATGGCTGAAAATTGCTGCACCCGTAGTATATGTTAAAAAAAGACATTCTTACCTTAATTTTGATGAAAATTTCAAAAAGTACATTACTGTGAAAACAATAGAAAGATTCAATTCAAAAAATATATGGTCAAAAAGTGTACAAATTACATTAACACATGGTCTATTAAATTGTAAAAATGTTTTGAATTACATTTTTAAGAAAATATGGGTGTGGATGATAAAGAGGTCCCAATAGATAATTTCATATAAACAACCATAGATAATGATGTTATTATAGAATTAACCCTTACCTTGTAATTAACATTGGTAGAAAGTATTTTTACCTCTTGTATAATAGTTAAATATATTTTATTAAATTATAAAATAACTATATACAAAAATATGATATCGTATATGATCTTCTAATATTACTTTGTTAATAATATTTTATTATTATCGTTGTTTTGACTCTTATCTAATTCGTTTTCCATTATATGTTTTGTTACGTAAGATCTGTTTGTTTTGGATACGATGTATTTGACTCAAATGAAGAATGATATTTAGTTCTGAAACATTATTTTTAATCATCAAATGAAAATTATTCTTGGATGATTATGATGGGGAATAAATCGCATCTCATTCGTGGAGAATGTAATATGTACATACGCATGAGCAAAAATATCATTCAAATTAAAGGATGAATCATATATAATGGAATGTTATATCTTATATAAAAACCCATTAACATGTTATATTTTTTATTTTCATCAATTAAACTTCATTATTATACCCATCCAAAAAAATAATGTATTGAATAACAACAACACAACGATGTGGAGACAGAAAGTCGTACGTACACAAGTATGATGACTTTTTCATTCATATGATGGATAGAATAATGAATATGGTTGTACCATTTTTATAAAAACATCAATGTATGTTGAATATACAAGTGATATTATTTTATAATGGAAACAACAAAGAAATAGGAAGTGGAAGAAAGAAAGAACTTGAAAGAGGTGATAAAATATTTACCTCTTATTCAGGTTCTTCCTTTTGAATTGATCAAAATGGGTCTATAGGTTGTCTTAATAACCAATGGAAATCCTCTTGGATGAAGAGAGGAAAGTTGGGAGGATATTTGGATAGGGGTTGGCTTTAAATACCCGGAACTTCCATGTAATTTTAATTAAATATATGGGAATTTTATGAGTCTGTGAAAATTGAGGGTGCGTGATTCCGAGACCCGGTGTTCCCAGAATAAATTTCTGATCAAATTTTCAGGTACGTTCAATAATCGTTCCAGTGGTTTTTTTAACATTTTAATCGATATTCAGAATTGGAATCGAAGGGCACCATTGAACTCGTAGTGTCAGTATTCACTTAAGAGGACCTACACCTCGACTATAGTCGGTCGAGGGTAAAGGATACAATTTGGGGTTTTTCGTGGGGATGAAAAAAAATACAATAAACTCTTAATTTTTTATAATAATCTTCCAATTTGAAGGATATGGTGGTGGGGACCATGGTGGGTTATAACCTCCCAACTTGAATTATCAGTGGTGGGGACCACCCGAGCTAGTAAAACCTCTAATTCAAAGCATGGTGGTGGGGACCACCCGAACCCCTCATTATCGAAGAAAAAAACCTCTCAAATCCCTTATTTAATTATGCCTACTCTCCTTTAATTAATTAATAGAATTTTACTTTAATTAATTACGATAACCTATTTTGTGCCTATTTTAAATTTCACAACATATTCTATTATGTTGGGTTTTCATTTATGGTGGAATTGGGGAAAGAGAGTGTCTTGGTGAATCGTAGAGAAAATCATTCTCCAACGATGAACGCCAACAAAGAACTCTATTCCTTTGACAAATATTTCTACAAACTTCATCGAATGATCTCTAACGACGAATGAACCGACGATGTTGGAAACTTCTTCATCACCGACTTCATCTTTTTCCTCTCCTCACCATCATCGTTGGAGGATACTTGTTTTGGAATAGACTAACACAAATCTGTCTCAACCGCGTACAATATGCAAAAAACATTTGAGGTATGGGTGTATTTGTGTGTTATAATATATTCCCATGTTCTCCCATTCTAAAACAAAGAACACAAATCAACATTATAATTACTTGATATGCAGTTGTTTTCATTTTCGGGTTTGGGAATAATCATTGCGGGAGGTTGTTTGGTTTGACTTTCTTTATTAAATATTTTATTAAGCTGCTTGCTACCACCCTAACACAGAGGGTGCAGGCCAAACGAACATCTCCCGACCTCTCATAATTGTTTTTGAGTTTTTTGTTATGTTCCACACAATGAAAGAGTGTGGAAATCAGTGCTGGTGAATGCCAGTAGCGGGGCTCGGATAAGGTGGCCAGCACACCGTCGGTTGTGATGATGGTTAAAGTGCAACCGCAGCCTTCACACCGCATCGTGCCCGGCCCACTGCTATGTTGGGCCACCCACCATGGGTTGGGATGCCAAGCATGGGTCTGGCTGCCCAGTGCGGGCCGGTCCATGCCCACAAAGAAACCACTTCTATTTGCCTCCAAAATGAGCTAAGGAGATCCCCCAACCTCTGAGAACTGGAACCCTCACATGTGCCACGAGTGGGCGGAAGAATGAGGGAAAATTGGAAAATACCGAGTGGCCCCGAACTTAAAAACCCAAACATTAAGTGGTCGCATAGTTAACCCACACGATTTGTAAAACTGTGTAGCAACCTTGTGGTTTCTATTGTCTCACCCAGGAACTTTGAACAGCTTTCCCGCAATGTTTGACGAACCGTGTGCCGCCCGTGTGGAGCCCACTGTCATGGGTGCTTGGTTTCCTATGCTAGCCGCACGGTTTGTTCAGTCCGTGTACCAACCGTGCGCCATGCACAACCTCCACACCTTTTGTCAACCCAGGTCGGGTCGGGTCGGGTCGGTCCAGCTGGGTGCGTCCAACCAGGTCGGACCACACCTGGACGAGCTTCGACTCATTTACGCATTTACGGCCATCAATTTGGAACTAGGTGTCCGTTTGATGAACCGTCAATGGAATTGTAAACCTTGTTGAAAGACGTTACCTTCGGTATACGCATTTGAGATTTGGAAAATGTTTGGAAAAAATAGGGATAGATCGAGCACAAATCCAACCAAGCCCTCGAGACTAAAATGATAATAACATACCATCCATGTTTATATTTTTATATTCTAACACTTTTAAGGGGATAGTGAGATCCCTCTCATGAAGTTCAAACAACAAAGGAAACTACTAATTTTCTAAACACAAGTTTAAGGTGACTAGAATCTCATTCCCTCAACAGTTTTCAAGGGAGGAAACTTACCTGATAGTCTGTATATTTCTCTATGTTTCCATCATAGTTCCTTGCAAGCTATTCCCAAGCTTTAATATATTCTGCTTTAGTGATATTCTCCATATTTAAGCCTCTAATAAATATACGATCTTTCTTATCAATAAATTTTGCATTCTCCCTGAAAACTTCCACTTGAATCAATCATTCGATCATTTGGTCGACGTATTCCCTCTCCGCCTTGATCTCCCAGACATACTCCTTCATTTATTCTCCATAATGCATGAGTAGTATCATTCGAATTTCTGAATCCTAGTCTTTTAGTCACTGAATGTTTTCCATAGAACCTACCTCACATTGTAGTCCAAGGGAAATATCACCGCCCTTCCCTAGCCTCGTATCCTCAAAATGCAGATGCACCTCCACTTCATCTACCTTTGAGGCTCCTTTCAAGTGTAGTTGAGGCTCTGCAGGGCCAACATTTTCAGTCTCCTATCATTCCTCTAAATGAATCTCATGCCCCATGATTTTACCATCTTTTTTGGCCAACTGTGCCTCCATCAGTTTAGGAATATAGAAGTAGTCCTTACGACCCTTAGGTTTCAACTTCATGGAAACTATATAGCTCCATGGGTCCCTATTTTCTTTATTTCCTTTCTTTCTCCTTTGGTTGTGAAGACATTTACTAGCTCCCTCCAAATCAGTGTCATCTACGGGTTGTCCGTATCCGTTAGATTCGGGCTCATAGGGATAGTTGGTGTTTCTTTCAAGCTCTTCCTGACTACTTAAACTATCAAATTGGTTGTTTAGTTTGAGGAAGGACAGCTTCCTCTCCAGGTTGATTCACTAACTGGTAATCAATTTTTTTCCAACAACATGTGCAGTCTTCTCGCACTCTTGACGGTCCTTGAACATACTCTTGCAAGTAGAAATCACCACCCTATCATAGTTGTTGCAAACACCAACACTCAGTAACTCTGTATACGTACAAGGATTAAGACTCTCCGCTCCTTTGGAATTTTGACCAGGATCTCCAGTAGAGTACCTTGGGTCCTCATATTGTGCATTGTTCAAATGGGAAGATGCCTCGACCACCACACAGTCTGGGCACACTGAGTAAATGATTTGCTCTTCCGAGGAATTGCCAGATCGCTCCGCATCCTGTTGAAGATCTCTGACACACTGGGTTTAGGAGGTAAGCTCTTAACTGGTTTCTACTTTATTTCACAATTTGAACACTCGAAATCCTCAGTGTTTCCAGTACCCTTTCCAGAACTGGCACAACCATATCCATACCCTTCAGCAGTCCTAATTGGGTGCTGGTTTGGAAAATTCTTATTGAAAACCGAATCACCATGCTCTTTAACCTCACCGACTTCTGGATTGCACATAATCAATTTGTTCTGAAAAAAGGAATGGAGGTCATCCCCACCTCTACCCTACTGATTCATCATGTTGTCATAAGCCGGAACATCCATGCCACCAAAACAACTTTGATGACATCTGTAAGAATCATGGCCAAGACGATGACAAAAAATGAAAAAAGGAACCCAAGGGTCGTAACACACCTTTTGATTCCATAATAGATCTCCTTTGATCGCAATGACAATGGAGTCCAACTGTTTCTTTGAGACATAAACTTCTACAAAAATTATCTGGGAGACTGGATTACACATGCTGCTAGTGCGGGCATCTGAACAGAGGTAGCGGCCGATCATATTTCCGATTAATGGATGAATTTATAGATTCTAAAAAGTTAGTGGAAGGCCGAGAAGTGAAATCCATAGCGATATGAATGGGGAGTCACACATCATATGAAAAATAAAAGAATAACCAAAATAAATTAAACCGACATCCATCGAAAGCTCAAGGAGTTGAGGCCCAAGCGTAGATCAGATCTTCCTCAAACGAAAAACGAATCTGGATATGATTAGAGTCTAAAAGACCAACAACCACTTGATCCAGTAGCTTCCATGAAGAGAAAACAAACATGTCGAAGGTCTCGACCGAAGGCCACTTGTTCCAAAAACGAGCGAGCAGGGTAAGATCCAGTATTTCCGAAGCATTCGTGAACTCCAAGGGAGCAATCGGAACTGAGGGAACACCATTCACTCAAGAGTGGACTTTAGGGCTCACATCAATAGTAGGAAAGTTAGGTAGAGAAGAAGGTCTAGTGAAGGGGAAAAATGAATGATTGCGAGAGGGAAAAGAGATCAAGGGAGTTGTATCAACCTCACTCTCCATATTGAACGGGCCGGGGAGGGGAGGTGGGGGCGCAACCATGACCTATGGAATCATCTCCATGTCCTCTCACCGAGATTAGGAGATAATAATAACATACAGACCGAGCGTCTGATTAAAACATCTTATATTGTATTGAGACCCATATGGAGTGTCGGTCCTTTGTGATACTTCTTCATGGGACTTCAAGGCAGTTGGAGTATCGACCAGTGGCTTGAGGAGCCGACCCTCTTAGAGACCAGTAAGCCTAGTGCGGGAACACAATAGATGGCTGTGATGTGAAGAATGAATAGTGATCCTATTTGGGTTAGCACTGAGCGATCATGCGTGGTACAACACCGAGCGATCCTGTGTGAGTCATCACCGAGAGATCATGTGTGGGTCAGCACCGAGCGATCCTGTGTGGGTCGGCACTGAGAGATCTAGTGTGGTTCAACACTGAGCATTCCTACGTGGTTCCACACTAAGTGATCATGTGTGGGTCAGCACCTAGTGATCATATGTGGGTGAGCACCAAGGGATCCTGTGTGGGTTAAGAACAAGCGATTTTGTGTGGGTCAGCACCGAGCGATCCTGTGTGGGTCATCACCGAGTGATCTTGTGTGGCTCTACACTGACCAATCTTGTGTGGGTCAGCACCGATCTATCTTCTATGGGTCTGCATCGAGCGATCCTGTGTGGTTCAGCACCGAGAAATCCTCTATGGGTATACATCGAGCGATTCTGTCTGGGTCATCACCTAGAAATCCTGTGTGGGTCCGCACCAAGGTATCCTGTGTGGATCATCGTCGAGTGATCGTGTGTGGGTCAGCACCAAGTGATCTTTTGTGGGTCAGCACTGAGTGATCATGTGTGGATCAACACCTAGAGATCATGTGTCGGTCACCACTGAGCGTTCCTGTGTGAGTCAGCACCGATCAATCCTGTGTGGGTCAGTACTGATCGAACCTGTGTGGGTCAGCACCTAGAGATCCATTGTGGGTCAGCACCGAGAGATCCTGTGTGGGTCACCACTAATCAATCCTGTGGGGGTCAGCATCTAGAGAACCTATGTGGGTCTGGCGATGTACTGATGATGTACTATGATCCTCTGTGGTTCGGATGATGATTAGAGATCCTTCATGGGTCTTCCTCTTAACAGAGTAAGATGATTCAGTAGTTACATAAGATAATCACTACTACTGTACCTATGTTATTCATGGTGTGAGTTGAGTCTGTACCTTAAGGTATTTTTGTTCAGGGTAATACCTTGGTGGTATTCTTCTATGTGGCGTACCTCTATGGTACTGACCTTCATGGTATTCCATTCTTTGTGGAACAGTTGAGCTCTGGGATTTATGTTGGACTCTATGTTTTCCTCATGATTGAGATGGGTATACTTGATAACATAGGTATATGTATGGGAATATTTATAATTAGGGTTTTTAGTTGATTTTATACTTTTTGGTTTATCCTTTATGTATTTTTTGAGACCTTGAGGGTCTCGGGGTCCCTACTGATTATCGTTATACTCACCCATTCACAGGCTATACCCGCACCTTGTTGTGTTTGTTGCAGAAGAAGGACATCACTAACCGAGGACAAGGGTACCGGGACTGGAGGAAGATCGAGGTGGACATTAGATGGGGCATAACATAGAGATGACTATTCATGTGTTGTACATACCGTTCAGGTAGGATCCTTGGTGGGTGTTTATATGAGATGTTTCAGTTTACTTGTACCTTTCAGTTTCTTGTACTTTCCAATTGGGCTTGTATTCTGGCCCCTTTTTACTTAGTATACTCAATCTTTTTACTATTTAGTTTACTTGAGTTCATATATTGTTCTGTGCATGGTTGTGTGTGATTTCTAACTATAAAGGAAATGCTTTCGCAGTTTTAGGGAATACTCCTTTGGTACTAGTCTCCTACGCCTTGTCTATGGAAGGCATGCTTGGGGTAGTCAAGACACAGGCCCTGGGGGATGGGTCATGAAAAATTAGTATCGGAAGAGTCTGTTCTACCGTAGAACATAGGAATCTAATCTTTTTAATAACAATAGTGTTAAGTGTTGTGAGTGTGGTCATCAGTTTAGGGAATCCAGTGTTGGTGTGATGGCCAACTTATCCATACACCAAGACCCTGACTTTTGATTTATGACTCAGTGTACAAAAACACTGATTCTGTGTGTGTTTTGATTAGTTTTCTTGTGTTTTCTTGAGTCAGCTCACCAGGTATAAATAAATGACTGTGGTACACCTGTTCCATGTCAGGATTTCGCTGCTTAGACAACTATCTAGGATTCCTAAGATAGTACACGATGATGGCCTATCGAGTGACGAGGCTCCGCTGTGCGGCCCTCTTACTATGTTGGAACCTATAGGTGGTGTACCAACAGCACCCCCACCAAGTGGGAAGCAGATTCCACCAGCTGCACTAGCAGACGATGCATGCCGACTGAGCACATTTCACGAGTTCCAGTGGCAGAGGCCTCCGATGTTTCGAGGCAAGTCAGATTCCTAGGTAGCTGAGGGCTTTCCAGAGGCTATGGTGATATTTTTTCGCCTATTTAAGCCACTAGAAGGGAAGATGGTGATCTTATCATCTAGTATTTTCATGTGAGTGACCTTAAAGATGGTCTGCTTATTGATGAGGCTTCGGTAAGTTGACCGTTTCATGAGCTAGTGCCTTCAAGTAGTGTGTTTTCTATATCACTGCCCATTGGGCAGCAGTTACCACTGGCAGTACTAGTAGAGGACACATTTACGATAAGTTCCTTATGTGAGTTTCATCATTAGATACCCGTCGGGATCCGATGTGATCCCGACTCACAGGTGGCTGAGAAATGGCTTGAGGAGGTGGTTGAGAGTTCTCTAGAGCTACTACAACTTCGAAAAGACGACATGTCGGTAGCTGATTATTCATCAAGTCCTACCGAGCATTTCTAGTACTCGATTAATACTATTCGATCAGTTCTTTTGGGATAGGACTTCCAAGCGAGATGTGTATAAGGACATCCGAGAAAACACTATTCATATATGCATTCCTACTAATGTTAGGGTTCTAGAGAGAACTGTTGCGGTTGAATGTTTTTTGGTTAATTGAATACCGCCAGTGAACGTTAGCAGTGGGAATGCAGGAAACTGGCCCTAGTCTCAGAGACATAGGCGTGTAAGATGTTTCAAGAAGGGGATGTAACAGGGACAGATGAATCTATTGGGATGTAGACGTGGAATAAGAGCTAGGAGAGAAGCATGGGGTGGATTAAATTTAAACTTGTTACAACCTTCCCTCTTTTTTGTGGACCCCACCATGCTCAAGGAGCTAGATGACAGGGGAAGGGAGTAGCTGCATGCGGTCGAGGAGTGTCACCCAAGGGCACTAGGAATTATTCGAGTTACGGAATGTGTCTACTACTAGCTGATTAATAAATAGAAATAGGCACCAATAATTCTTTCTTACCACGAATTTTATTCAAGGAAAAGATTTTTTGGTTAATCCATTGACTTTACCCTCACATATGGAGATACCTTTGGTAGGAGACATGATAATTGCACTTACACCGATGGTGTGTTATTTTCCTTGTGGTGAGAGTTTTCGTTAGAACCTCTTAGTGGCAGCATCGAGGCCTTACGACATTAGTTTGGGTGTCAACTGGACATCCACAGTTCATTCTCAAATTAATTGTATTAGGAAAAAATATTTTGGATTACCTACAACATTGGAATGAGGTTTTCCTTAGTCGAAGAAAATGATAACCCATGCAACATAGGATAAATTGAAGTATAGGAGGGTGCAACCGATCACTCTTGAGTTGGGAATATGTAACCTCGTGGAAGCATGAGTTTTGAGTTTTTAGTTGCAAACAAGAGTGGAAGAGCATAGGGACATCTTTTCAAAAGATTCCTCCAGGATTACCTCCCTGAAGGGAAAGGGATGCCAACATTGTCTAGGTACTACCAAAGATTTGTGCTACATTTCTCCAGAGTTGCAAAACCTTTGTCAGAGTTGACAAAGATGTGGACACACATCGTTTGGTTGGAGAGATGACACTGAAGTTTTCAGAAGATGAGGCATAGGGTGACTTGGGACCCCATCATGAGGCTTCTAGAGGAGGGTGTAGGGTACGTCGTATACTGAAATCCATCAAGGACAGAGCTTGTATGTTTCCTGATGAAGGAGCATGCAGTGATCGCATATTTTTCTCGACATCTGAGACAACATGAGAAGAACTATGCTACCCATGAACAGGACATAGAAGTAGTGGTCTTCTCCTTGAATATGTGGTGACACTATCTGATGGGAGAATTTTTTAAATTCTACTTAGTTCAAAAGAGTATCAAGTATATCTTTTCTTAGAAATACCAGAACTTGAGATAGTGGTGTTGTCTTTAGTTCCTCTAGGACTATGACTTCGAGATAGTCTATACTCCTGGGAAGGGGAACATTGTAGCTGATGCACTCAGCTGGAGATCTAGTATGAAACTGCTAGGATTGGCGATGAAGTAGATAGAAACATTACATATATCCTTCGTGGAACATGTTATAGAAGCTTTCCTTCAGTCTCCTATAGTCACTCCCCAACTACTTCAGCGAGTCATGGAGGTGTTGTGTGGGGACGCTGACTATGAGGCTCGACGTGCTCTGATATCCACAAGGTAGGAACCAAATAGATTTTCTGATGGTGGGGATCACATCAAACTTTTCAAAGGATGTACCATGGTACAACTGTCACTTCAGGAGGATATTTTGGGGGAGTTATACACATCCCTCAAGCGATACATCCAAGAGTGGTGAAGATGTACCAGGATCTCCGACGATAGAACTGATGGCCGGGAAAGAAGAAAGCAGTTGTATAGTTTGTCTCATGGTGCCTAACTTGTCAGCAAGTGAGGGCGTGAGGTACCAGAAGGATTTGTTTAGCCTTTGGAGGTCCCAGAGTGGAAGTGGGATGAGATATCAATGTAATTCATGACGGGACTTGCATATATGTCTAGAGGTCATGACTTGATTTGGGTGATCGTAGACCGACTCACCAAGTCGTCACACTTCCTACCAATCAGAGAGTAGGGTTTAGTAGAGATCATGGGATGACACTATGGGCGGGAGATTGTGTGGCTACATGGATTACCCTTGACGATTGTCTCCGATCATGATACACATTTCACTTCCCGGCTATTTATGGGGTTTCATGGGGCTTTTGGGATGTAGATTTGTTTTTTCACCTCTTTCCATCCTCACACAGATGGCTAGACTGAGCAGACCATTCAGACCCTCGATGACATTCTACGTGGTTGCATTATCGACTTCGGTCACAGCTAGGAGTATCAATTGCCTTTGGTGGTGTTTAATTACAACAACATATATCACTCCACCATTGGGATAGAACCTTTTGAGGATTTGGCCGGGCGACCTTGTAGATCACCATTGTGCTAGACTGACCCTGGGGAGTAAGCATAAGTGCAACAAGAGATGGTACTAGCTACCACAAATAACGTGCAAATCATCCAAGTGTAGATGAAGACTGCACAGAGCAGGCATGAGTCTTATTGCGATAGGAGACGATGACCTCTAGAGTTCGAGGATGGTGACCATGTCATTCTACGAGTCTCACCCCAATGAGGTTTGTAGAGATTTGGCCGAGGTGGAAAGTTATCTCTGAGGTTAATTGGACCCTTTCATGTCCATAGTAGAGTTGGTGAGGCGGCTTACCACTCATCTATTTCACCTCAGTTGCACCCAAAGCACGACGTCTTCCATGTATCCTAGCTGAGGAGATACGTGCACGACCCTTCTCACATCATCGTCCATGGAGATCAGGACATCGATGATAGGGAGACATTTACAGAGGTTCTAGTAGAGATTGAGGATCAACATGAGTTGGCCCATTGTGGGTGGTTACTACGTCTATTGTACATTCGTTGGCATCATGGGATTCTCCAGGAGAGAACATGGGAGCATGAGGCATGGATTCATTCTTAGTACCCCCACTTGATCCATTAGTTTGAGTTTTGGATTACGGGGATGGAAATCCCTAAGGTGGGGAGAATGTAAAGACCTAGAATTTCCACGTAATTTTTTTAAATATATGGGAATTTTACGAGTCCGCAAAAATCGATGGTGCGTGATTTTGAGGCCCGGTGTGCTCAAAATGAATTTTGGAACATTGTTTCGGGTACATGCAATAAATGTGAAAACTTGTTTTTGTATCCATTTAACCAATGCAAGGGAATTTAAATATGAGGGCACGGTTGAACTCGCAGCACCATTATTTACTTAAGGGGACCATTACATTGACCATAGTAGAATGAGGTTGAAATATAGAATATGGTGTTTTTGTGTGAATGAAAAATAAAATAAAATGAAATTTTACTTTATTTATAATAAACCTCCCATGTAAAGGCTATGTAGGTGAGGACCATGTGGGTTAAAATATCCCAAGTAAAATGATCAGTGGTGTGGACCACCCGAGCTAGTATAACCCCCCATTCAAAGTCTGGTGGTGGGGACCACCAGAACCCCACATTATAGAAGAAATATACCTCTCAACTCCCTACTTAAATTATGCCAACAGTCCTTTAATTAATTATTCCAACTCTCATTTAATTAATTAAGCCAACCTATTTTGTGATAATATTAAATTACACAACATATTATACTATGTTGGGTTTTCATTTTTTGTGGAATTGGGGAAAGGGAGAGGCTTGTAGGATTGTGGATTAACTGGTTCTCCAATGACGAAAGCCAACGAAAAACTATTTTCCTTCAACGAATCATTCTCAAAACATCGTAGAAGGATCTCTAATGAAAAATGAACCAACGATCGAAGAAAAATCGTCGTCACTGACTTCATCATTCTCCTCTCCTCACTGGTGCCATTGGAGGAGACTTGTTTTGGAGTTGACTAATGCCAATCCGTCTCAACTACGGACCATCATTAACAAACCTTCACAGTAAGGGTTTAGTTGTGTATGATTAAATTTTCCCATATTCATCCCTTCTAAAACAAATAACGTGGATCAAATATCTAATTAGTTGATCCACAGATGTTTTATTTTGCAGGATTTCCAATAATCATTGCAGGAAGTTTTCAGGGTTGACGTTCATCATTCATGATTTTGTTATGCTGCTTGCTACCACCATAATGTGAAGGGTGCGTGCCAAATGAACATGGCATATCCTCTCCACATTTTTCATGAGTTTTTGTTGTGTTCCTCACAATGGAAAAGGGCGATGATCAGTGCTGAAGAATGGCAATGGTGGGACTCGGATATGGCGTCTGATGCACCTCAAGATGGGATAAAGGTGATTGTGAAACTGTGGACTTCGTGCCACCGTGCGGCCTCCATGCCACACTGCGGCCTCCACGCCGCTAGCCCAAGCCACCCAGCTCGTTCCGGGCCTCCCAGCGTGGGCTGGGCTACCCAACAAGGCCAGGACAGACCCACCAATGAACCTCTTCGATGTGCCTCCAAAATAAGAAAAGGATCTCCCATATCCTCTGAAAACTGGATCTCCCACATGAGTCATCAGTTGGAGGAAGAATGAGGGAAAATTGGGAAATCCCGAGTGGCCCATGACATAAAAACCCTATATTTAAGTGGCCTCATTGTTAGCCCGTAGGGTTTGGAAATCCGTGTGCCAACCGTGCGGTTTCCACTGTCTCTCCTAGGGACATTGCACGACTTTCCCGCACGGTCTGACAAACCCGGTGCCAACCATGTGGAGCCCACTATCAAGGGTGCACGGTTTCCAGGGTGGATGCACAGTTTTTTCAGAACGTGCACCAACCGTGCGCACCTGCACAACCCCCACAACTTTTTTTGGCCCAGGCCGGGTCAGGACGGGTCGGTCCTACCGGGTTGGACCAGACCCGGACCAGCTTCAACTCATTTACGCTCTTTCATCCATAACATTGGCACCATGCTTCCATTTGACAAACCAGTAACGGAACTGTAAACCTAGGAGTGAGATAGTACCTTTGGTATACCCGACTTGATATTTGGATAATGCTAGGATACGGTCTGTTTGGATTGATCCTGAATCCAACCAATCCTTCGGGACTAAAAGGATAATAACTTACATACTGGGCATCTGTTTGACACACTGGCTGTTGCGTTGAGACCCATATGGCATGGTTATCCTCTGTGATACTTTATTGTGGGAATCCATAGAAGTTGTAGTATCAACCTTTGGCATGAGGAGCATACCCTATCTCAGACGATCCAGCCTAGTGTGGGAACCCAGTTGATGGCTGTGACGTGAAGAATGAATAGTGATCCTGTGTGGGTCAGCACCGAGTGATCCTGTGTGGGTCAACATTGAGCTATCTTCTGTGGGTCAGCACCAAGAGATCCTGTGTGGGTCAGCACAGGGAGAATCTGTGTGGGTCAGCACCGAGCGATCCTGTGTGGGTCTCCACTGAGCGATCATGTGTGGGTCAGCACCAACCGATCCTCTGTGGGTCATCACCGAGCAATCTTGTGTGGGTCAGTACCGAGATATCCTATGTGGGTCACCACTGAGCGATCCTATTTGTGTCAGCAGTGAGTGATCCTGTGTGGGTCATCACCGGGCGATCTTGTATGGGTCAGCACCGAGCAATCTTGTGTGGGTCAGCACTTAGAAATCTTTTGTGGGTCATCACCAAGCGATGTTGTGTGGGTCAGCAACAAGCAATCCTATGTGGGTCCGCATCTAGAGATCTTATGTTGTTCTGACGACGTAATGATGATATACTACGATCCTCTGTGGGTCTGATGATGATCAGCGATCCTTTTGTGGGTCTTCCTCTTAACATAGTACGATGATTCAGTAGTAACATATAATCATCACAACTACTGTACCTATGTTATACCTAGTGTGAGATGAGTTTTTACCTTGTGGTATTTTTGTTCATGGTAATACCTTGATGGAATTCTTCTGTGTGGCGTACATGTGTTGTACTTAACTTCGTGGTATTCCTTCTTTTGTAGAATAGTTGAGCTTTATTATTTGAGTTGGACTCTGTGATTTACTCATTATTGAGATGGGTATACATGATAACTCGGGTATATGTTGGGGCATATACCTAATTAGGGTTGTCAGTTGGTTTTAATTCTTTGTTGTTTATCCTTTGTGGATTTTGTGAGACCTTGAGGGTTTCAGGGTCTCTACTAAGTATCGTTATACTCACCCCACCAATTCCATTCCCACACCCTGTTGTGTTTGGTGTAGACGATAGGCAGCGCTAATTAAGGAAGAGGGTACCAGGACTAAAGGTAGCTCGAGGTGGACATTAGACGAGGCATACCACATTGACGACGGTTCGAGAGTTGTACCTACCCTTTAAGTAGGATCCATGGCCAGAGTTCACAGGAGCTATTTCAGTTTACTTGTACCTTTTAGTTTCATGTAATTTCCAGTTGTTCTTTTATCCTGGACCCATTTTACTTACTGTTCTCACTCTTTTTACTATGCAGTTTACTTGAGATTGTATCTTGTTGTGTTCTTTGTTGCATGTGCATTCAGGTTATAAAGGAAATGTCATCCCAGTTTTAGGGAATACGCCTTTAGTGTTAGTGTCTGACCTTTAGCCTATGAAAGGAGGGCTTTGGAGAGTCATGGTACATGTCCTGGGGGATGGCTGTTACATTGGTCAAGCCATGTAGCTTTGGAGGTGTGAATTTGAGAGAAGAGGGCATGCCATTTTATAAGAGAGGTGGGGGCACCATAGGAAATGATTGAAATATTATTTAACAATAAAATCATTTTCGATATATAATGGCTCCAAAATGATTTATTTTGAGATTAAGGTGGGGACAGGTCAAAAACCACTCAACCAATAGGGTTTAGACAGGTTTGGGTCACCGTATTAACCTTATCTTTTTTATTTATCTTCTAGTTAAATAGTATGCCATTTACCATGTCACTTTGTATTTTTATATTATATGATTAATAAACATATTATAACAAACCAAAAGAACCCAATGAATTTCATTATTAATATATATAGGATTATATAATACTTTGGCTAAACATTATATTTTTAGGAATATTATATCAATTAATAATATAATTTTTTTAAAAAAACTATTTTTTTCAATTTTGACACTATTTGGTAATTTGATTTTGTTAAAGTAATAAAACTATGATTACATTAAAAATTTTCATTTAACCAACCCTAAAGTATAATATTAACCTAGAAAATTAGTGTAACTCATCAAAAGTCTCAAATTAGATTTATTTTGATATTTATGATATCAATTATTTTAATCATTTCTTAATCTCGTAGTTACTGTATCATCATTATGTCATAATTAAATTTCATTATTTAATGTAAAACATTTATAAATAAAATACCATTATGTAGGGAATTTTTTTAGCTTTATAATTAATATTTATAGTCGAATTTATCTAATGTATAACACTATATTAAAAATGATTTAGTTACAAAAAATTGAGTTTAACACTTTTAACACTTTTTTAAATTAAATAATAATAAATGTTCTGATCAAATCCATTAGAACTAACGGGGATAATATTGTATTCCAACGGTTTTTTTGGCCAAATTACACTTATAAAATATAATTGGGACATGTGTTAGTGTAATAATATTTTCATTTTACCTTTAATTAACCTATTTAATTTAAATCGTGGTAAATAAAAGTTAAAAGTTACTATTCACCAAAAATTATTTTCATCTTATTGAACCACATTTTACTTACTAATATCAACTCTATCTATCATAATTTTAAAATTCAATTCATATAAGTAGTAAAATTAAGTTTAATGCAAAATTGAAAATGCTCTAATGAAGTTGGTGAAAGATGGTAAAAAGTTCAATAAAAAAATTTTTATATAAACTTATTATAAAATGACTCTAATGAATAAAATTGAACATATATAGGTATTATGTATCTATTTTGATGTAAAATAAATTTAAATAAAATAAATAATTATTTAAATAAACATTTGGTTTTAAACAATAACGTAGTGTTTTTAACTATTCATAAAAAATTGAATGTTTTCAGGAAAATACCAAAAATTCACCCTAAGATAATTTCGATATTCCAAATCCGAAAATGAAATCCATTTTGAATGATAAAATTTATAAAATTTCAAAAGTGGGTATTACTATTTATAACGGCTAGTTTCATTGGTCGTGGTGTGTTAAAACTCCAAGTTGCGTACAACGCAAGCAACTGCATTATTCAAAGGGAAACTTACCGTGGAAGCATGGGGTCTTACGGGGGTGATGAAAATTCAATATTCATCCCCATCATTATTGGGTGGTTATTTTTTCGATTTAATATTTATATATTATATTTAGGGAATTTTAATTCTTATTTAATTTAAATAATTTACATATATTCTTACCTTCTATCCTTTGGAAAATGATAACATTATTCTTGTATCTTTGTGAACTACCACCTCTATAAAACAATGTGAATTTATTTTTTCATTTCATCTTTATGTGGATGTAATAAGTATAGATTCAATGAATATTTATGATATTAATGATATTATTATGATCCTAAAAATTTGAATTTGAATTTACTATTCTTTCTTTTCACCCTTGAAAAAGTTGAAACGTCATTCCTTCATTTGTGTGGCATTATGTATCCATCAAGTGATGGTTGATGTGTTGGGATATAGTCCGTAAACAGGGGAAACATATAAATATTATTCCACTATTAATGATTTTGTATTTCTTTTTGGATCATGATAATACCGACCACTTCATCCATCAATTAAACATATGTTTTTTCTATCCTTTAAATTAAAACCATGTTGTGTTTGTACAGTGATGTTTTATTTATAATTTCTATGTTTATTTGTAAAATTTTATATTTATCACTCAGTTGTTTATTAATGGTACGCACTGTTTTATATATTTTATTTAAAATTACTATTTTATGGGCATAGAAGTCCAATGTGTGGATTCCCCATGTCAAAATTTTCATTAATTTTTATCATTTTATTTTTATGATTTGTGGGTAAAATATTTCCTACTCAGTATTGTTTTAATTCTTTGTAACTAGTTTTATGACCATGGGGATCAAGAATGTATTTTAGGACTTGTGAATAATTTTTTTGTGGACGGGTTGGGTCAACCCTTGTAGGGTAATTAAATAATGGTATTAGAGTTTTTTCTTTTTTTTTACTGTTTAATGTTATAATGGAGATATAAATTTCAGAACCTAAAAGACAGTTATAAGAAGATTCTATCTTGATCTTACTCATTTTTTTCTTCACCATGTTGTTTGAAATCATAATTTTTGAATTTTATTTGATTTTTTTTTATTATTTCAATAGTGTTTCAATAACAATTTTGTTTTATAATGTGTTTTTTAAATTTATTTGTTTTTGGAGTGAATATTGAAGTAGAACATGGGATACATGGCTGCACAAAATATTATTTTAAACCATGTAGAGCCAATTGACTTGGTCATTATAAATATTTTATGGTAATTGCATGGTTTTCAAATAACCAGCCAAACTATGATGACAAATTGTGTGAAATTATACACACCCAAAAATTATTATTTAGACCAATTTTAATTTCTATTAGTCTTAATGTGGATTTCATTTGATAGATTTAATTTAAATAGTATTAAATGGAGTTTCATAACATTGGAAAGATTCTTGTTTCCTTCTTTCTTTAGGGTTTACCTATGTTATGTGATTTTATATTCTAGTTATTTTTAAAATTATGCTCATAAATTATTGGTTTATTAAACTTATTTTGTTTTCCATTTTATGTTTTTCTTGTGATGGGATGTGGTTATTGTAGAGTGTTCATGGGTACCAATGGTTGTATTCTTGGGTATTTTTGATAAGTTTTATAGTAGTTTATATTACGAATAGGAAGTAAGTTAAATGGGTTTTACTATGTTTACAATATATCAGTGTTCTGTGAGCGAGGCTAGAGGTTTTTTCTATGAAATAATGACCCAAGGTATGATCAAATATTTTTTTATTGAATCCTATTTTAGTTTATTTCTCCCTTTTTAGAGATATTGGTGATATTTTTCACCTTAATTATTTATTTTTATTGTTATTTTTACGTTCTTTTGAGATTTTTAATTTGTTTCTTGAGTTATTATTTGTGGTTATCTGTAAAGCCCCGACCCAAGTTACCCAAAATTAGTGAATTATTACATAACATTGGCATGATACAAGGAATCATGTCCCAAAATAATGATCAGTTTAATATCCTTGGAAGTACTAGATACATACATAAGTGTAACATTACATCATGAAATAAAAAAACAGTATTGTGACCCCTTTGAACAGTCTTATATCCCTTAGCTGATTCTTTCAGGTCAATCATAGTATACATCTATGAATCCTAGGATAAATAAAACATAAAAATGAGATGAGCTGAGATGCACAGTAAGGATATCAATATAGTGGAAACTTCTTTAAATAGGAATAAACATTTCAGATAATGTATAAGACCAAAACACAAGGCCTTTAAACATAAACTTCAACATAATATGTAAAATATAAATCAAATAATTCCATTTACATATTCACATAGAAATTCTACTAGTCGAATAATCACCTGTAATATCAATAGCCAATTTCATAATAATGGAATGAATAATGGTGGACATCAAAACCATATAGTCAAGGCCTTGTTCCTAGACTAAAAATATGATTTTGTCAAGGACTTATGCCAAGACACTAGTTTGTCTCATGAGGGCTACCAATGCATCGAGGTGCTATAGCGGGCTCCATCGATCACTTAATATGTAAAATTGTTTAATCATATGAATGGTTGAAACATAATCAAAACATTGTTATTAAAACTAGCATACAAAATGTAAATATTTTAACCAACAACCATGAATGGCATAAAAATAGCACATACACAGTCAAAAATAATTCATTCAATATAATATGGATGATTGTATTATAATCAATCAACCTCAATCAAGAATAAAATACATTAAAGGATATTGACATAAATTAAAATATTCATTAATACTATTTGGGAGAAATATACCTTTTTTCTTGAAAACATTTAAATGAGGCACTTTTTATCAAAGAAGTCGTTTAAAATAGATTTTTGAATCAAAGTGTCTCATAAAACATTGAAACTTTTAAAAGGAATTTTGATTTTAAAACATTCAATACCATATAAATAAAAACATTAAGCCATTATACAAACATGGACATTAATGAGAATTATTTAGAAGAATAGTTACTAAAAAATTAAAAAATAAATTTTAGTTAAAGAGTTACTAACAAAACAAGAGACTCTTGAACACAAGTAATTGTGGAATAACATTAATGAAAAAATTATAATGTCCTGAGAATAATGGGATTCATGATATAATATGTCAAAATACTTTATATGCACCATATAAAAGTTATTTGGTGAATAACGACAAAGAGGTCTCAAAGGAATGTAAATTGATACGAAATACCTTATAAAGAATGTAACATTTGATTAAGGATAAATCAATGAAATAATTATGTGTGAAAAATATAAAAAAACAATATAATTTTATATTCAATGTAAATCAATAATATTACATTCAAACATATTCTTGTAAAAACAAAACCAATGACATCAATGTTTAACTCAATGAATTGAAATTGAGTTAAGACTACCCTTAACAAGTACATATCAATGCAATGTGAATTTATCAATGGAGTGACTATGTGTATCAAATTTAAATCCATAGAAAGGGGATTTTAAATTACTACATAAATAATAAATAGTGAGTCCCCACATAATCATGCTGTAAAATAATTAATGAAGTATGTGTAATGCCCAATGAGTGGAAATTGAAATTTGAAATTTCTTTAACCATTTCTAAACTTACAAAAAATACACCCCATTAAATAAGTATCATAGAATGAAGATGTAAATAGCCATAAATTACAGTATATTATACAAATAATACAATAATGGGAAGTACATACACCACACAAAAGGAAATAGTGGCAATATAGCATGAATCTCACGAGAATAATAAGTGAGATGAAACCCCCTTACCACGTTGCAATCAATCCAGTTGTAAAACCAAAAGTTAATAACGACCAAATTAATCACATAATACCATGAATATAAATATAATCATGATAATATATATCTTGTTGCAGTTCACAATACACCACATGCTTTAAATAAGTGATGAACAACGGAAATATCATGAAATTATAAGTTAGATAAGAAACCCCTTACCACCTTATAATCAATTGATTTGTATGAACAAAATTTAATAACATCCAATTAAATGACATAATACCATGAATTTGAAGATAATAATGATAATATATATCCAATGGTAGTAAACAGTACACCACATGCATGAATTATGTTGTGAACTATGGAAATCTCACAAAATTAAAAGTGAGATAAGAAACCTCTTCCCACATTGTAATCTATCAAGTCATAAGAAAAAAATTTAATAACCACAAAATTAATCACATAATACCACTAATATAAATAGAATCATGAAAATATATATCAAAAGGGAGTAAAAAATACACCACAAGCAATAAATACATGGTGAACAATGTATATGTCACGAAATTAAAAGTGAGGTAAGAAGCCCCTTACCTTGTACTTTTCCTTAGTATAGGGTAGGGTAAACTCTTGTATAATGGTGAAATAATTTTTATTAAATTATACAAGAACCAAATACCTAAATATGATATCATAAATGATCTTCTAATATAGATTTGTTAATAATAATTCAGTAGTATCATTGTTTTGGTTGTCAACTAATTTGTTTTTCATTATATGTTTTGTTACGTAAGTCATGTTTGTTATGTATAGGATGTATTTAATTCATATACATAGTTATATTAAGTTCGTAGACATTATATCTAATCATAAAATGAAAATTATTATTGATTAATTATAATTGGGAATTAATCACATCGCGGTTATGGAGATGGTAATCTGTACGTACGCACGAGCGAAAATATCATTATATTGATGTTGATATCGTATATAATTGGATGTTATATCATATATAAAGAATCATTATGAAGTTATAATTATTATTTACATTAGTTATACTCATTATTATACCCATCCAAAATAATGAATTATTTGAATAACAAACTACACCACGACATGGAGACGGTAAGTCATACGTGCGCATTTTTGGTGACATTGTCATTTATAGGATGGATAAAATAATGAATATGGTTATACCAAATTTATAATAACATCATAGTATATTTAAGGTTCTAGATTTATTATATTGGTATCGAATCAACAAATAAAGAGGATGTGGAAGAGGAAAAGAACGTGAAAGAGGGTGGTTAAATTATTACCTCTTCTTCGGGTGTTTCCTTTTGAGTTGATAAAAAGGGCTCCATAGCTTAGATTTATGATCAATGTAAGGACTCTAGGTCTAATTGAGGATAGTTGATATGATATTTGGGCTAGTTTTGGCTGAGACAAATGGATTTGGAGGTGTGATTTTGAGATAAGTAAATGTACCTTTTTATAAGAGAGGTGAGTCTCACTTTAGGAAAACATTGAAATATTATTTTATAATAAACTAATTTTTAGTTTCTAATGGCTCAAAATTGATTTATTTATAGGATAAGGTAGGTATGAGTTTAAAAACATTCAAACAATAGGTTTTAGAGAGGTTTATGTCACCATATTATCCTTATATTTTAGATTTAACTCTTAGTTAAATAGTTTAACTTTTACCATTTATTCTTTTATTATTATATTATATGTTTAATAATCTTACTATAAAATTACAAGCAAAACCAAAGATGTTAAATAATTATATATAATTTATTATATAAGTCCTTTGGTCAAACATTAAATTGTTAAGACTATTATATCTTTTAATAATATAGTATTTGTTTTAAAAAATCATTTATGTCAATTTTGACAGTATTTAGTATTTGGTTTTTGTTAAAGTAATTACAACATGATTATGTTAGATGGTATGTCTACGTATAATAGACTTTATAATACCAAATGTGGGATCAAATATGTAAACAAGAGATGCTAAAATACATGATGGGGTGAATTGTACACATTACAAAAATCCTTAAAGATATTTTGTATAACCAAAATTCACAAAACCTCTAAGTTATAATAAATTGCATGATTCTGAAAAAGTGATTCCAGAAATGAATCTTAACGAACGTTTACAAAAACTAAGAATCTACATTAAATCGTATAGAATCTACCTAAATCCGAGTACAAGTATATGTAAGTAAAATATAGTTATACTTTCCTCAACAATACAAATGCAGCGGAAAACATGTAACAAAGCAAGTAACAAGTAGTAAGTCTTTTAACCAAATAAGAAGGTTATCTGACAAACATGGATAAAGGTCCCTTGATTTATACTTTCAAGAAATTCTATCTTACCCAAACTACTGTAAGCCCTCAATACGAAGATTAGAGTCCGCCTTGCTATCCCCTCAAAACCTAAACATCAAGGTATTTGGAACCTCTGTCTTCCCCAATAAGGAAGCCCTCAACATCAAGGTATTCGGCACCTCGGTCTTGCTATACCTGGAATCCCTTAAATTTACTCAGAAACATTTGGAGTCTCATGAAGCAATGCTAAACAAGAAGTTCAGTACACACAAAGCAATGAATGTCTCTATATAGAAATCACTTCAACAACATGTAATATTTAGATTCATAGAAAAATGTCGAGATCTTTTAAATGAGCCCCAATTTGTAGGCACAGTTAAAACGGTCGACTCCCTCCTCCAATGGTCAAATTTTTCCTTGAATTTCATAGGTACCTGTACACGCGACCCTCAAAAAACGGTTAGTAAGTAACTAAAAGAATGGCATCATTTTATAACTGAACAGGTGTAAGCATAACCAAAAACTGATATTCGGAATGAAAGTAAATAAATGTTCATAGTCTAACCAAAAATAAATTCAGAGTCTATAGTTCAAGGATATTCATATACAATTTTGTAGGAATTTGGAACCTGAATTCTATAGAATTCTGGAGTCTTAAATTATAGGAAATTCAGATTCTGGATTCACAAGAATTAGGAAACTGAACTTACAATGTTTAGAGACAGAGTTCATGAGAATTTGGAGTCAGAACTCATAAGAGATTGTAGTCTAAATTCAATGAACTTCAGAGTCAGAACATAGAGAAGTTCGTATCCATAATTTGTAATATGAATTTGGACTTATAACTCAAAGAGTTCATATCTAGAATTTGTAATCAGAATTCATAACTAGAATTCACAGTCAAACTTTACATAAGTTCATAATAAGAATTTGGAGTCAAACTTCATGAATGTTCGTATCCTGAATTCAGACTTGAGCTTCATAATGTTTGTATCCAAAATTTAGAGTTGAACTTCATGAGAGTTCGTAACCAGAATTCGAAGTTGAACTTCATAAATGTTTATATCCATAATTTGGAGTTGAACTTCATTATAGTTCGTAACCAGAATTCGTAGTCTTAGACAGTATTATTCATATCTATGTATTATATGATTTGGAGGATTTAGATAAGAAACCAAATTTTATTCTTAGACAAGATAAATAACTAAGAAAAATATGGTAAGGATAAATTTTATTGGGGATGGAATTTTTCCATAGATAAGTAAAAGATGGAGTAAAAAGAGTTTTTCCTTGAGATTATGAGTTTGTGATTTTCAAAACAAGAAGGAATCGTGAATTCACAAGGAAAGACTTAATGACTTAACAGTATCCCCCATGTGTGAAGGAATGGAAAATTCATAAGGAAAACCTTATTGACTCAACAATATCCCCATTTTTGGAATGGACAATCATCCTTAAGAAAAAGAATATAAAGTCATAGAAAAAAAATTCTATATTTTGAAATTAAAACTTATCTCCATTTGTTCATGGACAATGGTGAATATGACTAACTCCCCCTTAGGCTTTGGAACACTAAGGACCGTATTCTAGATTTTCGGAATGAGAATTTTCATTTGAATGTGGAAATCTTTGTAATAAGAACTCCACCTTACATAGGGATAGTTCTTCTTTACTTAGATTTCTTTATCTTTCTCCACTTTATAATTATTTTTCATTATACCCCATTGTGATTTTCAAAAAGAGTTTGAGGGAATAGAAAAAAATGGCACCTCAAATATTATTAAACGCATCCAAACAAAACATGCATCCACATTTTCATTATGGTTGGAATAATTTTTAAAAGGAAAAACAGATACAACAAAAGATCGGAGTGGGATTTATTTTTCTTCTTTTTCCTTGGGCATTAGCTTCTTCACAATGGTATTTATCTTTTTCAGCTCTTTTTGATCCTTCTCTGCTTGTTTTTCTAATGCTTTGATCATGTTTTCCCGAGCTTTCATGGCCTCTTCCTAAGCCTTTATAAAGTCATCTTACATCACCAGCTTTTCTTGAATCTCAATCTGGAGATCCTTTTTTGTTTTCCATCTTTGGAAAATATAATTCATCTTCCCATTCAGATCTTTGAAATCTTGAATCTGAACATTCTTTTCAAGAGTTAGATTTTTTTCAAAGATATATGTATGATTCTTGATTTTGGTGTCCTCGGTATCAAAAGCTTACTTGACATATTCCTGAAATTGGTCGATCTCACTCATTTCTTATACTGTCTTCTTTGACCAACTGGCTATCTTCATCCGTGACTTTTTATGAGCTTCATATCCTATGAGGAATGTTTTGAAATCTGATTCTACCTTGACACACTTGTCCATCACCATGGACACCGAATCTGATTTCTAATTATGAGAATGTTTAAGCATCAGGTATCTAGGATTTATGCTTGAAAAAGTAGAAATGGACCCAAAAATCTTTTTTATGGATTTTTCAACAAAATAATGACCAAGAGAAGATGATTCAAAATCCGAGACTTTACTTGGTGCTGCTTGTTTTCTAACTCAAAAAGATTCCTCTTTTATGTTCCTTCAACTTCCTTCTTCTTAACTATAGATTTTCTAAAAGCATCAACAAATACTTGTTAATCCTTATCAATTCTCAGTACGGCTTCCTCGTCATTGTATTCATGCTCACACCTAGAAAACTGTAAAATTTTATCTTCATTAACTTTTTCTTTCTTAGCTCCATCCTCAATGTCTATTGAATGAATAAAGTGATGATTAAAACTCTCTTCTTCAGACAACTTGTTTACTTCCTCTACTTAACCCTTCTCATCAGCTGCAGGAGTAGAATGTTTTGAAGATCCGGAATGAGAAGTCCGAATTGATAACTTTTCGAATGCACTTTCATTTTCATGAAAGTCTAATACATTCTTTAGAAGATCAGTTGTCTCTTCAGAGCATTGACCCTCTCAAACATCCTCCACACCTTCCTTCTCAACATCCTTCTCTTTAACATTTTCCAGAGACATGAACATCTTTCCCAGAGTATCATGAAATTGTTCTACAAGGTAATATTTTGGTACATGGATTTGTTCGGATGCATCCTCAGTGTCCTTCAAATGAGATTGCACAATTTCTGCCTCAGACATTTTCTTCATAATTTTCTTCTCATGGGATTTCTTCTAAAGATCTTCAGCTATTGATTCTTTCAAGTCCATAGCCTCAGCACGATCCAAACTGAACCGTGGATCCCTTGATTTTCTATTCTTCTTGTCCTCGATCCATTTATCTACAACTTTATCTGGGTAGGCTTTTTTCTTCTTGGGTTTAGGAGGTGCATATTGGAATTCCTTAGACTTAGGGGTTTTTTCTTCTACTTCCACTTCCTTCAACATTCTTTTATTCCCATCTTTCATAGATGGTCAGACCTCTTCTTTATTCTTGGGAATGGCTTCTGCCTCTTCCACTAGAAGATCATAGAATTCTCCTATCTCCTTGGAGAAAAAACTTTCATTCTCTTGAGGGTGTCATCACAGATCAGCATTACATTGCAATTTCTTGGCTTGGAACTACATGGGATCTTAAATGATTCAAGACACCATACTATCATCATGGAAAGTAAGGAAGGTTACATAATAATATGATCTCTCATATTCCCATTCAGGATATTCTCAATCGTAACGAGAATATGCTTCATGAGTTTTAACTTCCTTAGATTTACCAAAATTTCCAAGAAATACATGTCACTATTATTCAGGGTTTCCTTGTCACCCTTTCTCGATACGATGAGACCTTGAACCCATAACTGTAGAATTCGATTATTGGTTGATAGATGGGAAATATTTTCTGTCTTTAAAATAGTAAGACCAAGGATTTCCATAACCTTAACGTTGATGAATCGCCCTTGAACAACAGGAAGATTGTGAGGGAAAAATTCAGCTTCTTCTTCATATGACTGCCCCACCAAGCTCGCAGCCTTGGTGTAAGAGAGTTTATATGTCTTTCCATAACTCTTGAAAGATAATGTTTCTCTACCTTCTTCCTTAAAGAAGCAAACTGATTCATAAAATTATATAAGATGATCCAGATATACAATATCCTAATATCCTGTTGTCGAAATAGCTACACTTTCCCATCCATTGATCTTGATGTTCGTGGAGAAAATAGAGTCATAATTATTAAAGAATTTAGGATGAACTAACCTCTCCCTGTATATTTTCCACTCTGTAATCGGCTTGATAAAAGACATATCTTAAGAGGGATCTTCTGCAGACATTCGGAACTGAGCACTTTTGAAAAGTTCAGAACATGATTTTGTCGAGGGGCAAAGCATTGACACACACATGCTTTGAAAACCAATGTGGGACAACCATCGGGGGTCCCCTTTATATAGGTGTTGAAGCGACGATTGAACTTCCCATTTGAATCCAATGGATGAAAATTCTTCAAATATGATCTGATGGTAGAAATGATAGCCGTAAAGAAAAATTTGGTTGAATCCAATCTTTGGAGGTTTTAAAAATAAAACATTCAGATTTATGGAAACTATAATCTGAGAAATTTTAAAAGCAAAAGAAACTAACAACAAGATAATGGTAACTACGAAAAACTAAAAAAAGAATCATACCTTTCTGATTTCTACGAAGATTATTCTTACTGAGGAATATTCTTCCTGAAGAACTTTGGATTCCAAAAAAAACTTGAATACTAATGAAAAAAAATCACAATGAAAATTTTCATATTCGAAAATTTCAGGTCCAATGATTTCCACTATGAATATTTCATGTCTGAATATTTTCAATACAAAAACGTCAGTTCCAATGATTTTTATTACAAAAACATCAGGTTTGATGATTTCCATTATGAGAACATTAGGTCTGAAGATTTTCATTATGAAAACTTCAGGTCCCAAGATTTTCATTATGAAAAATTCAGGTCTAAATATTTTCATTACAAAAACTTCAGATCTGAATATGTTAATTACTAAAAAAACATGAAAAACTATAATATAAAAAACATGAAAAAACTCTTTATAAAAAATATGAATTACTTCATTAAAAAAATATGAAAATTTTCATTACAAAAAACAAGAAATGATTTATAGAAAATATACCCCCCCTATGGAAAAATGTTTATTACTATATGGAGATTCGTTCACCAAGAAGTTAATTGAGGAAGATTAACTTATGGTTATCATTACTATCTTCTGTTTAATGTATTCAAATCTATCAGAAGGTAATTATTTTGTTAAAATATCATCAAGTTGATCTTGAGATCCGATAAATTGAATAATTATATCTTCTTTTTTTTGTGTGATCCCAGTGAAAGTGATTCCTAATATCTATGTGATTTTTACAAGAGTGATGTGCAGGGTTTCTACTAAGGGAAATGGCACTTGTATTATCACACAAAATTTGTGTTTTGGTAAAACTCATACCATAGTCTGTGAGTGTGTGTTGCATCCACAACACTTGATCACATTAACTTCCAACTGCTATATATGCAACTTCAGTAGTAGAAAGTCAGTGTCCTAACCTTCTATTCCACAATAAATAATGATCTTCCATTGCACTTAGCCAAGGAATATCCTAGCTCCTAATGTCTTCTAATTTTAGTTTGTAAACATTCTCTTGCATATGGGAAGAAAGAATAAACACTTCCTTGAAATTGTGTACTAAGTACTTTTCATTCCTAAAATTCATAGGGCAGCCTTCATCACATAATTGGATTATGCTCATGAGGTTGTGCTTAAGACCCTTAACAAATAAAAACATTTGAAATCAATGTTTATCCAAGAATAACATTATTACCTATAATAATAATTTCCCCCTGAGCATTATCCCCAAAAGTTACTTTTCCTCCATTCGTCTTGATAATCTTTTCAAAATAGTTTTTGTTACCAGTCATATACCGGTAACATCCACTGTCCTTGTACTACATATTGTTGTTGGTACCTTCACTATTTTTCTGAAAATAAAAAAAAGTTAACTTTTTCGAATCAAAACATTCTTGGATCTAGAATTTTTAGAAAGAAAAATTATCTGCACCCACATGTTTTTATAAAAATAGGCTTTATAAATCCTATAGATTGGGTTTTGTTTAAGGAACAATTTTTTCCCACTGTCCACCACACTGACACTTAGTGCAAAAATGAGCACTTTCTGGGACAAAAAAATGGTTATTAAAAATTGGTTTAGAACTAGTATAACCAAAACCAGATCTATTCCTTAGAGGTCAGATTTGAGAATTCATTATATAAAAATTTTCCTTACCTATGGTAAATTTTGACAAACAATTACTCAAGGAAAATATTTTGGATTTGAGTTTGATAACCAAGATCTTGTCTTCTAAAACAGTTGATTTTGGACTAGAGCTAGGCTCGATTTCATTTTTCTTAGAAATTATGTTTTCTAGATCTTTAGAAAGATTATACTTCTCATAATTTACTTCCTTGAGATTTTTTGAAATACATTAAAATTCAGGATTTTTCTTATCATGATCTTTAGAAAGATCTGATATTTCCTTAGTAAGAATAGTATTCAAAGAATTTTCCATATCAAGCCTTTTTATGAGTTTTGAATTTTCAATATCAAGTAGTTTGGAAAACCTAGAAACTTCTTCATAGGTAGGTAAAGTATTATCTTCATCAGAAGAAGATTCTTCATCCGAAGAGTTATAATATTTACTATCATTAGCATTCAATGATATATTGGTCATAGATTCAGCATTGTGTACCATATCCATTAAAAATGATTATAAATAGGTAGTTTTGCTATTAAACCAACATTCTTTTGTCCAGAAGGTTTATAATCTGAGGATTCACCTGAAGAGTCACTACAACGGACATTCCAAGTGTCATTAGATTTACAGACTCTCTTAGCTTTAGCCTTGTAATACTTCTTTCTATTTATCTCAGAATGCTTTTTTTTCTTTCTTTTCTTTTAAGCATGGGGAAATATGGCATTATATGTCTAGCTCTCTTGCATTCAGAAACATCTGACTTCTAAATATTTCTTGTCTTTCCATTAATTTTTCTTATATATGGATTGAAATTTCCTTTATCTAGCTATCTTGTTCATCCTTCGAGCAAGATTTACTAATTCATTTTCTGAAAATTCACTTCCACTAGATTCGAATTAGATAACAACTTTCTTAGATATGGATCTGGTAACTCTCTCAGGAGTCTTGGCTTTCATATGATTAGATGATGTAGTAAATGCAACACTTACATTTCTATTCTTCGTCTTTACACTATCAGCATCTCTCTTCATTCTAGTCTTATACTGAAGAAGAGTTCCAAACAATTCATCAAGAGTAATCTGAGTACCATTTCTATTTTCATCCATTGTAGTCCTCTTGGATTCCCACTCATTGGGAATGATTTCTTTGATCTTATCAACAAGAGAATCATCATCTAATCCTTTCTCACCCATTTATTGTAAACTATTTACAATAGTCATGAACCATTATTGCACTTTACATATGGGTTCTCCAAAAGGAAAATTCAAACCATGATATTCATCTTTAAGCATAACTCTTCTTGTTTTAAGAACATTGGAGCTTCCAAAGTGAGTATCTTCAAGTTTCTTCCAAATATAATTTTCGACTTCACAAGATGAAATTTGTCTATATATATTTCTAGTCATAGAACAAAGTAAATTATTATATGCCTTATAATTTAACTAATATTCATGATTTTCTTGATTGGTATAGGTACTAACTTCCTTGTCAAGGATTAAATATCCTCCAGTAAGCATAACAAAATTACCAACACCAGTATTGATAATGAATGCATTCATACGATCTCTCCAATACTCATAATCATTTCCATAAAGATAGGTGGTCTTGATAGATTTAGATTTTCTATGGAACCAACATTGATTAATTCAGTCTTTAAGAAAATTATTTCCCCACAAAACCTATTAATAGAAAAAGTTTGTAGACAAGGAAAATATTTCTACACAAGAAAAATAAAGAACCAGAGTATCTATATGCAAAATTAAATCTGAACTATACATGTCGGAAAAGATGATTCCAAAAATGTGTGAATATGGAAGGTCAATTCTGATAATTCTCTTATAAACCTAATCATTAGATTAATTCAGAGGTAACCTCCTATGTTACAAATTGTTATATGGTATGTCTAAGTACAATATACTCTATAATATCAAATGTAGGATCGAATATGTAAACATGAGATGCTAAAATACAAGCAGGGGGGGAATTGTAAACTATAAAAAATCCTTAAGGAAGTTTTTCATAACCAAAATTCACAACACCTCAATGTTCAAATAACATGCTTGATTCCCGAAAATTGATTCCAAAATTGAAACTTAATAAATGTTTACAATAATTAGGATTCTTCCTTAAAGCATATAGAATGCAACTAAATCAGAGTACAAGTATAAGGAAGTATAAGATAGTTATACTTTCCTCAAAAATACTAATGCAGAGAAAAACATGTAACAAAGAATGTGACAATTATTAAGTCTTTTAACCAAAAGAGAAGGGTATGCAATCACCTTGGATAAAGGTCCCTTGATTTATACATTCATGGAAGTTTGTCTTTCCCACACCAGGGTAATCCCTTGATATGAATATTGGAGTCTTTCTTTTTATCCCCACAAGCCCTAAACTTTAAGTTAGTTGGAACCTTTATCTTCCTCAGCAAGGAAGCCCTCAATTTCAAGGTATTCAGCACCTCTGTCTTCCTATCTCCGGAAGACCTCAAATATACTCAGAAACATTTGGAGTCTCACGAAGCAAAGCTGAACAAGATGTTCAGTTTGTACAAAGCAGTGAAAGTCTCTCTCTAGAAATCACTTCAACAGCATGTAATCACTAGAGTCGTAGAACAGTGTTGAGATATTTTAAATGATCACCTATCTATCGGCATGGTTCAAACGGTCGACTCCCTCCTCCAAAAGTCATGTTTTTTCATGAATTTCAGAGGGACCTGTACATGTGTTGCTCAAAAAATGGTTATGGAGTAATTGAAAGCACGAAATCGTTTTATAACTAAACAAGTGTAAGCATAACCAAAAACTGATATTCAGAATGAATGTAAATGAATGTTCGGAGTCTAACCAAAAATGAATTTGGAGTCTATAATTCAAGGATATTCAGATTCTATTTTGTAGAAATTCGGAACCCGAGTTCTATAGAATTCTGGATTCTGAATTTAAAGGATATTTTGAGCCTGGATTCACAAGAATTCAGAACCTAAACATACAATGTTCAGAGTCAGATGTCATGAGAATTCGGATTCAGAACTAATAAGAGTTCGGAGTCTGAATTCAGGGAACATCAGATTTATAAAATAGAGAACATCGTATCCAGAATTCGTAATCAGAATTCAGAGACGGAACTCAAAAGAATTTATATCCTGAATTTGTAATCAGAAATCATAACTACAATTTATAGTTGAACTTTACATAAGATTGTAATCAAAATTCCGAGTTGAACGTCATGAATGTTCTTATCCAGAATTCAGACTTGAACTTCATAACGTTCATATCCAAAATTCAGAGTTGAACTTCATGAGAGTTCGTAACCAAAATTCGGAGTTGAACTTCATAAATGTTCGTATCTAGAATTCGGAGTTGAACATCATGAGAGCTCAAAACCAGAATTTAGAGTCTTAAATAGAATTCTTCATATCTAATTAGTATATGATTATGAGGATTTAGATATGACACCAAATGTTATACTTAGGAAACATAAAGAACTAAATAAAACATAGTAAGGATAAATTTCCTTGGGGACGGAAATTTTCCATAGATAAGTAAAAAAAGGGGTAAAAAGAGTTTTGCATTGAGATAAGGTGTTTTTGATTTTCAATACAAGAAGGAATCGTGAAGTCATAAGGAAATCCTTAATGACTTAACAATCTCCCCCATGTATGAAGGAATGGAAAAGTAATAAGAAATCCTTATTGACTCAATAGATTACATAGAAAAAAATTAATGGAATCAACCCTAAAATGTCATATTATTCGATAAAATTATTGTAATTCACAAAAAGTCTAAATTAGTTTTATTTGGATATTTATATTATCAATTATTTTAATCTTTCATTAATATAGTAATCACTGTATCATTATTGTGTCATTAATAAATTAAATTATATATTGTCTAAAAATAATAAATAAAATACCTTTATGTATGAAATCGTCTTATTTTTCAAATGAATATTTATTGTCGAATTTATCTTATTTGTAACATCATAATAAAAATTATTTAGTTGTTAAACATTGAATTTAACACTCGTAACTATTCTTTAAATAAAATAATAATAAATGTCCAGATCAAATCAAGGTGAACCAAAAGGGTCATATTATATTCCTATTGTTTATTTTGGTTGAAAAACACTTATCCAATACAATTAGGAAATGTTTTAGCGTAATAATATTATCGTTTTTACCATTAATTAACCTATTTACTTTTAACGGTGGTAAATAAATATTAAAAGTTACAATTCACCAATAATTATTTTCATCTTATTAAAAAAAATTACTTAGTAATATCAACCGTGTCTCTCGGATTTTTGAAATTCAATTCACAGAAGCAGTATAATAATGTTTTATGCTAATTTGCAAATGTTCCTGGAAGGTGGGTAAAATGATAAAAATTTCAATAAAATTATATATATGTATATATATAATATTATTATAAAATTACTCCAATGAATTGCACTGAACATATATATGTATTATGTATCTATTTTTCCAAAAAAAAATTTAAATAAAATATTTAGTTATTTAAATAAAATGTCAGTTGTAAACAAGAACACAGAGTTTTTCACTATTCATCAAAAATTAAAAGTTTTCAGAAAAATACCAAAAATTCACCATAAACTAATTTCAATAATCTGAATTCAAAAATGAATTCCATTTTGAAAATTTTAATTTATAAAATTTCAAAAAGTTGGTATTACTATTCATAATAGCTTGTTTGTTTGGTTATGGTGTGTTAAAAATCAAAGTTGCATACAACTCAAGCTACTACATTATTCATAGGGAAATGTACCGTAGAAGCATGGGGTGTTATGTTCTTACCTCCTTTAATAAATTTCATCCTCAATGTTTTAAATTTTACTTTGGAATTAAAAGCTAAAAAAATACCATTATGGAAAACCCACATCGAAAATAGGTTGAATATATTTTAGACATAATAAGAGGGAAATGGAAATGAAAATGTAACACCCCGAGATTTTATGAAAAATATTATTTTTAATTTCATTAACATCTTGTGTTGTACGCTACACCAAAAAGATCTTGCACAACACGAATCCTTGACTTTCCTTAAATTACACGTAATCGCGCCTTCCTCGATAGCTAGCGTCGTACGCAATACCGAGTTTCACTAAACAATGATATGCTATTAAAATATTATTAAAACCAGCTCTTATGAATAGTAATAACCACTTTTTGAAATTTTGAAAATTTTATTTTTCAAAATGGACTTCATTTTTTGATTCAGAATATCAAAATTATCTTAGGGTGAAATTTTGGTACATTTCGGATAACTTTCATATTCTGATGAATAGTGAATAATTAGTAATTTTTAATTAAAATCAACTTTTTTAATAAAAATAATTAATAGTGATAAATTATTAATTTGAGTGGTTTTAAAGTATATTTAGAATATATTTTTACAATTTAATACAATGTTTGTCATTTGATGTAATTTCAAATTTAAACCAAATATAAACTAGTGTCAATCTTTTGATAGTTATTATCTCTTAAAAACACGCTATTTGTTTTGACGACGGAAATTAATTTTTAAATTAGTTAATGTAGCTGATATTTTTTGAATTTGATAAAATAGACATCATTTTTGAATTCATAATATCAAATATATCTTAGGCCTCATTTTTGGTATTTTTCTGGAAACTTTCATTTTTTTGATGAATAGTGAAACCACTAAGTGGTAGTTAAAAAACTGAATTTTTCATAAAACATAATTTTACCGCTTCTGTGAGTGAAATTTCAAAAATCCAAGAGACACGGTTAATATCAAGGACTAAAATGTGGTTCAATGAGATGAAAATAATTTTTGGTGAATAGTAACTTTTTACTTTTTTTTACCACACTTAAAAGTAAATAGGGTAATTAAGTGTAAAAATGATATTATTATTACCCTAACACACGTCCTAATTCTATTTGATAAGTTTAATTCGACCAAAAACAACCTTAGGAATAAAATATGACCATTTAAGCCCACTTGGATTAGATTAGGACATTTATTATTAATTTATTTAAAGAAGGTTTAAAATAGTTAAAATCAAAGTTTAATAAGTAAATCATTTTTAATATAGGGTAATACATAAGATAAATTCTACTATAAATATTCATTAGAAAACTAAAAATATTTCCTACATAATGATATTTTATTTGTAATTTTTAGACTTTAAATAATTTAATTTATTTATGACACAATGATTATGCAGTAAATATCTTATTAATGAAATATTGACATAATTGATGTTATAAATACCCAAATAAATATAATTTGAGACTTTTTATGAATTCCAAAAATTTTATATGTTAATATGACATGTTAGTGTTGATTGAATTAACTTTTTTTGAACGAATCATTCTGTAATGATTTTTACAAAAATCAATTACCAAATACTGTCAAAATTGACATAAAATAGTTTTTAAAACAAATATTATATTATTAATTGTTCTTATATTCCTAAAAATCTAAAGTTCGGACAAATGACTTAGATAAGGTTATATATATTAATAATAAACAACTTGGGGTTCGTTTGGCTTGTTATAGTATGTTTATTAAACTTATAGTGTAAGAACACAAAAAGACACGCTAAAAGTAAAATTATATAACTTAAAGTTAGAAATAAATGATAAGTTTAAAATAGTAAACTAAACTTGTTCAAATTCTATGGGATTATAGTATTTCGACCAATCCCCACTTTACCTTCTAAATAAATCAATTTAGAGCTATTAAAAACCGAATTTGACTTTATAATAAAATAATATTTTTTGTTATTCCATAGGTGCCCCTCTCCTCCCTTATAAAAGGGCACTTCCTCCCTCTCTCCCTCACACCAATTTGAGCCTTCACACTCGGCCAAAACCTGCCAAATTATCTTCTCCACTTCCCTATAAACATCCTAGAGGTTCTGGTCTACTTTAAAGATCAATCTTAGTGCCCTAAGTGGACGTTTCAAAGAGGCGTATCGAAGACGAGGAAATTTCTTCTCCCGATTCTTTCAAGCTTCTTTATTCTTCAACTTATTCTTATTTAGTTGTTTCATTATAAAGAAATAACATCAGTATCTCTAATATACTGATTTGTTATTATAAATATGAAACATCCCCATTTCACCTTCTATCCATCCTACGGAAAACGAAATCACCGCGCGTGCGTACGTACGGAATACCGTCTCCACGCCGTGGTGTAATCTATTTTCCACCACCACATTACTCGGATGGGTATAATGGTGTACATAATAACTATATATTATTATTGTAAAGTGATATTTATTCTGACATACTATTCATACACTCCAATACAATACCACGATCATGAGAACGACATCATCGCTCGTGCGTACGTACGGACTACCGTCTCCACGACGTGATGAGATTCATTCTCCACGTTAAACATTCATGAATTATTATAAATTATATTTAATAAGTAATCATGAAATATATGAAATAATAATGATACTGGATTTATGTGTATATATATGTATGTAATCTACTAAATTCCATAAGGAAACAAAAACAGCGTTCATGCGTACGTACGGCCTTCCGTCTCAATGAACGGTGTATTTCTTTCCATCTACTGATCTATTATATATATATGTATATTCTGAATATATATTATATATAAATCATGTTTTATATTCAGTAATTAAGTAATCATGATCTAAGTAATCATATGAATAATTACAAGTCAAAACACGGACGATAAATGAAATGATTTTACCCAAAACGCTCTTTATCATAGGATTTACAAAAGAACGGGTAAAATAAAGTCATAAGTGAACCATATATGATATCATAACAATGAATATAATTCTTTAATAAGTCAATGACATTATTTAAATCATTATACCAGAGTTTTGGATACATACGAAGCATATTGGACATAAGGTAAGGGATAATTTTGCAAATCTCATTTTTATTCGAGATTGCATATTCATAAGTATTTACTGTGGTTATTTCTATCGTCCATGTCCATGTTTTATAAAAGTGTTCTCATGTATGTTTAAATTCCTTTTTACCCAATTTTTACATTTACTACATGGTATGTAAGGAATCTTTCTTTTGTTTACGTTACGAGGTACTTTTTGACTTTTCCGACAAAATTACCAGAATGTTTTTTTTAACTTATAAGGCATGAAAGGTTTTTTACGGTTTTATAAAGCCTTATTTTCATGATTCTTCCTCCAAAATATTTCATGACTATTTTCAACAAAATATCCTTCTTTTAAAATTGAATGACGTTTTGTGAAAATAAATTGATTTTGAAGAAGAAAGGATATTTTCCTCAAGAATTCATTTCAAATGTTTTATCAAAACCATTTTCCATCTAAGATGACATTATTTAATATGTGAATGTTTTAAGTTTAATGTATCTATGATTTAAATGGTTTCACTTTTCTTATGATGAAATGTCCATTTGTTTTATATGGATTGTGAGATGATGGGATGATGTTTATGAACCCCATTTTATTCTTTGGGTTATGGTGAATGTTTTATGTTTATTTTGTGGCACACATAAGAATGGTATCATTTTGAGATGGGTGGGACCTATATCTCCCTCCAATTCATTGGGTAAAAGTTTAATATCTCATGAGATAGACATGGCTGGAACGGTATGTTAATCCGGTTCAGTGTCACAGGACTGAAACGAGGAGTGAACTCGATTCAGAATGGGAATTTTTCCACTATGATGGTCTTGGCAGTAATGCCTTGGCTACTATGGAAATTATTAAATGTGCTTAAGGATGCCACAATTACATGTTTTATTCCCATGGTATTTTATCATGGTTTATGTTCCATTGTGATCTATGCCTTATGTACTTCCATGTTTTATGTCGTTGCTCAAGATTTTAATGTTTAAACATTATGTTCATGTATTTTTAGTTCCAATTTATATGGTATGTTTTATTCTATCCATGCTTACCCTTACTGAGAATTTGAGCTCACCCTTTTTATGTTTTATTTTCCCCCAGGATCGAAAGAAAGGTTTTAGGTCAGGAAACAAAAAGTGGAAGATCATTATGGGAGATGTTGAAGATCTTTCACCACGATTAAGAGATTACGTTCCAAGTTTCCAAAGACACTAAACTATTACGGTCCTTGTGTGTCTATTTTTGTTATGTAATAAGTATTCCGCAAAAGTAATGTAATATCCATGTACATCAATCTTCCGTTTTCTACAGTTGGTATCGAAGGGAAGGTTTAGTCAACCTTTGGAAACTAGGATGCGAAAACGTTAGTGAGATCCCTAGAGATATTTCTAAGGTATTTTTAGGGATGTACCTAAGGATAAGAATACGTATAGGATATAGTCCTAGAACTATGGTAACGATCATAGAATTTAACCTAAGATGTTATATATTTAGGGTGCTCCCCCTTTACTATGTTGTTTTCCCTAGCATGATTTTTGCCTCTCACACTATTCTTTTTGGGTTTTAGAAAATTGCTAGAAACAGGAAGATTCATGATAATGGAGGATATGCCGGACAATGGAATGATTTTATTCATGAGAAACCAAATGAAATGGGATCTGGAAGTCCAAACATCGTTATTATGCCTAATCAGCAATCTCATAATATGATCAATAATCTCAACTTTGGTAATTTTCCCGACTCAGATAATAAGGGAAAGATGGAGTTTCATGATGATCATAGAGGAAAGAAAGTTCAATTTCCCTCATGTAAATCATGTGGGAAGAGGAATCGGGGAGATTGTTTCAAAGGAACTAGAAGATGCTTTGGGTGTGGAAAAGAAGGACACAAAGCCAGTTAGTGTAAAGGAAAAGGTTCAGTTAACAGCAAGGAGAAGGATAATGGTATTGCTACGACATAAACAATGATTAGAAGTTTTAAATGTGGAATGTATGGGCATTATGGAAACCAATTCCTTAAGGGAAAATCTCATGAAGAGAATCAGAATGGTCATATGAGTAGTATTTATGTGGATGATGATGAAGAGACTACAAATGAAATATGAGATGAAAGAAACGATGAAGCTCAATCAGTGGTTTAAGAAATTAGTGTAATGATTTTCTGTTTATAAAGAATAATGTATGGTACTATGGAAGAAAGAATCATCTAAGTATTGTTACACTATTGTTTTTCCTAAAGTATTTGAAAGTATATGTTGAATGGTACCGGTAACCATGAAAGGTTATTCAGATATTTCCGGAAAGTAGATGATATGTGGATAAGAAGATAATGAGATGTTTGATTGTATTCATGAGCTCATGACTGATAGAAGGACTAAGTGATATCATGGTTTGATTATATAGAGTTTTGTGGATTTTGGTATGTGGAAAGTGTTAACTTTTAACTGCATTCATGTTTTCACTAAGGTTCAATGGGTATTCATTCTTCAAGAGAATACATTATTAAGGTATTCACATGTTTGTAATTTGACCAACAAGATATATCTTATGATATATGGGGGATAAATGATGGCATTCACGTGATTGTTATGTGACATTTCATGTAATCATTTTCTTTATACTATGATCTTGGACCAAAATATTTTACATAAGCCTAAAGATTGGAATGGATTATGTTGGACATAAGATATTATTGTTTAAGGATAGAACTTTTATCGATATTATTGATGGGAAGTTATATTAATATAGCTTTAGAAAAAGGACAACCTGCAGGATGGGCGACAGCCCATCGCATCGGACAAGGCTGTGGGAATCGAACGCGCAACCGAAGTGTGACTGGCCTTTATCGCCTACCACTTGCCTACAGGAAGTCCCTGGTTAGTAGAAACTAGTTTTATTTTATTAAGAGGTATGATATATGTAGTATAAGTTCATTTTTGAAACCATATATGATTAATCTAACCATAAGATGGACTTATAACTTTTGCTAACCTTTTGTTTGAATGAGATGGAATGAACCATCATTCTATCACATGATCTGCTAACACATCACGAATAACAAATTCAACTTCATTTCTTTAAGGGATGAAGTGGAAATTGTTCAATTCACGGACAACAGTGAGATTGTACCAAAATTATGTAAGTATTTATTTTAGTTCATCAACTTTAGGGAAATGATCTTGAAAACCAAAAACTTTTTCATAGTGCCCTTATATCCTATAAATCATATGGTACCCTAGATCATCACAAATCAATAGCTTTGTGATTGTTGGCTTTTTCATAGCCATGTTCTCAACCACTCTCCATCAGAACTTGATGGTTTGATTTTTCTTCCATATCCATATTTTCACCTATGTTCTTCTACGTGAATCCCAATGATAAGTTAATTTGGGTAACCGTTACATATCATACTTTAGTTTTTTAAAGCCATGTTTTGGTATTCTTTTTTACGATGTTGGTTTCTATTAATGAAACTTTAGAGTAGTAAACCAATTATAACCCTGACGAATTTCGAGGGTGAAATTCATTTTAAGGGGGGTAGAATGTAACACCCTGAGATTTTATGAAAAACATTTTTTTAATTTCATTAATGTCTTTTGTTGTATGATACACCAAAAGGAGCTTGCGCAACATGCATCCTTGACTTGACTTTCATTACACGCAATCGCGGCCTTCCTCGATAGCTTGCGTCGTACGCAATACTGAGTTTCACTAAACAGTGATATACTACTAAAATATTATTAAAACCAGCCATTGTGAATAGTAAAAACCACTTTTTGAAATTTTGAAAATTTTATATTTCAAAATGGACTTCATTTTTGGATTTGGAATATCGAAATTAGCTTAGGGTGAAATTTTGGTACGTTTCGGATAACTTTCATATTCTGATTAATAGTGAATCATTACTAAATTTTAATTAAAAACAACTTTTTTAATCAAAATAATTAATAGTGATAAATTATTAATTTGAGTGTTTTTAAATTATATTTAGAATATATTTTTACAATTTAATACAATGTTGGTCATTGGATGTAATTTTACATTTAAACCAGATATAAACTAGTGCCAATCTTTTGATAGTTATTATCTCTTAAAAACACGCTATTTGTTTTGACGATGGGAATTAATTTTTAAATTATTTAATGTAACTGATATGTTTTGAATTTGATAAAATAGAAATCATTTTTTGAATTCATAATATCAAATATATCTTAGGCCTCATTTTTGGTATTTTTCTGGAAACTTTCATTTTTTTATGAATAGCAAAACCACTAAGTGGTAGTTAAAAAACTGAATTTTTCATAAAACATAATTTTACCGCTTCTGTGAGTGAAATTTCGAAAATTTGAGAGACACGGTTAATATGAAGGACTAAAATTTGGTTCAATGAGATGAAAATAATTTTTGGTGAATAGTATCTTTTTACTTTTTTTACAATGGTAAAAATTAAATAGGGTAATTAAGGGTAAAAATGATATTATTATTTCCCTAAAACATGTCCTAAATCTATTGGATAAGTGTAATTCGACCAAAACCGACCTTAGGAATAAAATATGACCATTTAAGACCACTTGGATTAGATTAGGACATTTATTATTAATTTATTTAAAGAAGGGTTAAAATAGTTAAAATTAATGCTTAATAAGTAAATCATTTTTAATATAGGGTTATAGATAAGATAAATTCGACTATAAATATTCATTAGAAATTTCAAAAGATTTCTTACATAATGATATTTTATTTGTAATTTTTAGACTTTAAATAATTTAATTTATTTATGACACAATGATGATGCAGTAAATATCTTATTAATAAAATATTGACATAATTGATGTTATAAATACCCAAATAAATGTAATTTGAGACTTTTTATGAATTATAAAAATGTTATATGTTAATATGACATGTTAGTGTTTATTTAATTAACTGTTTTCGAACTAATCATTCTTTTATGATTTTTACAAAAATCAATTACCAAATAGTGTCAAAATTAACATAAAATAGTTTTTTAAAAAAAATTATATTATTAATTGTTATTATATTCTTAAAAATCTAATGTTTTGTCAAATGACTTATATAAGGTTATATATATTAATAATAAACAACTTGGGGTTCGTTTTTGCTTGTTATAGTATGTTTATTAACCTTATAGTGTAAGAACACAAAAAGACATGGTAAAAGTAAAATTATCTAACTTAAAGTTAAAAATAAATGATAAGGTTAAAATAGTAAACTAAACTTGTTAAAATTATATTGGATGATAGGATTTCGACCCATCCCCACCTTAGCTTCTAAATAACTCAATTTGGAGCTATTAAAACCCGAATTTGACTTTATAATAAAACAATATTTTTAGTTATTCCAAAGGTACCCCTCTCCTCCCTTATAAAAGGGCACTTCCTCCCTCTCTCCCTCACACCAATTTGAGCCTTCAAGCTCGGCCAATCCCGGCCAAATTATCTTCTACACTTACCTAGAAACATTCTAGAGGTTCTGGTCTACTTTAAAGACCAATATTAGTGCCCTAAGAGGAGGTTTTAAAGAGGCGTATCGAAGAAGAAGTAATTTCTTCTCCCGATTCTTTCAAGCTTCTTTCTTCTTCAACTTATTCTTCATTAGTTGTTTCATTATAATGTAATAACATCAGTATCTCTAATATACTGATTTTTTATTATAAATATGAAACAACCCCATTTCACCTTCTATCCATCCTACGGAAAACGAAATCACCGCGCGTGCATACGTAAGGAATACCGTCTCCACGCCGTGGTGTAATCTTTTTTCCACCACCACCTTACTTGGATGGGTATAATGGTGTACATAATAACTATATATGATTACTGAAAAGTGATATTGATTCTTAAATACTATTCATACACTCCAATACAATTCCACGATCATGAGAACGATATCATCGCTCGTGCGTACGTACGGACAACCGTCTGCACAACATGATTAGATTCATTCTCCACGTTAACCATTCATGAATGATTATAAAGTATATTTAATAAGTAACCATGAAATATATGACATAATAATGATACTGGGTTTATGTGTATATATATGCATGTCATCTACTTAATTCCATAAGGAAACCAAAACAACATTCATGCATACGTACGGCCTACCGTCTCCATGAACGGTGTATTTCTTTCAATTTACTGATCTATTATATATATATATATATATATTCTGAATATATATTATATATAAATCATTTTTTATATTCTGGAATTATTTAATCATGATCTAAGTAATCATATTAATAATTACAAGTCAAAACACCGACGACAAATGAAATGATTTTACCCAAAACGCTCTTTAACATGGGATTTACAAAAGAACGGGAAAAATAAAGTCATAAGTGAACCATATATGATATCATAACAATGAATATGATTCTGTAATAAGTCAATGACATTATTTAAATCATTATACAGGAGGATAGGATACATACGAAGCATATCAGACATAAGGTAAGGGATAATTTTGCAAATCTCATTTTTATCCGAGATTGCATATTCGTAAGTATTTACTGGGGTTATTTCTATCATCCATGTCCATGTTTTATAAAAGTTTTTTCATGTATGTTTAATGTCCTTTTAACCAATTTTTTACATGTACTACATGGTATGTAAAGAATCTCTCTTTTGATTACGTTACGAGGTACTTTTTTACTTTTCCGACAAAAGTATGAGAAGAATGTTTTTTTTAACTTATACGGCAGGAAAGGGTTTTTACGGTTTTATAAAGCCTTATTTTCATGACGCTTACTCCAAATTATTTCATGAATATTTTAAACAAAATATCTTTCTTTTAAAATTGCATGACGTTTTGTGAAAATAAATTGATTTTGAAGAAGAAAGGATATTTTCCTCAAGAATTGATTTCAAATGTTTTATCAAAACCATTTTCCATCTAAGATGACATTATTTAATATGTGTATGTTTCAATTTTAATGTCTCTATGATTTAAATGGTTTCAATTTTCTTATGATGAAATTTCCTTTTGTTTTATATGGATTATGAGATGATGGGATGATGTTTATGAAACCCATTTTATTCTTTGGGTTATGGTGAATGTTTTAAGTTTATTTTGTGGCACACATAAGAATGGTATCATTATGAGATGGGTGGGACCTATATCTCCCTCCAATTCATTGGGAAAAGATTTAATATCTCATTAGATAGACATGGCTGGAACGGTAAGTTAATCCGGTTCAGTGTTACAGGACTGAAACGAGGAGTGAACTCAATTCAGAATGGGACTTTGTCCACTAAGATGGTCTTGGCAGTAATGCCTTGGCTACTATGGAAATCATTACATGTGCTTAAGGATGCCACAATTACATGTTTTATACCCATTCTATTTTATCATTGTTTATGTTCCATTATGATCTATGTCTTATGTACTTCCATATTTTATGTCGTTTCTCAATATTTTTACGTTTAAACATTATGTTTATGTTTTTTTAGTTCCAATGTATATGGTCTGTTTTATTTTATCCATTCTTACCCTTACTGATCATTTGATCTCACCCTTTTTGTGTTTTATTTTCCCCCAGGATCAAAAGAAAGGTTTTATGTCTAGAAAAAAAAAGTGAAAGATCTTTAGGGGAGATGTTGAAGATCTTTTACCACGATTTGGAGATTACGTTCCAAGTTTCCAAAGACACGAAACTATTACGGTCCTTGTGTGTCTGTTTTTGGTATGTATTAAGTATTCCGCAAAAGTAATGTAATATCCATATACATCAAGCTACGGGCCTCTACAGAAAAAGTCACCACCAAATTAAAATTTTAAATAAGTGAACATTGGTGGAAAAAATAATTGGAGGAAAATGTAAATATTTTTAAGGAGTGATTGAGGTCATCAATCACAAACTATTGAGATGAAAACTGAGGATCTCAAAGACATATATCTAAGATGAATAATGTAATGTATTAGAATAACACATTTTTGGGTTTAATATCCTTTCTCTAAAGTTTAAGAAATAATTTTTTCATTGAATAAGAAAAGAATACTTGATAAGTAGAGTTCCATCCTTTAACAAATTTCTACCACAAACTCATTATTCACTCCAAACGTTGAGTATTTGAGATAAATTTGTCACACCTGAAGCAATAGAATAAAAATACAGAGAATAACTTAATCCAAAAATAATGAAATATATATTTCCCCGATCATTAGAGATTATCCTAAAAAAATGGTTAGTACAAGATCAGATGATCCCCAAAAAAGATAATAATAATTATAAATAAATACTAATCATAATTTCTAAACATCAACCAACAATACCCAATGTTCAATATATACCATTAAAAATACTATTTTCTTTTATATACTTAAATATAAACCAAAATAATATTGAAATCCAAAACACAAAAGAATTTGATTACGTAATCTTCCCCAATAAATTGAATCTCCAAGTAACATCGACTACTCTAAAATTCGCATAATTAAAAGTAATTAACCAATTTATATATTTTCTATGATAGGTTAAAATTTTCAATAAATAACCTAACTCCATATAATTACACAATAAAAACATCGATAAAAATCCACTATTACTCCTCAAATGAAATCCCAGAGTATTCTATTTTTCTTATGCATATAATGTTCCAACAGAGCGAACGTCTTCCAAAATAATTGTACCATCCCAGGTAAATTAAGAATATGACATTTTAATATTTATTAATATTTTTGAATAAAATATTAATATTACCTTAATGTGGATTCTATGTTCGATGGAATACCCAATACGCAAGAACGAGTTTCTTTGAAATCTAACGTTGCAATCTAATTATATAATAATATTAATTTAAATGGTAGATAACATCTAGAAATTTGAATAGTGGGAAAGAAAAGAACTAACTAAAATGTTATTATATATTTTTTTTAAATGTTTTTAAATTTTTCAATAAATTTTAGATTCTTAAAATGAAAATGAATCCAATTTTAAGAATAAATATTCTATTATTTTTTAAAAGACCGATTAACCGCCTTTCGATGGAGAACCCTTCTTAAATAAACTTTTTGACACCTTTATATGTTATATTTGACAAAATAAAATCATTCTTTAGAATTAAGACATCAAAATTTACTTTGTGTAAATTTTTTGTAATTATTCCGATAAAGTTAATTTTTTTAATGAATAGTGAAAATGTTGTATTTTAATTTAAAACCTCCTTTTAGTATAATTTATTTATATGGTAAGATTATCTTTTTAATTGGTATTAAAGTGTAATTAAAATATATTTTTACCATTTAATCCAATTCTAGCCATTTGTATTAATTCCACTTTGAAATTGGACATAAACAAGTGTCATTCTTTTAATGGATATAGATTCTTAAAAACACTCTATTTTTTTGACAACAGGACTTCATTATAAAATTAATTAATGAAACTTATATGTTTTTAATTTTGTAAAATTGATATAATTATTTAATTTGGAATATCAAATATATATTTGGGTGAATGTTTGGTATTTTTATGACAAATGATCATTTTCAATGAATAGTGAAAAATACTGCATTTTAATTCAAAACTGCCTTTTCATCCAATTTATTTATATAGTTAGATATTCATTTTAATTGGTTTTAAGGTATAATTTAATTAATTGTTTATAATTTAATACAATTTGTGTCATTAGATATAATTTCACATTTTAAATGCATGTAAAACAAATCATTCTTTTGATAGATTTTACTTCTTAAAAACCCGTCTTTGGTATTGACAACATGAATTATATTAAATTACTTACTATAATTTATGTGTTTTGAATTTGATAAAATGTATTCCGTATTTGTAATCAGAAGGTTCAAATTATGTGATTAATACTCTTTTGCTTTTAGAAATTATGAATAGAAACGACGTAATTATCATTAATTATCGTGTTTAATTAGTAATCGGGTAGTTAAGGGTAATAAAATAATATCATAAAAATAAAAAATGACCCCCACATGTGTTCTAATTATATTTGTGGTGTCATGAAGAATACATTGATTCCTTGATCAAACCTTGGGACCCCATTGAATCAATTTAGTGTAATAGTGACCATTTATCATATTTTTTTAGAGAAAGGAAAATGTAACCAAAGTATGAATCACCTAAGTAAAACAATCTTACTTTTGTTTAAATAAATGATCTATTTGAATATAAACATTCATTATAAATCTAATAATATTTCCTACATTATGGTAACATTTCTTATATTTTTTAGAAAATAAATAAATAAATTGGTTTATGACAACATGATGATACAGTGATTACCACATTAATGAACGATTTAAATAAAAGGATAAGATAATGAAAAATATAAGACAAAAACTAGTCAAAACCTATTTTATTGGTGGATTTCGAACCCTTATCACATTATCTTATAAATATATAATTTAGGTACCTTTTATATCTGAAAATAATTTTATAATAAAGTAACTTTTCAAGACTTTCCAAGAGTGCCCATCCTCCCTCTTATAAAAGGTCCCCACCTCTACCCCCTTAATCACACCTATCAAGACATTGGATCGACCAAACTCTTCTAATTTTATCTCTACACATCCCTATATTCATCCTAGAAGCCTTTCCTTAGGCATAATGCTCTTCAAGAAACCCTTTTGGTTCAAACCAAAGGGAGTTACGTGATTTAAAGGTAATTCCTTCTCTTATGTTCTTTTGTATTATTTTGAATCTCCAACCCCTTAAGATATTTTTATTCTTTTCTTTTGTAACAAAAATAGTATATTAAATATACTAGGATGTTTTTTTGAGATTTATTCTAGCTAAAATTACACACACATTCGTAAAATGGTTAAATAACATACTGTTTCTGTGGATGGTGAATTACTGCCTCACGAAACGATGATTGTTCTATCTTATCCTACCACCTCTCACGGTGGCCATTATGATGGAAATATATTTATATATCATATATATTATATATATTTCCTATATATTCTTCTTTAATTTATATTTAAAACATAACACTATGCATCTCATGTTGTGTAAATGCGATAATTATATTTGAGGAAGTGTGGACTACCGCCCCTCAAGTTATGTGACTCGTTCATGCAATACATGGAATGTATAAAGAATGAAATTAATGAACATATGTGACCTATATAACATATATATTATAATGTAATTATAATATATATATATATATCCTTTAGTTTTATTTCAATTAATGTGAAAAAGAAATGAAAGTAGCGTTCATGCGTATGTACGACATACCGTCTCCATGAACGGTGAATTTCATTTTTTATCTCCACATGTAATGGAATAGAATAAAATGAATATATACTGGATATAAATGATATTTAAATCATTAATACTATTTTATATATGGTGTACTAATAACTATATGTACAATTCGTTTCGAAAAACTTCATTTTTGATTCATATACCGAACATCGACAAAAGCGTCTGATATGAACTCAAATAATTAACTAATTATTATAAAATTATAATATGTGATAATAATTGAATAATAAACTTAAAATTAGGTCCTTATGTTTTGGGAAATTGAGCAAAGTTTATTATTCAGGAATATAATGAAACGAACAAGACAAGTCGGACTTGAGGTAAGAGATCATACCTCTTTCTTTCTTTTTAAGTAATCTTTTTTATGTCGTTTACTTTAAGTTCATTTTTAATATGTTGGGGTATGTTATTTTAAATTACCATTACTTTATATTTTATCTTAATATGATGAGAGACCCCATTTGATCTCGTCAATCCATTTTTTTGATGTTTTAAGTGGTGTTGTTAGGATGCCATGTTTTCATAATGGATTTATTATCTCACTTATATTCCTTTGAGATTCATGATAAATTTTCCAATATTTCCTTTTTGTGTGGTGTCTGTACTAACAATGATTGTATTATTTGTTTAATATAATTTAATTTATGGGTATTTAAATCTTCATTTTATGATCCTTCTTGCATGGGGTGTACGTTTCGAAAGTTACGCAAATCGGTAGGGGAACCTTTCACCCTCCACTTTTTTAAAAGACTTTTTTTGTTATGTATTATAATTTAAATATTATTATGTTGGGATATGTTCATATATATCCTTATTGATGTAAATTACAAGTCCATGTGATTAGATACCTTTTTATCACTCATCAACTCATTTTCTGAATTTTAAAGTGACGTTGTTAGGCTATCGAAATCTTGTAAGGGAACTTCTTAACCAAATTTGAATTATTTGTGTTAAACCACTAATTCTTGATTATGAAGTACAATGAATATTTTTGTATGCCCTTTTATTGTTTTACACTTAATATCCTCTTATATTGGGTGTATTTATATTTTTCCCACATAATTATGTAACTGAATTATCCTTTATCTAAGGATACCTACTTTGTAAGGGACTTCATCTCAATCTCCTTTCATTGAGGCATATATTGTTTTATAAAAAACATTCTATTATATGGTGTATAAACCCCTTTGAAATTTACTTTTATTCAAAATTAATATTTTTATACGAAGCGTTTTACTAAACGGAAAAAGGGGGTGTTTTTGTCTTACGTATGGGTGACAACGACTTCTTCGCCGCCATGACCATTATTTTAGTTTCAGATTCCTCTACATGCTAAAATCTTTCTTTAAAAAAAAAAAATACCATGTTTTTATATTATTTTATTTTGTTATTGAAAATGGTTTTGATAATGTTTTTATTATATCAATGTGTTGTATTGATATCTTATGATTGAAATGTGGAAATGTTATGTTTCTTTTATTCATGTTTTATGTGATACGATTATGTTATGTTTCATGGGAATTTTTTTAAATATGGGTGATTCCATGATAAACTAAAGGTGGGTGAGCCCGATATATCTCTCCAATGCATTGGGTAACGCGATAGAGTTAAACGCTATGGTTTCTCCGAAGAGATTTAGGGAATATACTGTGATGGGTATTCCAAACATAACTATGAGGGTTACTACCTACGTAAGAATGTTATGAATGCCTAAAGTTACCATTATGTCTTATTATTTCTACGAGTTATACATAAATATTATGATTTTAGAAGGTATGTTATGATTGAAAGTTATGGTTTCATTAATTTTTATTTATTGGTAGGTTAATGTTTCCGTTCATTATGTTATAACCCTTACTGAGCTTTTTATGCTCATCCCATGTTTTTGAAATGTTTTTCATAGGTTATAAGGAAGGGTAAGAGAAATTAAATATTCCATCATATTTATATCAAGAAAATAACTCTTGTTTTATTTAAGGATTTTCTATTGTGGTGAAAAATCAGTTATAGTAGTACTGTCTACTTTGTAATCTTCTGAGATGTAATAGTTATGTCTTAATTCTCTAAAACTCTAATCCTGAAAAGATCCTCAAAGTGAATTATTAATTTAATTCAAGATTAATTAATGTTTTAAGGTCAGGTCCTTATATTTGGTATCAAAGGTCGGTTTAGATAACTTTAGAGGTTAGAGTGTTGTCTAAGCATAAGTGACAAGTTTTGTATAACCACAATGGTCAGTATATTAGATGGAGTCACTATTATTTTTGAAAGATGGAATGAGTTTCAGATAACTTAGATAAGTATTTCTTAGTGTTCATCTTCTTCAATAGTACATGATTATTTATTTAATATACTCACACTTGCAATTTTGGTTTTAGAAAATTGATGGATCTAGCAGGCACCAAAGTGAAAATGGGTTTGAAGGAAACTGTGGTGGTTCTCTGATTAAGAGACTGGATGAAATAGGGGATTCAATGAGGAATCTCATGGTTATTATAATCCAACTATCAAGGAGTCATGATTAACCACTTGAAACATGGTGAGTTCTCTAATGCATCATGTACAAGAGAACCAACTCAATGTGCATGTTTAGGTAATAATTTTAATATTAGCCATTAGGGTTTATATGATCCATAGTTTTTAGGTAATTATGGGTTATTATATATTGGAAAATTAATAGTATGATATAAAATTGAGGTTAAATTATGTTATGGTTATTTTTGAAGATATTATCTCTTTTGGGTAATGTTTTAAGAATTATATTGTTTTGGAAAAAGGGACAACACGCGGACCGTGTGACAACCCATCGTGTCGGACCATGCTGTGGGAATCAAACCCAAAACCAAAGTGTGACTGGTATTTATCATCTACCACTAGACTACGTGAAGTCCCTGGTTAGTATGACTAATTCTTTTTAGTTATATGATCTTATGAATTAGGAATATGTTGATTTTGGGTTATATATGGAAATATTTAGCCTACCATGGAGGATATGTGATTAGGTTAATTACATTTCAGTATGAGACTTTAAGAGTAACTGATGTTATTTGGAGATAAATGTTAATATTTATCTTGGAAGACTATGTGATTAAATCCTTCAGATATTTGGGTTTATTTTTTAGTTTGGATTACATTGAATAATTTTATAGACAACTGTTTATTGAATGGTCTTTGTTGAGCTTTGGATAATTCTTGACATGTTTTGGAGATTAAGAGTAGTATTTCTTTTTATAAAGGATTATACTTTTAGGTTATTATCTTATTTTGTGCTAACCATTTTGGTTTTTCTTAAGGTCTCAAAACATAGGAAATATATAGTTCTCTTTTTTGGATTAGGTGATTCTCTAGAAGTTTATTATAATGCTCTTAATGTGAACAATTCATCCTAAATACTCATCATTTGGAGATAATATTATTTTGTGTAAGAAATATAGTAAGAGAAGAAAGTCTACATGACAAGTAAGTATGTTTCATTATAATTTAGTTAAGCTCATAAATAAATTCCTCAATGAAAAGTAACATAAAACAAAAATGTTGTCTGTTAAGTTTTCTTACTGGGGAATCAAATACCGTTTAACCCATCACATGTTTGTGATGTTCTAGTGGTTAACATTCTCCTAAACATTTCTTCTATCACTTGCCATCAGAATATGACCCTTTGTGTTCTCTTCCATGTCCATTTTTCCTACATGGAATCTTAGTATGGGTTAACTCAGGTGACCTTTGTACTTCCCTTTCTTTCTTTTAAAGTGATAGTTAATTGACTCTTTTTCCGATGTGGGGCTTTGAATGATGTTTCCAAGCCCAATTTTGAAATTTCGAGGATGCAATTCCCAAAATGGGGGAAGGATGTAACATCCCAAGTAAATAAAGAATATGAAATTTTCATATTTATTAATATTTGTGACGAAAATATTAATATTACCTTAAAGGGGATGCTATGATCGATGTCGTACCCAATACATAACAACGAGTTTCTTTGAAATCTTACGTTGCACACTAATAATATAATAATATTATTTTAAATGGTAGATAACGCTTAGGAATTTGAATAGCAGGAATGGAAAAAACTAACTAAAATATGATTATATATGTTTGTTAAAATTTTTTACATTATTCAATAAATGTTAGAGACCTAAAATGAAAATGAATCCAATTTTAAGAATAAATATTCTAATATTCTTTACAAGGACAATTAACTACCTTTTGATGGATAACCATTTTTAAATATACTTCTTGTCAATTTTATATGTTATATTTGAGAAAATAAAATCCTTCTTGATAATCAAGACATCAAAATTTAATTTGTATATTTTTGTGTAATTTTTCCGATAATGATCATTTTTTAAGGAATAGTGAGAATGTCATATTTTAATTTGAAACCTCCTTTTAGTCTAATTTAATTATATGGTAAGATTATCTTTTTAATTGGTTTTAATGTTTAATTAAAATAAATTTTTACCATTTAATACAATGGTTGTAATTTGATTTAATTTCACTTTGAAATTGGAATAAACATGTGTCAATCTTTTAATAGATATTGTTTCTTAAAAACACGCTATTTGTTTTGATAGTGGGAATTGATTATAATATTAATTAATGTAACTTCTATGTTATGAATTTTTTAAAATTGATATAATTTTTGAATTTGAAATATCAAATATATCTTTGGGTGAATTGTTGGTATTTTTCTTATTAATGATCAATTTCCACCAATAGTGAAAAATACAGCATTTAAATTCAAAACTACCTTTTCATCCAATTTATTTATATAGTTAGATTGTAATTTTAATTAGTTTTGAGGTTTAATTTAATTATTTTTTATCATTTAATACAATTTTGTTCATTGCAGGTAATTTCAGTGTTAAAATTGATTTAAAAACAAATCAATCTTTTTATAGATTTTAGTTCATAAAACATCGCCTTTGGTTTTGACAACGGGAATTATTCTTAATTAATTACTGCATTTTATGTGTTTGGAATTTGATAAAATGTATTCCATATTTGGTATCATAAGGTCCAAATTATGTAAATAATATTTTTTTGTTTTTGGACATTATGAATAGTAACGACGAAAATTATCAATAATTATCGTGTTTAATTAGTAATCGGGTAGTTAAGGGTAATAAAATAATATCATTAAAATATAAAATGACCCCAACATGTGTCATAATTCAATTTGTGGTTTCATGGACGACCATGGTATGCCTTATTCCAAACATGGAACCCCATGGAATCACATTAGTGTCATAGTGACCTTTTATCATATTTTTTTTAATGAAAGAAAAATGTAACCAAAGTATGTATCAACTAAGTAAAACAATTTTAATTTTTTTTACCTAAATTATCACTTTGACTATAAACATTAATTGGAAAGATAAAAAATTCCCTACAAGATGGTAATTTTTTTAGACATTAAATAAATAAATTTATTTATGACACCGTGATGATACAGTGATTACCACATTAATGAATGATTTAAATAAAATGAGAAGATAAGGTAAAATCTAATACATAAACTTGTCAAAAACCTATTGGATAGGTTCATTCGAACCCTTATCACCTTATCCTAGAAATATATAATTTTGGGACCTTCAATATCTGAAAATCATATTATAACAATGTAACTTTTCAAGACCTTCCAAGAGTGGCCCTCCTCTATTGTATAAAAGGTCCCCACCTCTACCCCCTTACCCACACCTCTCAAGCCTTTTCCTCGACCAAACTCTGCACATTATGTCTCTCAAAATCCCTATCTTCATCCTAGAATCCTTACCTCAGGCAGAAAGCTCTTCAAGAAACCCTTTTGGTTCAAACCAAAGGGAGTTACCCGACTTAAAGGTAATGTCATCTATTACGTTCTTTTGTTTTAGTTTGCCTCTCCAACCCCTTAATCTATTCACATTCGTTTATTTTGTAACAAAACCTGTATCTTCCATATAATAGTATGTTTTTGTAAAAATTATTATAGATACACTTACACACACCTCAGTATAATGGTTAAAAATAATATTGTTTCTTTGGATGGCGAATTACTGCCTCACGAAACGATGATTGTTATATCTTCTCATACCACCTCTCATGGTGGCCATTATGATGGAACTATATTTATTTATGATATATATTATATTTATTTCCTCTCAAAGATTCTTTATTTTATATTTACAACATACCTTTATGCTTTTCATGTTGTGAAAATGTGATAAATTCATTTGAGGAAGTGTGGACCACCGCCCCCTCAAGTGATATGACTCATTAATGAAATAAATGGAATGTATAATGAATTAAATTAAATAAATTTTGTGAACTATATTACATATATATTATATTTTAATTATAATATATATATCTCATTTAGTTTTAATTCCATTAATGTGTCAAAGAAATGAAGGTAGCATTCATGAGTACGTACAACCTACTGTTTCCATGAACGATGCATTTAATTTTTTTATCTCCAAATGTAATGTAATAGTATAAAAAGAATATATATTTGATATATTTGATATTTAAATCATTAAAAATATTCCTGATATGGTGTACTTATAACTAAATGGACATTTCTTTTCAAACAAGTTCATCTTTGACTCATATACCAAACATCGACAAAAACGTCTGATATGAACTCACATAATTAACTAATTATTATAAAATAATAATACGTGATATGGATTGAATAATAAAAATTTAATGAGGTCCTTATGCAATTGTAAATTGACCAATGTTTATTATTCAATAATATAAAGAAACTAACAGGACAAGTTGGACTTGAGGTAAGGGAACCTACCTCTCTCTTTTTTTGTACTCTCTTTTATGTCATTTTATTTAAGCACATTTTTCTTATGTTGGGGGATGTTATTTTATATTCCAATTACTGTACATTTTATGTTCATATGATGAGAGACCCCATTTTATCTCATCAATCTATTTTTTTGACGTTTTTAGTGGTGCTGTTAGGCTACCGAGTTATCGTAATGGATTTTTCATCTCACTTTTATTCCAGTGAGATTCATGCTACATTTTCAACTATTTCGTTTTTGTGTGGTTTGTGTACTTCCCATTATTGTATTATTTGTGTAATATGCTTTAATTTTAGGATATTTACATCTTTAATGCAAGATCCTTCTTTCATGGGGTGTAGGTTTTGAAAGTTACCCAAATCGGTAAGGGAGCCTTTCACCCTCATCTTTTTAAAAGACATGTTTTGTTATGTCTTTTTTTTTAAATATTATTATGTTGGGATATGTTCTTATATATCCTTATTGATATGATTTTAATGTCCAAATGATGATATAAATTTTAATCTCTCATCAACTCATTTTCATAATTTTAATGTGACGGTGTTAGTCTGTCGAATTTCTGTAAGGGAACTTCTTAACCCAATTTCAATTCTTTGGGTAAAACCTATACATATTGATTATGACATACTATGAATACGTTTCGATGACCTCTGATTGTATTACAATTAATATCCTCTTATATTGGGTGTATTTATGTTTGTCACACATAATTATGTAACTGAATTATCCTTAATCTATGGATACCGACTTTGTGAGGGACTTCGTCTCAATCTCCTTTAATTGATGAATATTTTGTTTTATACCCAACATTATTTTATACTGTGTATAAACCCCGTTTAATTTTACTTTTATTCAAAAGGAATATTTTTATACAATGTCTTTTACTCAATGAAAAAATGGAATGTTTTTGTCTTACGTATGCGACGACAACGACTTATCCGTCGTTGTGACCATTATTAGAGTTTTGGTTTCCTCTACAAGCCATAAATTTTTTTAAATAAAAAATAAATACCATGTTTTAATTTTCTTTTATTTTGGTATTTAAAATGCTTTTGATAATGTTTTTATTATATCAATGTGTTGTATTTATATTTTGTGATTTAAATGTGGAAATGTTAAGTTTCCTTTACGCATGTTTTGTGTGATACGATTATGGTATGGTTCTTTGGAATTGTTTATGAAGACAGGTGGTTCCATGATAAAATAAGGGCTGGTGGGCTCGATATAGCTCTCCAATGCATTGGGTAATGCGATGGAGTTAAATTATAAGGTCTATCTAAAGTTATTTAGGTAATATACTGTGATGGGTATTCCAAAAATAACCATGAGGGTTAATCCCTACCTAATAATGTTATGAATGCATCAAGTTACCATTATGTATTATGATTTCTATGAGTTATACATTAATATTATGATTTAAAAAGGTATGTTATTATTGAAAGTTATGGTTTCATTGATTTTTTTTATTGGAAGGTTAATGTTTCAATTCATTATGTTATAACCCTTACTGGGATTCTTATTCTCATCCCAAGTTTTTGAAAAAAAATTCATAGGTTATAAGGAAGGGTAACAGAAAGGAAGTATTCAAGATGATTTATATCAAGAATATAACTCTTTTTTTATTTATGGATTTTTATTGTTACGAAAAATATGTTATAGTAGTAGTGTATACTTTTTAATCTTTTGATATGTAATAGTTATGTCCTAATTCTCTAAAACTCTAAACCTAAAAAGATTCTCAATGTGAATTATTCATTTAATGCAATATTACGTAATGTTTTAAGGTCGGGTCCTTATAAAAACATTTATCAATTAATCACCAAATAATGTTCCTATACCAAGGATATCCATTTGATAAAAATAACATCCCAAATCAACTTATTATTCAATATTAAAATCATTTAACTAGAAAAAATTCAGCACACTAACTAGGGACATCACGTAGTCCAGTGGTAGGCGATAAATCCCAGTCACACATTATTTTTGGGTTCGATTCCCACATCTTTGTCCGACGTGATGGGTTATCACACGGTCTGCATGTTTTCCTTTTTCAAAAAATTTATTTTATAACATTCCCCAAATGAGATAAATTCTTCAAAATGACCATAACATAATTTCCTTACAAATGTTATCTCATACCTCACAATTTCACCCTAAAATTAAATAACATGTAATTTCCTCAAATTCAAGGATCATATAAACCTAAATTGGTATTCATAACTATATCCACAATAGAAAAGAAAATTATTCATAAAATAGAATTTTCCCATAACTAACATCATGGTTACATATACAAGAGAAAATTCTTCCAATGTAATCCCATCAAGAAAGGGAATTATTAATTTTAAAAATTTCTCCATCCATTTATTTCCACATAGGATCTTCTTTGACCAACAGGTTGTCCTATAGAATAGTAAATTCACTCGGGTAATGCCCAAGTCCCCTACATTTACGACAAATGACTGTAAATGAATTTTTGGGATCAATTTTATTTTCTCTCATAGCACTCTTTATTTTTCCTCGGAAATTATTTACTTTATGTCCTTATTTCCCACACATAAATAATTTATTTTTTACATTTATATAGTTTACTAGGTGTCTACTTTCATATTTTATGCATGACTGAAATTCAGATTTCTTTTCTCCATGGTTTCTACTGTTGGAGCTCTTATCATTCACTGCCTTCCTCTTCTTTGTTGAGTTCAGAAGTTTGTTAATATATATGTTGTTGATCATATTTTGGGAAACATGATTCGGCATGAACATGGACTCTTTTACACATATCATCATTCCATTTCTTTTCTCATTTTCACCACCATTTCCCCCTTGTAAATCATGTAAAATGTTACTATAACGTTCATGGAATCTAGCCAATGACTAACACAAGAAAAAAATCATGTGATTCATAAAATCATTTATAGAATATCATTACACCTTATTTTCAATCAAAAACACATTAGGACTAACTAAGGTTATTTATTATCTTCTGATATTAAAATCCATCAAATCAGTTTGTAAATAAAATGTGATTTATCCGAAGAATATACCTTGGGATTGTTGTAACCAAGAGTGCATCAAGGCAAGGTGACATTTTCCAGGATACCCCAGGTCATGCCCAAAACTTTTTTTCACAGTTTTTGTAACACCCCAAGCTTCCATGGTACGTGTCCCTTTGAATAATTCAATGGCTTGCATTGTACGCAACTTCAAGATTCTAACACACCACATCCAATCAAAATAGCCCTTATGAATAGTAATATCTACTTTTTGAAATTTTATAAAGTTTATCTCTCAAAATGGACATCATTTTTGGATTTGGAATATCGAATTTAGCCTTGGGTGAAATTTTGGTACTTCTTGGATAACTTTTATATTTTGATAAATAGTCAGAATTAGTAAATTTTAATTAAAAACAAATTTTTTAATCAAAATACTTAAAAGTGATAAATTATTAATTTGAGTAGTTTTAAAGTATATTTTGAAAATATTTTTACCATTTAATACAATTTTTGTCATTGTAAATAATTTCACAATTAAACCGGACATAAACAAGTATCAATCATTTGATAGTTATTATATCTTAAAGACACGCTTTTTGTTTTGATAGCGGGAAATAATTTTAAATTAATTTCTTCCACTTATGTGTTTTTAATTTGGAAAAATGGATTCCATATTTGAAATCATGATGTCCAAATTGTGTAAATAGGTAACTTTTATTTTTAGAAATTTTGAATAATTACATCGGTAAATATTTTATTTACCGTGGTTAAAGGGTAAATCCGAAAAATAAGGGTAAAAAATAATGTTATAATAATAATAAATTACCCTAAAACGTTTCTTAACCCTATTGGTTGATACATTTCCGAACATGGGAATATTTGTGTCGATTTTGGGACCCCATGGATCCACTCTTAAGTGATAATGACACTTTATATTAATTAAGTTAAAATAAATAGAAAGATGACATAAGCGTATATCTTTTAGCAAAACAATTTTTACATAGGGTTATATATGTTGGATTTTCAACTATAAATATTAATTATAAATATAAATATATTTCCTACATAATTTTATATTATTTATAATTTTTAGACATTTAATAATTTATATTATTTATGACAAAATAATGATGGAGCATTTTCCTTCTTAATGAATGAATCAACTAATTGGTATTATAAATGTTAAAATTAATATAATATGATATTTTTGATGACATACATGAATTTAATTTCCTAATATGACATTATATTATTTCTTAAATGAATTTTTTTCAAATTAATAAAGTTTTTAAGACTTTCATAAAAATCAATTATTGAATAGTGTCAAAATTGACATAAAAGAGTTTTTAAAACAACTATTATATTATTAATTGATATTAAATTCCTAAAAATATATGGTTCGTCCAAGATAATTATATCATGATATTTTTATCATTAATGGACCACTTTGGGGGGTCTCTTGGATGTATATAGTACGTTTATTAACTATATAATATAAAAATACTAAGTGACTTGGTAAATGATAAACTAATTAACTAAGAGTTAAAGCTAAAAGATAAGGTTAATATAGTCACCCAGACCTGTCTAAAACCTATTGGTTTATTGGTTTTAGACCTATCCCAAAATTAAAATTTAAATAATCCACTTTTGATCCATTATTACCTGAATATGAATTTATTATAAAATAATATTTCACGATTTTCCAAAGGTGCTCCTCACCCCTCTTATAAAAGGGAACTCCCCCTTCACTCAAATTCATACCTTCAATGCCTTTTGGATCAGCCAAAATCTACCCAAATACCCTCTAAATAGTCTTCCCTTTATCTTATAGGCATTACTTTAGTCAAAAATCCATCTTAAGGAGCCCTTTTGATCAAATCAAAAGGATGAACTCGAAGAAGAGGTAATGTTTTCACCCCCCCCCCCTCTTTCAAGTTCCTTTCTTCTTCCACTTCTTATTTCTTTTTTATTTCAATTACAAAATAATAACTCCAGTATCTTCTATATACTGTGATGTTATTATAAATATTGTAAAACCATATTCAGTATTCTATCCATCCTTTGAATGACATGTCACCATACGTGCGTATGTACGACTTACCCTCTCCACGTCGTGGTGTAACTGTTATTCAATAACATATTATTTGGATGGATATAATAATGATGTTTAATTAATTTAAATAATAAATATAACATGATAATTATTCTTTATATATGATATACCATCCAATTATATATTATTTTAATATAAAAAAGAGAGATATTGTCGCTCGTCTGTACGTACGGATTACCGTCTCCACAAACGCGATAAGAATCATTCCCCATCGTATCCATTCAAGAATAAATTTAATTTGATGATTAAAAATAATTTTTAGAGACATGATATAATTCTGGATATGAATAATATACACCCCATCCATAACAAATATATCTCACATAACAAATAATATAAAGGATAATGAATCTGCTAACACCCGAAAAGATGATAATACTAAGATATTATTAACAAAACAATGTTAAAAGATCATATATGATATAATATTAATGTATATAATTCTTGAATAATTCAATGAAAATTATTTTACCATTATACAGAAGGTTAACCTACCCTCGACCAAGGAAAAGGTACAATGTAAGGGGTTTCATATCACACTTTTAATTCCGTGAGATTTCCATTATTCACCACATATTTATTGCATGTAGTGTGTTTACTTCCCATGAGTGTATTAATTGTGTAATATACATTAATTTATGGATATTTCATCCTAATTTTATGATTCTTATTCCATGGTTGTATGTTTCGTATGTTAGCAAATCGATACGGGAATTTGAAATTTCAATTTCCACTTATTCGGCTTTACACATCCTTTATTGATTATTTTACTCCATGATTATGTGTGGAATCACTATTAATTTTATTATGTCATAATTTCCACTCCCCTTTCTGTGTATATAATTTTGATACACATAATCACTCCATTGAAAAATTCTCAAGTCATCGGTATGAACTTGATAAGAGTAATTTTTACTCAATTTTGATTTATTGAGTTAAGCATCCAATCCATTGGTGTTGTTTTTACAAGAATATGTGTGAATTTAATTGGATTGTTTTACACTGAATATCCAATAATATTGAGTGTATTTATATTTTTCACACATAATTATGTCATTTATTTATCCTTAACCTAAGGATATAGCCTTTATGAGATATTTCATCTCAATTTACATTCCATTGAGACTCCTTTGTTGTTATACACCAAATAATTTTTATATGGTGTTTATAATGTACTTTGACATAGTATATCATGAATCCCTTTATTCTCATGATATTCAAAGGTTTTTATTATCTCATTTATTTGTATTCAAGTGTCTTTATTTTGGTGAGGAACTCTAACTAAAATATCATTTTAAAATGTATTAAAGATTTATTATTCTAAATCTTTCTCATTAATGTCCATGTTTTAAAAATGGTTTTAAGGATTTATTTATATAGACATCAATGTTTTCAAATGAAAATTAATTTTGAAAGTTTCAAAGTGGTATGGGACACTTTGATTTGAAATATATATTTTAAATGGCTTCTTGACAAATATTGTGAATTTTAAATGTTTTCAAGAAGATGGGGGATATTTCTCTCAATAGTTTGATGATGATTTTAATCTATGTCAATATCTTTCATTATTCTCAATTGAGGTTAATCTGATACAATACAATCTTCCATATTGTATCGAATGAGTTATGTTTCACTGTGGATGTTCTATTTTTATACAATTCATTGTTTGTGGTTAAAGTATTGACATTTTGTATGCTAGTTTTAATACGAATGTTTATGTTCTATTTAAACATGTTCTTATGAGGAATGCATTGGACTTAGTAAGTGACAGGTGGAGCCCGCTATAGCTCCCCAATGCATCGGTAGGTCTCATGACACAAACATGTTTCTTGGCACGAGGCCTTGACAAAATCTTATTTTTACTCTGGGCACAAGGCCTTGGGTACGTGGCTATGATAGTCTGGAATTATACATTACATTATCATGAAAGTGGTTTTTGATATTGCATGTGATTAATCAACTAGTAGAATATCCATGTGAATAATTAAATGGAATTATTTCTTTTCATATCTGCCATATTATGCTGAAGTTCAAGTTTAAAAGGCTTTTGTTTTAGTTAAACATTTCCTTAAGTGTTTATCCTTATCTATGAAAGCTTTTTCTATATTTTTATCCTTACTGGGCATCTGAGCTCACCCCTTCCAATGTTTTATTTTTCACAGGATGTGAAGAAGTAATTTGTGAATGACCTACATCGATAGTATGAGGGGATATGAAGACAAGATGTTGTTGTAGTTTTTTTACCTTATGATGTAATGTAAACCTTATGAATGTATGTAGTACATCCAAGGCTACTAAAATAATCGTTCTTTTGAGACTTGATCCTTTGTGATCATGTCAATGTTATGTAATAATACACTGACTCTGGGTAACTGGGGTTTGGGCATTACAGTTGGTATCAGAGGAAGTTTAGTAAAAACCTTTGATGCTAGATTTAGATAAACTCTGATTATATCACATAGCCCTAAGATAGTATTTGAGGATTATTATAGAAGAACATACTAGAATTTTGGTTTTGTAGATATATTGTGATTGTTCCGAGCAATACATCCCTGTCTGGATACGAGAAGCTAGAGGCGGCTCTGGCACAGATGTACCTAGGGGTAAAACCTGAAAATACCGCTTTGAGCTAGACTCGAACGGGAACTAGTGCATGAATACAGGCCTTGCTGCAATCTTGGTTACGACACTCCCGGGGGATATGCTTTGGTAAATTCACAAGATTAGTATGAACCCTTATTAAGGGAATAATAAAATTCCCCTTAGAATATATGTTGGGAAATAGATATTGGATAACCTAGATTTTAACATAGGGTACCCCAAACTAGGATATATTGTTCAATTACAAGATTATCCTATTATGTCTATTTTTTTAACCTTATTATTAGATAAGTATTAAAAACCCTAAGTGTATTTTCTTTTTGTTAGTTGAAACATGGAGGGGGCATGATCACAAACAACTCTTCTCTCTCTTCCTAAAGAACTACATACAATTATTATCCAGAAGTCATGCACAGATGATGTTAAAACTTTTTCAAATGTCCAAGTAACATGAAAAAAACATTATGAGACATGAAATACCTCTAGTATTGGATGATTCATTCAAGGATCAAGTACCGACTAAGGGATAATATTGCACTCTCAACTTTCATACCACTCTAAGCGTGGGAGGTAACATCAGGGTCTTTTCAAATTATTCACTTTATCTCAAAATTACGATGCACTAAATGATTTTATAGATTATGCAGAAGAGGGAGACCTTCGAGCAGCTTATATGTATCAAATAATATATTTATGTCTTTTGGGATATACAGAAACTGAATTACCAAAACCATATTTTGAAATATTTGAAGATGAATCAGTAAGAATTTTTGTAAAAAAACATGTTAAAGATGATGTCTCAAAATTATATATAAGAAATACATATTTTTTATGTTTCATCGATGCTTCCATAGATATAATCCAAGATGGATGAGGAGTTTTTGTGTACAGAAAGTAGATGATTATGAAAAAATTTCTAAGGTACCATTGTGACACATGAACGCATTCTACCAAATAGAAAACTCTTCCTAGTCTCTCCAGAGTTCATGTTGTGTTCCACATATCACTAGTGCCAAAATACATGCCTGACCCAACGCATGTACTCACCTATGAAGAATTAGAACTGGAACCTTATCTTTGTTATTGTGAACAGCCTATCAGAATTATTCATACCAAATATCAAGTGTTGATAAACCGGATGACTCTTATGGTAAAAGTTCTATAGAGAAATCATAAGATGGAAGAGGCAATGTGTGAACCTGAGGAACATATGATGAAGAACCTTTGTGGAAATAAAGGTATGGAGAAATGTTTAAAGGTGTTAGTGCTCTTTATTGATGGGATAACTTTGGAATAATTTTCTCTTGTATGTGTAAACCTGCAATTTATCATGTGAATATGATATTTGAGGAAGAATTATCTTTTCTGTTGTCGATATAGTTATAAATAACCATTTGGACTTATATGATCACTGGGTTTGAGGAAATTACAAGTTATTATACTTTGGGATGAAAATTCAAGGTATGAGATAACATTTGACGTTAAATTATGTTATGGTTATTTTGAAGAATTTATCTCATTTTGATAATATTATAAAATATAGTTTTTGAAAAAGGACAACACGTAGACCGTGTGACAACCCGTCGCGTCGGAAAAAGCTATGGGAATCAAACCCATAACCAAAGTGTGATTGGAACTTATCACCTACCACTTAACTAAGTGAAGTACCTAATTAGCGTGACTAGTTATTATTAGATTAATGATTTTATTGACTAGTAATAAGGTTATTTGGAATCTTATGTCTTATCAAATGAATACCCTTAGTATAAGAAAATGATTTAGTGATTAAGTGATGAATGTTATTTTGGAATATGTTTGCTATGTGGGGAACACTATATGCCCATGGAAAATAGAATTCTATGGGATTTCATTTGATGAGTAATGGTGGATTTTTATCTATGTTTTTATTGTGGATTTATAGTAATTTAGGTTTTTTATGGAAACGATTAACCTGTAATAGAGAATATGTGATTAGGTTAATCACTTTTAAGTATGTGACTTTAAGAGTAGTTGATGTAATTTGGAGATTCAATTTAACGTGGAAGACTACATAACCAAATTCTTCAATGTATTGGGTTTCAATATTATTTTGAATTTTATTTAAGTATTTTAAAGGCAATTGATTAATGAATGTTATTTATTTAACTTTGGGGTATTTTGGTTAAATTTTAGAAATTAAGATTAGTGTTTTTTTCTCTAATGGAATATCCATTTGGGGGATCATCAGATCATATACTCACTATTTTGGTTTTGAATATTCTCTAAAGACATGGTAGATGTATATAGTTTATCCTACGTGGATAATGTTATTCTATAGAAGCTCTTCTAGTGTGACCGAGTCTTCTTGAATACTCATTGTTCAAAAAAAATTGAGTTAGTGGTATAAATTTATTAAATAATGAAACTCTAATTAAAAATTAAGTATATATATCATTATTTTATTAGTCGATATCATATATGAATTCCTCATCCTTATGTAATGTAACTTAAAACAAAAAATGTTGTCTGTTTACTTTTCCTACTAAGAGACTAATGATCGTTTGCCCCAACACAAGTTTGTGGTTTTCTTATTGTTAACTATCTCCTGATCATGTTTTCTATCCCTCCCCATCAGAACATGACATTTAGTTTATCGTCATATCAATTTTTTCCTACATGGAATCCTACTATGGGTTATCTTGGGTGACCTTTATACTTCCCTTTCATTCTTTTAAACTGATAGTTTTATTGACTCTTTTTCCAATGTGGGACATTCCATTATATTCTCAAGCCCAATTTTAAAAATTGCGAGGACGAAATTTATTGAAGGAGGGGATAATTTAACACCCCAAGCTTCCACGGTACGTTTCCCTTTGAATAATTCAATGTCTTGCATTGTATGCAACTTTGAGATTCTAACACACCACAACCAATCAAATTAGCCGTTATGAATAGTAATACCTACTTTTTGAAATTTTATAAATTTTATCTCTCAAAATGGACATCGTTTTTGGATTCCGAATATCTAATTTAGCCTAGGGTGAAATTTTGGTACTTTTTGGATAACTTTTATATTTTGATGAATAGTGAAAATTACTAAATTTTAATTAAAAACAACTTTTTTAATCAAAATAATTAATAGTGATAATTTATGATTTTGAGTGGTTTTAAAGTATATTTATAATAAATTCTAACCATTTAATACAATTTTAATCATTCTACATAATTTCACAATTAAACCGAACATAAACAAGTATAAATATTTTGATAGTTATTATATCTTAAAAACACGCTTTTTGTTTTGAAAGTGGGAATTAATTGTAAATTAATTTCTGCAACATCTGTGTTTTGAATTTTAAAAAATGGATACCATATTTGGATTCAGGATTTCCAAATTGTGTAATTATGTAACTTTTATTTTTAGACATTTTTAATAATTACTTCGATAAATATTTTATTTACCGTGGTTAAAGGGTAAATCCGGTAAATAAAAGTAAATAAATAATATTATAATAATAATAAATTACCCTAAAACGTGTCCTAAACCTATTGGATGATACATGTCCGACCATGGGAATATTTGGGTCGATTTTGGGACCCCATGTATCCACTTGTAAGTGATAATGACACTTTATATTAATTAAGTTGAAATAAATACAAAAATGACATAAGCATATATCTTTTAGAAAAACAATTTTTACATAGGATTATATATGTTGGATTTTCGACTATAAATATTCATTAGAAATCTAAAACTATTTCCTAAATAATGGTATTTTATTTATAATTTTTATAATTTTAATAATTAATATTATTTATGACATAATAATGATGCAGTATTTTCCTTATTAATGAAAGAATCAAATAATTGGTATTATAAATATTAAAATTAATATAATTTTAAATTTTTGATGAAATCCATGAATTTTAGTCCACAATATTAAATTATATGATTTTAAAAATGAATTTTCTTCGAATTAATAATGTTGTTAAGTCTTTAACCAAAATCAATTATTGAATAGTGTCAAAATTGACATAAAAGAGTTTTTAAAACAATATTATATTATTAATTGATATTAAATTCCTAAAAATATAAAGTTCGGCCAAGATACTTATATCATGATAGGTGTATCATTAATGGACCACTTGGGGGTCTCTTGGATGTATATAGTATGTTTATTAATTGTATAATATAAAAATACAAAGTGATATGGTAAATGTTAAACTAATTAACTATGAGTTAAAACTAAAAGATAAGGTTAATATAGTGACCCAAACATATCTAAAACCTATTGGATGAGTTATAATCAACATATAACCTCCTTAAATTTTAAATAATCCACTTTGGAGCCATTATAAACCGAATATGAATTTATTATAAAATAATATTTCAAGCTTTTCCAAAGGTTCCCCTCACCCCTCTTATAAAAGGGAAATCACCCTTCTCTCAAATTCATAACTTAAATGCCTTTTGGTTCGGCCAAACTCGGCCCAAATACCCTCTCAATGTCCTACCATTATCCTAGAGGCATTCCTTTAGTCATAAATCCAACTTAAGGAGCCCTTTTGATAAAATCAAAAAGAAGAACCCGAAGAAGAGGTAATGTTTTCACCCCCCTCTTTAATGTTCCTTCCTTCTTCCATTTCTTCTTTCATTGTTATTTCCATTCTAAAATATTGACTTTAGTATCTTCTATATACTGTGATGTTATTATAAATATAGTACAACCATATTCAGTATTCTATCCAGCCTTTGAATGACTTGACACCATACATGTGTACGTACGGCTTACCGTCTCCACGCCGTGGTGTAATTCTTATTCAATAAATTATTATTTGGATTGGTATAATAATGATGTGAAATTCATGTAAATAATAAATATAAAATGATATTGATTCTGTATATATTATATACCATTTAATTATATATTATTTTAATATCAAAAAAGTGATATTGTCGCTCGTGCGTACGTACGGATTACCCTCTCCACGAACGCGATGAGAATCATTCCTCATCGTATCCATTCAAAACTAAATTTAATTTGATGATTAAAAATAATGTTTAGAGACTTGATATAATTATGGACATGAATAATATACACCCCATCCATAACAAATATACCTCACATAACAAATAATATAATGGAAAATGAATTCGTTAACACCTTAAATGATGATAATACTAAGATATTATTAACAAATCAATGTTAAAGGATCATATATTATATAGAATTAATGTATATAATTCTTTAATAATTTAATTAAAATTATTTCACCATTATACAGGAGGTTAAACTACCCTCGACCAAGGAAAAAGGACAATGTAAGGGGTTTCTTATCTCACTTTTAATTCGGTGAGATTTCCATTGTTCACCAATTATTTATTGCATGTGGTGTGTAAACTACCCATGATTGTATTCATTGTGTAATATACATTAATTTATGGATATTTCAATCATCATTTTATGATCTTTATTTCATGGGTGTATCTTTCGTATGTAACCAAATCGATAAGGGAATTTGAAATTTCAATTTCCACTCATTCGGCTTTACGCATACTTCATTGATTATTTTACTCCATGATTATGTGTGGAATCACTATTCAATTTATTAGGTCATAATTTCCACTCCCCATTCTCTGGATATAATTTTGATAAACATAATCACTCCATTGATAAATTCTCATGTCATCGGTATGAACTTGATAAGAGTAATTTGTACTCAATCTTGATTTGTTGAGATAAGAATCCAATGCATTGGTGTTGTTTTTACAAGAATATGTGTGAATGTACTTTGATTGTTTTAAACTGAATATCCTATCATATTTTGTGTATTTATCTTTTTCACACATAATTATGTCATTTATTTATCCTTAACCTAATGATATGGCCTTTGTGAGAGATTTCATCTCAATTTACATTCCATTGAGACTCTTTTGTTGTTATACACCAAATCATTTTTATATGGTGTATATAATGTACTTTGACATAGTATATCATGAATCCCTTTATTTTGATAATATTAAAATGTTTTTATTATCTCACTAATTTTTATTCAAGTGTCTCTCTTTTGGTTAGGAACTCTAACTAAAATATCATTTTAAAATGTTTTAAAGATTAATTATTTTAAATCTTTCTCATAAATGTCCATGTTTTGAAAATGGTTTTATGTATTTATTTATATCGACATTAATGTTTTAAAATAAAAATTCATTTTAAATGTTTCAAAGTGGTATGGTACACTTTGATTCAAAAATCTATTTTAAATGGCTTCTTGACAAACAGTGTGACTTTTAAATGTTTTCAAGAAAATGGGGGATATTTCTCTTAATAGATTGATGATGATTTTAATCTATGTCAATATCCTTCATTATTATCTATTGAGGTTAATCTGATACAATACAATCTTCCATATTGTATCGAATGGGTTATGTTTGACTGTGGATGTGCTATTTTTAAACCATTCATTGTTTGTGGTTAAACTATTAACATTTCATATGCTAGTTTTAATACGAATGTTTATGTTCAATTTAAACATGTTCATATGAGGAATGCATTGGACTTTGTAAGTGATGGGTGGAGCCTGCTATAGCTCCTCGATGCATCGGTGGGTCTAATGAGACAAACTAGTGTTTTGGCAGGAGGCCTTGACAAAATCTTATTTGTAGTCTTGGCACGAGGCCTTGGCTACGTGGTTATGATAGTCCGACATTATGCATTCCATCATCATGAAAGTGGTTATTGATATTGCATGTGATTATTTGACTAGTAGAATATCCATGTGAATAAGTAAATGAAATTATTTCATTTTATATCTACCATAATATGCTGAATATCAATATTAAAAGGCTTTTTTTAGTTATACATTGCCTTAACTATTTATGCTTATCTATAAAAGCTTCTTCTATATTGTTATCTTTACTGATAATCTGAGCTCACCCCTTTCAATGTTTTATTTTTCCCAGGATGTGAAGAAGTAATTTGTGAATGACCTGCAGGGATAGTATGAGGGGATATGAAGACAAGATGTTGTTGTGGTTTTTTTAACTTATGATTTAATTTAAACCTTATGAATGTATCTAGTACTTCCAAGGCTACTAAACTAATCGGTATTTCGAGACTTGATCCTTTGTGATCATGCCAATGTTATGTAATAATGCACTGACTCTGGGTAACTAGGGTTGGGGTGTTACTGTTTTCACTCCTCAATACATCTATTCCAGAGCTGCCTCTACCTCCTCATATCCAGATAGGGGTGTTTTACTGAGAAAATGCACATAATATCTACATTACCTAAATTTTTGGACGTTCTTATATTCTAGTCCTCAATGTCTATCTTAGGATAGTGTTTTCTAGTCAGAGTTTTCTAAATCTAATTTCCAGGGTTTTTACTAAACATCCTCTGATACAAACTATAACACCTCAACCCCTGTTACCAAGAATCGTTGCATTATTAAATAACATTGGCATGATACAAGGAATCATCTCATATTTGACTAATCAGTTTAGTATTCTTCTAAGTACTAGATACATACAAATGTTTTACATTACATCATGAAATAAAAACACAACATTGTGTCCCCTTTAAACAGACCTATATCCCTTAGCCTATTCCATCAGGTTAATCATAATATACTTCTTTACATCCTAGGAAAAATAAAACAAAATAATGTGGTGATCTCAGATGCTCAGTAAAGATAACAATATAGAAGAAATTGTTATAAATAAGAATAAACATTTATGTCAATGTTTAAGACTAAAACAAAAACCTTTTAAACATAAACATCAGCATAATATAGAGTTTATAAATTAAATAATGTCATTTACTTATTCACATTGATATTATAATTGTAGAATAGTCACATGTAATATCAATAACCAATTTCATAATGATGGAATGCATAATGTCAGACAACATAACCACATAGTCCAGGCCTTGTCCCAAGAGTACAAATAATATTTTTTCAAGGCCTTGTACCAAGACACTAGTTTGTCTCAGTATACTTACCAATACATCAAGGAGCTATAGCGAGGTCCACCCGTCACTTCCTATGTTTAATTAATTCCTCATATGAATGGTTGAAACCTAATCTAAACATTCGAATTAAAACTAGCATACGAAATGTCAATATTTTAACCACAAACCATGAATGGTATATAAATAGAACCTCAACAATCAAACATAACTCATTAAATACAATATGGATGATTGTATTATAATAAATCAACATCAATGAAGAATAAAATACCATAATGTTTATTAAAATAGGTGGAAATATACATTAGAAATATTTTAGAGAAATATACCCATTTTCATGAAAACATTTAAATGACACAATATTTATCAAAGTCGTTTAAAAGTGATTTTTGAATAAAAGTGTCCCATTAAACATTGAAACATTTAAAAGGAATTTTGATTTCAAAACTTTAATGTTCAAGTAAATAAATACATAAATAAATTTTTAAAACATGGACATTAATGAGAATCATTTATAAGAATAAATATTTAAAATATTTAAATTTATATTTTAGTTAAAGAGTTCCTAAAATATATGAGATGCTTGAATACAAGTAATTGATGAATAAAATTAATCAAAGCATTATAATGTCATGAGAATAAAGGTATTAATGGTATAATATTTCAAAAGACATTATATACTCTATATAAAAGTGAATTTGTGTGTTACGACAAAGGGGTCTCAAAGGAATGTAAATTTAGATGAAATACCTTATAAAGACTGTATCCTTAGATTGAGGATAAATCAATGATAAAATTACATGTGAAAAATATAAATACACTCAAAATAATTGGATATTTAGTGTAAATCAATCAAATTACATTCACACATATTCTTGTAAAAACAAAACCAATGACTTGGATGTTGAACTCAATTAATGTAAATATAGTTAAGATTACCCCTGACAAGTTCATATAAATGGAATGTGAATTTATAAATGTAGTTATTATGTGTATCAAATGTATATCCACAGGAAGGGGAGTGGAAATTAAAAAAAAATAATAAATATTGATTCCACTCAAAATTTTTGAGTAAAAAAATCAATGAAGTTTGCGTAAAGCCTAATGAGTGGAAATTGAAATTTGAAATTCCCTTACCGATTTAATAACATATGAAACATACACCCCATGAAAGAAGTATCATAAAATGAATATTTAAATACCAATAAATTAAATTATATTACAAAAATAATACAATCATGGGAAGTACATACTCCACAAAAGGGATATAGTTGAAATATAGCATGAATCCCACAGGAATAATAAGTGAGATGAAAACATCTTACTAAATTGTAATAAATCATGTCGTAAGTCCAAAAGTTAATAATCACAAAATTAATCACATAATATCATAAATATAAGTACAATCATGATAATATATATCAAGTGTTTGTATACAATACATTACATGCAATAAATAAGTGGTGAACAATGGAAATCTCACAAAATTAAAAGTGAGATAAGAAACCCCATACCACGTTGTAATCAATCGTGTCGTATGACTAAAAGTTAATAACCTCAAAATTAATCATATAATCTCATGAATATAAAGATTATCATGATAATACATATCAAGTGGTAGTAAAAAATACACCACATGCAAGAATTAAGTGGCGAACAATAGATATCTCACAGAATTAAAAGTTATATAAGAAACCCCTTACCAAGTTGTATTCAATTGAGTCATAAGACAAAAAGTTAATAACATCAAAATGAATAATATAATATCATTAATATAAATAGAATCATGATAATTTATATCATGTGGCATTACACGATACACCACATTCAATAAATAAGTGGTGAAAAACGGAAATCTCAAGAAATTAAAAGTGATATAAGAAACCCTATACCATGTACTTTTACTTAGTATAGGGTAGGTTAACCTCTTATATAATGTTGGATCATTGTTATTTAATTATACATGAACTAAATACATAAATATGATATCATATATGATCTTCTAATATTTTTTTTAATGATATTTTAGTAGTATCATTGTTTTGGTTGTTATCTGATTCGTTTTCCATTATATGTCTGTCAGGTAAGTCATGTTTGTTACGTTTAGGCAGTATTTTATTCATATCCAGAATGAAATTCAGTTCATAAAATTTATTTTTAATCATAAGATGAAAATTATTCTTCAATTATTACAATGGGGAATGAATCTCATCGCGTTCATGGAGATGGTAATCAGTACGTACGCATGAGTGACAATATCATTATATTGATGGTGAAATCATATGTAATGGGATGGTATATCACATATACCGAATCATTAGAAAGTTATAATTATTATTTTCACCAGTTATACTCATTATTATACCCGTCCAAAATAATGAAGTGTCTGAATGACAAACTACACCACAATGTAGAGACGGTAAGTCGTACGGACGCACATATGGTGACATTATCATTAATAGTCTGGATAGAATAAGAAATATGGTTGTACCATATTTATAATAACATAAAAATATGTAGAAGATACTGGATTTATTTTTTTGGTATGGAAACAACAAATAAAGAGGAAGCGGAAGAGGAAAAGAACATGAAAGAGGGTGGTGAAATTATTACCAGTTCTTCACGTGTTTACTTATGAGTTGATCTAAAGGGCTCCTTATGTTGTATTTATGATAATAGTAAGGCCTATAGTTAGAATTAAGTATAGTTGAGAGGTTATTTGGGCAGGGGTTAGCTGTTCCAAATGGATTTCTAGGTGTGATTTTGAAAGAAGGGGAAATACCCTTTTATAAGACTAGTGAGTGTCAATTTAAGGAAACCTTTGAATATTATTTTATAATAAACTCATTTTCGATTTCTATTTGCTCAAAAATAAATTATTTCGAGGATAAGGTAGGTATGGGTCAAAAAAATCTCAACCAAAATGTTTTAGAAAGGTTTAAGTCACCATATTAACCTCATATTTTAGAAATTACTCTTATTTAAATAGTTTAGCTTTTACCATGTATTCTTGTATTATTATATTATATGGTTAATAATCATACAATAAAATTCCAAAAACCCCCAAAATGGTTCATTAATGATATATCTATTATTATATAAGTCATTTTTTACTATCCTTTTAATTTTAAGACTATTAAATTATTTAATAAAATAGTATTTGTTTAAAAAACTCATTGATGACAATTTTGACACTATTTAGTATTTTGTTTTTGTTAAAGTCATAACAATAATATTACTTATTAACAAATTCATTTAATCAACCCTAACAAGTCATATTAACATATAAAATTAGTGTAATTTATCAAATGTCTCAAATTAAATTTATTTGGATATTTATAATATCAATTATTTTAATCTTTTATTTATATGGTAATTAATACATCATCATTGTCTCATAAATAAAATAAATAATATATTGTCATAAAAATAAAAATAAAATACTATTATTTAAGAAATAGTTTTATATTTATAATGAATATTTATATTTGAATTTATTTTATTTATTACCATATATTAAAAGTGAATCAATTATTAAACATTAATTTAACACTTTTAACTCTTCTTTAAATAAAATAATAATAAATTTCCAAATCTAATCCTAGTAGACCAAAAGGATCATATTTTATACCTATGGTTGAATTTGGTTTAAATACACTTATCCAATAAAATTAGGACAAGTGTTAGGGTAATAATAATATCATTTTTAACTTTAATTACTTTATTTACTTTTAACCGTGGTAAATAAAAGTTAAACATTACTATTCACCAAAAAGCATTTTCATCTTATTGAACCAAATTTTTTATTACTGATATCAACCGTGTATCTCATATTGTTTAAATTCTATTCACAAAAGCGTTAAAATTATGTTGTATGTAAATTTACAAATGCTTATATACGATGGGTAAAAGATGGTAAAAAGTTCAATAAAATTTATTATATTTAATATTATAATAAAATGAAATCAATTAATTACATTGAACATATATAGGTATTATGTATCTATTTTTACCTAAAATAAATCTAAATTAAATAATTATTTATTTAAATAAATAATCGGTTTTAAATAGTAAGAAATTTTTTTCACTATTCATAAAAAATCGAGTGTTTTCAGAAAAATTATCAAAATTCTCTATAAGCTAATTTCAATATTCCAAATTCAAAAATGAAGTCCATTATAAAAAATAAATTTTATAAAATTTTACAAATTGGGTATTACGATTCCTAACGGCTAGTTTGATTGGTCATAGTGTGTTAAAACTCAAAGTTCCGTACAACATAAGCTACTAAATTATTCAAAGGGAAAAGTACAATAGAAGCCTGTAGTGTTACAGTATAAGTGAATAATTATTTCAATTGTAGATTTTATGGAATGTATTATTTTTAGTGATTCCATTTTTATAGGTGAATTTATTTATTATCTAATCAATATAGATAAATTTTGAATGGTTGTTTAACATTTAATACTTATTTTTCCCCCAACTATATTATTTTTACATACATTATAGATATATTTACTATTGTTTTGTACCCTTTAACCATTGATATTGGGTGCTGAGTTTTTGAGTTTCCATTTACTCTACCTTTAACTGTCACTTTCTTGTGGATGAAAATGATGTGGTGAAAGAATAGTGACACCCGTATGGCTTTATTTATCTTAATTATTTTTAATTTTAGGATATTTTGATATTCGGTAGTTATCGTGAGTCATATGACAATTTGATGTTTTGTTCAATTTAACATGTGGTTCTATATGGTAGTGGGCCACAACATGATATGTGTGTCATGTTATTATGGGGTTATGGTGTTTAGACTAAATCCATATTACACCCTATGTTTTTATGAACATCTTTTCGAATAAAATAAATTTTTTGGATGCCTTGTATTATATGCTACCCCATGTTGTGCTTTCACTAAACTCAATACCATGTTATCTTCTATTATAGGAAATAATGAAATTCTATGAAACATTATTCTATGATTATAATTATTAAAACAAGAAAATTAAAACCTAGCCATTAAAATGGTGGATATTAATAGGATTAACCGAATTATGAAATTATGGTTTCTATAGGTATATATATTTCATTTACCAATTAATTATAAATTAATGTAATACCTTTTTAAAATAAAATGAAATGTTCTTCTAAAAAACTATGAAAATGTGTGTTTGATATAAATATATAAATATACTTGGAATATATTAATTATATATATATATATAATATTTAATATAATTCTTAACATACAACTTATATGTTTTATAGATATTATATAAGAACGAATCCAATTTTTCTCAAAAAGAAGTATTTCCCTATAAAAATAGTTTTTTGCCCTTTGTTGGAGAACTTGTTTTAAATATAGATTTTGACACTTTTATAAATTCCATTTCATATAATTAACTTATTTATTGAAATAGGTATATAAAATATTAATTTTTTTTGAGATTTTGGTATTTTTCTATACAGTTTCTTGTTTGGAGGAATAGTGAAAACTGCCGAATTTTTATTTAAAACAGATTTATAATCAAAATGTTTTATACAAATAGATTATATTTGTAATTTTATTTAAATTATAATTAGAAATTTTTTATCATTTAATCCAATTTAGTTCATTGTAATAATTTTGACAATTAAATTGTATATAAAAACATACCAATCTTTTAAACATTTTTACTTAAAAGACTTGTTGTTTCATCCCGCCTGATAGATTAATATCAAATTAATTCCAAAAAAAATAAATGAATTTAGTTTTAGAAAATATATTCCATAATTGGAATCATAATTTCAATATTTAGTAATTTGATTCCTTTAATTTCTAGACAATATGAGTTGTAATTTTAGTAATTGTTTTTCCCATAGATGGGGGTAAATCATTAATGGTAAACATAATATTATAAATATCAAGAAACCAACATGAAACTATCACAACCCATATTTCAGGAATTTAATTTACCCACTAACACTAAAGGTTTTAAATTTAAAAAATTAATGGAAAGTAATACATGAAATTGTCATTAAAATTATTAATATCAAATAGTGTGACAATATGCGACACTCTTAATTTTGATTAGAATTATATTTTTAGTATATTTTTTAATAAAAGATATTATCTACTATATATATTATTATATTATATAATAAGATTATATACATCTTGGTATTTTATTTTTTAATTTTGGTGAGGAAATAATTATGATAAATATTTACACAATGTTAATGCATTAATTGTCATATTAATTAAACAACCAATTAATTGATATTATAAATATTAAAAGAGATATAATTTATATTAATTAATTAAATATAATGACTTTATATATAAAAATTATATATTTTTTTGTATTAAATTAATTGGTTCCAATTTAAATTTCTGGATTGATTTTCTTAAAGTCAATGTTATGAATTGTTTCAAAATTGACAATAAATGATATTTAATGATACTAATAATTTATTAAATTAGTTAAAAATAATAATAATCTTAAATAATGACAATGGTGATGTGATATGGTCTAAAATATCATAAACGGGACATTTATGGTTCAACTGAAACCTTATTTGTAAATATGTCATCCTTTTAATATAAAATGATTTTTTAACATAGTTAAAATTAAAATATTCTAACTAAGTGTTAATAAAAAAATATGGTTTTAGATTATACAAAATCCTTTATAAAATATATTGGCTAATGGTTTTTCCTCCCAATAAAATCTTATATTCCAATTACTTACCATTTTAAGGGATTTTATTGATATTTAATTAATTATAAATTATTATTTTGAGAAATTCCAAAAGTGTCCCTTCTCTACTTATAAAAGGGAACATATTCTTCTCTTTTCATCACACATTAAAACTGATTTTTTTAGAAACAAAATATCGTAAGATGGTATCATGTTTCCTCTCCTAATCTAAGAAGCCTTAATTTGGTTTTTAATTCATCCAATAATGTCATTTTGTCCAAATCGAAGGAGACACTTGAAGAAGGTCTAACGTTCATCAATATAACATTTTTGTTTCATTTCTTCCCTAAACTCCTTCAATTAATTTTATTTAACAATATTATATTATCCATAGTATGATAAATATACTGAGATATTTTTATATTATTTTTTATACCTACACGAATATAATCTTGAATCAAATGGGATACATAATCATCTTTCATGTGTAAAGTGGACAGCTACCTCGTAAACCAATTCAATTCATTCTTCCATAACCACCTTTAAATGTTGGGAATAAGGATATAATTTCTATTTTTATATTATAATTATGATATTTATTATGTATTTATGCTACCGGGATTATTATATATCTTTTACATTCATGATTTACATTGGTGTAAATATGATAACTTCATTTGTGGATGCGTGGACTACCACCTCCTCAAAGCGATGTCATTCATTCACACATTACATAGAATTTATTAAGGACATGTTTTGGGAAAATATAATATAAATATAAAATAATAATTCTGCTATAATGATATTATATATTTTAAATTTAATTTCTTTCTTTAAATACAATGAGAAATTGATACAACGTTTATGCTTATGTACGACCAACCATCACCATTAAAAGTGTATTTCATTTTATATTTCCCTATTTTATATATTATTATAAATATTAAATATATATGAAATTTATATTGTGTTTATTATTATGGTATTATTAAATCATTATATATTTAATATGAACAAAAATATAATAAATCAAAACACGTGTGAGAAACAAAGATGATATTTCCCAAAGTGTGACATGAACAGGGAATTGTTAATAAATAGGTAATACAATATCATAAAAAATCATATATAGTATTATATCTAATAAAATTGTAACATAATATGTGTATAATAAATTTTTATTTATTATATATTATTTTTTTATATTTTATCACAATAGTTAAAACATATATTAAGGGTTTTTTCCATGCTTTTATTTCTATGGGACACATGCCGTTTACAATACCGGTTTATTTTTTGTGGTGTATATACTGATCATGAATTTAATTTATTAGTAATGTTTGGATTATTTTGTTATTTTAATATACATATAATTTTATTTCATTCTTGGGGTATATGATTATACTGATTATAAAGTGATAAGTTATTATTGCATAATCTCATCAATAATAGGGATTTTTTTGTTTTAAATCACAAATGTGGAATTTTTATCTTTCACATACATTTTTTCTCAAAAAATACTATTTTTATCCTATTAATATTTTAATTAATTTTTACACATGATTTACTTTTTAATATTATTTTAGGAGAATGATTTTTATTTTCCAAAATAAGGATATTTGTGACTTTACGGAAAACAAATATATAGAAGGATTTTTTTTAAATATAAATCTTAAATGGATTCTTCCACAATAATGAATCCATAATTATTTGATGATTCATTAATAATATTAAATGTTTATATTAAAATAAGATGTTTTATTTTAAATATTTAATGTATTTTATTAAAATAACTTTTTTTCAAAGTTGATTGATTATTTTCATTAAGAAATATTTCAGATAATATTTTAAAATAATTTTCCATTTAAAGAAGTTTGTTTGATGTTAGTTATGTTTTAATGGGGATATGATCTAATTATGTATTTCCTATTATTTTCCTGAATTGTTTTTTTATGATTTTTTTCTTTGAGTTATGTTATGATGAAATGTTTATGAAACATTATTTTTTTATGGTTTCTGATGTGACAGATTATTTATGTTCTTGTTGAAAAAATATTTATGGTTTTAATTATTCGATGGGTGTGACCTATATCTAACTCAAATACACTAGGTAAATATAGAATACTCATGAAGTATATATATTATTCCCGAACCCAATTTAATGTTCACAATTCTATGTATAGACATGTTTATAATGTTCATAATTGTTTGTATGGGTCTAGATTACATTTTCATATGTTTATACAAGTTCTCTATTTAATGTCTTTATTTTAATGAGTGAACCTATTACAATATATACCTGTTACCAATGTTACAAGATTAAGTGTTTCCTATAATTTCATCTCTCATGTCAATATTACTATTGCATAGATTTTGTTCTTTTATTCCTTTATGATTCATGTCATATGGACTACCAATATTAATTCAATTATATCAAGATTTTGATCTTTGATATGATGATTTTTCTTTAAAATATTATTATCAGCTTTTCATACACTTATGTTCATGAAATGTATATATATCTTCCTTGTTTACCCCTACTGATCATTTTATATCACCTTTCTTATTTTTCCCCATGTTATAAAGACAGGTTTTAAGTAGGAGTACTAATTTTGAAGATCATTATTGGAGATGTTGATTATTTTTCACCAATTTAGAAGAACGGGTTCCATGTTTCCAATAGAACTAAAAAATTATGGTCCTCAATGATTCGTTTAGAAATGTATTGAATAATTCATCTAAAAAGATGTTATATTCATGTTCAAAAATCCTAGGTTGTTATAGTTTGAATCAGAGGAATGTTTTAGTCAACCAATAGTATTTATGATGAGAAAACATTACTGAGATCCATAAAGATATTTCTATGGATATTTCTAGGTACGTATCTAAAGATATGTCTATGTATTGTGTAAAACACTATAGTATTTGTAACAACAATGAATAACATAATATTAAACCTAAGATGTTATAGATTGAAGTTAATTTACTTGATTATGAGTTATTTATAGTATTGTTGATGTTAAAAAATATATATTATTTTGGTTTTAGTCAGTGTATGGAACGTGAATTAACCAATTTAGTGAGGAATAAAATGGACACTAAATTGATATCCCTTCTAAAAATAAAATATGTTATAGAATATGGAATGAAAATCATGGTTTTTATGACTACACGACCTTATCATGTCTTGAGTAATTATGGATATACAAAAAAATTGGGGGAACAACATTTTCTTGAACCCATATGATGGAAACATCCAACTTCAATCAGTGGAATAATTATTCCAATAGTTTCTGTGAAATGGATCTCCACCATTGAAAATATATTTTTTATTCTCTATTGTTCAGAACATGAAAAAGTTCAGTTCTGCACTTATCACTTTCCAAGTAAAGAAAATTAGTGGTGTAAATTTACCAAGAATATGAGGAAATAATATTTAATTGACTTAATTGAGTAGGATGAGTTCATGAACTTATTTTTTATTTTCTTCTTTCTCTGTATTACTCTTACAAAAATGGATGTTGCAGTTTCACATCTATCGCATGGTTATTATAATAAATGATTGATAGAATCCAAAAGAAACTCCTTAGACTATGGTCATGGGAAGATTATATTTAATTTATGCTCAAAGTGTATAAGGTAACATGGTGTCAATTGTCTTATGGGGACTGGTAAATGATTTAAGTCTGAAAAAGTAGGTCATCGAGCATTTGACTACTCATGTAATGAGAATAAAAATAAACATCCAAAGAGTGAAAAAACTATAATTATGTGTTTCAATTATATGGATTTTGTTCATTATAGTACCAATTGAACTAATACATGTTATGCTATAGGTAGTAATCCACATAAATCTAGGAGGAAAAATGATCAATGGAATGAATATATTGTCATAATAGATGAAATGGTCCTTTATAATTAAGAATTTATTATACTCTTCTTTATTTTATTGGAATTTCATTTTTTATTTTCAATGAAAAAGATCTATGAAACCAATTTTTTTTCATTTGTCAGTTAAATTTACTATGATTATCTAGATGGATTATAGATTAATGAAATCACATATTCTATTGGTACAAGGATGAACCCAAGAATTTAATGAAACCATTTTTATATAATAAATATTCTTATATAAAGAATAAATTAGTGTGTGTTTTTCTATGTTATTACAATGTTTAACAAGAATATGTGATAATGGTCCTAACATGTTTATTAAATGACAATTAAGATCTATATCTTGTTTTTAGGGGATTATCGATAAGTTGACTTTGGATATTTAGGGACCATATTTCAAAATTAATGTGTTTTAATCTTCATGATGGTTAATAGGGGTAACCATTTATGAAATTTTTGTCATTGACATTCATAAGAGGTTTAAGAGATTAATTTTCTGTAATATAAATATTTAATCATATTAGATAACTTGTGCTAAGAATTTATTTGTGAAGAAGACAGATTTTAACATCCGCAAACTGAAATCCACTAAACATGTCCTCCATGTCGGGTCACCACAATACCTCAAGAACACCTCCCCATACAAAAAAGGTTTCCGACTAGCAGTGAGGGTCTAATAATACAAAAACATGAATTTTAGAGCATTTCATAAATTGGGAGCTAACCACAAACAAATATAAATATTCCATGTCATCCTAACACTTGCAAGAGTGAATAAGAACACAAAAATAAAGAGAACCAAAGAATCACCAAAACATGACCTAACTCCTATCTCGATCAACATTTATGAACACCCTAAAGCCCAACTCAATTTCCTTGCATATGTATTTCCCGTTTTCCTGACCTGTAACAATGAAATATAATCAGGTATTTAATGTCCTCAAGAGAAGGATATGAGTAAAAATAAGAACTACACCACCAATGGTGTCAATAAAATATCCTGTGTAAATTGATAGTGCATGATAATACTAGATAAATGGTTAGGTATAAAATGAATACTTTTTTGAAATTAGTTCAAAATATTTAATTTAACCATTTTCACCAATTGCTATATTATTTTTCCATTTACATCATTTACAATATGGCCTAAAATGGTCAATTACTAAGAATAATAGTGTAATTAAAGTTCTCTATCTCACTATGAGATACCATTTCACAATCAATTACATCGTACGTACCTTGGATCCTCAATCCAACTAGTATCAACAAATTAAACCATTAGGTTATAATTTCCTCATTATGACACCATAAACCATGAATTCTAGGAGTGTGGTTTAGATCCTCTGTAAGACCCAACCGATTGGAGGAACCTCACTCCATTATCCCACACCATGAATGAATGTGAATAATCTTATTTAACGATTTACCTCATAGAACACATTAGAAACTATACACTATAAATACACATTGCATTCACATTTTATGACTATTCATATCGTGAATTAATATCAAGACTTAACCCATTAGCATAATCAAATTTTTCAATGTATAGCCCATTTATCCCAATTTAAATTCTCATTCCTTAATTAATTATGTTTTTTCAATAATTAACATACTTTGGACTATTTAAAATTTTCACTAGTTTGAAAATTTTGTCCCATTTACCGAATAAACCAATTTACAAGCATTTACACCTTTCAAATAATTCATCATTCTACATGAGTTAACCCACCTACTAATTTCATGTAAAATTAAAAAGTCATTTAGAAAAATCACATTATTTTATCTATCCCATTTAAAAATATGATAAAAAAATACCTTATAAAATTTATCCATTTCTATCCCCAACTATCAATATTTATTTTATCAACTCAACTAAGAAATAAACATGATCATCAGTTATATACTTTATCAAAATTAATTTCTATTCTTAACATCAATATTTTTTTCGTGTTTGTAAAGGTAGTTTAATCCCATTGTTGGCCTCAAATCAGTTTAATCTACCTCAATGAATCCCTTGGGTATCATGAGGGTTCAATTCATAATTTATCCTTCCATTTTACCAAATTTATCCAAGTGAAAAAATGTGCAATAAGAGAAAACCATTAAGACAACTAGAAATTCACAAATCAACTTCAAGACTATGGGATATAACGTTTGGACCGCCTACCTATAATATTTAGAATAAAAAATTCATAACCTTATTCGTCGATCCGTATTAATGTACACTATGAATCCCTAACCTAAGAACCACTAGAAAAAGTTGATTTATGGCTTCAACAAAAGATAAAAAATATTGCCATCCACTATCTATAGAAGATAGAAAAGGGAGGTCTTATATGTAGATGTATCCTTGATCTGCATCCAAAGGTACTTAAAATGGATTATAATTGAAAGAGATTGACCATAGGGATGTATTAGTTGAAATGGTTTGTCACTAGGGTTGATATAAGTCAAATTAGTGGAGAAATCGGGAGAGATCCTTTAAAATATTTGGGTGTGGGGGAATTCTACTATATCCCTTTCCAGTGGGGTCTATTTTTTGGCTGTAGGGTTTTCCAAAACGTGCACTAACCTCTATCCATGTGGTAAAATAGTTTCACCATTACATGGGGAGCGCACACTATTTTAAAAGCCATTTACCAAATGTTTGGACTGGAACTATCAATGTTCACAAAATTTGGACTCCCCATTTGACAGTTTTACTTAACCATGCACCCCATCTTGTGGTTCACACATTTTTGGCACATGAATAACTATAACTATGCAACCAACTATGTAACTTGAATGTGACGGAATAATTCATTTTCCTTCATGTACAAAATTCGAAGGACAGCCTCGACCCTCTATGTTCATTCAGAAAATATTTCATTAAGATTTTTTAAGAGGATTAAACCAAAACAAAGACAGGGACGTAAATCCCCAATGTATGATATCTTACACCCTCCCCACCTTATAATGGATTATCTTCAAGCCGCACTTCAAATAATCATTTAACATCCAATGTAAAAAACAATCAGGCAACTAGGCCCACATGTCTTTCATCATCACCTAATTCGCTTCTAGAACACTACGATGCTACCAAAAAACTCAATCCAAAGGCATAGACATTCCTTTTAAGAATTTCTCACAATGATCTATAGTATATAATGTATTCCCCCAAAAGTATTCATCATCATCATAAAAATAATCAACCACAATATGTACACAGGGAATTCTCAAAAACATATGCCTAAATTACGACACAAGGTTGTGTCACACACAACATCATACCATCATGGAATATCTAATCGACACCCCATCAGCTGCATCCTATCTAAAAATGATGGTGCAAATCACATGGACCAATTCTTACCTTTTTTAAAAACACTAATGATTTATTAAACTAGACACTACCCAATGAAACACATGGTTTTACTAACCACATTTCCTAACCAAAATCGATCCAAAACTTGAGGCATGATGGTCCCATTCCATAATTCTACATCTAAAACACAACAAAAACAATCGGGTTACTCAACCAATCAATATTTTATTAAATTACCATTATTAAGTAAAAACACGTGAATTCGTCTTACTGGATTTAATCCAAACTGAAACATTGATCACCTAATCAACCAACCCCTTTCCCACTATGGTTCTCCCTACCATGTATTCAACTCACCACCACCACCCTCATGTTTTTGATACCCCTACTATTGAAAAAAATCCACCAGAACATTCACACTGTACCTAATGTATTTCCCAACTCACCACACCTGGACATACATGTGTACTAAACCCAATATTACCATCCATAAATTTGGTCAAAACTACCTGAAATGGACATGGATCCACCATCCATTGTAGGCCACGAACAATTTTTCCTATTTCAATTTTTTCTTTCATTTCCAAAATTCACATTCCATAAAACATCATACTGGTTGTGGCTTACAACTTACCGTGTTCATTATATTTTATTATCATGTTAGACCCTTCCGGATGGATTCTCTCAAAACAACCATTTTCCACTATTGAAACATTGTTTTATACAACTTCACTTTATTCCTCCTCAAATAAAGTATTCAACCATCATCTGATGCTCCTACCCATTCAATACCCCAACATATAGTAATCTCTATCGTCATGGAATCCACTACATTCCAAAACATCAATTTACTTCCCTGCACCCAATGAAATTACTAACAAAAATCACTTTTTAATATCTAAAATAAAACGAACATGACTAGGTTATTCCTCAAAAACATTTCCATTACATACATTCACTTGTAATTTAAAAGAATCTGCTAATGGTGGTTTATAAATCACCACTTTTTCACATTTTTCAAATAGGGTCAGGTCTTCCCATGTAGGCTCATCCCAGAACACCGAAAATTACAATTTGCATGATAATACATAACAATTCAAAGGTTCCTTCACACATCATGAAATTCCATTATCACCCAAAGAGTCTTTCCTAAGATCTGGTCCGATTGTTACTGATTTTCTAGAACACAAAATCCCTTTCAAAAAATAGCAGTTATGTCTCACTAGTCTCTTTAATGAATTTATTGTAGGAATCTACAATTTCATTTGGAGCCATCATGATCCCAAAAAAATGCTCGCCTTAATAAACCACGACAATCATAGACCACCTCAGATCTTTGAGAAACCCAACATGCAACTCAAATGATTCTCATTGGAATCCTAATTCCACCACATCAACTACACACTCTTCTCCACACATCCTTGACTTTCCCACCACATCCAAACGTAAGAGTGTAATTATAATCACGTTCCTCATAGAATTACTACCATCACAGCTCACAGATAGATCCTAATTTGAACACAAAATTATTGGGTGTGGCAATCTATCATTTTAAAAAATAAAAAACAAATAAACATCACCACATCCCGACTTCTATGAATGTCACCCATGACATTTTTTGACCATAGGTCCATTCCAAGGACCTCACCTATAAACAGATGATAGTGTACATCCAAACATTTTTCTACACATGTAACATTCCAAGGGAATACCGCCCAAGAGACCACACATCCCAAAAAAAATCCATCTAGGTAACTAGGAATAAATCCAATTCCCTCTCATCATTCATGAGATTATCTCATGATATTTATAGTTATCTTCACTAGCTATATATACACTAAGATTTAATCATAAAAGAATACAACAAATTTCCATCACTAATACAACCTCTCACTTTTGGGACACCTTAACCTATAATAAGTCTCATGCTTCCTTTCCCACCAAACCACATCAGCACACATAAACAGTCACTCGTGTAGGCTTACCAAACGAACCCACCACCATATCCAAAATCATTATGAAGAATCCATGATACAACACTTCCCATGTCACTAATTCTAACTAACATCTCATGTTCTTCTAGAACAACCCAATTGTTAACAAATGAAACACAATGGTCCACCACATCAATAAAAACCCAAATATCTATTTCATAGCACGACTTCCCACTTTTGTTTCATAGAGAGGGATAAGAAATTTCCACAAGAAAAATTTTCAACTATCCCAAATAGAATTGGTAAATACCAGTGTGTGCCTACATCGGGACCTCATCTGATCCCTCAAGGTCCTACACCTTCTTTTGACCATACAATAATCACAACTATAGACTTCACGAGCCATAAAACTCTAGACACAAACATATTCCAACAAAACTAATCAATATTTCAGGCCCATCATCCTAATTAGACCAAATTAATTCTAACATTCTCATCTAACAACCCAAGCCTTTTCACAAGAAGCCCATCTACATAACCACCCCTCACCCAAGGTGCTTCACTCATTTCAAATGTGTTCATCCAGGCCTCAATTATTATATTCTCATCCATCCAATTCAAATCTTTTCCCAAATAAAATTTATGAACCACTATTTCATGCATCGCAATGATCCTTCCAATTGAAACAATCCTCAAGATAGTAATATAAGATAATAAATGAGGAATAATCATGCACTTTTTATTGAAACATGATGAAACCCATTGGACATTGATTCCTCCACATATGCACCTACTAATGCTTCACATTCTAAGGCACCTGCAACACTAGTATAACCTCCCTTAGGTTAACCCACAATTATTTCAAGACATTCATTTCATTATCACAACTCAAGTCTCATTTACAAGACCATTTTCCTTTTTTGTTTATCCTTGTAAACCAAACCCAATACATTCTAAAACCAAAATGTCAAAATGTGCCTCACACACACAATCGTACTCACAAAATGGTCAACCACACTCAAAGACCTTTTTGGAGGGTTGAACATTACCAAATTCACAATATAGGGTTAGGGGTAACAAGTGCCTATGCCTTCTATCTAGGACAACAATGTTATAATTATAACTGGTCCCCACTCACGGGTGGATCTCCTTCCCATGTCCTAGAATACTATGTCCATTAAATTAAATAAATAATTTATTCTATGTTTAATTCCCATAATAACACCACAACTAATAGAACCATTAAGTTGGACCTCCAATCCAAAACCCAACACAGCATGCCTGATCACAACCCACAAGGGTTACCATAGCTATGCTTCAAAAATATACCCCTCAACCTCAAATTCAAAGTTAAACCATAGGTACCACAAGGACACCACTCTATACAACACATAAGACTCCCTAAGGTCTCTAAACTAAGGCACTATAACTAAAAAAGTGACCCATACAGAGGGTCTAATAACCATAATATGGATAACAACTCCCTATGAACCATCTTATTCAAACCTACCTCACACTCAACACTCAATTCCACCATATCTAGAAAACATTGGAGGGTTCATTAACCAATATTCTCTTCTCAAATCGAACATTCCCAGCACGATCCATCCTAGTAAATGTTCTTCCATATTCTTAAAACGATCAATAATATCATGAAAATTCTCCTCTTTTGTTGTTCCATAGACCAATGGGGTCCTTTTCTCCATTACTGGTGGACCATTCCTACAGATACACCCATTTCACAGATGCATCTTATTTCAATCTAGTGGCATTTCTATATAAATACAATCATGATTGTTATAAAATATAACATGAATCTCCCAAAAGTTACAAAAAATAATTATCTATAGAAGCATTAAAAATCATTTCAAAAACATTTCCATAATAGAAATAATCTAATCATTAATACAACCATGTATCATCCCTTCCCTAGGTTGAGGACAACATGAAGGGGGGGGGGGTAATCAAATTTACACAGCAATAATAATTTTCACAAAATATCTATTATTAAACCATTTTCACCTTCAAAATATAAGTCTTTATCTTTTATGAATAGTTATAATTCCCACAACATGTCACAACCAATGTCTTAAACCATTTATAACCTTTCATTACCAAATTATTAATTGATGAATTTATATTATTTCCATTTACACATTTTTATATTATTTATTTGAAAGTTTTCTCATTGACTTTTTATGGAAAAAATGAATTCTACCCATTGTGTCCCAGACATCAATCCTATGAGTTCCTACCATGATGCATGTCACTGATATCCCCAGGTTCTCATGATGATGTATAAATTCACAAACTCATGCCATTCCGAACATGAGAAAAATTTCATAATATAGTCACATAACACAACATGTGCAACACCCGGTAGTGAAATACCTATCAACAGTAACTACACATATCTAGAATAATAATCCCAACCCTAGGTACATTGGTTTTACCTTATACTTGGGTTAACTACTTCAATGTAATAGACCATTTACAAGGCCCAAAACTTTCTATTCTCTTTTATAACATCCCCAAATTTCAAGCCACAAAAAACCCCTCTAATACCACTTTGTAAATACCTAACCTATAAACCACTAAACCAATTATTTTATTTGGGTCACCACAGGACGTAATGTGTGATTCCTCCTATACCATATGTTTCTGACAAGTAGATAGGGTTTAATGTACTTTATAGGGAGACTATATCCTCTTCACCATAGTAAACCACAGTAGACACCATATCAAATAATGGATGTATTATAAAATAAAATAGAAACATATATTACTAACAATTTCCCAAAAATTTAACTAAGAACAACAAATAATAAATATTTCATGTCATGTAGATAGTTCCAATAGTAAAGAAAACACTAAAATAAATAAAATTGATGAAACCCCAAGACAGGTCCTAACACCAAATCTAGATCCCCATATGTGTAAACCCCAAGCCTAATATAACTCCCCAGAATAGAGCCTTTGACCATATCCTGACATGAAACCATGTAATATAATCAGTTACACAATGGAGGTCTGGGCAGGGTGTGAGTACAAATCAGTAGTCCACCACCAACTATGTCTATAATATATCCATCTTAAATAGATTTTTCATTCAAATACATGGAAAATGAAAAGGTAAAAAAATAATACTCTGGTGCCAACAGTTAAAAATATATTCATTAACCTTTTTAATCAATTTATCTATGGGCTAGGAATTTATATAGTTTACATTATGGCCCAAGACGATCAGTAACTATGAGTAAGGGAGTATGGAATGATCTCGATCTAACTAGGGAAAACTATTTCACAATAAATTAAAAAATTCTTATGTTGGAACCTCAGTCTAGATAGTTTCATACAATGAAAGAATTGGGGTTCTAGAGCTGTAATCCAACACCAAAACCCAGGCATTCTAGGGGCAGGGTTTAGACCCTCAGTCCAACCCTACCCATTGGATGAGAATCATCCCATTTTCCTAAACCACCAAGCCATGTTCACATGCTTATTTGTTGATTTACCACATAATACTTATCAAAAACTACACAACCAATGAACATAACATTATGTTTTATAAATATTCTACTTATGAATTAATATCAAGCCTTAAACCATTAGCGTAATTAACATTTACATTGGATAACCCATTTAACCCATTTTCTTTTCTCATGTCATAACCAATTAATCAAATTCGTCAATTCCCATACATTTTCCAATTTAACATATTAAAAAATTATCATTTTTTATCCCATTTAACACATTCCTCAATTAAAAAGCATTTAACCTCTTCAATATTTTCATCATTCCACAATCATTAAACCAAAAATTTATTTCAATTACAATTAATTAGTCATTTAGAAAAATCACATTATTTCATCTTTCCCATTTTAAAACAAGCCCAAAAATCTATTATGACCTTATTCAAGTCTATCAACATCTATCAATATTTCTTTTTTTCTCACAACTTACATATCATCATTTTCATTTTGGGTGTACTTTACCACAAGTCATTTCTATTCTTAATATCACAATTTTCCATGTTAATAAATGTTGGCACATCCTAGGGGCTGCCCCAAATCAAGTTTTTCAACCTCAGTGCATCAAACTAGGATCACGAGGTGTCTAATTCATGATTTATCCAAAAAATTTACCAAGTCTATCCAAGGGAAAAAATATGCAATAATAAAGTACCATTAACACAACTACACGTGAAAAAAATCAATATAGAGACTATAGGATATAACTTATAGACCGCCAAAATCAAATCCACAGACAAACACTCACACAATATTTTATATATTTATTTATTAAATATACCTTTTAATAGCTAATATATGATCCTTGGGAACATGTGAGATATTTTTTCATCATAAGAATAAAGAAACTAAAAAATCTTATCATGAAAATAGAAAAAAGAGAAGCATTAGAATCATCAAGAACATTGATCTGAACCCAACAATGCTATAAACGGATTTGAATATATGTAGATAAACCCTTGTTACATCTTGGTCAGAATGATTCATTTCTACGATTGATAGAGGAGAAATGAGGGTATAAATCCGGTGATAAACCTTAAAATCAAGAGGGGAAATGGTAAAATACCTCATTTTAATAGGGTGCACAGTTTGACCACATAGTTTTCCTGAGCATGTTCCAATAGTGTGAAATCCTATATCCAAGAGGGTACTATGTCAGAAATTTACCTTAGGAGCCTGCATGATTTAACATACCATTCACAAACCATGTGATATGGATTTGTCCATGTCCACATAGTTTTCCCTCCCCCTTTGCACATTTTTCTTGACCATGCACCACATCTCTTGGCTAGCCTGGATTGGGCATACTATTTTAACTAATCATATTCCAACCATGAAACATGTATATGATTTCAAAATTCCACTTTACTTCATGTTACAATCTCCCAAGACACTATTGGGCCTCCTCAATCATTCAGTTAACATTCCATTATCCAAATATAAGAGGTATAAACCAAAATTCTAAATATGGACATACCTCCACAATTTCAGGAATCATATAGAGATGGAATGACCAATCATTCCATTTATGTATCTCTTGATCTGATAATTCTTCATAAATGAACAATTCACCATTATTTCATGGAATAAGAGATGAAGTGGAGATTAATCAAGGCACCACAAAGGGAGAGATTGTGTTGAAATCATGTAACTATATATCTTATGGAATTTTATTCAACATTAGTAAAAGAGTCTAGAAATTATTTTTTCAAGTTATCATTATTTTTGATGATATCAATGAAATATTTGAATACTCTTGGTTTGATGGATTTTTTATTGATAAATTTATCATGACCATGTTATCTATCACTATCTATCAGAATATTTCTAATAATTTTCTATTACATTTCCATGTTTTCAATTTCTACCTACGTTCTTCTATGTAAAATCCTATTTATGATTTACATTGGGATACTATTATGGTTACAAGATTCATTTTTAAAGGGTGTTTTAGAATTCAATTTTTACAATTTTTGTTTTCAACAAAGTAATTTTAAAATAAACGACCATTCATTTTCAAAGAACAATATCAAATTACAAGGTAGTGATTTAATTTATATTCTGGATCCTTCCATATTGTTATCTTATCAGTTTTAGATTCTAAAAAATAAATCTCATGTTCGTGATGTCTTTTAATTATTTATTCTGAAAAAGTACATAGAGGATCGTTCGTATTGAATAAACATATAACTCATACATATGAAACAAGATCCATCTTATGAAGAGAAAATGATAGATATTTTTTTATCATTGAGATGAATTTATAAATAACAAGTCCAAACACAAAATTAATGTTTGTTGGATTAACCACTAGTTTGAAGAAGTCATGTGGTAATGCGAGGATACGATGAGGTAAAAGTGTACTCATATTTTTGTATTATAATAATTAATTTTGAGGTTTAAATTCATTTTAAGAGGGGTATAATACAACACTAAATGTTTTAATGAACAACTTTTTTGAGTTAATTAAACTTATTTTATGCCTTTTTTATATGATACACCATGTTATTATTGTACAACACCCAATACCAGTGAAGATTTCATTACATGTGTAAGAACCTAGATCTTCTTTTTAGGTATTCCTTTCTTTTCTGGTTGTTTTTTAGAAAAAGTTGAGTTTCTAGAAATTTATGGAGAACACGTCATGCACTTATAAGTACACACAGGGTACCGTTTTTCCATGAGTAGCCATGTTCTAGCCGTGTAACATCCATGTACATGGCCACGCGGGGTGACCTAAATACATTATAAAGTAGATGTTGGTTAAAGGAAATAAAATCCATGTACCCTCGATGAAAACATGGTGTACTTTCTTTTTTTAATTATATGGTCTAGGGCCACATCTAATCGATTGAACACCCTTTTTCTTGGTCTGTCTTGTCCATGAGCATTCGTGGTTGGTGATTCTTCTCTGAGGCCCCGACTTTCCATCCATTCTCTGAATCGACCGTCGTCGATTGCATTGGAATCACCATGTTATGATATTACTTAGTCTATATCCTCGTTTCCTAATTCCTATTATTTCATTAGTTATCTATGGTTGAATTTTTTTAGGGTTTTTGTAGATCTATGACATTAAAGGGAGATTCAAGGCCTCAGGTTCACATATATAAATTATACAACATTGAAGTAGGTCGTTTGTTCCTTTCTGTAGTTATTCCTTTAGTTATATGTGAAAAAGTACCCAATACCCTTGTTCAGGGACTATACTGAAATTTATTATTTATTAATACCACAAACACCAATAAAGAAGAAGGACCCTTAAAGGGGGACGAAAATGATTCTGACCAAGGGAATCCCCTCGAACCACGCATAAACACTCAAGAGGAAGGGAATGAAGATTATCTTAAAGGAAAAGGGAGTCCTCCTGTCTTCCCAAACGCGCAAGTGCATCAGCTGTAATGTTGGTCTCCCTCCAGCTATGTTGGATTAATCTCCCCTGATATGTCTCCACCTTACATCTTCTGAACAGGTAAGTAAGCTCCCAAGGAATCTCACACCTTCCCTCCAAGGCTTTAACAGGGACCTCCGAGTCTGATTCAACCTCCTTCACATGCCAGCCCCATCTCCTACATACCATCAAACTAGAAAGAAGTGCTCGAACCTCTGCCTCCAAAGAATTACATGGACCTTAAAATGAACTAAAAGCAACAAGAACTATGCTCTGGTCATCACGAAGTAAACCTACACCCCTCATCACTCCCTCCATGCAAGACCCATCAATATTTACTTTCTAACCATGGACATGGGGCTTCTACGCAACCCAAAAAGTACCCAATACCCTAGTTCGGGGAATTGCATGTTTATGGTTGTTAGCCATATTATTACCTGTTATGCCTTGTGTGCTTGGGTAGAAGATTTATGATTTTAAATACTGTTATTTACCTTGCTATGGATGTGTTGGCAGGTTTTCTTGATATTAATAGTTTGGTATAGATTTTCCTAATAAGCTTCTTTGTTTTCCATACTGTGATATGTTGTAGAATTTTTAGCCATGTAGTTCATGATGATTACTTTGGCTTCCATATACCGTTTGTGCACCATTGTTTATAGAGGGACATGGGAACCTGGTGTAGTAGAGCATAGAGAGAATGGACATTGAGGGATTTCCAGAGTGTCTATTAACATTACGTTGCGAGACCGTATGGGGTATGGACGTGAGTGTTCTCTCAGAGTGCATGTAGTTCCCCGGAATGAGTCAACAAGAGAAATTGGATGTCGAGTGCTTCCCTAGAGTGTCTTTAGTTACCGATACGAGACCAGAGGGGGAATTTATGACATGTGATTCCTCATAGTGTCTTTGCTAAAGATAAACAAGAGTGGTTAGATTGTGATTACTTCCCAGAGGGTTTCTTGTGTTTGATTGGTTTCACCATAGAGGTTAGGTTGTGATTACTTCCCAGAGGGTTACTTCTGATTATTGGTTTCTCAACTAATTAATGAAAATGGATGTAATTTGAAGTGTTGGATTGTTTACTTTTGTGCACTTCCTTGTTCATTGGATCATTTTTCACATTGCCTGCCATATATATTCACTGATTGTTAGGCATAGATATTTGGTTAGTTTTCAACTGGGATTCGTCTCACACCCTTTTGGGTCATGCTTTTGGGCCCAAACAGATTACATTGTTTCATGTATACATAAGGGAAAGAACCCATCTACTTTAGTTACATGATTTTAGTGGAGAGGGTGAGCATGGGACGAAGATGAGGCTTGTAATTATATGGAGATGTTTACTTGATTTTTCTTCTGAACATAAGTTTAGTACTATATTCCAGCATTGGGACTTGTTCAGCTGCTTTCCTTGACATATGTATCATGCATCATTTATATATGTAATCCAATTTTTTATTTCATCAGTAATCCATTGTTTACTTATTGCAAGTTATTACTGCTTCTACTGTTGTAATCTATTTATTTTGGATGAGTTACTCTGCCAATGAGGAAATATTTTACCCACTATCAAACCAAAGCCCCTTCTTCTAGTCTGAAGCCTCTGATTTTTGGCGAAATTCCCTTGAGTCTATGTGACCAACCGGGTATGGGGTACCTCTAGAAGGCCTTCGGAACCGAGACATTACAAAGTGGTATCAAAGGGAGATTCATTTCTTATTGACATTCTATTTGGAGCCTATAGTCAGTGATAAGAAGGAATAGGTACTTGGTAATAAGTTATGCCTGGGTGTAGATAACCCGTGTACAGGGAATAGAAAATGTACCCTGTATTTTTTTATTTTTATGGATTCTCAATTATTATAGATGATTTGATTTCACCATTCTATGATTCACATGTTTTGTGCTATTATTTTTGATATTATTGAGGTTCTATTTCTATTTCAACCAGATGAGATGAAGGTATTTCATCACATGCATCATATAGGCACTTACTAGGGATCACATGTCATGCATTTTTTCCATTTCATTTAGGGTGCACTACTAATTGTATATTGTCGTGATAGATGTGGTGCTATATATGCAATATATTGTGATAGATTCCATGATAGAATTATTGTTATTTGATAGGGTGTTTTAATTTGTAGTGTTTCATTTTTGTGAATTCCAAACACTGGTTCTTGAGGTGTTATGGGCCAAAATAGACCGGAATTTTGTGGATCATTGATTTTTTATGCTAGTATATGACTTGTTTAAGATGTCAATCATTGATTCGTGGGGATTATGAGAACTCAAGGAATAGAATTTGTCACATTATTTTTTTTCCGTGTTTTCTGGGTTCCGGAGTTGTTTCTGAGGCTTACTATCTGGAAAAACACAGAAGTGACGGCGTGTAATGATAAATACAGGCCAAGTGTTCTTCTATTCAGGAAAGAAATATTTTTCTTATGAACACGCCATGTACTATATGTACACTTCATGTAGCCTCAAACTGTGGCACTGGAGATGTGGGAAGATGGATAAAACATAATTTATACATGTCATGTCATGAGGGAACAAGACATGTAGAATGACCCTTGTATATGACCGTGTAATGAACAACACGGGGTGTTGGAATACTTCTAGTACACGCCATGTCTAGCATAAAAACGCCATTTAGAGTCAGCCGTGTTACTGGCTATGTGACTAACAACATGGGAAGTTGAAACATAAGCAGTAGATGTTGTGTATCGCATAAATACACACTGTATTACTTTCCTAGGAGAAACATGTGGGTTATTGGTGTTCATGAACATGGATAGGGGAAGTGAATCATGTACCCAGTGTGCCTTTGGATAACACGTCGTGTGTATGGGGTGTTACACAACAAGTTTTGACAGAATTGAACACCCATGTGGAGGCCTTAAGGAACATGCTGTGTAGGATTTATACACACAGTGTATCCCCATTATTTGAAATATTGATTTATTCCATTCTCTTGATCGTTTATTTCACTTCTACATTTCAGTCCTGGATAAATCATGATCCTAAGGTATACACTTGACCTTGTAGATTCATGCCACCAATTAATTCTCTAGTTTTATTCCAGATACAAGGCAGTGAACAGTCACCTGAATTGGCTAATTAGGGACTACCAGAAGATCCTCTTGTAGTTACAATCATTACACCAACCAACATTCTAGACACAGTTGCTAATTCATAGTTCTGAGAGGGATTTATGAGGTTCATACAAACCTTCCTAGCGAGGCTCCCATCCTCCCACGTCAATGGAAGAATTGATGTGGGCTTTCTAGTAGCGACATCCCCCCAACATCATAGAGGAAAGAGGACCTCATGATGTAGAGTCATGGCTAGAATCCATGCTTTCTATCTTTGAGGATCTAGAGATTCCTCCCGAGAGGAGGGTCAAGCTTTCTATGTATATGCTTCGGAACACCGCCATGATATGGTGGAAGGTGATCTCACAGGTGGGATTCCAATAGGTCATGGATTGGGATGAGTTATAGTGTGCCTTCAATAATTACTTCTTCCCAGAGACATTGAGTAATGATCGAGTCTGAGTGTTTATGAATCAGAATCAGGGTACTCTCTCAGCAATGGAACACTCTTCTCGGTTCCCATAGATGCAACACATCACACCTATTCCTAGAGGATATGAGTTATTCCTGGATAGGAAGTTTGAGGATAGTCATAGAAACAACATCTGATCTCAGGGGAACATCCTCAGGTTGAATCTCATCTCCTCTATAGTCAACCAGGTGCTGATCACAGAGCACAATATGAGAGATTCTAGTGTTGTGATCAAAGGTGGCATGACATCTGGATTTGGTACCCCTACGACAGACAACATGAAGCGAATCAGGGAGTCTACACATGGAGATCCGGGTAGGAAAAATACTTCTTCTGGTAGCCAGGTGGTGTGCTACCAGTGTGGGAAGTGCTGACATATGAGGCCACTTTTTCCAAGAGACATAGTGGAGTGCTGATCTTGCGGCAAGATGGGACATCTTTAGCGCATCTGTTAGATCTTCTCATAAGAATCTAGTGATAAGGGTTCTATCTTGACTCCTCATAAAGGAGAAGGAACACTATTTTCTCGTCATTCTGGGAATTGGAGTTTGTCTTACTGTTCTAGCCGAGGTGGAGGTTACGGTCGGGTAATCCCGTAGGAAGGCTTTTAGTGACAAAAGAGTGGATCTGTTCAGGGTGGTCTCACAGGGTCACTGGGCCCTGGTATAGGCTGGGCTTCTCTAGTAGAGCAGACCCAGTAGGAGAAGGATCCTAGACACTCTATAGTCGAGGTACTATTCTTGTTTCCTATGTTTTAGCTTCTCCTCTTTTCGATACTGGGGGTTCCCATATTATTATATTTTTTGTTTTTGTGAATAGCCTCGGTCTTTGTATCGATGATTTTACTTAGGTATTGACACTGGACACTATTTTGGGTATAAGGACGTCTAGTGTACATCTGTGCAAGGAGTTCCCTCTTGAGGTTAGTGGGTGTCACTTCTTATGGTACCTCTATGTCCTAGAGATGACATGCTATGATGTCATTCTCATAATAGACTGGTTAGTTCCCTTCCAGGAAGTTGTTGAAAGCTATCATAGTATGGTGAGTTTCACATCAACATATGGTGGATCGTATCTTTAAAAGGGAGAATAAGATGTCCAAGAGAGAAGAGCAGGAACTGAGCATCATGGGTTGGGAGGATTCACAGCGTAGTTTTTCATTATATATCTGGATGACCAGGGGACATCACAGTTGACCTTTCCTCCAGTAGTGGATCTTTTCAAAGATTTCATTCCATAGGATTTTTTTGGTTTACCTCCTTAGAGATAGGTAGACTTTTCTATTGATCCCATTCTAGGAGTGGAAGGGTGTCTATTCCTCTTTATCAGATGGCTACACCAGAGTTACAAGATCTTAATATGTAGTTGGAGGAGTTGTAGGAAAATGGTTTTATCTGACCCTATACTTCTCCTTGGTATTCAACTATCCTGTTTGTGAAGTATTCGAATGGTACCCTCAGACATTTTGTGGATTATTAGAAGTTGAACCAGTTAACAGTCAATAACCGATATCCCATACTGAGGATTGATGATCTCTTTGACCACCTTCGAGGATCCTATGTTTTCTCAAAGATTTACTTGAGATACATTTATCATTAGTTGCATGTTAGACCATCTGATATACGTCTTACATAATTTCAGAGCAGGTTTGATCTATATGAATATATTTTTATGAATTTTGGTCTGAAGAACGTGCCTGCGGTTTTTTGGCACTGATCAACCGAGTTTTCCATCCATACATGGATTCATTCATGGTAGTCTTCGTGGATGATATCTTGGTATTATATCAAACTCGACACGATTGTTCAACCCATCTTGAGATAATTTTCAGTACACTGAGAGAGCAACAGTTATATTCTAAGCTCTCAAAATGACACATTTGGTTACACCAAAATCACATATTGGGTCATGTTATCTCAGAGACAGTAGTGATAGTAGAATCAGAAAAGTGAGAGAAGTAGTTTCAAGGGAGTATCCAAAGAACATCTTTGACATACAAAGTTTTTTAGTACTAGCTGGACACTACAGAATTTTTGTGCCATACTTTTCACGCTTAGCATCACCACTGACGGGCCAGACTAAGAAGGGTGAGAAGTTGTGATGGACTTATTCTTGTGAGTCATCCTTTAAGGAGCTAAAACGAAGGATTACTTCAGTACCGATACTAATATATGTAGAGTTGGGAAAGACTTATACTTTTTACTATGATGCAACATGTATCAGGATGGGAGTCGTGCTCATGCAGGGGATGGGGTCGTTGAGTAAGATTCTCGGCATTTGAGGCCACATGACAAGAATTAACTGATCCACAATCTTGAGTAGGTTTTAGTTGGTCATGCCTTACTATATTGGATGCATTATCTGTTGAGATAGAAGTTTTTATATTTTTACTGTTCACAAAAGTTTCAAGTATATATTCACTCAGCGTGATCTGAATCTGAGACAACGAAGGTGGGATTAGTACCTTCATTCAATTGACATTGAGCTAGCCTACACCCCTAGGAAAGGAAACGTTGTGGAATATGCGCTAAGGAGGACTCAGATATAGGTACTTCAGGAGGCTAGTAGTGTGTGGAAACTTGTGTCTCTATTATTTGATATGCATTTATAAGTGAATGACAGACATGGGCATACATTCTTTTCATATGTAGAACTTACCTCCACTCTAATTGATCAAGTGTGAATAAGGCTACTATGAGATGCTAAAGGCCTAGTCCAACGGGAGAGTGTGTCAAGAGATGAACCTATTCCTAGATAGACAGTAGGCGAGGATGAGATATTGATTTTTCATAGACGTGTATGGGTGTCAGCATACATTCAGGAGAAGAAGATGTGAGACATTGATTCCTCAGTTTGTGTAGTTCATCCTGGTGTCACAAAAATATATCAAGATATTCAAATTTAGTACTAATGTCCAGGTTTGAAGTAGGACGTGGTTGGGTTTTTCATGAGGCTTTCCACCTGTAAACAGGTGAAGGCGGAGCATCAGCGATCATCAGGGATTTTGTAGCAGTTACCCATTCTTGAATCGAAGTGTAATGATGTTGTAATGTACTACGTGAAAGGTTTACCGAGGTCAACTCGAGGGAATGATGCAGTTTGGATAGTCATAGACAGACTCTTCATAGTTTCCACTTCATGACGATCAAGGAGACCTTAAATGATGGTGAGATGGGAAGGTTGTACATCTGAGTGATTGTATATTTACAATTATTTGCACACTCCATTGTTTTAGACAGTGATGCACATTTTACAACTTGGGTCCAGAAAGGACTACATAGGGATTTGGGTACAGAGGTAATTCAATGTACGGCTTTCCATCCGCAAATAGATGTCCAGTCCGAGCATACTATTGAGATATTGGAGGAAATTTTTTGAGCATACATCCTAGAATTTGTATTTTATTGGGAGAAGATCATACCTTTTATTTGAATTTCCAAAAATAATTGTTTTCAAAAACTATCCAGATGGAAACTTCTGAGGATTTGTACGGTAGGTCATACCGATCACCTCTATGATGGATAGAGGTATGTGAGTAAGCTATGTTGGGACCACATCTTGTTCAGGAGACCACATAGTAGATAGAGTTGATTTGGAATAGTATGTATACCACACATTTAGGATAGAAGTCTTATGCTGATCGAAGTAGATGACCTCGGGTGTTTGAGGTTGGAGATCAGGTTTTCCTATGTGTCTAACTGAGGTTGGTACATAGGAGGACTATTAGACATGGTACACTTTCACCAAGAAATTTTGGATCATTTACGGTTTGGGATAAAGTTGGGATGGTTGCCAATCGGTTCCAGTAACCTCATATATACCAAGGAATTCATGACGTTTTCCACATTTCTTAGTTGCGGTGTTACTTCTCAGACTCGTCTCATGTCTTTCAACCCAAGAAGGTTGATTTGGAGGTAAATGCATCATTCAAGGAGTGTCTTATCTGGATTTTTTATCGCAATACGAAGGTTATCCTTGTCTGGTCAGTTCCTTTGGTATGAGTGCTATGGCAGCACGAGCGAGTACAAGATGAGGCTTCAGAGAAGGATGTTGATGTATGATCACAGTGGCCAGAACATTTTGAGGATTCTTCTTCTATTCCACCATGCTAAAGAAATTAGGGGACAAGTTTTATTAAAGGGGGGATGTCTCTATGAAATCGAATCTTTTTTTTTGGTATGTATTTATTTTATGGTTGTTTTTTAGGAAAAGTGGAGTTTCCAGAAATTTTAAGAGTAGCCACCGTGAACTTATAAGAAAATGATGTGTACATGGTTACCACAAGTATTCATGTGCTGGCCATGTAACAACCATATACATGGGTTTGTGGGGTGACCAGGAGACTGCATATAGTAGATTCTTGTTAAATAAAGTACAAGACATGTACCCTCGAAGAACTCATTGTTTGCATTCTTTTTATTTCATTAAACGGACCGGGGTCGCGTCTAATCGACAAAAACCCTTATTCTAGGTTTGTCTCTTCCAGGAGCATCTATGGATGAAGATTATTCTCTAACCCCCTGACTCTGCATCCATTATCTAAATCGACCAATGTCGATTCCATTGGAATCACCATAATAAGATCTTCCTTCTTCTAGAGCCTCACTTCCAGATTCCTCTTCTTTTGTGAGTTATCCATGGTGGAAATGTTTTATCGTATTTGTAGATCCAAGAAATTTTAGGGTTATCCAAGGCCTAAGGATCATGTATATCAATTGTAAAATTCTGAGGTACGTGGTTTATGCATTTTTGTAGTAATTCCTTGAGTTATATGTGCAAAAAAGTCCAATACCCTTGTTCGGGGTATTTCCTTTTTATGGTTGTAAGCCCTGTTATTTCCTGTTATGACTTATATACTTGAATAGAGGATTTATGATTTTAAATAGGGTTATTTACCTTATTATGGATGTGTGGCCATGTTTTCATGATATTGACCATTTGGTCTATCTTTGCATGATAGGCTACTTTGTTTTCCATGCCTAGTGTTGTTAGGACGGAGTGACATTTATCTGACATGCTGTGATATGTTGTAGAATGTTTAGCCATGTAGTTCATGAGATTCAATTTGGAAACCATATACCATTTATGCATGATTTTTTACATAGGTCTATGGGAACCTGGTGTAGTTGAACATACGGAGTAAGGACACGGATGGCTTCTCCAGAGTGTCTATTTTCTTTTCATTGTGAGACCACATAATGGATGGACGTAAGTGCTCTATCAAATTTTCTTTAGTTTCTTGTTATGAAACCATAGGGGGAATTGGATGTTGAGTGCTTCCCTAGAGTGTCTTTAGTTATCGATATCAGAACACATAGGGAATTTATGGTGACTGCTTCCTCAGAGTGTCTTTGTTAAAGCTGAACTAGAGGGGTTAAACTGTGAGTACTTCCCAGAGGGTTTCCTGTGTTTAATTGGTTGAACATTAGAGGGGTAGGCTGTGATTACTTCCTAGATGGTTTCTATTGGTTGTTGGTTTCTTGAAAAATAAATGAAAATTGATGTGATTAGAATTTTATGATTGTTGACTTTTGAGTACATCCTTGTTTATTGCTTCATTTTTCATATTACCTACCATATATATTCCCTAACTATTAGGCATAGATCATTGGGTAGTTGCCTACTGGGAATCATCTCAGACCTTGTTGGGTCATGATTTTGGTCCCAAACAGATTATTTTGTTACAGGTCTAGATAAGGGAAAGCACCATTCTACATCAGGTACTTGATTGTTGTGGAGTTGGGGAGCATGTGACCAAGCTGAGGCTTGCGATGTTGGGAGGTTTTTTACATGATTTTCTATTGTTCATTGGTTTACTACTGTATTCGAGCATTGTGACTGGTTTGGATTATTTCCTTGACATATGAATCATGTGCCATTTATATATGAGCTCAAGTTGTTTATTTGTCTAGTCTTATATATTTTACTAATTACATGTTATTGCTGCTTCCGCTATTGTTATCTTTTTATTTATGATGTGTTTCTCTACCAATGAGGGAATAGTTAACAACTATCACAACCAAGGCCCTCGAAGCTAGTCGAAGACCTTAAGAATTTGGGAAAATGCGGTTGAGTCCATGTGACCAACTGGGTACGGGGCATCTCTGGGAAACTTCTGGAACCGGGATGTTCTAACATGCAACACTAAGATTCTACGAAACATCATTTTATTATTATATATATTTAAATAAGAAAATAATAACCAATCCATTATAATGGTGGGTATGAATATGATTGAATAAATTAAAAAATTATGTTTTACACATGTATATATAATTCTTACTAGTTTTTTATAATCTAATGAAAACCCTTTTTAAAATAAAATAATTTTATTTCTGAAAAAACTATGAAAAATATTTTTTAATAAAAAAATCACTATTTTTGGATAATAATTATTAAATTTATATATAATATAAACTATAATTTTTAAAATTAATATTAGTTGTTTTCTAAACATGATATAAGAAAAAAATACAAGTTTTCTCATAAAATAATTATTTTTTCTAAAAATGTCCTTTTTCCAGCTTTTGATGGTGAACTAATTTTAAATAAATTTTTTGGAAATTTTATCATTTCTATTTGAAAAATAAAAATTTTATTTGGAAACATGATATCAAAATTTTTTTTTATTTTTTTTATGAAGTTTCATGTTTTGATGAAGAGTGATAAATATTAAATTTTATTTATTAAAAATTTCTTCATAAAAATAATTTATAGGGTAAATTTATATTTTTAATTATATGTAATAAATTATTAGATTATTTTTTATCATTCAATTTAATTTAGTTCATTTAAATCAATTTTACTCTAAATTTGGATATAAAACATAAACAGCTTTTGAATATTTTCAATTTAAAGACTCTTTGTTTCGTCCCATCAACAAGATTTATTTTAAATTAATTTATGAAAATTTTTCCAATTGAATTTTGAAAAAGTGATTCTATATTTTTAATACATTAGTATGAATTCAGTAATTAGGTCCATTTTATTTTATGGAAGTATAAATTGTAATCTTATTGCAATGGTTAAGGGTAAATTGAGTATTAAAGGGTAAAAATAACATTATAAATATTATAATACAACCCTCAAATATTCCCATATGTTTTTATATGAAGTTAATTTTCCCTTAACACCTAATTAACTACATTTAATTATTTAATGGACATTTTCCCTTAAAAACCACTTAGATATTAATAAAATCAATGATAGTGACAAAAACTCACTCTCAGAATTTTAATGAGTATAATATTGTGAATAATTAGTAAAACCTAACATATTCTCTAGTATGCATATTATTTTTCAATATAAAATTGATATATATATCATGGGATAATATTTTAAATTATTTTTTATGAAATAATTTTCATAAATAATTACACAATGATGATGCTTAAATTATTTAATTAATGAAGAGATCAATTAAGTGTTTTAATAAATATTTAAAAAATATATTTTCAATTAATTATGGGAATAATATAATTTTTTAGGTAAATATTACATTTTAGGGGTGTATTAAATGATTTATCAATGCTATATTTTTGTATTTATTATCACAATTTCAATGTAATTAATAGGGTCAAAATTAACAATAATAATATTTTATGAAAAAATTATTTTATTACATTATTTAAAAATAATTAAAATCATAAATAAAGATAAATGGGATTATATATGGTCTAAATATTCATAACTTTTCTATTTATGGTTCAATTTAAACCATATAAGTAAAAATATAAACCTTTAATCATTTATGATTTTGATACCATAGTTAAAATTTAAATAGTTTAACTATGTGTTAATAAAATAGATAAGGATTAAAAGTACACCAGAAACTAATTAAAACTTATTTTTTAGTTAATTATTTCCCTATATCATCTTATATTCTCGTTACATTCCATTTGGAGGCATTCCGATTGAGTTTTGATATATTTTAAATTAATCATTTGAGTACTTCCAAAAGTGCCCCTTTTGTCTCTTATAAAAGGGAACCACTTCTTATATTTTCATCAAAAATAAAAAACTTTTTTTTGGTCAAAATTTGTATAAATATATGTCCAAATTAATACCCCTAATCCTCTAATCCATACTTTTTTATTAAATAAAATAAAATAAGTCATTTTGTGATAATCAAATATAGATACCCAATGAAGTGGTATTGTCCATGAACAAAACCTTTTGGTTTATTTTATACTTCAACTCCTTAAATTATATTTATATCAATATTATATATTTAAATCTGTATCATTAATATACTTATATGTTATTATATTAATGGTTAGATATACACTGCAAAATATTTCTATAGAATGGGACTCACAATCATCTTTCTTGTGTATGACAGGCAGCCACCTCAGAAACTGATGTAGTTCGTTCTTCTATTGACAACTTCCATGATTGGGATAAATGAAATAATTTTTGGGTTATTATGATATATATTATATTATGGATTTATTTATACTTCTTGAATTAATATATAACTCATTCCTCCATACTTTCAATTTTTTGTAGATATGATTACTTCATTTGTGGACGTCTAGCCTACAACCTCCTAAAAGAGATGTGATTCCATCAGACTTTACATGGAATGTATTAAATATTAGTTTAGTTAATGAATATGATAAGTAAAATATAATAATTCAACATTATTTATATTATATATATCATTTACTTTCTCTCTTAAAATACGATAAGAAATTTGAAACAATGTTCATGGGTACGTTTTCCCTACGATCTCTAGGAATGGTGTATTTAATTTTGTATTTACATATGTTATAGATTATTAAAAACACAAAATATATATTATAGTCATATCATGGTTCTCATTATATATATTTTTAATTCGTGACATAATTATAAGGTCCAAAAATATAACAAATTAATTCAAATGCGAAAAACGAAGAAGATATTACCTGAAGACTTACATTGTCATGGAATTGATAATAAATGTTTAATAATAAGTACTAATCAAATTATATATGGTATTAGATATAACAATTTTATTATATAGTATATTTATAACAAAACTCTTTTAATTATACATGATGTTTTTATGAGTACTAATATAGTCATGATATAAGGTAATGTATTTTTTTCCTTACTTTTTATTTATGTGGGACACATGCCTTATACACTACTTGTTTCTTTTGTGTGGTTTATATAACACCTATGAATTTTATTTTTATGTATAATATGAAATATTTTATTTCAAAATCTCATAAATAATTGAGATTTTTTCATTTTAAATCACCATTGTGGAATATTAATCTTCCATGTACATTATTTATAAATTTATTAACTATTATCATATGAATAATTAAATTTATTTTTAATATTTTTTAAATTTTTATGAAAAGGTTTGAAGAGAAATATTTTTCATTTTCTAAACATGGATATTTAAAAATTTACAAAAAAATTGTAGGAATATGTTTTTAACTTATACAAAATTAATGAAATCCTCCACAATCATGAATATATAATGATTTGTGTCTTCAATGTTAATATTGAAGGTTTCATTTCAAGAGAAAATGTATTATTTTAAATTTTAATTGTATTGAAAAAACATTTACATATTAGAACCATAATATTCTTCAAGAATTATTTCAATTGATCATTTAAAATTATTTTCCATTAAAGAGAATTTAATATGATGTTTCATATGTTTTACTTAGTATATGATCCAATGATATCATTGTTATTTTTTTCATTAATGTTTTGTGGTTTGTGAATTATTTTCATTTTCCACAAGTTATATTATGATGAAATGACTATGAAACCTATTTAATTTTATGGTATATAAGGTGATGAATGATTTATGTTCTTGTGGTACACATATCTATAGTTTTCATTTGGAAATTGGATGGACCTATATCTCCATAAAATTCATTAGGAGGTATAAATTTTATGTTTTAATGTTATTTAACATTCAAAATTATATGCATTGACCTAGTTTTCATGTCTATAATATTATATGTGGACATGGTTCTAATAACCATTTTTTATGAAATTTCTAGATCAGATATCCTTAATTTAATGTTTTAACCTATTACAATTTATACATCTTCACAAAGTTAGAACATTTTTTATATACCACAAAATCATGTCCTAGGTAAATTTTATTATCCCATGGATAATGTTATTTGACTCCATTATGATTCATGTCTTATAAATTTACAATAATTAATTTAATGATCTCAAGATTATGATCTTTGATATAAAGGGTTTTCTGGTCAATGTTATGCTCCTACTTTCATACCCTTATGCGCATGATATGCATATATATATCTTCCATGCTAAACCTTAAAATCATATGATCTCTCCCTTTCTTATGTTTCATTTTCCGAGGTCATAAATAAAGTATTTAAGAAGGAGTACTTAAGGGTAAGATGTTTGTGGTATATGTATATGATAATTCCCCAAATTAGACGAATGTGTTCCAATATTCCAATTCCACTAAACTGTTATAGTCCTCGAATATGTTTTTTTGTAATGTAATTATTATTCATCTAAAAATATGTAATATCCCTATGAGAAATTACTGAGTAGTTATGATCTCTATCTTTCATATGTCGCATCATGAAAGGGATTTTCTCTCTGTAAAGGGGGTTTCATGGTTGAATTCCATAACATGATGGATTTTTTATTCTATGGTTATCACACACCATTGTCTGGGTTACATATCTATTTGGAATAGGTTTTAGTGTAGTGTTTTGTGGGATATTTTTTATTTCATGATATGGAAGAAAAAATTGTGACATGAGCTTGTTTATTTTTTTTAAATAATTTACTTAGTCTAAAACCCAACTTGATTTAAACAAATTTTAATCTCTTTTTCCCCTTGTTCTGCATCGTTTATGAATTAGATATCCAAAAGGCCTTCTCACATTTTCCCTCAATCATAAATGAACCTTTACTTTTTAAAATATACTAGAACAAGAATGGAGTTTCCTTTTCACCTAATACATTTTCACTTTTGACATTCTACAGTTTTTTCATTTTTTATTAACCCTAATGTCCAATGTGGTTGTATTTCAGGATTGGGATTCCCTAATTGGGGGTTTTAGGCATAGAAGGTTGGTCGAGGATATTTTTCATTATGTTTATTCATACTATATCAAATATTCCTTATTTTTATTATTAAGGTAATTTTTCCATGTAATTTATATATTAAACATGTAATAAAAGGTAATGGGTATCAAAAATTTATTTTTTAGAAAAGTTATACCAAAATATGATTCCACTGTTGTGTTTTAAAAATTATTTAAATGATTTTCACACTTGGAATTAAAAGGTCCTTCCCATGGATTTGAAATACTTAATTGATTTAATAATTTACACATTGCAGGTGTTCAAATAAATTATTTTGGGTATTTTTTCAAATTATTTTGATGACCATTGAAGGGGTTTTTACATTTTTTATTTCTAATGGAAATAATCCCTATTTAAGGGGTTTTTAATGTAATAACGGTTTTTTTTGGTTTTTAAGTTAACCTTGAAATAAGATAGCCCTATTTTTTCTAACTATAATTATTAATTCATTTCAAAATGATGTTCAAAAATATTATTTTCCATGATGGATTAAATTATATATTTATAACTTGGTAAAAAAATTTATTAGTGGTTAATAAGGATGAATTAATGGATTGAGATTGATTTTTCAATTTTAAAAGTCACATTTCAAACATTTTAAAATATGTTTTGTTATGTCATTGAGACCCCCATTTGTGTTATTTATGGTTCTCATGTATCATTTCCTCCTTTATGGGATGTTGATTATTATATGATGAATGTTTGATATGGAAAGGAGTTGTTCTATGAAACGGTTTTGTAGGTGAGATGATATTTATATATTTTTAATTCATAAATGAATGTTATGATCCTGTATTACATGTTTGATCATATTCACATTGATCATGTCCTAGGAACCATGATAAATAAGTCGGTCGCCCTGGGTTTTCAACACAAGTATGGTTATGTATATCTAGTGTCACCATTGATGGTTTGGGGCCTGGTTACGGGAGTTCCCTAGATAAGGCTAGTTAGAGTTAGGTGGTTATTTTTTAGATTAGGAATGTATCATATGCATATAGATAATTCCAAATAAATATTTTTTGTGTTATATCACCTTATAATCTAGTAAGTTCTCCATGACTATTGTGAACATGATGATGTGATATAGAGGATTCCCAATAGAAACATTAATATTGTAACATCCCAGGTAAACGAAGAATATGAAATTTTCATAGTTATTAATATTTTTGAATAAAATATTAATATTACATTAAAGGGGATGCTGTGTTCTATGCCGTACCCAATATGTAACAATGAGTTTATTTGAAATCTTACGTTGCACACTAATAATATAATAATATTATTTTAAATGGTAGATAACGTCTAGCTGTTTGAATAGAGGGAATGAATAGAACTATCTAAAATATGATTATATATGTTTTTTAAATGTTTTTACATTATTCAGTAAATGAAAGAGGTTTAAAATAAAAATGAATCCAATTTTAAGAATAAATATTCTAATATTCTTTAAAAGGAAGATTAACCACCTTTTAGTGGTGAAACCTTTTTAAATATAGTATTTTTCACTTTTATATGTTATATGTGACAAAATAAAATCCTTCTTTATAATAAAGACACCAAAATTTACTTTGTGTAAATTTCTGTTATTTTTCGGATAATGTTTATTTATTTAATGAATAGTGAAAATGTTGTATTTTAATTCAAAACCTCTTTTTAGTCTAATTTATTTATATGTTAAAATTTTATTTTATTTGGATTTAAAGTTTTATTAAAATATATTTTTACCATTTAATCCAATGGTGGTCATTTGAATTAATTTCACTTTGAAATTGGACATAAAGAAGTTTCAATCTTAATAGATATTGTTTCTTAAATACACGATATTTGTTTTGACAGTGGGAATTGATTATAAAATTAATTAATGCAAATTATATGTTTTTAATTTGGTAAAATATATATCATTTTCTAATTTTGAATATGAAATATAGCTTAGGTTTAATTTTTGGTAATTTTCTGACAAATGTTCATTTTCAATGAATATTGAAAAATACTACATTCTAATTCAAAAATGCATTTTCATCAAATTTATTTATATAGATAGATAGTCATTTTAATTGGTTTTAAGGTTTAATTTAATTATGTTTTTATAATTTATGAAAATTTTGGCCCTTTGATGTAATTTCACTTTTAAAATGGATGTAAAAACAAATCAATCTTTTGATAGATTTTACTTTTTTATAACCCGTCATTGGTTTTGACAATTGGAATTATTTTAAATTAATTAATGAAATTTATGTGTTTGTAATTTGATAAAATGGATTCCATATTCGGAATCAGAATGTCAAAATTATTTAATTAAGACTCTTTTGTTTTTGTACATTATGAATAGTAATGACGGTAATTATCATTAATTATCGTGTTTAATTAGTAATCGGGTAGTTAAGGGTAATAAAATAACATCATAAAAATATAAAATGAACCCAAAATGTGTTCTAATGATATTTATGGTGTAATGGAGGACCATTGGATGCCTTGTTGTAACCTTGGGACCCCATGGAATCACTTTAGTGTGATAGTGACCTTTTATCATAATTTGTTAAAGATAGGAAAATGTAACCAAGGAATGCATCACCTAAGAAAAACAATTTTAATTTTTTTTACATAAATATCTATTTGACTATAAACATTAATTATAAATCTAAAAAGATTTTATTTATGATGTTAATTGTTTTATAATTTTTACACATTAAATTAATAAATTTATTTATTACACTGTGATGATACAGTAATTACCTCATCAGTGAACGATTTAAATAGAATGAGAAGATAAGGTAAAATAAAAGACTAACACTAGTCAAAAACCTATTGGATGGGTGGATTTTGAACCCATATCACCTTATCCAAGAAATATATAATTTTGGGACCTTTAATATCCGAAAATCATTTTATAATAAAGTAACATTTCAAGACTTTCCAAGAGTGCCCCTCCTCCCTCTTATAAAAGGTCCCCACCTATACCCCATTACCCACACCTCTCAAGCCTTTGGCTCAACAATAATCTACTTATTTTATCTCTCCAAATCCTTATCTTCATCCTAGAATCCTTACCTCAGTCAGAAACCTCTTCAACAAACCCTTTTGGTTCAAACTAAAGGGAGTTACCCGATTTAAAGGTAATGTATTCTCTTATGTTGTTTTGTTTTATCTTGCTTCTCCAACACCTTAAACTCTTTTTATTCCTTTATTTGGTAACAAAACCATTGTATTAAATATACTAGTATGTTGTTATGATAATGATTCGAGCTACACATACACACACCTCCATCTAATGGTTAAAGAATATACAGTTTCCTCGGATGGTGAATTACTGCCTCTCGAAACGATGATTTTTCTATTATCTCCTACCAACTCTCATGGTGGAAATTATGATGGAAAAATATTTATTTATGATATTAAATTTATTTTCTCTATATTCATCTATATTTTAATTATAAAACAAACCTTTATGCTTTGCACGTTGTGCAAATGCGATAATTTCATTTGAGGAAGTGTGGACTACCACCACCTTAAGGGATGTGACTCGTTCAAGCAATACATGTAATGTATAAAGAATGAAATTATTGAAATTATGTGACCTATATAAAATATGTATTATAATGGAATTATAATATATATATATATATATAATTTAGTTTTAATTCCATTAATGTGACAACGAAATGAAAGTAGTGTTCATGTGTATGTACGGCCTACCGTCTCCATGAATTGTGGATTTCATTTATTTTTATCTCCAAATGTTATGGAATAGTATAAAATGAATATATATACTGGATATATATGATATTTAAATCATCAATACTATTCTGGAGATTATGTACTTATATCTACATGGACATTTCTTTTTAAACAAGTGCATTTTTGACTCATGTACCAAACATCGACAAAAACATCTCATATGAACTCACAAAATTAACTAATTATTATAACATTACAATATGTGTTATTAATTTAATAATAAACTTTAAAGTAGTTACATAAGCAATTATAAATTGAAAAACGTTTATTATTTAGGAATATAAAGAACCGAACAAGACAAGTCGAACTTGAGGTAAGGGATCCTACCTCTCTCTTTCTTTTTAAGTACTCTCTGTTATGTCATTTTTTTTTAAGCTAAATTTTCTTATGTTGGGGGAATTTACATTATATTCCTATTATTGTAAATTTTATTTTCATATGATGAGAGACCCTATTTGATCTCTTCAATCCATTTTTTTGATTTTTTAACTGGCGCCGTTAGGATGCCGAGTTTTCGAAATGGATTTTTCATCTCACTTTTATTCCCATGAGATTCATGCTACATTTGCCACTATTTCCTTTTTGTGTGGTGTGTGTACTGCCCTTGACTGTATTTTTTGTGTAATGTACATTAATTTATGGGTATTTACATCTTCATTGTATGATCTTTCTTTCATAGGGTGTACGTTTCAAATGTTACCCAAATAGGTAAGGGAACCTTTCACCCTCCTCTTTTTAAAAGAATTATTTTTGTTAGGTCTGTTAATTTACATATTATTATGTTGGAATATGTTTTTATATGTCCTTATTGCTGTAAATTTCATTACCAAGTGATGATATACCCCTTTTTACCTCTCATGAACTCATTTTCTTAATTTTAAAGTGACGTCGTTAGGCTGTCGAATTTCTGTAAGGGAACTTCTTAACCCAGTTTCAATTCTTTGGGTTAAACCTCTATTTATTAATTATGTATTAATATGAATATGTGTGGATGACCTTTTATTGTTTTAAAATTGTTATCCTTTTATATTGGGTGTATTTATATTTTTCACACATAATTATTTAATTAAATTATCCTTAATCTAAAGATACCGACTTTGTAAGGGACTTCGTCTCAATCTTCTTTCATTGAGGCGTATTATTTTTATACAAAACTTTATTTTATAAAGTGTATAAAATCTTTTTACTATTACATTTATTAAAAAGGAATATTGTTATATGAAGCGTTTTACTAAACGACAAAATGAATGTTCTGTCTTACGTATGTGGAGACAACGAATTCTCTGCCACCGTGACCATTATTTGTATTTCGGATTCCTCTAAAAGACATAACATTTTTTAAATGAAAAATAAATCCCATGTTTTAATTTTGTTTTGTTTTGGTATTGAAAATGGTTTTCATAATTTTTTGATTATATCAATCTGTTATATTTATACCTTGTGATTGAAATGAGGAAATGTTATGTTTCCTTTATGCATGTTTTATGTGATACTATTATGTTATAGTTCTTGGGAATTGTTTATGAAAATGGGTGGTTTTGTGATACACTAAGGTTGGGTGAGCCCGTGATAGCTCAACAATGCATTGGGTAATGTGAAGGAGTTAAACGCTAAGGTTTCTCTAAAGAGATTTAGGGAATATACTGTGATGGGTCTTCCAAAGGTAACCATGATGGTTAATCCCTGCGTAATAATGTTTTGAATGCCTCAAGTTTCATTTATGTCTTTTTATTTCTATGATTTATTCATAAAACTTATGATTTCATGAGGTATATTAAAGTTATTATGTTTTAAGAGTAAAGTATGATTTCATTGATTCTTATGTATAGCTGGACTAATGTTTTCATTCTGTATTTTTATATCCCTTACTGAGATTTTTATGCTCATCCCATGTTTTTGAAATGTTTTCCACATGACGTAAAGGTGAATAGGGTCAAGGATGGGATCAGGGAAATACATGATATCTAAAACATGTAACTAGACATGTTTCATTTTAAGAGTTTTTATTTTATGAAAAAAAATTGAAACTAGGTAAAAGTGTCTACATTGTAATATTGTGAGATGTAATAGTTATGTCATATTCTCTAAAACTCTAAAACTTAAAAGATCCTCAATTTGAATTATTCATTTAAGTCATTATTATGTAATTTTTTAAGTCTGGGTACTTATAGTCGGTATCAAAGGGAGGTTTAGATACCTTTTTAGGTTTGGGTATTATTTAGGCATAAGTTACATTACAATAATGGTTAGGATTTCAGAAAGGGTTATAGTTTTAGATAAAGTGAATGAGTTTAAGATAACATGAATAATTATATCCTAGTATTATATGATTATTCTAATGATATACTCACACTGACCAATTTGGTTTTAGTAAATGGATGGATCTAGCAGGAACCAAAGTAACAGTGGATGTGAAGAAAACTATGACGGTTTTCTAAAAGAACAACTGAATGATATAGGAGCTGTAATGAGAACTGTTGTGGTTTTTATCAACCAAATATTAGGAGTCATGATTAACCACTTTAACCTTTGTGAGTTCTCTGACTTATCATGTATGAGAGAAGAAACTCGATATGGATGTTCAGGTAATAATTTTAATGGTAACCATTAGGGTTTATATGATCCTTAATTTTGAGGTAATTATGGGTTACTATATGATGGAAAATGAAAGGCAGGAGGTGAAATTGAGGTGAAATTATGTTATGGTTATTTCTTAAGATTTTATCTCATTTTAGTGAATGTTTTTAGAATAATATAGTTTTGGAAAAAGAACAACACACAGATCGTGTGACAACCCGTCGCGTCGGACGAAGCCGTGGGAATCGAACCCACAAACAAAGTGTGACTGGTATTTATCGTATACCACTAGACTACATGAAGTACCTGGTTAGTATGACTTATTCTTTTTAGTTAAATGATTTTACAAATCAAGAATAAGTTGATTTTGGGTTATCTATGGAAATTATTAACCTATCATGGAGGATATCTGATTAGCTTAATTACATTTCATTATGATACTTTTAGTGTAACTGATGTTATTTGGAGATAAATGTTAAGATTAACCTAGGAAGACTATGCGATTAATTCCACCAGATATTTGGGTTTCAATCTCAGTTTGGATTAATTTGACGAATTTTATGGATAGCTATTTTTTAATGGTCTTTGATGAAATTTTGGCTTTGTTGGACAAATTTTGGAGATAAAGAGTTGTTTTTGTTTTTGTAAAAGATTATCCTTTTTGGGGATTATCTGATATTGGACTAACCTTTTGGGTTTTGGATAAGGTCTAAAGACATGGGATGTAAATAGTTCTCTTTTGTGAGTTAGGTGGTTCTCTATAAGTTGTTTATAGCACTCTTAATGTGAACAAGTCATCCAGAATACTCATCATTTGGAGAAAATATGAGTTTTTGTAAGAAAAATATTAAGAGATTAAAGTCTACATGACAACAAAGTATGTTTCCTTAGGATTTATTTAATCTCATAAATAAATTCCTTAATTAAAATTAACTTAAAACAAAAATGTTGTCAGTTAAATTTTCGTACCAGGGAATCAAATACCGTTTAACCCATCACAAGTTCGTGATTTCCGGGTGGTTAACTTTCTCCTAAACATGTTTTCTATCACTCTCCATCAGAACATGACCCTTTGTTTTATCTTCCATGTCCATGTTTTTTTACATGTAATCCATGTATGGGTTTACCTGGGTGACATTTGTACTTCCCTTTATTTCTTTTAAAGTGACAGTTTAATTGACTCTTTTTCCGATGTGGGGCATTCAATTAAGTTTCCAACCTGAATTTTAAAATTGCGAGGATGCAATTCCCAAAAGGGGGGAAGGATGTAACATCCCAGGTAAATAAAGAATATTAAATTTTCATATTTATTAATATTTTTGAATAAAATATTAATATTACCTTAAAGGGGATGATATGTTTGATGGCGTACCCAATACACAACAATGAGTTTTTTTGAAAGCTTATGTTGCACACTAATAATATAATATTATTATTTTAAATGGTAGATAACATCTAGCCATTTGAATAGTGGGAATGAACAGAACTAACTAAAATATGATTATATATTTTTGTTAAATGTTTTTACATTATTCAATAAATGTTAGAGGCTTAAAATTCAAATGAATCCAATTTTAAGAATAAATATTCTAATATTCTTTAAAAGGCCGATTAACAGCCTTTTGATGGTGAACCCTTTTTAAATCTAATTTTTTCACATTTATATTTTATATATGACAAAATAAAATCATTCTTTATAATCAAGACATCAAAATTTACTTTATGTAATTGTTTTTTATTTTTCTGATAAAGTTTTTTTAAATAAATAATGAAAATGCTGTATTTTAATTCAAAACCTCTTTTTAGTCTAATTTATTTATACGCTCAAATTATTTTTTTTAATTAGTTTTAAAGTTTAATTAAAATATATTTTTACCATTTAATACAATAGTGGTCATTGAAATAATTTTACCTTGAAATTGGACATAAGCATATGTCAATCTTTTAATAGAATTGTTTCATAAAAACACGCTATTTGTTTTGACAGCGGGAATTGATTATAAAATTAATTAATTCAACTTCTATGTTTTTAATTTGGTAAAATTGATATCATTTTTTGTATTTTGAATATAAAATATATATTAGGGTGAAGTTTTGGTATTTTTCTTACAAATGTTCATTTCCAATGAATAGTGAAAAATAGTGCATTTTAATTCAAGACTGCATTTTCATCCAATTTATTTATATAGTTATATTGTCATATTAATTGGTTTTAAGGTGTAATTAAATTATTTTTTATCATTTAATACAATTTTGGTCATTGGATGTAATTTCACTTTTAAAATGGATGTAAAAACAAATCAATCGTTTGATAGATTTTACTTCCTAAAAACCCGTCTTTGGTTTTGAGAACGAGAATTATTTTCAATTAATTACTGAAATTTTAGTGTTTGTAATTTGATAAAATGGATTCTATATTTGGAAACATAAGGTCCAAATTATTTAATTAATACTCTTTTTTTTTGGACATTATGAATAGTAACGACGGTAATTACCATTAATTATCACGTTTAATTAGTAATCGAGTAGTTAAGGGTAATAAAATAATATCCTAAAAATACAAAATGACCCCAAATTGTGTCTTAATTCTATTAGTGGTGTCATGGCTGACCATGGGATGCTTTTTTCCAACCTTGGGACCCCATGGAATCACATTAGTGTGACAGTGAACTTTTATCATATTTTTTGAAGAAAGTAAAATGTAACCAAAGTATATATCACCTAAGTAAAACAATTTTAGTTTTGTTTACATAAATGATCTCTTTGACTATAAAAATTAATTGGAAAGATAAAAAAATTTCTACATTATGGTAGTTTTTTTATAATTTTTAGACATTAAATAAATAAATTTATTTATGACATCGTGATGATACGGTGATTACCTCATTAATGAATGATTTAAATAAAATGAGAAGAGAAAGAAAACACTAAGATATAAACTTGTCAAAAACCTATTGGATGGGTGGACTCCGAACCCTTATCACCTTATCATCGAAATATATAACTGTGGGACCTTTAATATCTGAAAATAATTTTATAATAAATTAAATTTTGAAGACTTTCCAAGAGTTCCCTTCCTCCTTCTTATAAAAAGTCCCCACCTCTACCCCCTTACCCACACCTCCAAAGCCTTTTCTCGACCAAACTATACTCATTTTATCTTTCCACATTACTCTCTTCATCCGAGAAGGCTTACCTTAGGCATAAAGCTCCTCAAGAAACCCTTTTGGTTCAAACCAAAGGGGGTTACCCGATTTAAAGGTAATGTCTTCTCTTATGTTCTTCTGTTTTATATTGCTTCTCCAACTCCTTAAACTCTTTTTATTCATTTATTTTGTAACATAACCAGTATCTTAAATATACTAGGATGTTTTTATGAGAAGTATTCGAGATTACCTTACACACACCTCCATATAATGGTTAAATAACATATTGTTTCCGTGGATGGCGAATTACTGCCTCACGAAACGATGAATGTTCTATCTTCTCCTACCACCGATCATGGTGGAAAATATGATGGAACAATATTTATTTATGATATATATTATATTTATTTCCTTTATATACTTCTGTATTTTATATTTAAAACATACATTTATTCATTGCATGTTGTGCAAATGCGATAATTTCATTTGAGGTAGTGTGGACTACCGCCCCCTCAAGTGATGAGACTTGTTCATGCAATACATTAAATGTATAAAGAATGAAATTAATGAACTTATGTGACCTATAAAACATATGTATTATAATGTATTTATAATATATATATATATATATATATATATCATTTACATTCAATTCCATTAATGTGACAATGAAATGATAGTAGCGTTCAGGCGTACGTACGGCCTACCGTCTCCATTAATGATGAATTTCATTTATTTTTAACTCTAAATGTTATGTAATAGTATAAAATTAATATATACTAGATATATATGATATTTAAATCATTAATACTATTCTGGAGATGATTTACATATAACTACATGGACAATTCTTTTCAAACAAGTTCATTTTTGACTCATGTACCAAACATCGACAAAAACTTCTGATATGAACTTGCATAATTAACTAACTATTATAACATTATAATATGTGATATGAATTGAATAATAAAATTTAAATTAGTCCCTTAAGAAATTATAAATTTACATAATTTTATTATTCAGGAATATAATGAAATGAACAAGAGAAGTCAGAGTTGATGTAAGGGATCATACCTCTCTCTTTCTTTTTAAGTAGTCTCTTTTATGTCATTTACTTTATGCTCCTTTTTCTTATGATGGGGGATGTTATTTTATACTCCACTTACTATAAATTTTATTTTCATATGATTATAGACCCTATTTGATCTCGTTAATCTATTTTTTTTAGGTTTTAAGTGGTGCCATTAGGCTGCCGAGTTTTCGTAACGGATTTTTCATCTCACTTTTATTCCCATTAAATTCATGCTAAATTTGCCACTATTTCCTTTGTATGTGGTGTGTGTACTTCCCATGATTGTATTATTCATGTAATATAATTTTATTTAAGGGTATTTACATCTTAATTGTACGATCCTTCTTTCATGGGGTGTATATTTCGAAAGTTACCCAAATAGGTAGGGGAACCTTCCACCCTCCTCTTTTTAAAAGTCTTCTTTTTGTTAGGTCTTTTAATTAATATATTATTATATTGGGATATGTTATTATATATCATTATTGCTGTAAATTTTATGACCATGTGATGAGATACCCTTTTTACCTCTCATCAACTCATTTTCTTAATTTTAATGTGACGCCATTAGGCTGTCGAATTTCTATAAGGGAACTTCTTAACCCAATTTAAATTCTTTGGGTTAAACATATATTTATTGATTATGTCATACTATCAGTATGTGTGAATGATCACTTATTTATTTACACTTAATATCCTCTTATATTATGTTTATGTATATTTTTCACACATAATTATGTAATTAAATTATCCATAATCTAAGGATACCGACTTTGTTAGGGACTTCGTCTCAATCTTCTTTCATTGAGGCATATTTTGTTTTATTCACAAATATATTTTTTACAGTGTATAAAACCCTTTGAATTTTACTTTTATTAAAAAGGAATATTTTTATATGAATCATTTTACTAAATGACAAAAGGAATGTTTTGTCTTACATATGTTGTGACAATGACTTCTCCGCCATCATGACCATTATTTGAGTTTCAGCTTCCTCTACAGGACATAACTTTTTTTAAATGAAAAATAAATACCATGTTTTACTTATCATTTATTTGGGTATTTAAAATGGCTTTGATAATGATTTTATTATATCCATCTGTTGTATTGATACCTTGTGATTGAAATGTGGAAATATTATGTTTCCTTTATGCATGTTTTATATGATACTATTATGTTATGGTTCATGGGAATTATTAATGAAGACGGTTGGTTATGTGATAAAATAAGGGTGGTTGGGCCCGTGAATGCTCTCTAATGTATTGGGTAATGCGAAGGAGTTAAACTGTAAGGTATCTTCGAAGAGATTTAAGGAATATACCGTGGTGGGTATTCCAAACGTAACCATGAGGGTTACTCCCTACATAAGAATGTTTTGAATGTCTCAAGTTAACTTTATGTCATATGATTTCAATGATTTATTCATAAAAATTAGGATCTCATGAGGTATGTTATAGTGCTTATCTCTTAATAGTAATGTATTATTTCATTGATTCTTATGTATACCTGGACTAAGTTTTTATTTTGATATTTTTATATCCCTTACTGAGCATTTTATGCTCATCCCAAGTTTTTGAAATGTTTTCCATATGACATAAAGATGAATAGGGTCAAGGATGGGATCAAGGAAAGACATGCTATCTAAAACATGGAACTAGACATGTTTCTTTTTAAGAGTTTTTATTTTATGAAAAAAATTGAAACTGAGTAGTAGTGTTTACTTTGTAATCTTGTGAGATTTAATAGTTATGTCATACTCTCTAAAACTCTAAACTTGAAAAGATCAACAATGTGAATTATTTATTTAATTCATTATTATGTAATGTTTTTAGGCTTGGTCCTTATAAATAAATTCGTTTATTCATTAATTTTGTTGATTTATTTATATGGATGCGGTTCATTTTCATTATTATGTTCCTGGGATATTATGGTGCCTGTGTGAATTATGTTCTGATTATTTCATTATTGGATTTACATTATAAATGGATTTCATATATTAAATTTAAAGTATTATTTGCAATTGTGAATATTGTTTTATATAATATATTTTAATAAATGTTTTTAAATATAGAAAAATGATACTTGTTTTTTCTAATATATTTTTTTTATTTTTCATATTCAATGTGCTTTCATCTACTATTTTGTGATTTACAATGTTTTTAGATAAAAATTATGTGATTTATTATCTATGGATGAAATGATAAATTGTTATCATTGTAATCTCACTTATGGAAAACCAATATTCAAATTTTATTCCAAACTCTAATTTATAAAATATTTTCTAAAATAAATTATAAATCAACATTGGTTAAATCCTATTGTTCTTTCTTAGTTATCACTATACGTACAATAATTATTTTTTATAGTTCTCAAGTCTAATTTTAGGTGCCTATTTTTTGATATAGTGTTTGTTATATTCTCTTTGTAAATTAATGGATATGTTGGTATATAGTGAGATAACATGGGTTTCATGTAGTGGTTTTTTATTATATGGGTTTATTTGTTTATTTTTGCAATGTTTTCTTAGTAACCACTTAAACCGGATATTTTATATTTGTTTTGGGTTTCAATTATATTTATACAAAGACAGTGTTTTCTCTAATTTTCTTTTAAAAAGTGAATAATTATTTGTTACATTATTTAGTTCTCCTTTAAATGTTAATTCATGTTATTACATGTTTATTTTATATGTATTTGAAATTAATTATTTTATTTGCATGGAATTGTAATGTATCGATACATCATTTTTTGTAAGGATCCAACATTTTATTATTATTTTTTGATGGAGAAATAAATCCCACATAGTCATTTATTGATTCCCTATAACTAGATTTCATTTCAAGGTGATCAGTAATGTGATTTTGGTCTTGTTATAGAATTAATCGAGTGGCATGTTAGATCATCAAGTTCGGGTTCCTTGATTGATGGTTTTGATGACTTTTCATTGTGAAAAACATTTTTTTACCCATATATGTGGAAATAAAATTTAGTATTATCAATTTTTTTTGTTGATGTATATTTTTTAGTATGAAACAAAATTTCATTTTTTCACTAATTATGAATAATAATGTTCATCAACTATAATCTAATAATTTGTATGAATCATAATATTTTTTTGATCCATGATTGTTTTATAATGGATAATATTTTATGGCACTTTTATATTGTTTTCGATAAAAGAATTATCATAAGGAAATGATGTGAGATTCACCACTATTTAAGGAAAATAGATCTATGATGATTATAATATTTAATACGATAGAAAACTAAGGAATATGATGAGGATAGTTTGAGGATGATGAGAATACTAACTCGAGGATGATGAGGAAGATTAAAAAACAATGTTTTTAATGATAATTATGATGATGACAATTACTTGAATAATTTTGATGGTTTAATTTTTATATGAGGGTAAGGGTATGTTGAAATAAATTTTATGATACTTTGTTTCCATATTCAACACTTTTACTCAATGTACATGCATAGGATATGTTGGATAGATAAAGTATCCATAAATGTTTTTCCTAGGTAAAGTTTAGTGTGACTAATTTATGTGTTATTTTTACTCTAATTACATGTATGTTGTTATAGACCCACTATTTGGTGTAAGGAGTGAATATTTATTCTGCGGTGGGGGAGTACGACACACAATTTTTTTTGGATTTCAACATAGATCGCTACCATAATATAGTACTATTATTCTTGTTCTATTCAATTATTTTGGAAAACCAGACACAATGTTATTGTTAGTATCCTGAAGAGTTTACACATGCCATAGGAATAGATATTATAATAGATTATATGATTCAAAAGCTCCGTACTTTTTTCCTATGGGGGTAAAAATTTTGTCTGAGATTAATTATAATGTGATATATGTTAGTGGTGATATATATAATTACTAATTCATGTGATTAGTGTATCAATTTATATTAAAATACAACTTAAGGGAAAATATTGATTGTTGAAACATAACAAAAACTGAGTAATATATCTTTTTTGTTGGAAAATCAATATTCATTACCCTCTTTTAATAATTATAATTTGTTTGAGGATAACATATGATGTAAGAAGGATTTAATATTATAGATGATGTTAATATGGGGAAGTAACACCAATAGAAGTGGTTTATGTCTTTATGATGTAACTATGTACTTAGTATAGTTATGAAGAAGAGGGAATTAGTTTGATATCCTTAATGATATGAGGCTTTATGACTGCAGTAGATGAGTTAATGGGAGTTTAATTTGGGGGTATTATTATTATTTTGGTGTGAGTGTGATTTTTTCCAATTTTTATGTCTTCTATGATTTCGGAAATTGTGACTGTATATTTGATGGGATTTTTTAAAATAAGATCCTAATCTATACGGTTTTTCATATACCAATTGTATAATATTCTCATCCCTTGGGTTGGGATTTTTGTATGATGATATCAATGAAATACCTTATCAACATTCAAGGTTTCACCATTATACATGTATATTTTTTTGAGTTATTCTATAATATTAGTGATAACCATCTGAGTATATAGATATAATCAACACTAATTTTATTCCATGATTTAATGATAATTATGATATATTTTTTAGGCGGCATAAGATTGATAACAACGGTTGATAACAGGAGATTATTTTTTTGTACTCTATGTACCATGAAGGTTTACCAGTTCTTTAGGTCTTATTTTTTTGTTGGGATTTTTTGTTTTATTACCACAATTATATTTTTCTTTCAGTTTTGGTTGTATTGAATGAAATATATGTAATGCATATTTTTCTGATAACAATTGATCGTGGATTTCATATTATTCATTGGTTGGTTTTTCATTGATCTAATAATGTTTTGATGTGTTCCTAATAATGGAATTCTTCACGTTTGTATGATGTGTGCCCTTGAATCTAGTAATGGAATGGTTTCATTTGGAGGTGGGATTTGAGGATCATGCATGGTTTTTTTCATCCCAAGTGGAATTTCAAAAGAACAATTTCAGTAAACACATATTCATCACAAAAAATATCTATTCAATATTTTTAGACATGCAACATGGAAAGAAACATTACATATGGTTCACACTAATAGATAGACATATCGTATAACCCTCATATAAATAAAAAATCACATTACATGACACAAATATAATTATACCCACAAAATCATTCATTTAACATCAATGAATGGTCTATATGTAATACTCATAATATGGGAGGAAAAATACCATTTTAGTTAAACAAAAAATAATTAAATGATAAATTACATACCCCACCCATATTAGATTTTCATATCTTAAAGGATAGAGTAACATATTATAGTAAGATGATTCTTACGCTAGGTATCCTTTTTACCCTACATAATAAAGATTCAATATGAATCATGAAAAACTTGTAACTATTTAATGAAGTAACACAATCTTGGCAGTATATGCAGTTTTTAATCCATCACACAAAACATATTTTGTGTCTTATGATTGAATTATATATCAATAAATGAAACCTAAACTAATTTAATGATCACATTTAAACATATCCTATAATAATACATGATGGTAATATATTTGAGATAACTCAATATATTATTTTAAGAAGTTAATTTTCAATATTATTTATATAATATACGCACCCAAAATGAAAGAAATGGTAAAGTAGATATGCTTCCCTATATAAAACAATATAGTATTATATTGTTGAATTTATATAAGAATAAAAAAACCCATGAAGGAAAATGAGTTTATCCATACCCCATATGATATATCTTTAAAGAGACATTATTTTTTTAATATAATACCGACTAAATATTCCACCATATGATAAATTTTAAAGAAAACAAATTGTTAACTGGAACTCTTGTGAACATGGCCCCACTACATAACTATCACACCCAAAATCCTTACCACCACACTACAAATTGTTGAGATTCTTAGGTTTTGTGAAACTCATAAAATCCCCAAATAATTCGGTCCATATATCTATGTGTCCATATAATCTAATCTAATAATAAACTTACTTAATTCTATAATATCTTTGATGAAATATTGTTTGAATATTGGTGAGATTGAAAATATTAAACTTCCCCTTAATCTCATTACACATAATATTAAAATATCATTAATTACATAACACCTTGGGTTACAGTCCATCATTAGCTCTAACAATCTTTCCATTTCATAATTGTTGTCATATCCCCTCCCAAAAAATCAATGCGGGGTATCATCCCTATATAAACCTTTTCTTTCCTCAGTGTCCTTTAGTGTAGGTTATGTTGGCCATCCATGTGGGTCTAAACATCACTTGGTTTACAAATGTAAAATGGTTCATGATATATCTATGTTAGAGTTTGCGGAGGTATCAACTCATTTATATTTTTCACTAGTAGTCCAAATTCATGATAATGGTCCTTGTTTCCTGAATTCGTTTACCACATTAGTATTGATTGGGTATTGATTTATTAAAAGGTTGTTAGTCTACTCAACTCACAAAATATATCTATTCAAATTTCTATTAATGGAGATTTATTGATGTCTTGGTTTGTATCGTTATTGTTTTATGGATTATTCATTTCCCCTATTCAAAGGTAAATTAAACTATTTCATTCACCAATACCCTTCCATGAAGGTTGATTGGATTCATTTCCCAATTCTCCTCTACATTACCTTAATCCTTCTTCCATGAATATTTTAGGAACTTATAGTGGTCACATTATATAATCAAATACTCAAATTGAATCTTTTAAAAATCCAATAGTTTTTAAATTTTTTGATATTAATCTAGAAAATCCTTCCCAATAGATCATTTGGATCATTTTATTTACAAATTATAGGTACTATTAGTCAGTTTTCAATGAATTTCATTTTGGTTGCTTCCTTTTTTGCATGATTTGTGGATTAAAATTTAATGTATTTTAATGGAAAAATACTTCAAAAGGGACATTCTCCTATTATAATTCATGGGATGAGGTTTCTATGGATTAGTATATATTTATTATTAATGGTTGTATATAACATCACATTAAAACAATGTTTATATATTCATTATCAATTAAATATGTCAACCCTCTATTTTTTATTGGGGTTGCTCATATAATTTGGGGCATAGAGTCACTATATCAATATGTGGTTTTTATTTTCATCACTAAATAAGAGATTTTTTGGATGGATGATTATTTTTAAATATAATATAATGTTTAGAAGGTGTTGTGACATTATATCTCAAAATTGGTTGTATATATTGCTCCATCATGTTTGTGTCTGATTATTAAAGGAAATACATCACCTATTTCCATGAATTATAATGAATTTAGGTCAATATATATTAAATGGTTTTTGAAAGTATCCATTTTTATGAAGGAGGATGCTTCAATATTGGATAATATAAAATCACACCTTGAATTATGGAACATGGAAATGATCCCCAAATCAGGGTTAGTTTATTACAGGGAGAGATGTCCGCCCACTCTTAAATATTAGACCACATGTTCAAAAAAAATAACTTTAAAAACCATAATAATAAAATAATTTTATAGGTAAATACAAATATCTAGTAACTTAAAAAGGAATCAAGTTTTTTATTGATTGACCCCATTTTATTGGGAATTTTACAAATGTATTGTTTGATGTGATATTTTTTTCTTCTAGGGAGAAGAATATTTCCAGACATATTAAGTAAGATTGTTGAAAATTCATTCCATTAAGATCAATATGTAATAACCTGGTTTTTTATGTAAAAGACTTCGGAATATTCTTGATGATATTCCAGAGAAGCGCCTTCAGACGTCGTGCGATTCTGAGCCCCAGAGTGGCCGGAATTAAATTTTCAGCGTGTTCACACTGGAAATGCTAAATAAATGAGATAACTCCTAAACGGAGTTCTGGATCAGGGATCCGAGTGTACGGATGGGTCCGGAATGGGGTTTTTACCCTAAGAACGACATAAAACTTGTCGGTACGGGACGTTTGGACCCCTCGCCCGCTTCTGGAATGTTAAATGGATTAAATAAATAAATTAATTCGTTTAAGGGTGAAACTCTAGTATCTTTTAAACGGTGGCTCTGATTGGAAAACTGAGGGCACCGTTGAGTTCAGAGCGTACCGTTTACCCTATTAGGGGTATATGTTTCGCGGGCGCGGGGCATCTGTGGAAAATGGCCTGAGGGGTTTTTCATAATTTGGCGGCCTCGGACGCTAAGTTTAATAACTTTTGAACGAGGTCTCGGAATAAAATTCTAAGACCGTCATTGCGCTCAGAGCATGGTTCATAGCCTAGGGAAGGCTAAATCCCGACCCTGTCGGGAGTTCAGGTTTGGGGCTGTCGGGCGGGCGTTTAAGTGATTTGTACTTAAACACCCCCACCCCCCTTCTTATTTTTCTTCCTCAAATGCTTCCCACCCTCCTTCACCTCCGGTGAGGAGAGATCCAATGAGTTGAACTCTGGAAAGGCAGCGGAGGGGCGGTGGACTCCCCATGAAGCTCCGGGCGTCGCCCAAGAGGTAGGAGTTGTTTTTGTTTCGTTTTTTTCCTCCCGCACCATGATCGTCCTAATTTTACATTGTCGATTTGCTGTCCGATCTTCGATCCAAGCCCATAATCGTGTAGATCATGTCCTGAGCCTTCCGGAATGTTATCCGGATCAAATTTTAGACCACAGAATCGTTTCCTATGGTCCTCTGATATTTTCCGGCCATGAGGCCGGTTACCGGCGAGGTGGTCCGGCGGCGGGTGGCGGTTCGGCTGGCGGCGACGGCTCCCTCCGGCGGTGGCTGCGGCGGATCAGGCTCATCGGATTCATGCGGTGGCAGGGTGGCGAGGGGGAGCGTCCAGGTGAGGCGGGTGTGCGGCGATGGCCGGTTCGCTGGGCGCCGGCGCGGGGCGCGCTCACCGGAGCGCGACGGGGAACCGGGGTCGCGGCGCGCGACCCCGCGGAGGAGGCACGACCCACGTCGTGCAGGTCGTTACGTGGCGACCGGGCTCAGCCGGTCGGCCGGGAGGGGGACTGGGTCCACCACTGGCCCGCGCGGCCATGCCGCGGGCCGGCCCAGGCCGGGCGTACTAGCCGGTCCAGGCCGGTCCAGCCCCAGGGGCTTGCCCCCTCGGTGTTTGGACACCCGTATTTTCCGCTACGAGTGTCCGTTTTGAGTACCTTCTGCGGAGGTGGAACTGTATTGACGAGGCGGTATTTTTGAATGGTTTTGGGAATTTTTAATTCCCTAAATGATAGGCCTCAGTGGCGCGACACGTACGTTGAGGGGCTTGACGTCTTTCCGAAATTCTTGTTTTGAGCGGCGCAGACGCATGCGACATCCGCTTTGAGTGTCGTCAGTTGCGTTGGGACCCTGGCACCGAGGCAAAGCTTTCAAGGGCAGTTTCAGGCGTTGAGAATGGATTTGAGGCATGGGCCCCACGACCCGTCTTTCGAGCTGCGTGTATAATTTCACGCCTTTTTCACCGGATGTCCGTTTGGGGCATGCGAGCAGTCGATGTTGGGTGTTTTTCCGGGGGGATTGCAATGGTGCAATCCACCCACCCTAATTTGGCACGATGGTGCGGGGCCCACGAGGTCCGTTTGGGCGTTGACGGTGATTTTTCCATCCTTATCACTAGGCGACCGTTTTGGACAAGTGAGTAGTCCATCTTGTGTTCTTTTTCGTGAGGATCGCAACGGTGTGATCCGTTCATTGAGTTTCGGGACCGGGATGCATGTCCCACATGGCACCGCTTGGGTGCGGTGCGCCAGGATGCACCTTTTTCTCCGGATATCCATTGCACTCATGTGAGTAGTGCTTTTGACGTGTTTTCCCGAGGGGATCGCAATGGTGCGATGCGCCCGATTGTTTTCGGGGCCGAGGCTCGGGATCACGAGGCGCCGTTCGGGCGTGAGGCGGTATTGGTGACTTTTCCGTCGGATATCCGTTGGAGGCGAGTAAGTAGTCGATCTCGCGTATTTTTTCGCAAGGATTAAAATGGTGATATATGTTTGGTTGTCTGGATCCTCTTACGTGATCTTGTTAAATGTGGAATCATGGAAGGTGCTCCAGTGGTGGTTCGCCCTACCTTGTTTGTAGCGGACTCTTGGAGTGTGATTGCGCACTCTTGTGAGAGTGATATAAATGGTTCATGAGATGTGGTTGGCTGTGCCTCAGCCGATGAGGTGGCAGGTTGGAGATGTTAGGTCATGACTTCGCGTTAACGTTGCGTGCCGTGTGCATGATAGCCTATGGGCTAGAACTAGGTATACTCTGGGAGTATATGGGAGTGCTTGGAGGTACGTGTGGTTTGTACCTGAGATGTTTGTGCGCTTGGTTGGGGTTGACTTGGGGCCACACAACGTTTGGGCCCCATGTTCTTTCCGTGTTCTGCCTTACGCACATTGACCTCTCACGGCATAAAGGGTCCCTCTGTGTGTTTGTTTGACCAGCAGGGTAGAGCTCTTCCCCTGGCCCTGTGCTCATTTGTTGACCAGCAGGGTTGAGTGGTCTCCCCCTGGTTTCATTCTCGATGGATTGGCCGGTAGCGGTGCTAGTGACACCCAGTTCTAGGGCAGACGCTGCACCACTTTTGGGAGAGCTGTTCCGGAGTTGGGTGGTTGCGCGACACCCAGTCAGTGTTCGGTCATCCAGTGTTTTACCCTCCTGTAGATATGGCAGAATGGTTCTGAGTTTTACCCTCCAGCGGGGCTGGGCAGTGGGTTACTCATCGACTTCCTCGGGCTTACCCACTAACAGGGCTTTGCAGTGGGTTTCTCACTAAATTCTAGGGTATACCCTCCAGAAGGTACTGGGCAGTGGGTCACCCGACGCTATTAAGTTCTACCCTCTAGCAGGGACTGTGCAGTGGGTCACCCAACGCTGTTAGGGTCTACCCTCCAGCAAAGACAGGGTAGTGGGTCACCCGACGACCTCATAGGGTCTACCCTCCAGCAGGGCTGGGTAGTGGGTCACCTGTCGTCTAGTTCCAGGTCTACCCTCCAGCAAGGCTGGGCAGTGGGTCGCCTGTCGACTTATTCTAGGTCTACCCTCCAGCAGGGCTGGGCAGTGGGTCATCGGATGATGTGTTATGGTTTACCCTCTAGCAGGGCTGGGCAGTGGGTCACACAGTATCTTATTAGGGTTTACCCTCCAGCGGGGCTGGGCAGTGGTTCACCCGATATCTGGTTATGAATTACCCTCCAGCAGGGCTGGGCAGTGGAAACCCTGGTTGACATTCCAGACTCAGTCCTCTCGACTAGGCTAGCATGTGGATTTCCTCCATGATTACCGGAGCGGGACCCCAGGTTGCGGGTCAGTGTTGTGACGGCTTGACTTGAGGAGACCTCTTGACTGCAAGGCAGTGACGAGGTGTGGTTTGACTTTCCCTAGAACTCTCAAGTTCGAGGGGCACTTTCCCCACCGAGACGTGTTCTTGTGACACGATCTAAAACCATGCGGGTGAGTCAGTTCTTCCCAAAGCGGATAGTGTCAAGGTGAGGTTTTTGGGCCCATTGGCTTGTGGTTCGGGGCAGACGTGCGGGATGCTGGGCATCGATGGAGTTTACTCCTGGGACTGTTGGTTACTTTTCCTTGGTCTGAGCTAGGGGACGGAGATCCCCTTACGACGTTGTTGGGGCTTTTTGATAAGCATAAGTATATGTATATACCTCGTACGAGTACCCACTTCTTGGATTTTGGTTACTCTCCTTCCAGTAGAGGTGAAGACGCGCGTGGTATGCCACGTGCTTTCCGTGTCTAACTTCTCAAGGTTGGACGAGTATACTCTCCTGCTATAGGTAGCGAATACTCGACGAGAAGTTAGTCTTCCCACCATTTCCACCTCCTTGTGCCTGGACGAGTCTACCTTCTTTCCTCTTCTTGGGTTGAGTTGGACTCTTTACTGTACTCTTTACTGCACCTTCGGTTGTACTCCTCTACTTTTCTTGTTTGCTCTACTCCTCACCCTTCGGTACCTCCTTTTTTGCTCCCTCGAGCCATCGGGGTATCCTACTGAGTATTTTATACTCACCCCTACTTGGGCTTTGCCCGCACTTGGTGTACCCTTGCAGACGACGGACAGGTAGAGCGTGAATTCGGTGGAGCGTAAGAGTTTGGGAGCTTGGACTGCGTGCGGTGGTTGTGGCCAGGTTCCAGGTGGGAGACCCGTCAGCTGTTTCCTTTTTGTTTACCTGTTTCTGGGTTGTGGCACCCTGTTTGGTAGGGCGTGTGTTTTCCCCTTTTTCCTTTTTAGCACTTCACTTGTATCTTGTAGAGGTCGATGCACTCTGTGGTTTATATATAGTAGTTGTTCTTTTTACTCTGCTTGTATTTTCTTTTACTCTGCATTTTGGCATTGAGTTTGCTATGTGTGTGTGTGTACAGGTACTTAGGCAAAGGCCTCCCCGAGTTATTGTGCCTTCAGCGATGGTCTCCATCCCCTGGCCTATGGAGGCAGGCTTGGGGTAGTTGCGGCTCGAGCCTGGGTAGGGTCGGGTCTTGAAAAAGTGGTATCAAAGGTGGTTCGTTCCTTGGGGAACTGTTCGGACATCCCTAAAATAAATGGAACTTGTTGGGTTTTAGGGCAACAGTGTTAACATTTCTCGAGAGCGGCTCTCAGGCCAGGGAGTCCAGTGATGGTGTGGTGGCCGACGTATCCATTCACCAGGACCTTGATAACCCGCTTGTCAACTCGGCATGCTGAGACACTTGTTGCAGGGAAATTTGTTTGTGCATAACATATGACTGAGTCTTGACTGTCCTTCTTGAGTCAGCTCCCCATCGTTGTTTTTATCGGTATATATATATGTGCTCATTTGACCGTGGCACTCCATGATAATATTCAGGATGTCTCCGCGAGGATAGCCAACTAGGATACCAGCTTTGGTTCATGACGATGACCCTGTGAGCTACGAGGCCACAGTCCAGGACCCATCATGCGAGACCCTTTCTCCAGGTGGGCTGGTAGCAGCACCCCCCACCTTTTGAGCAATAGATAGTTTCAGTAGAGTAGGCTGAGCTTGAGCGTAGATTGAGCGCGCTCTGTGAGTCCCAGCGGTAGAGACCGCTAAGGTTCAGTGGTGAGCCAGACCCTTAGGCAGCAGAGGTTTGGCTTGAGGCAGTGGTTCTCCTTTTCAGGCTTGTGCAGACGCCGACATATCAGAGAGTGGCTTTGGCAGCCACCCTTTTTCGTGGATCAGTACAGCATTGTTGGATTCTGGTGACTCAGTTTCTTGATGAGTCGTCGTTTTCGTTGGACGACTTTCAGTTGTTGCTCCATGAGGAGTTTTTTCCCTCCTACATGCGCTCCGTTCGGATTCAGGAGCTCCTACAGTTTCATCAGGTAGGTATGACGGTGGCCGAGTACGCGGCAAGTTTTGCAGACCGTGCATGCTTTTACCCAGACATGGTCCATGCCAACAATATCTGAGCGCAGAATTTTGAGCAGGGTCTCCACCGAGAGATTTGTGCTGTCATAGTACCCTTGGGTATTTCCACATATGTCAGGGTGCTAGAGCAGGCGCTGGTGACAAGGGGATTCTTGCCATGTTTTGCAGTTGGTAGTGGTAGTGGTGCGATGGAGTCGGGACGTCTATCATAGCTAGCAGGTGTCGGAGGAGATGACCTTGATGCAGGTGGCCTTCCCACTGCCAGTTTCGGAGACGTGGACGTATACCACTATGGCGGAAAGGCGCATGGCCTCAGCTGCAGATGCCCTTCCGTGAGTGGATCCCGGGCCATGGTCGTACACCACAGTGGTGCCGAAGGGCACCAGGGAAGCCCCGAGAGCACTGGTGCTATGCTTGTGATGGGCGAGGCACTTGGCACGAGACTGCCCGACCCGAGTTGCTGAGAGCTTCGGGCAGGCAGCAGGCTCACCACCATGGCAGAGTCAGCACCGTGATCGGAGTAGTGGCCAGAGAGGTGGTGCTAGTAGAGGAGTGGGAGGAGCTGGTAGTGGGGGATGACGTTACGAGGTCCTCCCATCACCACTAGGCTGTCCACATCAGGCTCCGGGAGCTGACGGTTGGGACCGCGAGTAGCCGCGAGCTTTGGATGTCTATGATCCTATAGAGAAAGGGATGGTGAGAGGTTCCCCTTTCGACTCTTCTACTTTTTGCAGTGGAATTGTTAGGCTCTGCGTGGGAAAGGATTTTCTCCCTTCTCCTTGTTTGAGGTGTTACCAGGGTGACGCAGGGCGTCGAGTGTAACCCTGTGTTGGTAAGGAAAAAGGCGTGAGAGCTTTTCCTTTAGTCGATGGTGTTGACTCCTTCGCCTTTTGAGCGTGTAAGAGAGCATCGACTGTGGAACCTTGCGTGACCAGATATCCTTGGGTGTTTCACCATATGGATATTCTGAAGGAGGGAATCATCGGGCCTTGTTCCAGGTGCGGGCAGTGATTCTAGTCGCGGCGTGCGACGTAGAGGTTTGATCGGGGAGGTGAGCTTCCCCCAACGGCCTTCGGGCCATTTGAGACCGTGAAAAGGGATGGAGAGGTTTCCTACTGCCTTGACCTAACCCCAAAGTATGTAATGGGTGCACGACATCGGCAAGGGCTGACCCCGCATGAACAGATCAATCATTTGGTCTGTGTGCGGTGGCACAGAGCTGTGCGTGGGTTCTTCTGGGTATGGGAAAGCCAGGTGTGGGCTTAGTACCCTGTGTTGCTCCCTAGTTTTTCTATTTTAAGATGAAAATCTTGAAGGAGGTAATTATGTAAGAACACGGTTTTTGCTGTGAAAGACTTTGGAATATTCTTGATGATATTCCAGAGCAGTGCCTTCAGACGGCGTGCGATTCTGAGCCCCAGAGTGGCCGGAATAAAATTTTCAGTGCGTTCACACTGGAAATGCTAAATAAATGGGATAACTCCTAAACGGAGTTCTGGATCAGGGATCTGAGTGTACAAATGGGTCCGTAATGGGGTGTTTACCATAGGAACGACATAAAACATGTTGGCACGGGACGTTTGGACCCCTCACCCGCTTCTGGAATGTTAAACAGATTAAATAAATAAATTAATTCATTTAAGGGAGAAACTCTAGTATCTTTTAAACGGTGCTTCGGATTGGAAAACTGAGGGCACCGTTGAGTTCAGAGCGTACTGTTTACCCTAGGAGGGGTATATGTTTCGCGGGAGCGGGGCGTCTGTGGAAAATGGACCCAGGGGCTTTTTCGTAATTTGGCGGCCTCGGACACTGAGTTTATTGTAAATGTTAATACATCCTAGTAATGTGTCACTATAGAATGTTATGGAAACATATATACATAGTTAATGGAATGATTCCAATAGATTGATGTGATCAAATGGAGTTCACACTATTTGTGCATATAATCGTGATGATAGTTGTATCCTAAATATTTTTTCAGAAAAGAAAACTAGTTAATGATTTACTATTCCTCATAGTTAAAAAAATCATGATTATATTATTATATTCATCATAAAAGATAATTTTTTTCAAATGGATATGTTCGTTAAAAATGGTGAAACAATGGTTTCTAGAACATTGTGAAGTACTGACTGATATTATATGATGATCTGTATTAATTCTATCAGATAGAGTTTTTAAACATCAGAAATATTTCAAATGTTTAAGGAGAGGATTCCTAAAAAACCATAAAACATAGGTAACATGTTAAGTAATTATAAAGGAGTTTCCAAATAAAACCAACCGAAGTAATAAAACTATAGAATCGATGTCTATGACTAATCACATATATGTAATCATCAGAAAAATATATTTGAGTGAGGTTCATTGATTAGATGATTTTAAAAAAAGGCATAAAAACTAAGTCTCCATGTAATGTCATTATAAATATATAATTTTACAAATTATTAAAAGTTATCAAATAGATTACTGTGAATTTGTTTGACAAAAGATGCAGAACTGATCTGTGAGGGTTCATCGGATTGATAGAATCAAAAAAACATCTATAAATCAATAATACATAAGAAGAGTCTTTTGAAATACTTATATAGATAGATTATATAGATTTTTTAGAAACAAAAGTGTTGGATATAGAAGTTTGTTCTAAAGGAACACCGAATGGAGAAAAACTAGATAGAGATATTCCTATGATGTTTTATCGACTGAGGATGTTGAGTATTTACATTTTTTTTAAATAAATTGTGTTTTATGATGATGATTTGGTTATTCAGTATTTCAATATTCATGAAGGGAATAGTCATGCATGTCGTTAACTCCACAAAAATATTAAATATGATAGTATACATTGAGTTTTGAAGAAAGTTTCTCACAATTTTTCACTGAGTTCTTTCATTTAGTTTTTGTAATGGTGTTAAATTGTTGGAAGGCTTGATTATGATATTAACTTATAGAGTGGGAACATTTAATTTGAATTTCATTGTAATAATTCAATTTTTAGATCGACGATTCATATATAATTGGTAGATGGTGTTCCATGCATGTATTCTTACTTTTAGGAAGTTTTTGAATATTTATTGCTTTTACTGAAGATATGGATAGATCTTATATAGCGAAAATGGATGTAGTATCACCAGATGAAATTTTATTGTAACGATTGAATGAATAAATTGGTAAGAAAAAATAGCGAGAAAAATACCAAAAATAGTTTATAAAAAAATATTTTACCTTATTATTATTTCAAATTAGAAGAACATGGTCGAAGTGAGTAACTCAAGATGGGGGGTGAATTGTGTTCCCAAAATGAATTATATTAATAATTAGGTTAAAATAATATTCCCTTAATAGAACAAATTGGAATATTAATCAAAATAGAATATTGATATAACATCTATCCTTTTAAAACATTTCTCAAAGTGTGATTAAGCCTTAGTTAAAATACTTTTTAGAATTTCAATATCTTTTGAAAGAAAGTTACATGGAGAAAAACAAATATAAATACTAATTCACATTAATTACCAAAGTAAAAAAATTATATATTAAAAAATTCTTTATTTTGAAATAAAAACATAACATAGTGGAATAAACAATAGTTTTGGTGTCATGATGACAACTAATCCCCACCACATAGAAATCACCTACTGTAAATAAGATTATAATTATAATCAAACAAATCCACAAAATTTATTAGGTAAACAAACAACAACTACAAGCTATCCATGCTAAAGATCCTCTTCCATAGTTATACATGGGGAGTAAATATTGAACATGCCAGAAGAGGACCTATTCTATTAATACAGTGGGAAAATAGATTTAAATTTAGAAGATAATAATAATTATTCTCTAGTTAGTTTGTAGGGTATTGTGTCTATTTTATAATAGTAAAAAGACACATTACTAAAATGAGAATGAAATAAATAGAAAAGGAAATATATAATATAGAGATTCTTATTCTGATCTGCTCAAAATGTTTGTAGTCCTTAGATCTGTAAAGGTGAGGAGTTAATGGTTATTTTTGAAACATAATAGAGGACCATATGTTCTTATAGGAATGTTCTAGTTGAAATAATTATCTTTATTGGATGTTTTGATTCTTTTCCATTGTTATTAACTGAACATGAATCAAAAAGCTAGTGAGAATTCACATATTCAATTGCACACTTCACTATGAGTTAGTAATCACTATATATGTCTTATGTATAATGTACTATGAATAGAGAGAGATAGAGAGATGTCCTTCACATATATATAGCTACATCAGTTAGAGGAGTTCCACAATCTTGAGATCGTCATTGACTATATTATTAATACTTGGTTAAACTATCAACGATCCATTAATCCCAAATTACTAACATAGAAATGGTAGAAACAAGCTCATGGTGACTCAGTATCTAGTTCTATCTCAAACTGGTGGTGCCTTAGGCCAATGGTGACATTGACTCAGATTCTAGAATTGACTCAGAGTCAGAAGGTAGCCCATCCTAACGTTATATCCTCTAGTGGTAATAAGACTGGGGTGACTCATCTCAACAGCAACTCATATCTTACGGTCTCATTTCCTCGTGGTGAATCCCAGCTGATTGTGACACACCAAAATACTTATCAGAATTAGCATGAACACACTCCACACATGTAGGTTCCAAAATTCTCCCCATTTTTAATGATCACAGAAGGTTGAATTTTTTAATACATTTACTAAATATTTAAAAACAATAATCATAAATGTATGTATGTTGAAGTATATATGCTAATCATTTTTGAGTTTATGAAATGATATATAAACATAAAAATCATAAATATTATATTTTACCACTGTAAAAATATATTCCAGTTTTATCTCCCCCTTTGAGATTATCAAAAAGAAAACAAGAATATATTAAAAATAACATGCTTAATTATAATAATACTATGACATTTCATTTAATAATAGAAAACAATATGCTGACTACAACAATATAAAGCTAAAAAGTACATAGATATATATTTATAGTAGACTAAATTTAACTATATATACTGATTAGAGGTTGGTGGATGATAAAAATTCACTTTACCTTTTTCATTTTCATTATCCTGAGATGAGATTTTGGTAGTGATATTTGGAGAATAGGTTTTAATGGAAGAGATAGATGTAGCAGGAGGAAGTGGCTCATGCTTAAGAACTTGTATGAGGTGTATGATTGCATCATCTAGTGATAATCTCATTGTTTGAAATTGTGAAGGCAGAAGACCATATGACTCAGTAATCCTTACAACTGTATATTAAGCAATCTCTATTGTTGTAGTAATAAGGACACGACCTTAAATATTACATAATCTAGAATTAAATGAATTATTCACATTGAGGATCTTTCTAGGTTTATAGTTTTATTGAATTAGGCCATAAGTAATAAATTACTTCTAAAAAATTACAATTTAGAAACTTCTACTCAGTTTCAATTTTTTTATATAATAAAAACTCTTGAAAAAAAGAATCATGTCTAGTCCCACATTTTAGATAGGATGAATTTTCGTTGTTCTCATCCTTCACCCTATTCATATTTAGGACTTGTGAAAAACATTTCAAAACATGGGATGAGCATAAAAATCTCAGTAAGGGTTATAAAACAAAGAAATAAAACATTAGTTCACCATTATATACATAACATAATATCTTTAACATACCTCATGAAATAATAAGATTTATGAATAACACATTGAAATCGTAAATCATAAAGGTAACTTATGACATCCATATAATACTTATATTATAGTTATCACAGCTACATAGGGAGTTAAATTTTTAATACCCATCACAGTATATTACCTAAATCTCTTAGGATAAATATTCAGATTTACCTCTGTCACGTTACCCAATGCACTAGAGAGCTATCTCAGGCTCACCCGCACAAGATTTATCATGGAACCACCCATATAAAAAACTAGGCCCATGAACCATAACATATTTTTAACACATAAATCAAGCATAATAAAATGATAACATTTACAAATTTAAATCACAATATATCATTTAAATATATTGACATAACAAATCCCTTATCGATACAATTTTCAATACCAAAATACGTAAAAATGTATGTGGTATTTATTTTCCTTTTAAAAACATTATGGCTTGTTAAGGAAGACAATGATCAAATAATACTCGCGGTGGAGGAAAGGTCGTTATCATCACGTACTTTAAAAAGAATAATTATTCTTTATATTTATTAAAATTCTTCTTAGAAAAAGATTCCAATTGAATGAATGATAATTTAAATGTTTTTATATAGCGTATAAATGAAAATCGTTTATTAAAACAAAATATGCCTCAATGAAAGGAGATTGAAATGAAGTCCCTTACCTCGTGTCTGACATGACCCGTTTGTCCTTTAATCTCCTTAATAATAAACTAAAGTAAATTTATATATGATTAAGAACGTTTTTCAAGTTTATTATTCCATTTATATCACTTATTACTATGTTATAAACATTATGTAATCATTAATGTTAATAACGTTTGTTTTGTCAATATTCGGTACTTGAGTCAAAAATGGACTTCTTATAATTACAAGTTGTTCTCATGGTAAAAATTTCATTATATCTAGAATGATATTCATGATTTAATTATCATTTAAATCATATATATCGATTATATATATATGTATTCATAATAGTACATAACATTTGGAGGTAGGAAACGAACTGCACCGTTCATGGCGATGGTAAGTTGTATGTACGCTTGAACACTACTTTCATTTATATTTTTTATTTTAATGGAATTAAAATATAATGATACATAGTTATATTATAATTCTAGTACAATATGATATATAATATCATTAACTCCATCCTTTATATGTCCCACATTTAGCATTAACAAGTCGTATCACTTTGAGGGGGCGGTAGTCCGCACTTCCTCAAATGAAATTATCGCGTTTACCCATAATTGAAACCATAAAGGTATGATATAAAAGAAAAATAAAGAAGAATAAAGAAAAATTGAACATAATATATATCATATATAAATGCAGTTCCATCATAATTCCCTCCATGAGAGGCGGTAGAAGATAATGGGTTAGAAATGAGGGCTTTTTATAAGGGGGAGAAGGGGGTCTTTATGAATGTTTGAAAATGTTATTTTATTATAAAATTATCGTCAGTTTCTAAAGAATAAAAACTCATTATAAAGGATGATAAGATGAATAAAGTTATAAATAATGGTATCCAATAAGAATTGGACATGTATTGGATATTGTTTTAGTATTTATAGTCCTATTTATTTAAATCATTTAGTAATGATGTAAATACTGCCTCATTATTGTGTCATTTATAATTTAATTTATTTGATTTCTATAAATTATAAAAAAAATACCATGATGTAGGAAATCATTTTCTCTTTCAAACCAATATTTATAGTTGAAACGTTAACTTATATAACCCCTTGTAAAAATTAATTTAATAAATATGTTAGTTTATGTAATTTTTGCCTTTACTTTAAGTTAATTAAAATAAAGTGTTATTATTAATACCAAGTGGATCCATGGGGTCCCAAAATCTACCCAAAGATGCCCATGGTCAAAAATGACTCAACTAATAAGGTTAGTAAAAGTATTAATTTAATTTATTATTATTATAATAATCATTTTTACATTGAATTACCATATTTATCTTTAACCGTGGTAAATAAAAGTCAAAATTTACTGTTCAACAATAATTATTTTCATCTTATTGAACAAAATTTTACTTATAAATAAAAACAATGTGTGACGTATTTTCAAAATTCAATCCATAGAAGCGGTAAAATTTCATTTAAATGAAAATTTCAGTTTTTAACTACTAAGTAGTGGTTTCCATATTCATCAAAAATTGACGTTTTTTTGAAAAATTCCTAAAATTCAGCCTAAGCTATATTTTATATTCCAAATTCAAGAATGATTTCTATTTTACCAAATTCAAAACATAGAATTTGTATAAATTAAATTAAAATTAATTTCCATTATCAATACAAATAGTGTGTTTTTAAGAAACAATAACTATCAAAAGAATGATACTTGTTTAGGTCCAATTTCAAAGTGAAATTAATTCCAATGACCAACATTGGATTAAATGGTAAAAATATAATATAATTACACTTTGAACCAATTAAGAAGATAATATAACCACATAAATAAATTATATTAAAAGGAACTTTTTATTTAAAATACTGTATTTTTCACTATTCATAAAAATTGAATTTTATCAGAAAAACACCAATAATTTACACAAAGTAAATTTTGATGTCCCTATTCTAAAGAAGAATTTTATATGGTAGAATATAAAATATTAAAGTGTCTATAAATAGATATAACAAGGTTTTTCCATCAAAAGGTGGTAAATCATCCATTTAAATTAAATTATGGATAAAATTAGACTCATTCACATTTTATGCCTCTAAATTTTATTGGATAAATGTAAAAACATTTTAAAAAACATGTATAATCAGATTTTAGTTATTTCTATTCATTCCAACCATTAACACAGCTAGGTGTTAACTACAGTTTAAAATAATAATAATATATTATTAGTGTGTAACGTAAGATTTCATAGAAACCCATTGTTGCTTATCGTGTACATCATTGATTATATCAACCCTTTTAAATTAAGGATAGTATTTAATTAAACAATATGAATAATTATGGAAAATATCTTGTTCTTTATTTACCTAGGATGTTACATCCTTCCCCCCTTTTGGGAATTGTGTCCCCACAATGTTATTCACTTGTCAAATAAATTGGGATATTTAGCCCTCATAGAATTTTTAGATTCCACATTGCCTCTTCAACCAGATAGTCTTTCCACAAAACCTTTACATGGTGAATTACCTTATTCAGCAACCCTTTCTCTCTACGGTCAAGAATCTACACTGGTTGTTCCATGAAAGAAATATTCTCTTCCAACTGAACTAGCTCTGGACTTAAAACATGAGATGGATCTGGCATATACTTTCTTTACATTGAAACATGAAAAACATAGTGTACCTGGGATAAACATGTAGGTAAATCCAATTTGTATGCAACTGATCCAAAATTATCTTGGATTTCATAGGGTCCAATGGGCCGCAGACTCGACTTTCTCTTCTTACCAAAATGCATCACACTTTATCATGGAGAAACTTTGAGAAAGACATGATCACTTACCTCAAAAGAGAGATCCTTCCACCGGTTATCCGCTTATCTTTTCATCCAAATCTATGCTATTCTCATGTTCATCTGTATCAACTGAACCTTTTCTACCATATCTTCTACTAATTCTGGTCCCATCAGCTTCCTTTCAACTACATCATCCTAAAAACCAAGATTTCGAAAACACTTTCTAATATATCACTTCGAACAGAGCCATATGTATACTGGAATGAAAACTGTTATTATAAGGAAATAAAACCAAAGAAATATGTCGGTCCCAACTTCCTTGGTAATCCATCGAGCAAGCACGTAACATATCCTCCAAGGTCTGAATTGTTCATTATGACAGACCATATGATTGCGGATGAAAAGTTGTACTAAAATTTAATTCAGTACACAACGACTTCTGAAGGCCTTTCCAAAAGTTATAAGTAAACCTAGGATCATAATTAGATACAATGGAGAGGGTAAATCCATGCAACCTGACTATATGTTTTACATACAACCGAGAAATTTGATCTAGAAAAAATGTATCAAGAATAAGAAAATGAGCAGATTTAGTCGACTGATCAACAATAACCCAGATTGCAGTATTACCTCGAGATGTCTTCTGTAATCTAACAATAAATTCCATGGATATGTCTTCCCATTTCCACTCAAGAATCAGTAAAGACTAAAGTATTCCTTTTGGTAATTGCCTCTCTTCATTAACCTGCTGCCATGCCAGACACTTCTCAGTAAAATCTGCAATATCTCTTATCATTCCATCCCAATAGTAATAATCACGAAGATATCTATACATCTTAGTACTTCCAGGATGAATTGAAAACAGATAACTATGAGCTTCACATAACAACTCATTATTCAACTGTGAATCGAAAGGCAGACATAATCACCTACCAAACCACAAAACAAAATCATTATCAATGATAACTTTCGGCAACATACCATTCCATAACAACTCTACCATTATCTGTAACTCACTGTCTTTCTTTAGTGCTTGCATAATTCTTTCTGATAGATATGATTTCACTGACTCCTAAAAGAATACAAAATAGTTTCTTACACCAATAACATTTGTGCCAAATTTTATCAAATCAAAAAACAAAGGATCTTATTCCAAACGTAACATGGTTAATGAAGCATTATTTTTTCAACTCAAAGCATCATCCACTTTATTTTATTTTCTCAGATGGTAAAGGATTATGAAATCATAATCCTTGATTAATTCTAGCCATCTCCTTTATCTCATGTTAAATTATTTCTGAGAAAATATATACTTCAAACTTTTTGGTTGAGTATATATTTCACATTTTACTCTATAAAAATGATGCCTCCAAATTTTTTAAAGAAAAAACAATAACATCTAATTCAAAATCATGTGTAGGGTAATTTTACTCATGAGGTTTTAACTGACGAGAAGCATTAGAAATTACCTGATCATTCTTCATGAGGACACAACCAAGTCCTTTCAATGAAGCATCACTATAAAAAAACCCCACTATTTCTAAGATGGTAGTGCCAAAACTGGAGCAATCACCGATCTTATTTTAAATTCTAGAAAACAATCATCACATTATTTTTTAAAAATGAACTTAACTCCTTTTCAAGATAACGTATAAATTGTACTAGATAGCAGTCTAAATTTCTCAATAAACCACCAGTAATAACCTGCCAAACCAAGAAAACTACAAATCGCATTTATATTTTTGGGTCTTGGACATTCTTCAACAAATTTATTTAGTATGATCAATAGTTATGACATTTTTTGAAACAATGTTTCCATGTTTCCATGAAAAGATATTTTATGTAACCAAAATTCAACCTTGCTGAACTTCCCTAATAGTTTATTTTCTTTTATGGTTTGAACGAAAACCCATAAATGACTCTCATTCTACAGTTTACCTATATAATAAACCAAAATATCATCAATGAACACTACCACAAACTTGTCCAAAAACACACAGAAAATTCTATTCATAATATCCATGAATACAAAAGGTGAATTGGTTAAACCAAAAGGCATAACAAAAAATATATAAAGGACATATTTAGTTAGAAATTCAGTCTTTAGAATGTCTGCTTCCTTTACATTCAATTGATGGTACCCCAACCTCAAATAAATCTTCGAAAAATACTAAGCTCACTAGATCTGATCAAACAAATCGTCGATATGAGGCAAAGGATACATGTTCTTAATATTGATGTCAATCAATGCTCTATAATCAATGAAAAGTCGCATTGAACCGTCTTTATTTTTAACAAACAAGACAAGAGCACCCTATGGTGATATGCTAGGTCGAATGAAACCTTTATCTAAAAACCCATGAAATTAATTATTTAACTCTAAAAGATAAATTTGATCCACTAGATAAGGGGGTTTTGAAAATAGATTAGCATCAAGAACTATGTCAACAGAAAATTCAACTTCCCGATCAGGTATAATACTGGGCAATTCATTAGGAAAAACATCAATGTACTCTTTTACCACTGGGACTTCATTAATATCAAATGTAACTTTGTTTTCAACAATATTTGCAAGGTAACATTCATTTTCCATCTTTTACTAGTTTCTCATCATCCTGATATGCTATCAAAATAAAGGGTTCATTCTTGTACACAAACTGAAAATATTTCTGAAAAGAAAATTTTTTATCTCTATAGTCAATCTTTGCATGATAAACAAAAAGACAATCCATACCCAAAATAACATCAAACTCTACATGACGAAAAACAATAAGGTTTAAAGGCAGATTCTTCTCATACAAAAGTATATGAAGGATCTTAGGTTTTCTTTTTGTCTCAACATTTCCTCCAGGTGGGTTTGCCATACGATTAGGATTCATATCCTGATATAGATTTACCAAAATACTAGAAAACTTCTCTGAACTGAAAGATTGTGTAGACCATGAATCAAACAACACATTGGCATAATCTGAACAAACAAACTGTGTACCTGATACTACTTCATTCGATGTCCCAACATCTGCTGAAGTAGTTTCAAAGGATTTCACAACCCTTTTCTTCTTGTAGTCTGGATGATTTCCCTCATTTTAGTTCTTTATTGGACACTCATTTTCATAATGACCCATTTCATTGAAATAATAACATTTTACTAACTGTAAATCAGATTTTGTCTTACCATTAACCTTCTCTTTCTCAGTGCTATTATGATCCTTATGTCCCATTTTACCACATCTGTTGCACTTACTAGAATTCAAAAGACCTTCCCCAGTGAGCTTTTTACCACATTTTTCACAGACTGAAAACTTATGTTTCTTACCATCATACTTTTTTTAAGAGTTCTTCCCTATAATCTACCACCTTGACCTCTTATTCTATGGTTTTCCACTGAACAATTGATCATCGGTAAACTCCATTTCCACCTTCTCCGCACAAATAACATGTTTTAATAGTCATAAACAACTATTTGAATTTCTTTATCTTTATCTTTATTTAATCTAACCAATGGTCATATTAGGTATATTTTAATGCTCTGTCAATTAATTAATAAAGGTTGTCGGATGTTAGGAAACCGTACCTCGTACCTGCGGAAAGGAAACTTTTTCTGTCTTCCGAAGCACGTGACATAAATACCAGAAGACTCTGTTGATATTGGATCGGTGCTTCCGATGTTTGTTGATATTGGATCGGTGCTTCCGATGTCTGTTGATATTGGATCGGTGCTTCCGATGTCTGTTGATATTGGATCGGTGCTTCCGATGTCTATTGATATTGGATCGGTGCTTCCGATGTCTGTTGAATCCAGAAGACTTTCAAAATACTTTGTAAGTCAATAAGCATAGACAAAAACATGATAACAGATTTATTAACAGATTGTAATTAATTTTATGAGAAATCAAACCAGATTAAGAATTAATGGTATGTAATGATTTGTGATTATTAAAACATCAATCATAGACATGAAACCAACAATATTCCAGAGGGCTCAACACTTTTGAACTCACAAGAAGCTATTCCCCTTCGATAATTTGTCTTTAATCCTTATTAGAAATGGTTGATTTCACTATCCAGATCTCGTATGAAATTTTGAGAAACCTTGTCGGTCGAGTGAATGGTGCTTCATAAGCAGCCACTGAGTCATCCTCCAACCTCAATTTCGGGAATTTTTTTCCATCCTATGACGAACCACCTTAGGAAAATATTTCTCAAGAAACATATCTTTGAATTAGTCCCAATAAAGAGAATCAATATTCTCACTATCCCTGATATTTTTCACCATAGACCAACACTAATCATCTTCACCATCAAAATGATAAACATTGAGACTGTCCTTTTGATGTTATGAACACCCCGTGACATAAAACATTTTCTCCAGTGCTTTAATCCACCACTGCTAGCACATGGTTAGATGATCCTCTGAATGATGGGGGATTTTGCCTCATGAAATTCCATACTACTGAAATGTTCCTCTAGGGATGATCTGGATGATATCGTACATGGATACCATCACCATTTATAAACTAAGTCAACTGTGTCGCCACTGCAAAAAAATATTCAGTTCCGATTTCAACAATCCCAGGTTGCTGATTTGGATGGTTGCGTTACTCATGATGTCTCCCCAACATAGCTACCATGTTTCCTCTGTGGAAGAGAATTCTGAACACAGAAATATCTTAGGCAAATAAAGATAGTAATATGTAAATGATATATCATTTCAATCTTACCATAAATTAATTTATGAACATTAATTTAACAATATCATAAGTTATAAAGTTATCTAAACTGATCTTTCATAAAAACTATAATGACCCGGCCTTAAATATTACGTAATATTGAATTAAATGAATAATTCACATAGAAGATCTTTTCATGTTAAGAGTTTTAGAGAATTAAGATATTAATATTACATTACATCTCAAAAATAACAAGTTAGACACTTCTACTCAGTTTCACTTTTTTCATAAAATAAAAACTCTGTAAAAAAGATTCATGTCTAGTCACATGTTTTAGGAATCATGACTTTTCTTTGATCCCATCCTTGACCCTATTAATCTTTAGGTCCTGTGAAAACCCATTAAAAACATGGGATGAGCATAAAAAGCACAGTAAGGGTTGTAAAACCAATAAAGAAAACATTAGTTCATCATTACACACATAATATAAGCTCATTAACATACCTCATGAAGTCGTATGCTTTATGAATATCACATTGAAATAATAAATCATAATGGTTACTTGTGGAATCCATATCATACTTACATTGTAGCTCTCATAGCTACATAGAGAGTTACATTTGGAATACCCATCACAGTATATTGCCAAAAATCTCTTGGGAGAAACATTCACATTTTCCTCTGTCACGTTTCCCAATGCATTGGAGTGATATCTTGGGATCACCCACCCTAGGATTATCACAGAACCACTTGTATACTAAACAATTCCCAGGAACCATAACATATTCGAAACACATAAGGAAACTTAAAGGGAAGATTACATTTCCAAATTTCAATCACAACATATAATTTAAATATATTGACCTAACTAATCCATTATCAAAACCATATTAAGAGAAAATATATGTAAAAGAGTATATGGAATATATTTCCCTGTTAAAAACATCATGGCTTGTTAAGGAAACCAAAGATCAAATAATAGTTATGGCGGTGGAAACGTCGTTGTCACCGCTAACATTAAAAAGAAACAATATTTTTTTTGTTTAGTAAAACGCTTTTTAGAAAAATATTCCTTTCAATGAATGAAAATTCAACATTTTTATACAGCGTATAAAATAAAATCGTGTATTAAAACAAAACATGTCCCAATGAAAGGAGATTGAGATGAAGTCCCTTACATCGTGTCCGACTTGACCCGTTTGTACTTTAATCTCTTGAATAATAAACTAAAGATAATTTATACTTTATTAAGAACCTTTTTCAAGATTATTATTCTTTTTATATCATATATTACTATGTTATAATCATTATGTAATCATTTTTGTTAATAATGATCATTTTTTCGATATTTTATACTTGAGTAAACAATAGACTTCTTATAATTACAAGTTGTACACACGGTCAAAAGATTAGTATATTCAGAATGATATTAATGATTTAGATATCATATATATAATATATATCCATTATATACATGTATTTATAATTGTTCATAACATTTGGAGTTAATAAATGAAATGCATCGTTCATGGAGATGGTAAGGTGTACGTACGCATAAACGCTACTTTCATTTATATTTTAGATTTTAATGTAATTAAAACATAATGATACATAGGTATATTATAATTCCATTCTAATATAATTTATAATATCATTAAATCCATCCTTTATAAGTACCATATATGGCATTAACGAATCATATCACTTTGAGGGGGCGGTAGTCCGCAATTCCTCCAATGAAATTATTGTGTTTACCCATAATGAAAACCATAAAGGTATGATATAAAAGGAAAATACCGAACCATATTAAAAACATAATCATAATATATATCATAAATAAATATTGTTCAATCATAATTTCCACCATGAGAGGCTGTAGGAGATAATCGATCAATCATCATTTCGAGAGGCGTTAGTTTTCCTTCCACAGAAACGTTATGTTCTTCACCCATTAGATGAAGGTGTGTGTCAGTGTAGTTCGAATCCATCTCATAAAAATGACCTAGTATTGTGAGGATACTTTTTTTGTTATAAAATAATAGAATAAAATTTTTTAGGGGTTGGATAAGTAAAAGAAAAGAAAATAAGTTAACAGAAATAGTTATCTTTAATTTGGGTAGCACCCTTTGGATTGAACCAAAAGGTATTCTTGAAGTGTCGTATGCCTAAAATAAGACTTCTAGGAGGATTATAAAGATCTTGAGAGATTATTATTTTAGGGTTTGGATGATCCAAAATTCAAGAGAGGTGTGTGGAATGTCTTAGAAGTGAGGGATTTTTATAAGGGGGAGGAGGGGCTCTTTATGAAAGTTTGAAAATATTATTTTATTATAAACATATCTTCTGTTTATAAAGATGCATAACTCATTAAAGTAGAAGATAAGATGACGCATGTTTGAAATAAAATCATCCAATAATAATTGGACATGTTTTGGATTTTTTTAATATATATAATATTATTTATTAAAATCACTTATTAGTGAGGTAAATAAAGAATCATTATCATGTCATCAATAATTTGATTTATTGATGTCTAAAAATTATAAAAAAAAATATATGTAGTAATTCGTTTTAGCTTTCCAATTAATATTTATAGTCGAATGGATAACTTATATGACCCCATGTAAAAATTAATTTATTAAAATATATTTGTTTATGTCATTTTTTTCATTATTTTATGTTAATTAAAATAAAGTGTCAATATTACTCGAATGTGGCTCGATGGAGTCCCAAAATAGACCCAAAGATGCCCATGGTCGTAAATGACTCATCCAATAATTTTTGGTCAACTTTTATGGTAATTCTGTATTATTATAATATTTGTTTACCTTGAATTACCCTATTTACCTTTAATCGCGGAAAATAAAAGTCAAAACATACTATTCAACAACAAAAAAATTCATCATATTGAACCAAATTTTACTAACTAATAACAACCATGTATGTTTTATTTTTTAAATTCAATCCATAGAAGCGGTAAACTTTCATTTAAAATAAAATGTTAGTTTTTAAATACTACTTAGTGGTTTCACAATTCATCAAAAATTGATGTTTTTCAGAAAACTAACAAAAATTCATCATTTTCTATATTTGATATTCCAAATTCAAAAATAATTTCTATTTTATGAAATTAAAAACATATAATTTGGATTAATAAATTTAAAATTTATTCCATTATGAAAACCAAAAGCATGTTTTTAGGAAACAATTACTATCAAAAGATTGATTCTAGTTTATCTCCCAATTCTAAAGAAGAATTTTATTTTTTTCAATTATAATATATAAATGTTTCTATAACTATATTTAAATAGGGTTCTACATCAAAAGGCGTCAAATTAACAATTTAAGGTAAATTATGCTTAAAATTAGATTCATTCACATTTTAAGCTACTAAATTTTATTGTATTAATGTAAATCTTTTAAAAAAACATGTATAATAATATTTTAGTTAGTTCTATGTATTCCATATCATACAATGGTTTGGTGTTAAAAACCATTAAAAATAATAATATTATATTATTAGCATGCAACGTATGATTTCAAAGAAACCAATTGTTGCGTATCGGGTACGCCATCGAGTATATCAGCCCCATTAATGTAATTTAATTATATAATTCACAAATATGAATAATTATGTAAAAATCATTGTTCTTTATATACTTGGGATGTTACAATAGTTGTATAAATTTTGGTTATATGAAATTCTTCTCTTTCAATTGCATCTGTATTATGGGCATATAAATTTTTTTCATGAGATTGATAAATTCTATTATTACATTACCCCTATATTCCATGATGTTTATGAAATAATTTTTTTCATTCCATGAATATTTGTAAAGAATTTGTGAGAACTATTTGGTGACCCCCTTTTTCATTGACATCTCTCGTCACTGTTGGAATCAAAAAAAATTCACCAAGAAATAGGAAAATATCAAAAATTATCTTCTTTATATATATTATAAAAAATTATTACATTATTTATTTCTTGATGGTGTCCTTATCCGTCCTTAGATCAATGGAATATTCCATTTCCATCTAATAGATATGATCACCATGAGGATTTATTTTCCTTATTTGTTCCTCTTGAGTGGGGAAATCACACAAATAATCTATGATATCTTCTATGATAACTTGTATTAGAATAATTATATATATTTTCACTAGAGTAGGAGGATGTGAAAATGATTTAGATGTAGTATCAGTGATTCATTCCAAATTATGAGACTATAATTCAAACATTCGGAAAAAGTGGGTGTTAGAACCACTATTAAATCTTTCAAACATTTTAAATCTATTGAGAGTCTTCTATTCTGAACATTCATTTCATGACTAAGAAATCTTACTCTATATTCTAAATGGGATATAGAAAACTCAACCAAATAGTGAGTTCTTTCCTCAATGATTCATGATACTAGAGAGGGTTCATAGGTGAAGACATTTTTAAACACTGAAATTAAATTCCTTCTCAATGAGTCCAAATTAGAATTGACATTTTTCGAAATGACTATAAATTAAATTTTGTCACAAAATCAGAAGTTATATCAAATTTAGAATATGTATGAACCCTTTTCTCATGAGTTACATCAACATCAACCTATCTATCACTCTCTATGGGAGTAAAAGGATGCAACTCCCTTGATTTATCAGTTTGATCCACTAAGGATCCTTGGCTTCTAATAATATTTTTGTAAACGTGAATAGAATTAAAATAATCCAAACAAGTCTAAAAAACTAGGATAAATTTACCATTCATCAGAACAACTACCATTAGGTATTTTCTTAGGATGATTTATATATTCTCTAGATACTTTATAGGATTGAATAACTTCAAGTACCAAAGGGATAAGTTTTGTTTGACATTTCTATAAATTGTATTCTGCTTCTAATTGAGCCATTAATTATGAATGATGAACAAGATTTTGATTCTTTTCCAACTCACTAGTATCTTCCACACCATGTTTTGTAAAATGTTATAAATCATCCTTCTCAGTTTCTTTAGATTTATTCTCACTTCTATTAGAACATGATACCGCCAGTGATAAAACATGTATTTAAACCATATCATGATCATGCTCAGTAGGATCATCTCCATTCTTATTATTGTCATAATTATTATCATTACCCTTATCATATATATTATCATCACCACCATTATCATTTTGATAATATATATGATCAAATCCATTATAATTATCACCCTCACAATGATCGTCATCATATTTTCTTTTGTCAATATATTTTTTCTTGATCATGATCTCCATATACGTCCTTTGAATAATATTAATCACTTGTATATCTATTATCATTATGGTCAATTGATTCTTTTGGAAGAATATGCTTTAAACTATGATTATCCAAATACTTTAGTTTCATCATCATCATTATCATCAATAAGATAATATCATGTAGGAAGTGAGCCTAGTAGACTGACAGATCCAATAGAAACATTTAGAGGATATTTTGGAATCTCTGGATCACACCCTACATGAACTAAAAGATATTCTTCTTGATCATCCATTTGATGATCAACTATTAAAATGTCAACATTATTAGAGTAATCAGTTAACTTAGTAGGATTTAGACTAGGATCTACAATGTCCTTGGGTCTTGTTGTATTTTCAATAGGGTTGAATTCATCATACACTTTTCCATTGGATCTTACATATAATTTCTTCCATGGATTTCATCTAACTTTAACCATTTTTAAAAAAAAATTTGATAAAAAAAATTATATTTATCATATTCTACATCTTTTACAATTTCCATTACTTCTATGACAACATATATCATATTTGTATAAAATAAAAATCTGATAATGAACTCTTATTGCACATTTTTTTTATAAATAATCAAAAATAAACACATATTGACCTTTTTCACTTGTTTCAACGTAACTGTGAAGTAAACATCATTATATCACATGGTACTAAAACTTACTTTCCTACAACACAACAAATATAGTTAAAACATTAATAACATCTTACATTAAATATCATGTATTGCATCTATATGTTTCATCAGGGAACCATCTCTAGTCAACTATAGGAGAGCCTCTTTATATTTTAATATATAACTTTCAATTGAAATAATTCCTTGAAGATCCTCATACACTCTTTTATGAGGTACTTTTATGAAATTTTTCAATTACTTTGAATAGAAATAAATATATTCTATATCAATGTGAATTTATATCAAATCCAATTTCTTTCTGAAAATAAACTCATCATTATGATAAAAATTATAGAGTAAACTTGAATAATAAACTTATTTATTTGATGTGAACAGATTCATCTAGTGGTATTCTTCTATTAATTTCAATAGTAGCATACTTCTTGATAGAATTCATTTTTCATTGACTCCCCTTTCTACTTCGACAACCGATTTTTTCTGATACGGGTTTTGTGAAACAATATCCAAACTATGAAAAGATACATTGCGTTTCCTAGAATGCTTTATCTCTTTGGAATTGGACCCTCCTACTCGCTTCACACATTCTATTTTGATCGGTTGAATGCTTAAGGGGTGATGGAAAGGTGAACAGTCTATGAAAAAGTAAAAAGTTCTAGAGTTCATGGGTTTTTGGGGTAGTGAATAGATTTGATTTATACCTGTAGATTTATCATTTAGTGATTCCAAGAAATAGATAATAATAAATTTAAAACAATAAAAAATTAATTGAAAAAATAATAGCATCGGTAATAAAACAACGATAAAAAAAGTGATGGTAACTCATTCAATGATGAATTCATCAACAATGACTTCGTCAATGGTGACTCACCAACGGTGACTCCTCAATAGTTACACATCAATAGAGACTCATCAAAAATGAATCATCAATGATTTCATTTCTATAGTGAATCATCAACGGTGACTCATTAATGGTTACTCATCAATGGTAACACATCAATAACGACTCATCAATAGTGACTCATTAATGGTGACTCATTAATAGTGACTGATCAATGAAAACTCGTCAATGGTGACCCATTCATCCAAAACATATCATTCTCAATTCAACATTGATATATATTAATATTTCATAATTCAAAGCCTTTGTGAAGATATTAGAAATCTAATGATGAGTAAAATTTAATTCTAAATTTATATCACATTTTTGATAATGATATCTCAAAAAGTGATTTCTTACATCAATGTGTTTTGTTCAAGGGTGGCATACAAGTATTTTGGAAAATTTATCACACTTTTGTAATCAAAATTTATAGGCATATATAAAAATTGGTATCTATATTCTAGTAAATTATGTTTCATCCATAAGATTTGTTCATATCAACTACCTAAAAATATGTATTTAGCTTCAATAGAGGATAGTACGACATAATTTCATTTCTCACCACACCAGCACACTATAAATATTCCTAAATTATGATGTGGTCATGATATAAATATTCAATCTAAACTCAGAACCACTAAAATAAGCATATGAATAAATTACTGAATCAATAGAATGTTCTCTTTGATAGAACGATCCTAAATTGGGATTATATTTGAGGTATTTAAAATTTATTTTGATGGATAATAATTGTTACTCGTTTTGATTTTATTGAAAGTGATCACACATACAGAAACTAAACATAATATTAGACTGACTATCAATGAAGTATAATTATAACCAATAATAATTAATTAACTAGTTTGATCTATGGATTTACTAACATCATAAATATCTAATTTACTAGTTCTACTCATTGGAGTCTCACTACTTTTAGTGATACCTAATCCAAAAAAAAATAAAAGCTATTTAGTCTATTTACATTCATTTTTGATATTTCCTTCTTTATTTTGAAAATTTTGAAATCCAAGAATGAATTTAATTTCACCGATTAAAATATTTTCAAATAAATTTGGAATTAGTTTTGAGAAATTAGTAAATAGAAAATATTTAGTAGATCAAAAAATAATATCATCTACATAGATTTTTATTATTAAATCATCTTTTGAAATTATTTTTATAAAAAAGATGGATGAGCTATAAATTTTGAAAAACGTTTTGGAATAAGAAAAGAGGTAACTTCATCATACCAATATCATGAAGCTTATTTTAAACCATATAAATCTTCTGTAACATTAAAACACGATTTGAAAATTGTGGATCTTGAAATCCAAGGGGTTTTTTAACAAAAACATCCATAATTATAAATATATTTAAGAATTCAATATTACATTCAATTTTATAATGTTTTAAATACAAATTTATTCATATTAAATAAGTAACAAAATAGATTCAAGTATTTTTACAAGTGATAAAATCTCATCACAATGAATACCTTCATCTTGATTAAAACCTTGTACAACTAGTCTAGATTTTTTTTACAATTGTGCATGGATTATCAACCTTGCTTCTAAATACCAACTTAGTGTCAATATTTTAGGTGTATTTAAGTCAATCAATAAGTTCCCAAACATTGTTTCTATCAAAGTAATCACGTTATTCTTGCATATGGATTGCCCATAATTCATTAATGATGGCTTCATTAATGATTTCAGGTTCAAATTATGACATGAAGTATATGTTTTCATTTTCATTTATAAGTGAATATCTTTTTAGTATACCTCCATCTAGGTTTATAATAACTATATCTAAATTTGGGTTTATTGGATTCCTAATAAGTATTTGAAAAGAGGGGTTTGATGTTTCAAGTTATTCTTCAGGTTTAGGTTTTGGAATTTCACTGGGGGAAATTTATTATCATTTAACAGAACATCCCTAATTTTTATAATTGAGATTCAGAGTCGAAAGAACATAATCAAGGTTCTGTAAGATAGTATTAGGTTCATTAGGGTCGGTTTCATAAAATTTATTTCAAATAGATTCTTCTATTATTGTGGTTCTCTTATTAAAAACTATATATGCTCTACTAGAAGTTGAATATATATAGAAAATTCCTTCATCACTCTTGGAATAAAATTTTTCCACATTATCCTTTGTATTTATAATTAAAACCTTACATCCAAAAACCCTAAAGTAATTAAACTGTGGTTTTCTATTATTCCATAACTCATATTTTTATTTTTAAGAGAGGTCTTATTAAAACTACATTTATAATATAACTGGATGTAATGATAGGCTCATCCTAAAATTATATTGTTAGGTCATACTTTTCTAGAATAGTCCATGTTATTTCTTTATGATTCCTATTTCCTCTTTCTACCACACCATTATGATGTGGTGTCCATGGAGTAGAAATGTTTTGATTATAACCATGTTGATAACAAAATGATAAAATATCATGGTATTCATATTCATGACCATGGTCACTATTTAAGGTCAAACTCTTAATTCTAGGAAGATTTCATATAGATTTTCAATACATAATAATGAATGAACATGCTTCACTTTTTGAGCTATAAATAATACTCAGGTGTATCTAGAGAATTATTCTACAAGGAAATTGACATAGTGTTTTCCATTTAAAATAGAAAATTTATAATGTCCAAATAGGTTCCTATGAACTAAATATAAGGGCTGAGAGGTTGAAACTTATTTCTTATATTTAAAATATATCTAATGAATTTTCTCTTTTGGGAGGGATCAGAAACTATATTATTTTAGGATTAATGATTGGGTAGATCTCTAACTAATTCTATCATAGTTAGCATTGAAATTGAATGAATTTACTAATTTCATAGTCTCATATGACAAATCTAGGATTATTTGTTAAAGGCACCTAAGAAATAATTATTTTTAGAAGATATATAATTTTAATCAAAGGAATAAATACATTCATTTATTAAAGTAGAAAAAAAATTATTTAAAAATAATCATAAAAAATAATCAAATTTTTTTCAAATATTATATAAAAATCATCACCACATAATTGATAAATGCTGTGAATATAATGTTTTAATTCATCTACATGTGAAAACATATAAATTAATAAAGAATTATAATTACTAATTTGGCCAAGAGTGATGATTTTCCCTTTAGAATTTTCATTGAAAGTGATAAGACCAACATCAACATTGACCAAATTATTGATGTTTAAACACTCCCCGAACATTTATTTGGAAAATCCAATATTGAGATACCATAGGCTATTGATGTAGATTTTGAAATAGGCTTACTACAAAACAAATATTATTCCCAAAATAATTTTTGTTCCAAAATCCTCTTCAGACTAGTTATAATAGTCTTAAGATATTTTGGAACCCATAATTGTCTAATATATTTCATATAAATATATTTTGGTTTTATAGAATAAACATTATGAGGTCGAGTTGGGAAATTATTGGTAGTATATTAATTTTCAGAACTGGTCCTCCATATAATTTTATTTCAATGTTTTCCGATCCTAGTTAGTAACTTTTTCTTACTATATATTTTGGATAGAAAGTATTTCCTAGTATTTGGGTTAAGTCCTTCTTACAATTGGTAAATCATTATATGACTAACTTTATTCAATCATTTTAAAATTTCATTTCATTGTTATATTTCAACAATTAATCATTTCATTCAATATTCTAGTTGGTTATAATATTTACTGTCAATGCATGTTGATTCTTAAGTGACATATATGTATAATTTATCTCATGAAGGGTATTACCATTCATGTTATAGTAATCATAAAGATCTCAATTTTCCATTATTTCCTAAATATAATAGTTTTATTTATATTTTGAAAATTTTGAAATATTAGTAGGAGAAGCTGGAAGAATATATTGTGACTATAATGTGATTTCTAAAAAGTACCTATTTTCCCTATGAGACTTATGTTTTTTGTTAGTGTCATAGTCACTCGAGCTGTCTTATGAGGAACTCCATGTTTCATTCATGGATATCCTAAATAATTTATCCTAATCCTTATATTACATTTTATATTTCAATTTTCTATAGTCATTACGCTTGTGTCATTTCCTCTTACATTCATAGTAGTTGATCTCATTTTGGTTGTCATCCTTTTTCCACCCTTTTTCCACTTTCCTTTTTTGTCATAATTTCCTGTAAAATTATATTTCATGAAGAATATCTTTTTTCCTATACAATTTCATGAATCTTCAATCCATATAGACTATCTCTTCATCAAAATCATCATAATATTATTCTTAACTAGTATGCTTAGCTTTCAGTTATTCTCTTTGTTTGGAGGTAGTATTTTTCAAGTCTACTAATTATATTTTCGGTTAGAAATATTCAATATCCTTGTTGATTTTAATCTCTTCTTCATACGTCGTCATATTTCCTATCAATTCCTTGATCGGTAGATTAATCACATTACAAGATTCCTTAATTTAAATGAATGTTCCCCTCTATCTTTCTGGAATGAATAGGATAAATCTCATCACATGATATTTTTTTGTCACTTATTTTCTAATTGGGATCCTGGTACTAACTATTTCATTGATCCTAAGATACATATCAGTAATAGGTTTTTCAAATTTCATTTTAAACATGTTATACATGATTGAATAGGTGTTTAGTCTCATTTCTTTTATATTTTATGTCACTTTATGTGAAATAGATAAAGTATGAAAAATTTCAAAAGAATATTTTAATGTAGATATTCTATTAAATTAATCATCTCCAAAGGCACAAAACAAAACATTTTTATCTTTAAAATTATTTTTATAAATAGATTTTCTAGAATCACTCTACGAAATTTTTAGCAGTTTTTTTTCATATTGATCTTCTATTATATTACAAATGTAAAAACCCATTATTTATAAATGCATTTTTATTTTTAATTTCCATTGAGAACTATTTGTACCATAAAAATAAGGATGTATATTTACAGAAGATCCTTCATTTCTATTATCCATAAATAAAACACATTTATAATTGATAAAAATTTAATATCATTTAAATATAATTAAATTCACAATTGGAAAATTAATCTAAATGATCCTTTGATACAAAATGTTGGTTAAAGTGAGTAACTCAATAAGGGGGTGAATTGAGTTCCAAAAAATATATTTTTGAACTATTAAGATAAACTAAACTAACCTTTAAAAAAGTGTCAAATTAATCAAAATAGCATATCGATATAAGATATATGCTTTTAAAATATTTCTTATAGAGTTATTATGTCTTGGTTAAAATAACGTTTAGAATTACATTCACTTTTGAAATCAATTTACATAGACAAAAAATGAAACACTTGATAAGATTAATTATCAATTAATATTTTTCTAATAAATTAAAAACATTCATGGTTTTGAAAATAAAACAAACACAATAACACAGTTGAAAAAAAAAAGTGGTTAAATATCAAGAAAATACTTAATCCCATCAACTTGGAAATCACCTACTACCATAAATATTATAACAATAATTAAACAAGTTAAAAACATTGATCAGGATAATAAAAAACATCTACAAGCTATTGTGTCTGATGAGCCTCATCCCAGTTATAAATGGGGAGTAAGGATAGAACATGCCCCACAATGATCTAATACTCAAATACCATAGGAAAATAGATATAAATAAAGGGGATAATAACAAGTATTCTCCAGTTATGTGTAGGGTAATGTTTCTGTTTCATAATAGAATAAAAACACAATACTCAAAAGAAAACGAAATAAACATCAAGTGAAGTAAAGAATTTAGAGATACTTAGTTTGATATACTCATAATGTTCATAATCCTAGGATCAGGAATGGTGAGGAGTTATAACTTCTTTTGTTAAGAAAAATAGAGGATCATATGAATCTATAAGAATGATCCAGTTGATCTCTATCAGTTCCTCAATCTGTATCGATAATGGATAATGTTTTTATTTGTTACTGATCTTCATGGAACAATAATTAACAAGCTTGTGAGAATTCATAGATTCAATCTAACACTTCATTATAAGTCAGTAATTGTTTTATATGTCATATATATTAGGTACAATGTATAGGGAGAGAGATTTTCTTCATGTATATATAACATCATCTTTTGAAGGAGATATCAAATCTTCGAATCATCTTTGAAAATGTCATGATGACTTGGAAAAATTTTCCTCAAATAGAAATAGGTATTGATACATTCACACTAAATTCCTCAGTTATCAATCATATGAACAAGCTAGATGTGCATCACCATCTTGCGGTATCTCAAAATGGAATTAAATTAGGCTGAGGATAACAATGACTTAGAATCTAGTGGTGACTATGAGTCTAATGGTAGATCATATGGATGGTAGATCCACCAATGGTAATAATCTTGGGGGTGACTCGTCTCCACAATTGCTTCTGTCTAATGGTAACAAGTCTCGGCAATGGATCCCTACCAATGATGATTCACCATAATACTTACCAGAATTTGAATAAAAACATTCTTACCATATACAATGCTATAAAACAACATGTCGAACATTATTACAAAAAAAATCATGTTTGGTGATCATAAAAATCAGATTGTGTCAAACACACTCTGCACAAGGTTGTGCCAAAAACTAATAACATATATATAAGTAATCTAATGAATATTTTTTTATAGAGATGTTTGTAATAAATTTCACGCTTACCACTTTGTCAAAAATGTGAATACGAATATGAATAACATTCTAGAAGAAAAGTTTGAATAATGATCATTGTAAGGTTATAAACACTAAAACCTATTGGTAAAGGTTCTCATTTTTCTAAAAAAATTGTTATTTCATTTTACCTATGGGATGTAAACATTAACTATTGAAAGACAATAGTGTTATGAAAGTTAGGTATAATCTATAATTATTATGATGAACAAAATGATCTCTTTATTGTGATTTGGTTGTCTTGTATATTTTCAAACAATTTCAAAGTCTATCTACAGTTATTGAGTAGGGAATATTTTAAATACTAATGTTATAATGGGTTATCTTTTTTATTGATTTGATGTAAAGTTAATTACCTGTAAATAAAAGTGATGGAATATTCTGAACTAATAAAAAAGAAAAAAATAAAATTTATTCACACAATCCAGGTAACAACGATCACATAATATAGACAATTTTTTCGTAATTGGTATCATAGTTAAAGGATCACTAATGACACTTTGTTGATGATTTAGGAAAAGGAAGGATCTGATGGATATCCAGAAATATATTAATATATTGAGTACTCTTATTTTGAGGGGAATAACTATAATATTTTGGAAGAATAAATTGTTTTGTTATCTTTTATCTATTTGATATGAAGTTCTAAAAGATATTATAAATCATTAACCTCCTCATGGTGAGGGTTTTTAACTAATATCTTTTGACATGAAAAATTGGAGAATGATGGGAGAGCTTGAGATGATATACTTTTCTTTATCTCTTAATGTGAATTTATATGTGTTAAATAAATTAGGTGTATTAATGGAATTTTTCATATGTTTCACAATATATAAGAATGTGATGATAATGTGAAGAAGTCCTAGTTTCAATTCTGGATATTAAAGTAAAATTATTTTCAAAAATTTAATGATTAATCTATTGGGTACTTTATTATAATTGTAAATTAAATTATAAACGCCAAAATATTTCTTCATCCAAAATTAGAAAATCAATCCAATATTGAACATATTATATGATGTTTCTAAATATATATGATTACATGGTGACATATTTAGATAATATTGATCCCAAAACTCATTATCTATATAATATGTATATAATTATTATAATATAAATAATGGGAAGTGAAAATACTATCATTAACAAATAAAATATTGATTAGAAAATATCATTCAAATAAATAATGCAAGGAAATTTGTAGAAAATTTTCCAAAAATAAGTTTTTTACTCTGACACCATTGATGATGTTGGTAAAATATTTGAAGAATTTAAGACCCTATTTTATAGAAATTTCAAAATATACATATGGATGTAAAATGGAAAGTAACTATTGAAAATATTTAGTAGTGGGGAGATTGTATATTATTCTGTAAATGTTATATTATTAAGAATATAATTGTAGATATTATGATGATATAAAATCAAAATGATAATTGAAAAATAATCATTAAAAAAATTATGAAATATAAACATACAATATTAATCTAAAAAATAGAATAATTATTTTCTATGTGTGAGGAAGATGATTATAGTGATTTTCAATCTAAACACACTGATTATTATGTCAATAAAAATTTGTATATTGAAAAAGTACAAGATGGGAATTTTATGACTCTTGAAAGAATATGTTTTGAAACAGATGTTTAGAAATATCAGATAGATTATAATATTGAAAAAATGATCTAATTTCACTCAAATATTGTTAAAACGATAGATGGAACAATAAGATGAATATATAATATTATCAAATAGACAATCAAAAATATATGAATGAATAAAAATAAATGTTTCCAAATAGTTTGATGATATAAAGAAGTAATATTATGAAGATAAAAACCTCAATATAAAACTTAATGAAAAGATATATTTGAAAAAGAAATAAATTAATCTTTATAATAGAAACATAATAAAATTTATCATGGAATAAAAAACATGAATAACACGGTTTTATAGGTTACGTAATGTTATAATAATTTTTATCCATAGAAAAATATAAAAAAATCATCGAAAGAGAATGACAACTTGTTTAAAGGTGTTTATAAAAAGACTAATTACTTTCAAAATCATGTGTATGTATACAAAACTAACAGTGTCAAAAAAAATTAAAATTTATAATAAAAACTTAAAAGAAAAAAATAACCAAAACATAATACATGGTTAAAAATAATAAAAAGCCTAATCAAAATAAATATGACAGTTAAAATGACTTTAGAGAAAAGTTAAACAATTATGAATATAATACATGTTAGAGATGAAAATATTATTTCTAATATATTACGGTAAATGTGGAGGCTCTGGGAATTTATAAATTGACATTTATTGTGAAAATAAAAACAATAATGAATCTAAAATATATTGGTGGAAAATTTATATGTGGTTTCAAAAAATTATACAAGATTATCATATAAATGCATTTTGAAAATTGAAAAAAATAATCAACATCTGATTTTTTTTGTAAAGATGTGATCAGGCCAAAAATATTACTAAAGGGAGTCTAGTAATTCTACCTTCTCTAAAATGTTAATTATAAAAATATAATATTCCCTAAGTGAATGAAGTGAAAGGTAAGGAAATTTACTTAGTTGTTGACACTACTCTCAATGTTGAAAAATGGCAACAACCCTCGATATTAGATTATGGGAGATCTCCACCGATCAATAGAGATTTAATGTTATTAAAAAATTAAATGATTATATGTAATATATTTATGACTTTAAGAAATGATGAATAACTCAAAATCAATGTTTTTGTTTTTTCTATCATTATTAACAAAAAATTTAAATCCTGAATCTCATTATTTTTTGGTGGACTAAACCCCAATTTGATGAGTGTTTCACAACTTTGTAATGAATTAAATTGATCAGTTTTTATAATATATGAGTTTTTTATAAAAATAATTTAATATGGGAATGTTGTAACAATAGAAAAAAAATTACAAACAGAATCTTTTTTTAGGTTGTATATGTACAAAAATAATGATATATAATCATATTCAAAGTAAATTAGTTAGGGAATAAGAGGATTATACGTATGTTCCATATAAAAATTTGAAAAATATCAATGATACAAGGTATTATTAATATTCCAAACATAAAAAAAATTCAATTATTTGATATGACAGAAAAAGATGATTACAATCTATATAAATATTGAAATTGATATAAATTTATATCTTCTAGCGTGGAAAGTTTTTTTTCGGGCATATTTTTCCCTATGAAAATGAAATTAACAAATGGAGATAATTACATTATCTAATTATTTATTACATTTTTCATGTTAAATTAATTATTATTTTATAACAAAAAACAAAGGCTCTAGAAATGTTTAAGAGTTTTTAGAGATGTAATGATAAATAATTTGGGCATTATGGGATGAAAATGTGAATAGATAATAGTTTTGAATATATAAATAGACAACTAATAAATATTTTTATTGAATGGAAGAATGACTACATACATGACCTAAATAGAATAAATAATGTCTATATTTAAAATAATTGAATATTTAGTGCTTCTAGTGGTACACACACATGAAAAACAATTATTGTTTTGTAAAGAATGATTTGAATAATGGTTGAGATAGATCAAACATTGTTGATAAGAGATGATATATATCTATTATTTAAGAAGAAAACTAATGGAGTATTTTTCACATTTAGAAAAAAATTTATATATTGCAAACTCTAATATGAATCCATCTATGATATACTTTAAATAATTCCCAACTTTTGAATATCTAAGTTTTCTTTATATGAAATGAAATTTTAATGTTAATGGTGAGAATATTTGGTTTTTCAATCAAAAAGGTGTTAACGAAATTTTCCTTTGATACCCACATATTGGTAATGGTTAAATATTTTATCAAGGAAATTGGAATATTTATTGATTTTACAAACAAAAGAGTGTTACAACATTCTTATAAAAATATTTCACCGCCATATACATAAATTGGATAAATTTATGATTATGTTGTAACTATTAAACTATAAAAATTACTATCTAGAAGAAGAAATTATGTAAAACATAACAGGATGAATATTTTGAATGCACCATATCAAGTGATGAGGGGAATCTATGTTTATCTGATACAAGGATAAGAAATATGTTTTAAGTTCAAAACATCGTCATATATCAAGGTCAACAGGTTAAAATGATATGAAAATATTGGAATACATCACATACCTCCTTGTTATAAAAAGTTCAACTGTGATACGTTGAAGAATTATTAGATAACGAAGAGTAGATTGATTCCACTAAAAATGAATTTAATCAAATTGAGGTGAATGATACATTGTTTGTTGAACACGAACTAAATAATAATATTGTTATCATTAGAAAATTTTTCTTCTGAATAAATATAAATAGAAATGATGAAGTGATATGAAACATGGAATGATTTGTTTTTAAAGCCTAATCACAATTAAAATTAATTTATATTGATGAGAAATTTTCACTTATAGAGACACATAAAACCATTATTATCATTTTTTTATATTGTGTCACAAAAATGATATAGGAAATTCTTGATGTATTTCAAGAAAAATTTATTAATATGGAGTTTTATAATGATGTTTATATTGACAAACCATGTGGTTAATTTATTTTAAAAATAATTGAGAAGTCTGGAAGTTATACAAATATTTTTTTGGGGTGGATAAGGCTATAATTTCCTAGAAATTTTGGACAGAATTTCTCTTACTGAATTTTTATTTCAAGAAATTAATAGTAGATAAATAGCTATACTTAAATAAAACCATTAGGTTTTTACTAGTGTAATTTTTTATGTTGATGATAAAATATTTCTAAAGAATTATGTAGAGTTGTGTAATTTTTTTTAGAATATGAAGAATTAATTTGATATGTCTATACTTTTCTAAATTTAATGCTTTCTTGGATTACAAATATATCCAAAAAATTGTATATTTATTTCTGAAGACATGTATGATAATTAAATCCTGAATAAACTTTTAATAGATTACTTAAATTATATTTTCACAACCATTTGAGTGGGAAATGTTTTCAAATAATATGGTCACTTGTATGATTTTGATCCAAAAGATTTTAGAAACATTATTATAAGCACGTTATATTTTGTATCTTCAAGACCAGATTTAGTGTATGTTTCTAAAACATTCACTAGGTATCAATGTGATCCTAACGAATCTCATATTACTGAAGGGGAAATAATTTTCAAATATATTCAATATATTGATGCATTTAGGTTAAAATATGATATAATATATAATATTGATCAATATATATACACAAATACAGATTGGGCATATAGTGTTGAGGAAAAAAGATACACATATGTTAGAGTTTTTTCTTTGTTGGAATATTTATTAATTAGAATAAAATGAAATAGTGTTTAGTGGATTTTATTAATAAATAATCTATGTATGTTGATAGCACTCAATCTATAACACAATTAATATTGATGATTAGTTAGTTTGAATATTTTTCCATTGATGTGATGTAGCCTCTCCTCTTGGGTTGTGATGCTGAAATAGATAAAAACAACACAAGAAACCATTGAAATATTCCACATTAAAGAACAATGATATTAAAAATATCATCATCAAATATAATGTGGAATAATTGAAATTAATTTTGAGTTTTTCCTGTAGATGAGAATGTAGCTAATATATAAACTATCTTCGAGGCTAATGTACACGATGTTATATCCCCACTCTCATATTGTTATTGGATATTGTTTTTAAAAAGTGAGAAAATGTTTAACATAAATCTATCCATTGTTATATTCTTTTCCTTTCAAGGGAGACAATATATTTATATAGGTTTTTTAAATGGGTATGATGTGGAATCCATTTTTTTGAATTAATTTCAATTTTTTGAAGTGGTTGTAATAAAAGTTTATTACCATTTTTTAAATATTTGGGAATTATAGAAGTCATAAAATCTTCTTAATCACTACATTATCTAGTGAATATTATTTATATTTAATTTTTCTATTTTATTACACCGATTTAAATCATGTAGGAATCAAATTATTGGATATTAAAATATATCATGAGTTTCAAAATACCATTGATTTTTGTTCTTTTATTGAAAAAAAAAATTAATGGTGGGATTGTGGTTAGCATGATGTTTTGAGGTGATGATATTTTATGAATAAGAGTATTGAGAACAAAAAATGTTAATTTACGTATTTTTATTCATTTCAATACATAAATCACATAAAAACTATAAAAATATATAATAATATATCTCGATAGAATGTCCCAGAAAGAGACGTACAAGTTGAATAGGCCATGTCCACTAGATCAAGTCCAATAGATTGAAGTGGTTGGATAAAACTTCAAACTAAACATGTATCAAATTGTATTCATAGTTCTATCTGATAGTGATTCTTTATAAATTACTATAGGTGACCCCTCACCAATATTCAACGTTGCAAGAATCATGTTTATTTGATGATATAAATTATCCTATATAATGTTAGTTGGAAGAACATTTTTTTGTTAATATAGATTCCAGAACATTGTAATGTACCATGTCATTGTTTATGAAGAACTGTATTAATTCTATCATATAGAATTGAAAAAATATAAATAATTTTTCAAACTATTTAATAAAGGTTTTTTTATCAAGGATACTAGACATAATAAATATGTTAATTCACCTTAAACGAGTTTCTAAAAGAAGGGAAATTAATTTTTTAAATAATCTCATAAATGACATTGAGTCATTAGATAGAGGATGTCAATAGAAAGGGATCACCATGTGAATTTTATTGAACAGAAGTTTCCATGTAATGGAATATAACATATTAATTTGATTTACTTCATTATCTAATATGTTATAATATATAGCATTATAATGTCATAATATGTAGTTTTATATAATCTTAATAAAAAATATATATAACAAGTCTCCAAGGTTTAATCTGACAAATAGAAATAAAAAAACATTTGGGAACCCTTTAGATGGTGGTGGAATCTTGAAAAATTCTTCCTATGTTAGATCAAATATAACTTTTTTTGAAAAATACGTGTATAATGGATAAATTTTTTATAAAGGAGCATTGAATAGAGAAACAATAGAATGATATGTTCCTCTGAAGTTGTATCATAATAAGATTTTGAGTCCTTAAAATGTATTAATAAAGAATTTATTTTTAATGATGTTGATAATTTCATTCAAAACATAAATAATCATGATGAGAATAATCATTATTATAGATAATTATATAAGAATACTAAAGAAAATATTTCATGGAAACTTTGAAGGAAATATTAGTATGTAGTTTCATTGACTCCTATCTTTTGAGAAATTTGAGTGTGGTCTAATGTTTAAATATACTATTATAATATTAATATTTGGGCAGGAATATTAAATTTTAATTCTGAGATTATAATTTTTTTCAGATTGAAAATGATTATATATAGTTTTAGCAGTTAAATTTATGTGTGTTCATAAGACAGGGCGAATTATTGAAGATTTAAAGTGTTGAATGAAAATCTCAAGAGTTCTTGTGTCAAGGCATCAAATGTAGTAGTGTCTACATACGTCGTTACTAACAAAGGGTATTTTTTTCAGATAATATATGTGAAAAATCTAATTGAAAAAGTGTATATGACAATTTATTATGAAACTATTAGTTTTAATTAGGTGAATATGTCAGAATACAGAGTGAATGAACTGAGAGTATCGAATATTAAAATGAAACATGGAAAAGACTTAATATATACAGGTTCAGATAAAGAAGTTTTTAAAGATATTCTTTCTTACTATTGTGAAAGAATGTTAATGGGAAGAACAAAAATAATGTTCAATAGTGAAATTGTAAAGAAAGGTAGAAGAAAAATGACAATGTAATGGATCTTATTAGATTAGCTTCTTATTATATTTAATAAATATTGTCATATCGTCTTATATGTTTTAGGATAACTTGAACAATAAAGTTATAATAATGTTTTGAATGTGATGTATACTTTTTATTTTATGTAATCACCAAAGGATTGTTTTCTTTTTGGTTAGTGGCCTTTTATTATAATATAACCATACCAAATTCTTGATACTCTTATAGAGTATTGAACATTGTAAATTCTTTTGTTCTTATGGATGTGATTATTTATTTTCTTCTAGAAAATTAAACACTCACTAACCATAGTAGACCTTGATCCCTATGTAAGTAATAATAAAAAGTCAAGATCACGAATTCACCCCTCCCCCCTCAGAGATCACCTAAGATCCTGATTGTTCCTTACAAAGAGTATAACAAACCTCTCACCATACCTTCCTAAAGCCCCCATTGGAAATTAGCATTGCCTTTTTGAAATTAATATGTAATTTTCTTAATATGTAATGAGAATATATGGTAAGATTACACACAATAATTCAACCATGATTTTCTCAGATCAACATAAAATCGTAATTTTCCCTTGTAGAATTTATCTTATGAACATCACCACAATATATTAACATGTACCCAACCATGTTGGTGACCATTATATATGTGAATTATTCATTGTGGATATCTATTACCATCCCATTCATGATGATAAAATGTGGTCACATCCCAACTGGATTATAATATAGTGACCATCCAAAACATGATGATCATATTTGGAACCCCACATTATGTATCATAAACCAATATCTATGTGATTATTCTAGGTTTCCTTAGGGGACAAACCATAGAATCTTATTTTATGACAATAGGATATCATTGACATCTAATTATGTGATTATACTAAAATTCTTTATCATGTTATGAGAATGTGATTCCATATGTGAGGAGGATAGGAAGCCTATGATTTGATAAAGGATTTCAATAAACATTACATTGGTCATGAACCTATGATTATTATCGTATGTGATGAGTACATGAAACCTATAGATATTAGCTAGGGATTCTATATGGGACAAGATTTCATTTACTTGTTTGAAAAGAATATGATTCCTCTTTTGATAATTATGAGTAGAATCTAGATATGATCCTTGGTTTCCTGAGGAAACTATCCTAAGATGGCTTATGTTATATGTATATGTTTCTGTATATGACGATTATGGAATGCCTTCGGTTTTAAACATAAAATTCCCTAATAAATTATATTGGGGTCCCTCATAGGTCATCCTAATGGAGAAATTTATAGACACCCAACATACATGGTGATGTTTGATTATGAATTTAGATATCTCATACTATATAGTACATAGTGTTCACTAAACTAAGTCATCTGATGATGTAATTAATCATCACCCAATTGAAGATGAGGCAATGAATGGGACTCACTATCATGTATTAATAATATTAATAAGTACTGGACTTGGAAGTTAACTTCATATAGAAATTCATGGAATGTTGGGCCGATATATCATCATGTTGTTCCAATAAAAGATTCAACACCATCACCAATGGTTTTTAAGGTTACTCACCTTAGGAATGAATGAATATATAATCAAAATGATTTGAACTAGTTTTAGGATTCCATCCAACATAAGTATATATAAATATTTCCTATTAATAATGTAAATAAAAAATTTCAGGTAAATTCCTATATTTATATAAAAGAAAAATCTGCCAAAGAAAAGGTATATTGTGATAATTTTACAGTACAGACTTTTCATTATATATCCCAGTTGATCAAATTCCCACCATCCATAATTAAATGATAAATAATGGTTGAAATTCATATAAAATACTAAAATAAAACATGTATAAATAATAATAAAACATTACTATCAAGATCTTAACCCGCAAATAAATATTCTCTAGGTTTGAACATAACCAAATATTATATCATTCCCTGTATGAATATCTATATATGACTTTTATGACATTTAAAATAATAAATTGAATAAATTAGACTAAAACATATAATCATTCATAATATAAAACTAAATATTCATGAATAAAATAAACTATGGAGAAATCAAAATTAAAGAAAAACTCATAAATTTATACACGTGATAACAATGTATAGATATTTCATAAATAAAATAATTATACAAAATTTATAATTTTAACATTATTTTATAGACATTCCAAAAAAACATAATTTAAAAAAATATTTATATCACGGTTATGAAAATATTGTATTCCATCATTTACTTGTAATTTTTTTGAACTTGTATATATTATATATAAAAATCAAAATATTAACAATTTTATATTCTATATATACATTTCATATAATGTAAAAAGATATTATGTAAATAAACTATCATATATTTCTATTTAATTTAAACCTTGATTACATCAATCAAAACGCTTTATGAATGATTTAAATAATTTTCGAAATAATTAATTTCAATATAAAATATCATATTATTAATTATGAAAATTTCATTACAAAATAAATTATTTTATATTTATACATATTTTAAAATTTAAATGAACTATAAAAATTAATCAACCATGAAAATTTAATTTATTTATATATCAAATCCATCAGAAAAATTATGGTTTAAAACAACTTTTGAAGGGCCCACATCAAATATTTTTCTAGAGATATAGGAAAATGGTATCTTTAATAAAACATAAAACAAATTATTTTTTTCTATAAACCATGATTTGTTTTCCCCATGTAACATAGTTTCAAAAATAACCATGTAGTTTTTCATTTGGTGATTACATTTTTATATAATACTTCAAAATCCAACCATTTCAATCCATAAAATAGATTTTTTCAACCATGGAATTTTTATGTACAACTCATTCACATACAAACCATGATCGCTTTTATCTAAAATCATGATATTAAAAAAACATATTTAGGATGCTCTGTTATCCATGAACTATTTACAAGCACGTTTTTTCTGAAACCAAAATATAATTTTTTTAGTTTACATAAACAATGCCTGTTTTCCAATAATTATGTCATTGCATTAAAAATATCTATAAAATGACCATTTTTCAAAAGGCATCTTGTGGTTCTTAAGAACCCTTTTTTTATAGAATCTTTATATATCCAGAACATAAATATAATTGGAATGTAATTTTCTTTTATACCACTACTAGGTTTTATTAGGATTTTTTTTCGAATGCAATAAAAAGTAAATAAAACACATTTCTTTTAAGATATGACCTTTCATTTTAAATTAATAAAACATAATGGAAGAATATTCTTCATTATCTATCATTTATTTTCCAGTTTTTTCAAACATTTTTGATAAACATAATTAAATGTAAAAAGAACCAACAAATTGGGTTAATTTATAGGTTGCAAACATCTCCAACCACTCATGATAGATACCCTTCATGATATAATATAATATAACCTTTGGTCGAAGGTTTGTAGGAAGTGTATTTATGATTTATGAAATTTCATGGTTTTATCAAACAAAACTCAAATATAAACTCATACCTCTATTTTAGAACACATTAAATTGTTTATATATCTTTATGTGGACAATCATTTGAAATTTAATCATTTCATAAGCATTCATCATTGACTGAAACATTTTATAAATGTTTTATAATGTAAAAAACACCTCATAATCTGTGTATCCTATTTATACTTATTTTTTTTACAAAATTAAAAATGATTTTTGTATCTCTTTAAATATAATCTAATGCTAATTTAGTTGATATGTGGTATATTACATGGATGTAATGATAATGTCATGTATTTTATTACTTTTCATGAACCAATCTTTAACATATTATCATTCACTAGAACATGCTTCTTTTTAGTGAAAATAAAAACATTATAAATTCCATATTGCATTGGTGGGACTATCAAACCCTTGTATGTGTAAATGGGTGAATATCCCCTTTGTTTTCCATATTTTAGAATTTTGAGTCTTATGTAACATTGAAAATGGTTTTTTGGAAATTGGATGTAGGAGGAGGCTGGCGGGTAGCGAATAGAGGGCACCGATGAGCCAGTACTCACTAGAAGGGAACCCATATATCATTTGGATCCACCAACCCACTAATGGAAGGCCTATAATTATAGGAACTTTGTATTCACCCACCATCCCACCAGTGATAAAAATAACCTTATCATTGACACCGTGAAGTGTGTGATTTAGTAAGGGCATAAGTAATCATTTATGAAGAAATTATGTTTTACCTCCTATAATCTAACCACTATAACAATGATTATTTATCTCATGGTTTATGACCTCATTGGTGATTATTTTTCATCTATCCATCATCCTTATAATTATTCTTTGTATTGGTTGGATGTTTGGTTCTAGGTCGGGAAAAATATGGTAAGTAGACCATTTTGAATTTGTTTCTTCTCTTCTTCTCCATATCTTTGATGTCGATTGAGAATATATCACTATATATATCATAAGCATGTTTAATTTAATATTTTTTTTATTAATTTGTTCTCAAATATCCAATATCATTCCCTCTCATCACCAACTAATATGAAACTTTATTTTTTCAGTATTAAGTTATTTGTCTGTATATTATGTCCTATATCATCGAAATCATAGATTTATTTTGATTCATTACTATGTATATGATTATTAAATTCAATATTTTATTTCTTTTTATATTTAACGGAAATTAAAATTGTATTAAATGGAGATTTCTTTGTAGACAATATTTAAAAACGTGATGTTTTTAAAAAAATGATTCAACGATGTATTACTGATCAAACTGATTTTTCTAGAAATAGAAGAAGTGAGACATTTCTATAGAAAATGGTTCAATAAAATATTGTCATATAATTTAAAAAAAATTCTCAATGAAAAATATTTCATGGAACATAAATTTGATCATCTAAAAATAATGGTAATATATATGCACATTGGGAGACCTTGGGATTTATGGAAAAACTAATCATATTATATCCCTAATGAAGTTATATTTCTTTTGGGGGAGATCCTCTTGATGAAATTGTTTCTAGAGGATACGATTTTCTTGGTATTATCTTTCATAAATATAGCATTACCATTTTATATCTAGTGTTCTTGATTTTTCATTGTTTTTTACATCACGGTTTCATTTATATCTATTTTTTAATGTATTTATACATTACATGAATATTAATTTTTTATTATTATTTTATCATGTGATCTTATTGTGGATATGGATTCTTGAAAAATAATTATTTCAAATATTTAAGCCTTGTGGATATTTTTCATGCCATATAGTCTTGTTTATGGAATATGGATTGTTTCTTAAATGAAATCCAAAGGATTATTTATATTGAATTTCTATTTTTTTATTGTGTTAGAATATTTTATACAAGATTTAAAGGAATATTTTGTGTATAAATTTTATTAATTTTCAGTGGTATCCTACTGATCTTCAGTTCTAAAACCTAAAATTTTCTGTTGGGGATTTATGTCCTGGTTTTTTCAGGAGACATGTAAATGGAAGATGATTATACATAAGATGAATATCATAGATTTTGTATCCTTAAAATTGGTTTGGGAAGGATGTGACATATGGAGCAAATGAGATAGAACCCTGAGTTGATTTAGTTACAAATCTTTAAGTTATTTCATTTTTTTTCAATATTTACACCCCATATTTGGTTTTAAATTTGGATTTTTTTTGACATATGAAGTATGGTGGATATCTACTTTGAAATTATGAATTTTTTATTTCATCATATGTCTATAGTAGGGTGAAATCATTCCCATGTTTCTTTGAATGACACCCTGGTGATTTTCCCTAGTGCATGGTAATAGGGAACAAACTTTGGGCGATGTGGATGGACAATTCCATTGATACTATGGGTTGGCCTAGGTTACTATATTAAAATTGGGTTTGAATCCTTAGTTTGTGTTGGTGATTTTTCTCAGGCTTGTGTATCACCCACTTGTCTTTGAGTTTTACTATTAGACTAGAAATAGAACATTAAAAACTCAAGATGTTGTCTGGGAGTGTTCCTAGCAAGCTCACTCTCATGATAAGCCTTGTTTTACCAAGGGATATTGAAGATTGTTTAGATTCTTTGTTTACAGTTTTATCCTCTTTCCTTTAGTTATTCAAATTTAGTGTATGATAACAAAATTTATTTCTATTCTTATTTTTTTTACACTCATTTTATAAATCATTTCTTCAAAAAGAATAATAATCATAAAAATTATAGAGTATGATATGGAGACTCAACCACAATAGAATCCTCTGTTTAACATTGATTTAAAGAAAACTATTATCTGAATGTTTTTCTTATAGGCCAAGTCACAAACATTGAATTCGAATGGAAGTAGGAACATGATCTAGAATATACTGAGAATTATCCACGGATATTTCATGGTTAAAAGGGTCCACGTGATTTGAATGAATCGATCAAAATGATTGAGAGTATTTTTTACATTATGAGAATTATAGAAGATTCTAATGTTGTATTAACCACTTATATTCATGAATTCATGGGAACCTATTTATGAGAATCCATTGTGATATCTAAGATGGTTGAATATATCCCATGGACTACCATCAAGAAATAATTTAATACGAAATTAGGTACTAAGACATTGAATTGGGTCCACCATCACCAAGGGATATTATTTTATACCATACACGGTAAAATATGTGGGATTTCAATCTCATACCATGGGTGATTCCAATTAAGTTAATAAAGGGAATGTTGAGGAATGATTCTTGTGTGAATCAAGGTGTACACTAAATGAGTGAGAGTAAGGATAGACTATCATGATATGTATGTCATTTATTACATCATCAATGGTTATGGATTTTTTTTATATAGGTGAAACTCATTCCATTATATTATAAAATATGATCAATATTTTAGGCTTGTATTCAAATAATATACCTTTATTGATGACTATCTCTGCTCTTTTGAGAATGAAGTCAATGTATGGATTTAAATTTCACATGATTTGAGTAATTATCACTAAAAAAACTATATGGATATTTTTATTTCGGGATCATGAGATATATTATCATTTCATTATTATTTATTAGATTATTATCTATAAATCCTAGAAAATTGTTATCATCATCTGGTATAGTTTCTCTCTCCCATTGGATTCACTCATGTCTTCCAAGGTGGGTGGGATCCAAGATTTGGAAGATACAGTCATGTTTCTCATAGTTTGGAAATGATATCCTGTATGTTTTTAGTGTTGTTTCATGATTTTTTATCATGATATTGGTGGTACTCTACCAATGGTGGTGTTTTAGGGTCACATTGCCTTTCTAGATGACTTATTTGGGTTACGACATTAAAGGGATGTTGAGTTCTAAATATATTGGATTTTAGGAACTAAACCCATTTCTTTTCATTTATACCAAATTGAACAAACTTAATTGGATGGATTTAAGGTTGAACTTGAGTATATTGATCCAAAAATGATTTATTCATACCAATGTTTCACCATGGGAACCATTAGTTCAATTTTAAAAGTAGGTAGATGAGAGTCTTTAACATTATGTTTGTTACTGTAAACACAACCATGTGACTGTGAAGAACAGATGTTCTGTTCCTAATATTAATGTTTTTATCATATCAAGTGATAATGGAAGGTTTTGAAAAGTAAAATGAGATCATGATAGCATCATCTAAGGGTTCGAGAGAGAAATATCCATAATATTTAATTTATGATCTGGTATAGATATTAAGAGTATATGGTTATGTTGTTTTTCCTTGATACAAATATTGGGGTGTTTATTTTTTTAATGAATCATTTATTCCATCAATATTTGTATTATTTCATGGTTTTATTTATGGACTATATTATTATTTATTATAGATTAGAAAAATATCATGTGGAGCATGTGAATATCACCCTTTTTGTCCATGGAGAACATCATATGTTTAATAAAATATATAATTTTATGTTTTGTATTCGAGAATATAAATTTATGGATAATTTGATTTTTGATAACACTATCTTAGTGGAACATTAAATGATTTTGGCAGTGATGTCTATGAAACATCCCATCAATGTTCGTGGAATCAATATTTCATTAGGGTTATCTAGTTACTATATTTTCTTCGTTTGATACTTCTCTATGAATTCATACCCTATGAAATATTTTACATATGTTTTTACTGTGTGTCTTGAATTATTAGTTCCATATTTATTTTAAGGAGTTCAATGTTTTCTTGGCTTCATCACAAGTGTTTATTTTTTATGAGATGGGTTTTTGTTATAATGGATACTATAATTTCGTGGGTCTAGGTATACGATTTTTTATGAAAGGGAGATAAGTATTATCTTATATCTCTCATCATATATGGGATCCTGAGGAGAACTACCACTTCATACCTTTTACTATGATAGTTTTTACACTCCCGACAAAGGTAATATATTACAAATACATTGAGGAAGAAATTAATGACTCATTAAATGATGGAATTAGAATAAGAGTTGTTCATGATCAGCCTATTTACCAAGATGTGCTACTATATAGGGACATATTATGGATAATAATTCTGATATTTTACTCAAGAAAGATCAATTATAGAAGATCATATTCGACTATGAAAGTAAGCAGATATAGTGTGTTAGTATTTTAATAGGATTTTGTATTATGGGGATAAAACTGGTGAGTTGTATTAGTATCCTGATAGATTTATTCACTTCAGAGGAATCATGGATTTTATAATATACATAGGGTATGAATTTTTGTATAGTAGACATAGATAGAGTAGTTTTGTGCACCATGGAGCTATCATGATATTCTATGAATCCATATTTCACTACTAGTGGTGAGATATTAGACAAATGGCTACAAGTATTGTGTCTTAGTGTCTTAAATGTAAAATAATTAAAGGGAACCATTAGATACCGACAAGGATGTTGAAACCATTACCCAATCTTGTGTTTAAATGGAATGAGGTAGCTATAAAATATTCGAATAGCCTACCTCAGACTCCATGTGTTAAATATGTGATATGGGTAATTATTGATTAACTAAAACAATCAGTTTATTTAATATCAATCAAGGTATATATGATGGAAGTGATCCTTGGTTACCTGTATGTATTGAATATTGTTATCATTCATGGTTTTCCATTTTCTATAATTTCATATAGATATCTTCACAATACATCTTGATTCTGGAGTGGATTGCAGATGTTGATGGGTTCCTAGTTGAGGTTTTCCACTACTAATCATCCTCAACTGGATGCCCATAATTTGAACTCCATCCAAATTATTAAATATATACATCATGAAATCATACATGACTTAAGTGGATTTTGGGATAAATATCTTTCATTAGTGAAATTTTCCTATAACAACAGTTATTAGGATTTGATAAATAGGGAAAAATATGATGCATTGTATGGGATGAATTTATGGTTTACTATTCATTTATAAGTGCATATATAAGGGTCCTTGGTTAGATCAACCATCATTTAATAGATTATAAAAATCATGTTGTTGATAAGGAACTTGTAAGTGATCACCCAGTGTTTCTAGAAATCTTTTGTTGAATAGAATCATCATCTATTATACTTTGATATAGGTGATTAGGTTTTTTTCAAACCCACACCTCAGTTATAACATAGATTTATATAGAAGAATTTGAATTTAGTACCTCAAAATGTTTTCCTATTTGAGTTTTTTGATTTACATTAGAAGGTGGATAATCAATTAGAGTTACCTACTCATTTGATATCTGTTGTTTTTGTGTTTCATGTTTCCAAATTGAAGAAGTAACACGTGGATCATTCTTATGTGATCAAGTGGGATGATGTTGAGATTGATCCCAACACCTCAGTGGTTGAAATACTTATTCAGATAGTATATTTATTTTAAAATATTTTAAATGTAAAGGTAATTAAAATAGTTTGATTAATATAGAAGTTTGGCTAGGATAGTTATGAGACATTGAAATAGAATGATGTGATGATACAAAATTTCCATATCTATTGTCATGTTTAGGATATTAAGGCCATTATAGGATATATATTTTTAATAATGGGAATAATTTCTATACTTCACAATTTATAAATATATATGGCTCCATATTTGGTCTTCTTATTTTCTATTTCTAGGTCGTAAATAACTTCAGAGATGGTTTTTTATTAGTTTTTGGTAGTGGGTGAAAATTGACTAGTCGATGGAGGGAACTAGATAGCCAGTGCTAGCTAAAAGAACATTTTCATGTCTACATGATCAACTGGAAAACTGGTGGATAGAATGTAGATACATTCATTCTTATTGAAGACATCATACAATCGGTGAGTCCCATCAGCTGCCCAATGACACCATTGGGCATGCGATTTCGTTAGGATAAAAATTTATATTTTGACCAAAATTGTATTTTATCTGCTCTAATCTGACTCCTATGATCCAAATACATTTTCTCTCAATTTAGGATCTCCATGGACATTATTTTAGCTATCTACCTCTTCTCGTTGATGAATATTTTTTCATGTTGAATACAGGGTTCCCTATTGGGTGAAATATTTTATGTTGATCATTTATAAACCATTTCCCTGTCTACGTATCAATGTGTTTGCAATTAATTGAGTCTAGATAATCTTATCTACCATGGCATGGAGTGTGAATTTTTTATCATTAGATCAGGATTCTCTAGGTTTAAATCTTAATCCATATCATCACAGATATGAAATCACTATAATTTTTTTCATTATTTAGGTAGGATTCTATATCATATTTTCATTCCATTGGTTATATTATAGTTTTTTTGTAACATTTATTTGGGTTTTTATGAAATTCAATATTTGAAAACATTGATATTTTTTGGAAATAAAAAGTGTTTCAAAAGGTATATTCTTCAAAAATTATATCTATACACATGACTTGTTTGATAATATCATTCAAAAGTGAATTTAAAGTGAAATTGGTTTTTATATAAAAGAATGTCTTGTGAAATTATATAGAATATGTTTTGTGAAAATGTGGTCTTAGAATTGGAATTCATTTTCTTTGGAAAATGTTTTATGAAACATGATATTTATTTCATTAATTGAATGAAAATGTGTGATCATATTAGGATACCATAGAGTAACAAGGGAAACTAGACATATACCATAACTATTGGAGTTAGTTATCACTAGTGGAGGTTCACATGATTCCATAATTTATATTATATTCCCATTTCAAGGGACCATGGTTCCTAGAAAATATGGTTCACAAATTATGGCTACTGTCATATGTTATTATTAGTTTTGTACACCCTCGTGTCGTGGACTTCCATTTGGTTCTATATGGATACAATATATAAATTTTATATAGATAAACTAATTTTCTAACTTGATGTTGATATGGAAATTTAATCTTGAAAAAATATTTATTTCATCTTCATTTGTCTCATGGATACTTTTTTATGTCATATTGACATTATTGTACAATATGGAGTGTTTTTAAAATTTTAACAAATTGATATTTTTATATGTAAAAGTGAATTACTTTTAAATTGTTTCAAAATTTATTTAATACATTATGAAATGGATTCATCTGGATAGATATTGTATATATTCATGGGGGTAAATCGCTGTGATTGTGTGTTCTCGTCGTAATTTTTCCATTGGGAATTAGTAGCCTTCGTTTTGAAGGATTTAGGTAATGGGAACAAGGTCACGCAGGTTAAAAATATCCTAATACAAGTTTTATATATAAAGGGTTGGAATAGTAGTGGAATATGTTCATGAGGATATTAAACTCTGGATTTCTCTAGGTTTCTTGTTTATGGTTTTATGTTGTTTGTTTAGACCTTGTATTCCTATTGTTGGGTTTTATCTATGTCGTTACTTGTTTTAACATATGATGTATTATAGAAATAAGATGTCATACATTGATTATTTTATGTCATATCATTCACTGATAAACGGTGAACTCATTCCAATTTTAGTTTGTAAAAAAATCTTGTGCATATTATAAGGATATGGTGAATATGAATGCACTTCTAGCCTTATACAGGGCCAATTTTGGTGACATTATGGGTTGACCCTGGTAGGTTTGTTATATTAAATTTTTTTATTATTTCTATCAAAACATATTTTTGAGAGTTTTAATATAATTTTTTTAATGATTTTGAATGAATTTCAAAAATTAAATAATGATAATTATTTTATGAATTAGGGATTCTGTTTGTTCATTTTAAATTTATGTAAAACTATAATAAAGGTTATTTCATAGTATTAAGATCATTATTTAATATCAAAAATTTTAAATGTTCTTATGTAATTTTTTTAAAAATTAATCATTGGTTATTTATTCGGTATTTTTAAAATAAGAGAATTTTTAGTTTTCATAAATTAATAGTTTAGATTATTATCATTAATTGACTCATCATAGATGTTTTGTAATAATTTGAAATAATTATTATGATTAATGAAAACTTTTCATTTTTATTTCTATTGTTTATTATTTTTTTTATGAGATATATAATACGCATTGTAACATGATCATTTTATAAGAAAAATTCCTTAATATTGATTTAAGAAATAAATTTGACCACTTTATTTTTCATTTGAAACATTTGGGGATGAATTCAAAAGTATTTATAATTTCATACATGGTAGTTGGGTTCCCCCAATTATGACTATATTGAAAAATTATATATTGAAATGATATGATCACATCATGTGTTATCTTGATGGTTCCATAGAAATGATTCTGGAGGGGCCTAATTTGAAACTAATAAGTTAATCCTAAATTAATGATTATAGTTAACAATTGTTTATTATTTTATAAATGGAGTATGTTAGAATTTTAAATTATTTTATTATATTATGGCCAATTATTTATACACATATTGTTTTGGAAACAACTAAACCATACATTTCTTTAATTTATAAAATCAAAATTTATCCAATATAATTGTTTCCTTCATTGGTTTTAAAACTAGGTTATGGGTTTTTTATATAAGTAGAATTTGATGGATTATTTATAAGAATATTATTGAGTTATATACTCACTACCTATTTATATAAAATCGTGGTTTATATGTATATACAAATTTTTACCATATTACATCCATATGAAGATTTTATTTTTCCTATGGAGTAAACCATGGGATCCTATGAAATGCTACCAAGGTGGTTTAATATTGAATCTTCCAATTTTTCACATGTAGATATATATTTATTTAATTCATTCTATTTTATTAGAAAATTTTAAATCACTATGGAGGCATCATTTTTATATAATTTTTCTTTTTAGTGTTATTTATATATATTATTACTCAAACACTATTTTTTATTTTTAAATAAAAATCCACTTTTATAGGTTAATTGGAAACATGGTACAAGTTAAATGGTCACAATACCACAAAACAATCAAAGGATAATATATTTAAATTGCATTAATCTCAATAAAAATTCCCCAATACATTACTCGAAACTAACATAGGATGGAGGACTAGAGAACATGGGACATTGTAGAAGAACCAAGAGTGTTGAGACCCTCAACCTTCATATACCTTAAGGGATTGGGATGAAATCAATCACTGCATATATTATTCAAATATCACCCATAATAGAAAATTAGTTATCACGATCAACCAAACTCAGAACCACTACAAATAGGAAAGTACATTGAACAAGAACACTGTAGGGGAATAAAAATAAATAAGATGAAATTAATGAAATCAATGTATTTACCACTAGAAGAGGAGAACATCATCATCAAGTCCCATCACCACAACTACATTAGAAAATGGAACTCCATTAAAAGGAAGACCACCTTCATGATCCACCACTGAACCCTCCTCCTCGGAGAAAACCATCTTCAGAACCATGTACCTCCCATAAATTATTTATACATATTTTATATTCAAACATGAAGAATAATACAAATTCCAAAAACGATAGTTATAGTGTCTTGGTAAAATTATCCCCATACCATATGAGTACACATAAATCATTAATCATTATTTAAATTTTCCATCATATACCTAAATGGATTCATGATCTCCAAAGTACACAATATAACTTATAGAAATACATCATGGAAAGGGTGAGCTAAATACGCAGTACGAGGAGAGATGATATGTAATTGATTTGATACATGAATCAATATTTAATATTTATGAGAATAATCATCATAATCATATCATAAAAATATTATCATCTTATAATCATGAGTAAATAATGGAAAAGCTAAATGGAATGTGGAATATTCATAATAATGAAATTTTATAACATTCTATTAAACTCCCATAGATGGAATATAGAAAACTCTATCATCATTTTACACCATAATATATATATATTTATTTATTTTATTGAATATAACGTGAACAATTATTTCTTCATTTTCATGCTTAACATACAGAATCTCATGAGAAATACCACATTAACAAATCAATTAGAGGGATATAAAATATCATGCACACTCATCATGTCATAATATTCATGTAATAATATATTCTACACATAAATGTATATTATATTAATTATAAACATAATATAAACATATGAGAAATGAATAGTTTTTGTAAAAAAATTCATATGGAATATAATATCATCGTAATTTAATAATATAAGTTTAAACATTTTAAGAATGAAAGAGATACTGTGAAAAAAATTTCTTATTCTATAAATTGTATTAGAATTACTACTAATAAAGAAAATATTTATTACCAAAATAAAAAAGGCATTAATGTTAATATACCATTACAAGGTATTTTTAAAGTATTTAAGATACAAAATAGAAGATAAAATGATTAATCTAATATAATGATTTGTTATTGAGAGGCCTTCCTTAGGTAACATTTTTTTTAACATTTAAATATATTTTTTAAGAAACTTATATTTAGTAAAACATGAATGAGTATATTTATTATTATTTTTGTTGATAATATTTTTTGTTCCAAATCATTATAATATATTTATTATCTATTTTTTGTAATATGAATTTTTTGAGGTCATGATTCCATGAATTAAACCATTTTATTTTGAATTCTTTATTTTTATTTCATTTTTTATCCATTAGTCAAATTTCATCATAGAAGCTTATAAAATAATATTAAATATTTATACATTAAAAATAATATATCATAACCAGTCTTGAATGTTCTGATAAATACATAGTTTACATCTTCCCAATAGAAGGTTAATCGACAATTAAGATTACATGTCAAAAGAGAGGTAGATAAAAAATATATGTGTTATAAATAAATTATAATAATATAATATTTTAATTAAATTTTAATATCAATATTTGTGATATATTAACCATACATATGGTTAGATATAGATAGTGAATTGAAAGGTTTCTCATAAGTGGTTAAATCATCCATTAACATAACATTTCTCAGAGGGGGTGATAAATAATATATATGTATATTATAAAAATATTGTATTCTAATTTAATATAATTATAACATTTATATTATGATAATATAATAATGAATTTATTTTACTATTTCTAGGTAATTGAATAATAGGGGAGTGTAAGAATACAAGAAAAAAAATTAAATACAATGAAATGTAAAATATTTTCTTGATGTTGGAAACTTCTTTGTGAAACAAAGGTCAGGAGGGAGAGAGGGTAATTATACTTGATGGGAGGGGAATTTAACTTTAAAATAATAAAAAAATATTATTTCTAAAAATATAAAGTCATATAGAGATTAAAGGAAATTATTAATTATATTTTATTTAAATTACATGATTCAATAACATTTAAACCTTTCCACTATTGAATTTATTATCTTATAAAATAGAAATAAAGGAATTTTAATAATTTTATTTACTGATATACATTATCTTTTTAGACATTGGAAATTATATTTTTGATATGAAAATGGATTTTATATTTTTTGGCCGATTAATTTATTTTATTATATTTTATATTAGATTAAGATAAGCATTTTTTGATTAATTATATCATTATTAATTCAATATTACATAATTAACATCATTATTTAATGAAAAATATTTTTATAATTCACATCAAAAATTGATTTTTTGAAAAATTATTCAAAATAAATAAAAATTGAATTTCTACTTATATATTCAAAAAAGGGAATAATTTTTGAAAAATAATTTTCCATCTTATGAAATTTTAATATTTAATATAAAAACTCATGTTTTCAAAAATACGTCTAATTAAACTACTTAAAATTCACTTATTCTTTATTTTATGTTTTCAATTTTAATATATATTTTGTATAATTATAATATTTATATTTACATATTATATTCATAGAAAATATTATTTACAATACATATTACAAATCAATTAGTTATGTTATTATTTGAATGGTGAAGTTACAATTCCTAAAAGTCATGTTAATATTTTTAATGGACAAGTTAATATTCATAAGGGTTATATTTTAAATTTTATTATTTTATATTTATCCCCCTCTTAGTATGACTACTTTATTTCAAATCATTTAATTTTTTCTTACATATGTTTATTGTTTTTGTGTTCTGGGGAGATCATAACACAAGGAATTATGATATTTTCCCCTCTTTTACCACTTTTAATTTAATGGAATATATGGTTCTTAGTTATGAGATGTTCTTGTGTTGAGAAAATAAAATACTGGTAGTTTATTTTATGTATTGTATGTGTTAAACTTTATATCCTATAATTAAATATAGAACACACGCACATTCATATATTTCTATGGAAAATATCTAATATGAATGTCTATAAATTTACATTATGCCCATGTAGAAATTTAAACCTAAAATTTTCAACTAATTCCACTAGTTGAGAATAGTTGTGACTATATTGGTTTCAATGTATCCTTAGGTTATCATGTCAGTTCTTCATCCTTATGGTTTTGAGACAGTACTTTGGTATGCTGACTTTCATTATTGTTTTAAATTATTTCTCTACAGTCCAAAATAATAATCAGTTTCATATCTTAAGAGAAGTTGTTATCTCTTTTTCATAACTATGGATTGAATAAAAGTCAGTGTCCAAGTTTGTATTTCCTCAAAAATTATATGTTGAACACATCTTGAACATGATCTATTTTATGGTATAAGTGCATGTAGATAGGCCACTACTCATTTGTGGTCTATGATCTCAAAGGGGAAAAGATATGTAGGGATGATATTTCATGGTATATATTCATATGATCATATAAGACATAATTGATATAGAAAATATTTATTTTAATCCAATAATCCAAATACCTTAAATGTGTGAATACCTAAAACCATTATATATAAAATGAATAAATTACAGTGAATACCATACATCGATGATAAGATATTACCACTTTCATCATCCAATATTCCTATTGAATAATGCCTGCAGGAACCAAAATAATATCTGAGAACCATGGTGTAACAATATACATAAACTAAGTCACACATTTAATGGGATGGATTCTCCTCCTCTCCATATAATTCTATTACCTCATGTGGTTAAAGGAGTAGAGATCTTATAAAAAGGAGGATATTCTAATGTTTTATAGTTTTGAACCCATGATCCATCCATATGGTGTAATCCTTCTTATATATCACCTAGGGATTTTCTTAAAGACTTCATGAATTTAGTGAAGAAATAAAATTTTATTTAATGTATGTGGTTATAAATAAATATAAACATATGAAATGAATTCACTAATCATATGATATCATCATTTATCACATGTTTTTAATGTTATAAAATTTTTATTGTCATTGATATATTATGGGGGAAGGATTATTATATGTTACTATTTAACAAACAGTTGTAAATTAATAATTGATTGTAGTAGAATTTTCACATATAATACACCTCATAAAATTAGCATACAATATATAAAATCATAAAATATTATTGATTATTTTATTGGAATTAAATCTTGGTTTAATTATTCACAATATATCTAAATCATATGACATGATATGTCTGAAAATCATCATATGTTTTTTAGGATTCATGGAAAATCTCATTAAATATTCCACTTGCACTAAACCCCCAGAAACATAGATTAATTTCACCTTATATTGTATCATCTTAAATAACATTAGAAACAATATACAAAAACATTGATGGATATATTCCAAAAATGATGTGGAAATCAATCACTAACATTAGCATATCTCATTCCATATTAAATACATTGTGAATAACCATGCAAAAATACTTTGTTATAGACTCCTAAACACATTTATGGAATCTATATAATTAACACTCACTCCTCATTCATTCAACTATAGAGTGTGAACCCATTATCCTATAAAACATTAACAAAAGATATGAATACCTAGATTTTTAAAAGTAAATAAATATAATCCTCTAGAAAAACAATCAATGTTTCTAACGCTATAAATGTATCTCTCATGATCTCCATCATACACATGTATATCAATACCCATTTCTGCTAGATACATCACATATAAGAATAAACTTTCATATGATATCTTTTTCGAAGAAAAATAGTAATCATGGAATATAATTTATTCCAATGTAATATAGATAATCACGTATTCTAAATTATTTGAGCGAAAGCTTGTCACATAAAGGAATATGTCAAATATAATTTTTTCATGGATGAGTAATTCACTTTCCGCTCACATAAATCTATTGTCACATAATTTTTGGTATCTAGGTATGTTCATAAACATAATTAGTTTATCTCATATGAGGTTACCTATGTTATAATACTTATTTGAGTAAAAAATCCCATATATGGTAATATATATCCAATTACATGGTCAAAAACATACCCAAACACCCCATGATTAGCTAAACCACAGATCTTTTGCAATAATGGTTCCAATTTATGAAGGTTCTTACTAATAGAATATCAATAAACTAGGGAAGTGGGTAATCCAAATATGAACCATACACCCCAAGTACACCAAATATATAGTGTATAAAACATCATGTGTCATATACATAGCTTGTCATCCAGTACAAAAAAACTTTTTTTGTGTCTGATGAGAATATTTTTTAACACTATCAAAAAATCATACTCATTAAAATGTTAATATTTATGCATAACCTATAATACACCATGAAAAACAATTATTCTGTTTAACAAAGAGTGTTACTTTGAGTCGTCGATTATTATGTCACTTTATGATATATATATATATATATATATACATATGAATCCAATGTGAAGGAATGATAAAGAAGAGATTTTATTGTGTATAATTTAAAAAAATTATATTCTTGAACTCTTTTACGATTACATATCATAACCATACAAAATAATATATCTAATTTCATCAAATTTGATAAACTATTATATTAACCACATGATTGTCGCAGATCAAGGGTTTTTTAAACTCATTACACATCTATATAAATTAAACCAAATTTCTATCTGTAAATTTTTTAAAAACCCACCCACTAAACATTTTTTCAATTAAAATATATGAATAAATCTATTTTAAATAATGGTGAGACTTATAAATCACATTCAAAATTTTTAACTCTTGGAAGATATTATCCACACAACTTAACTTCAAAATGTACATTTTTATTATTTTAGTAAATTCTATTATCTACTTATAACTATTTTTAACTACATAAACCGAATACATTTTTACCTTTCCATATAAGTTTCCACATAAAATATTATTGGTCATTTTTTCTACCTATTTATATTAAAATTTAACTCAAATATACTAAAATCATTTACCATCTAATGTGACCATCATTTGGTAGACTGGAATAATGTTTTATTTGTTAACTTGGAATGCATATATGTCTAAAAATACTCCCACTATCCGATTAGATACAATATTATTCACTAACTATAATGCTATGATGTGTAACCACTTTGGTGACTAATAAATGAATATTCACTCCATTATTTGGAATTTTTATAAAATAAATTATTTCATTTATCTGTTAAATGGTATTATATGTGTTTATAGTATTTTTCTACAAAGAAGAATTTATTCTCTAAAATATACCACTAATAGTTGTGTAATCTAAATTATTCATAGTCTAAAAAACAAAAAAATGAAAACCTTTATCTAGGATAAATCATTTTTACCCTTTTCCCTCTGTCTCAAAACAAGTTATAGTATTTGAAAAATCATAAAATATGTGTATATAATCCATTATGTAAACTTTTTATAATTTATATTTTTTTGTTTCAAACTTCTCGTATAATATAGAAAAAAGTTTATAAATATTCACATCATTTACTCATTTCCATATGAGCTTGATATATTCCATTATATTAAAATAATTGACGTATCAACTATTTGCTTCATCAATTGAAAGAAACTACCAACTCTATCAATTCTTCCCTTGATTTGGAACTCTCAGTCAATTAAAAAAAATTAAATTATTCACATGGTAAATTGTACAAAAAAAACCAAAGAATTTATTTCAATTACAATTTTTACTTGTGAGGATATTCTATGGAGTTTTTAAAATCCCTTAAGATGTATTTTAAAACTACATAATATGAAAACATTAATTCTATTTATTGTTAACATTACAATTCAATTCCCTTGATTGGACAATTAAAAAAATAATTAAAATATACAAATATGTTTTATACTTCAGGTTTTAAATTTTAACCACATGTACTATCTAAATATCACTAGAACCTAAAACTTCATATACCCAATTCTTATATCCTCAACAGTTGATAATGTTATGTAAACATTTCTTGAAATTATTCACATTATCATAACATTTCCATCATTGGTAATAAAATTTATTCTATAACCAAAAAATCACATAAGGAAAACATAAATGAATCCTTTAATAATTCTTATAAGCATCATGATTCAACTGTTTTACAACTTTTATTATTCATTTATTCTAGAATGTGTTTCTCTAACTCATTAAATATTAATTTAACTTATTTAAATTCATAATTTTTTATACCATTATGATTTTTATTTCAATATTATTCTCATTTTCAAGGATTATTCTCAATGTTAGGTTTGATGTTAATGATGTAATTATCTATAATAAACACCTTCATCAGATGAGTATCATATTTTATAATCATTTAATAATATCCTTTATTAAAATTGATCCCAATAAAATTATTCCACCTTATAAAATACATCATATATTTGGTGATCGTAGGTCTTTATTTTAATAATATTTGGGTCACATTCACATTTGAACCATCACAAAGATCTTTAGGTAGGGAACCATCCCAGTTTTATTGGCTATGATTCAATGATAGTTGTTTGGAATACTCCTTGAAAAATTTATAATATGTAATAAATCCATGTTTTTCATTCATTAAACTAATCATATAATGGTATCCTAGCTGTGTGTAAACCAAAACACGTTTAGAAAATTAACACAAGTTTCTATCATAGTCATGTATTACTTAATTTCAATTCACTATATAATCTTGGGGAATCCAAATGTAAATTTAACTAACTAGTTTTATGATAAAAATATAATAAGTGTTTTTTCGAAAGAATCTGAAACTTAGGGTCACACCTAGAGATTTTGTGAAATATTTTTTTTCAAATTAATTTAATTTTTTTGATATCTTTCATTTCATACAATATTGAATATAGCTTTCATTATAAGAAAAACGATATGTTTGGATTTAGTTATATACAAGCCAATTAAATTTTAAGATTCAAGAAACAATAATATTATCGTAGTTTATGGTAGGAACTTTTCTTTTCTTACGTTATACACAATATCGAGAACTTTCAATAGCTTGTGTTATATGAAATACATTGTTTTACCGAAAAAGTCTGTTATTTAAATATTATTATTTAATATAATAATATAAAACCTAGACATGAAAAAATAAATTATTAATAATGTTAAATAACTTATGAAAATACATGTTTTATAAAATTGATTCATTTTTTTCCAATTATTAATAAATAAATAAATATATACTATTTGATTATAATGAAAATAGTTTTATGATCTCATAGTCATTCAGACTTAATAAATTGAATTAATTATAATTATTAAATGATATTAATAAACTATTTCTGTTATATATTCAATATAATATATTATATATTAATCCAATTAATTTAGATAGGCATCATATAAGAACGAACTTGATTTAATGCATAAACCACAATATTTTTCAAAAGGGAAATCTAGATGCCTTTCAATAAAGAACCACTGTAAAATATAAATATTGACTATTTTAGAATTATTATATGAAAAAATTGAATTATTCATTTAAATGGAGATATAAATATTTAATTTTTATGATTTTTTCATATTTCTTCTAAGAAACAATATTTTAGGATGAATAGTGCAAAATACAACATTATTGTTCAAGACTGCATTATCGACTACATTGTTATTATTTTTAAATAATATTATATTTTTTTTTTAATTTATAATTAGATAAATTATAAATTAATAAATCCATTTTAGGTTATATTAATCCATTTAAAATATAAATTAGATATAAAAACATTTTATACTTTTAAATATATCATAATAAAAACCCGTTTTTTTTTCTATGTGATTAATTTTAAATCTAATTTGTACAATTATAAGAATTGAATTTGTTAAAATTGTTTCATTTTTTAGAATAATAGGTCAATATTAGGGTGTAATTTCAATTTGATTTAGTTATAAAATAATTACCATGGTAAAAAATTATTTACGAGGGTGGAGGTTAAAAAATGAAACATGGTAATGTTAATAAGGGTAAAGGCTTAAAATACTTAAAATACAATACTTATTGGTTTTTCTGTATCGATAGACCCTATAAAGCATAAAAAATATTAATTTTCATCAAATTTTATTGAATTTATTTCCACCTCAAAATTTTTGGCATTAAATTTAAAATATTCATTATTTAATCACTAGAACCCACCTCTCCTCAAGTATAAATACCACCCATACCCACCCCATTTCAGCCCAAAAAACCATTCATATCCATAAAAACCTGAAATAACTCTTCATAATCAATCTCCCCATTTAATATTTCTTCTAGCCTCACTATATTAACAAATCCATGGTCATTAATGATCTCTCGAGGAGCTGATATTCAATAGGTATTCTTCCCGATGTACATCTCCTAATTTATTTTCTTTTCTACTTTATACTCTACTACTTAATCCATAACTTCATCATAAATAAATAATCATTTATATTCAGGTTTTTTATGATTATAATTTCATATCTCATACCGATTTATTTTTTCATTTCTAATTATTCAAAAATATATATTATGGTCAAAGTTATGTCAGTTAATCGCCTTAAATAAAAAAATTTTTGTTCTTTTTTCATTACATCATTCATGGATGATCTTAAAGCTATTTTTATATTTAAATAATATTTTATTATTTATATAATAACCTATTTCATTTTATATAAATTTTATATTGAATATATGTTCAATAATTCAATATTGTGGATATACGATAACATTATTTGTGAACCTGTGGATTACCGCCTCCTCAAAGGGATGTAATTCATTCACACATCACATGGAATGTATTAAAGGTCATTTTAGTAAAAATATATAATATTCATAAAATATTAATGAATTATTAATGAAATTATATATATGTGTGTGTTTGTTTGTTTGTTTTTGTGTGTGTTCATATTTACATCCATGTCATTTACATTCTTTAATTGAATTTGACAAGAAAATGGAAATATCATTCATGTATACATACAACCAATCATCTCCATCAATGGTTATTTTTATTTATATGTAATAATTATTATAAATTATTATGTATTGAATATATAGTATATTTAAGTCATGTTTTAAATTTTTTAAATAATTAAATCTTTATTATCAAGATTAACAAGTCAAAACACATTCGATTAACAGGGAAATAATCACATGAACTTATACTTATTATATAATTTTTCTATGAGTAAAATTAGATTAAAGACAAAAGGTAAGGGGGTTTCATCTAACTTTTTATTTCTCTGAGATACATTCAATATTTACCACTCATTTATTTAGTGTGGGTTAAATAATTCAAATTCATGTATTCTATGAATTTCGTACTTTAATTTATGGTTATTTTTAGACCCATTTTATGATCTCTATTTCAAAGGGTTTATGGTTAAAAAGTTACCAAATGAGTAAGGTATTTTTGTCTCAATTTTCCTTATTAGAGAAGCATGTTTTATTGTGCACCTATGTTATTTTATGAGGTTTAGATATTATTTTTTGACATGTCATATAAAAAATATCCATATTTTCATGATATTTTAAGCATATTTTAATGTTATTATTTTAATGGGATTATGATAAAAATGTTTCAATGTGGTATGGGAAACTTTTAAAGGTTTGAATATTATTTTCCACATGAAATGTTTTTAAAATATCTCTTATGATCTTTTTCAAGGAAAATTTATACTAAAGAAATGTTCTTGTTTTTAAAGTGTTTTCCTCAAATATTTCATTATATGTTTTAAAATATATTTTTAAAGAAAATATTATTCAAAAACATGTAGGTTATAATATATGTTTTCTATGAAAAATGGTTAATATAACAATCTCATTATTTTCAAGGATTGTTTATACGTAAGAATTTGCTGGGGTATATTTACGATTCTTTTCCCTATTTCTTGAAAACATTCCACAATATTTTTACTATTATTTTAAAAAAAAATTAGTTTATTTTTACTATGTATTATTTTAATATATTTTTTAAATGGATTCATTTTTTGTTTTCCGAACAAGTTAATTTTTATATTTTTTAAAAAATTACGAGAATAATATTTTTTAAATTGTACAACATGAAATGTTTTTAAAAAATTTATGATACATTAATTCCTTTAAATTTCCAATACATGATTAAAATTTTATTCTCAATGAAAATTTATTCTTTTAAAATAGAACATAATTTCAATTAAGAAAATTATTTTCAATGAAAAATTCATATTTTCCTAAATAATTTTTTTCAATAGTTATCATATATTTATTTCCCATCTAAGATAAAATTTTCTGATGTTACTTCTATTTTGATGGGGATATTATTCGATAATTCCATTGTTAATTTTTTATGAATTTTTATATTTGTGATGGTGTGATATTTTTGGAACCCATTTATTTTATTTTGTTATATTATGATTGTTTGATGATTATGAAACCCATTTCATTTTATTGGTTCTGATATGATAAATGATATAGGTTGTTATGGAAATAATCTGTTTGATTTCATTATGGGATGGGTTGGACCTATATATCCCTCTAATGCATTGGGAAAAGATTTATATCTCATGATATATACATAATGGAATATGTCAGTCAAGACTGTTATTAGTGTGAACAATGACTACTAAGAAGGTTGTGGTAGTGAACCATGACTACCAATAATGTAATAGGAATGAACCATGGATACCAATATAGTATGGAATGTGAACCCCTACTAACAGGTTTCCCTTGGAAGAAATTCCATAACTACCATGGGAATCATTATTATATGCATATGTGTCTCCCACAGTTCTACATTTTATTACTATGTTATGAATTTATGGATCATGATCATTTTTTCTAAATGATTCATGAACTAAAAACTTTTATGCCATGAATCATACATATGATCTTTTTATATGATGGGTATGATTTCTAGATGTTATTATTATGTTATTATACTCTAATGTTCTTATTATGCCAACATATCATACTTGTTTACCATTAATGAGAATTTGAACTCACCCTTTTCATATGTTTACTTTCACTAATATATAAAGAATGGTTTTATGCAGGTTTTCAAAAGGGAATGATCCTAGTGGGAATCATTTAAGATCTTCCACCATAATATACATTTGTGTTTTATGATTCTAAATACACAAAACTAATACATTATATAGGTTTTTATTTTTTTAATGTGGTTAGTATTCCACAATTGTGATGTAATGTCCATGTACTGAAAAATTGGGTTGTCATACTAGGTATAAAAGTAATGTTTTAGTCAACCATCAGTAACTAGGATAATAGAATATTAATGAAGTCCCTTAGTATATGCCTAATGATATGTTTATGTATAATGAAATAAGATGAAAATGTAATGTAATCTTGGTAAAGGAAAAGGTGATTGGTTTCCTAGAAATATATCCCTGTCTTGATACTAAAAGTAGATATGGATTTGGTTCAGATGTTCCAAGGATTAACAAATCCAAAAAGGCATATCATTCCCCACTCAGTTGTAACATAGTATATGTGAAATGGTCATTTTTTCACACCTAGTTAGACACTAATGGAGTTATATGCTTTGGAAAATCAAAATCTCATCCCAATCCATTATGAATGATTTGAATATAATTTGGCTATGAATGAAATTGGATAAAACTATGTTTTTATAGATTAATGAATTTTGAGTAATGATTTCGATATCTTCATGTGATTTTTTATGAATATGTGGTTTTTAATATAATAATAGTTTCTTACTATAGGCTTTCAGTTTATAGTCAATGGAAGGAACAAGAAGAATATTGATCACCGTTAAATGTGATAAAAAATTTGCGGACAAGAAGTAAAATGGGATAGTTAATAGAGTAATGGTTTTTGTGATCATTCCTAATAAGTTATCAGGAAACATCATTTATAGTGAGTACCTTAATCAACTCTCGAACTCACTATAGAATAGAAGGATGGAGATCATTGAGAGTTTCATTAATAGAGACCTTGGAAGAACAATCATTTGGTTTCCTTTCTATCAGCAATGTGAATATAATCTTCTAATAGAATGGATTAGAGGAAGAAAAATATGTTTTGACTATGGAAATGGAGGACACAAATCTGGTAACTACATAAGAAAAATGATGTTTTTTGTTGAAAAAAATCATATTAATATTGTCATCCCTCTGAAATCATCAGAGGATAAATGATTTTAGTGTGGAATAAAACATCAGTATGAAAATTGATGTCCTAAGTGGAAATCTCCTAAAGAGAATATAAAAGGAGGTATGATGAATTGAAACATTATTATTGATAGGGATAATTCATATGAAATTTGATTGGAAACATGTATTAATTAATAAGATGACGTATTATTTATATGGTTATGGATAAAGTCAAATATTTAAAGTTTTTATTTATTTGTATTCAGGATTTATTTTATATGTATGGTGAAATATTCAAATATTTTTATTTTTATGATATTATCATAGAAATTAAAATTTTATGTTAAATAATTCCAATAGATTGGAAAAGTAATTTAATGGAAATTTGACATTTTTACCAGGAAAGATAACCCTTACTATGTCCCTTATGTTAAGATAATGTGGTTTGGATAAAGATATGATGTAGATGAATAAGTAAATTATATGTTACATATATCCTTGGGACTGATTAATGATTTGTAGCAAAAAAAAATTATGCTATAATGCATGATGTATAACCCTTTTTGGGACTTAAGTAATCTTTCCAATAATCATTGGAATCAGAAACCTTTCATGTTTTCAATATGGATGTATAGTAATTCAGTTATTTAATAAGACTTAATATAATACATTATAAAGGTAGTTATATATTTGGAATTTCAAACCAAGAGCTACATTATGATATATGATAGATAAACTGTTAGTTGTTTTAATATACATCATTCTATATTTTTTTATTTTCTTTTATTTGAAGGATTATACGGGAAACCATTTATGAAATGGTTTATGTTAAACATTAGATGAGGTTTTACAGATTTATGTATGTTCTCTCCATTTGGGGATAAATTCCTATTTTATAACATTTTCTATGCTTTTTTATGATAGAGATAAATGGAATGAACTATTATTTTATTTATTGATCTGAATATCTGAAAAATCTTCAGGGATTACCATTCAACATCATTTTTTGGAATAAGTGATGAAGTGGGAATTGATCAAGGAATGACAAAGGGATGGGTTATCCTGAATCCAAGTAAGTATATATTCTCATAAAAATTATTCAACATTAGGGAAATGGTATTGATATAATATTTTGTGATGTTTTTTTCATTTCTGATGATATCAATGACCAATTTCATACATATCTACTTTATGTTTTTTTATTCTTAACTTTCTCTGGATCACCCACTTTCTGGTGATTGGATATCTTTATCAATATCTATGAGTATTTGTTCTTTTCATCTTGTCCCAAATATTTAACTATGTTCTCTTATTTAGAAAACACATTTTTATTTTCTTTGGGTAATAGATATTTTCTAACATTTCCTATTTAAAAATAATATTTTCATATTCATTTTTACGATGTGGGTTTCCATGGAATAAGCTTTCAAGTATTAAAATTCAGATTAATATATAACTTTCTAGGGAAAAGTAATTTTAAATATGGTATAATGTAACACCATGAGATTTCTTTAAATAATGTTTTTTCGAATTAATTTAATTTTTTTGATACATTCGAATTCATACAATACTGAATATAGATTTCGTTATTAGAAACAAATTGTGTTTAGTATGTGTTATATGAAACCCCTAGTCAAGGTTTCACTACATGGAACACTTATATTAGCTTATGGAATGGGAAACACTATTATTTTATTTTGTTAAAAACATGCCTGAATGGTCCGAAGGCCTTCATTTTTATTTTGTTATACACAATTTCGAGTTCTTCGAATAGCTTGGGATACACGCAAGAATGTGTTTTAATAAAATGCAGTGTATTATTAAAATATTATTATTTAAAATTATAATATATAAATGAACCATTAAATTATAATTTTAAAAAATTATTTATTAACTTATGAATATAAATGGTTTATATGATTTATTCATTTATTTTCTAATAATTAGAAACAATAATTTATATACTTTTTTATTATAAATAAAATAATATTTTGTTCTAAAGCCATTTTCACTTAAATATTTTAATTAATTAAAATTAATGAAGGATATTAATAAAATATATGTGTTATATATTCAATAAAATATTTTCTATATTCATCCAATATATTTTATATGCATCAGGTAAGAACAAACCCAATTTTATGTATTAAACCCTATATTTTTCAAAAGTGTAATTTTACCACCATTTAATAGAGAACCCATTTAAAATATACATTTTGAAACACATAGAATTTTTATATGAAAATATATAATACTTATTTGTTAAAGAGATATAAAAATTTACTTTTTATGAATTTTTTGTATTTTTATGTGAAACATTGTTTTTGGAAGAATAGTGAAAAATATTGCATTTTAGTTCAAAACCAAATTTTCATCTAAATTATTTATATAATAAAATTATATTATAAAAAAATTAATTTATAGTTAGTTAAATTTTACATCACTAAAATCAATTTAGGTCATTGGAATAAATTCCAAACATAAATTTGATATAAAATCATTTTAAACATTAAAACATTTCACTTTAGAAAACTGGTTTTTCAATCTGTTATTTGGATTAATTTAAAATATAATTATTCCAATTTTGTAAATTTAATTATGTAAAATTGATTTGATTATGGTAATTAAAATTTTAATTTAAGTCATTATAATTAATTTCTTTTTTATGAATAAAAAATTACTATGGTAATAAAAAATTAAAATGGTATAGGTTAAAAATGAAGCATTTTATTGTTAAAAAGGGTAAAGGCTTAAAATACCAAAAAAACAAAAACATTAAAGGGTTTTTAAGTTTTTATTAACCATATCCAACTTATAAAATATAAATTTCTATCTAAAGTCATTTAATTTAATTCCACTTTAAAATGCATTTCATTATATATAAAATATTAATTATTTAATCACTTTAACCGACCTCTCTACAAGTATAAAAACCACCCCACCACCCCATTTGGAGAAAATTTCTTTTAGATCATAAAATCTCATATCATACCTATATTACTCAATATACCAACATAAGAGTTCTTATAGACACACAAAAATAACAAATACAATGTCTAAAGTGTATCTCAAGGAGGTGATATTCAAGAAGAGATTTTCCCAATGTATGCCTCTTAATTTCATTTCTTTTCTAATTTCACCTCACACCCTTCATCCATAAATTCATAATAATTCCTGAATAATTTATATAATTTTTTTATTTTTATAATGGAATATATCATATCCATTTCATTTCTCATATCCTCTAATTCAATGAAATGGATTTATTGTCCAAGTTATGCTGGTTAATCACCTCTATGAATAATATTTTTCTTCTCTTTCCATTACCACTTTCATAGATGGCATCAAAAATATTTTTTGGGTTTAAAAATATTATAATAAAAATTTTATAACCTATTATTTTTTTTATATTGAACATATATTATGGATTTCAATATTGTTTATATACGATAACTTCTTTTCTGGACATATGGACTACCGCCTCCTCAAATCGATCTGATTCATTAACAATTCACATGGAAAGTATTAAATATTGTTTTAGTAAACATATATGATATTCATGACATATTAATTCTAATATAATTATATTATATATATATATTCATATTTCCATACATGTCATATACTTTTTCTGTTTTAAAAAGATAAGAAAATTAAAAGTGGGTTCTTACTTAAGTACAACCTACCATCTATATGAATGTTTTTTTCTATTTATCATTAATTATTATTATAAATAAATATATTTCGAATATATTTTATATTTATATAATTTTTTTATTAATTAAATAATTAAATCTTGAAAATAAACAATAACATGTCAAAATAATGTATGATTAAGAAATAAAATATCACCTGAACCATATCATAAACATTGATTTAATTATAAACATATAATAGAATTTATTAAGTAAATCATATATCTTATTATACATATTAATATGGTTATTTTATATATTAATAATAAAATTTTACACTATATACATGATTTTTTAATAATTATGAATAGAGTCACAAAAAAGGATATATAATTTTATATAACTTTTCATTTACGTGAGATACATGCATTATTAACCCCTTGTTTATTTTTTATGGTGTACACACTTCACATGAATTTATTAAATGAGTTTCATAAGTAAATTTATGGTTATTTACAAACCCATTTCATTATCTCTATTTCATGGGGTATTAAAGGTCATAGGTAAGAAAATGTGTAAAGTAGTTTTGTATCAATTTTCTTTTATTGAGACCCATGTTTATTTATGAACCAATATTCTTTTAGAAGTTTTATATATTTCCACTTGTCTTTTTATATGACGAATATTCTTGTTTTACTGATTTTTTAATATATTTCTATTGTTATTAGTTCATGGTTATTATGATAAAAATGATCCAATGTGGAAAGAGAAACATTAAAATGATTTAATATTATTTTATATTAGAAATGTTATTAAAAGATCTCTTAAACTCATTTCCAATGAAAAAGGATTATAAATAACTGTTTTATATTATAAAGTTTTTTTTTAAATATTCAATTATAAATTTTTAAGAATATTTTCAAAAAAGATGTTTTCAAAATTTATTTATGTCAGAAAAGAGTTTTTCCATGAAAAATGATTAATTTTACAATCACATTACTTTATGAGATTGTTTACACAACAATATTTACTAGGGTATATTTATCATCCATCTCAATGTTTATTAAAAAAATTTCCAGAATATGTTTACCATCAATCATACATTTTTAATTTTTTTACCAATGTTTATTTTTTAAATAAATATTTTGGATGTAATGTTTTTTTATTTTTCTAATAGCGGAATTTATTACATTTTAATAAAAAGTATGAGAATAATGTTTCTTTTCAACTATATTGAATGAATAGATTTTTACACTTTCATTATTCCTTAATACCTTTAATATCCCATTAGAAACATATAAGGTTATTCCCAAATAATTTTTTTTCTTAAATAATTGCATGAAATAAAAATTAGAGAAAATGTTATTAAATAAGAAAGGATATTTTCCTCAAGAATATTTTTCAAGAGATCTATCAAATTTATTTTCCATCTATGGTTATATTGTTTGATTTCAATTGTCTTTTAATAGGTATATGATTATTCTTTTCCAATATTTTTTTATATGAATGGTTATATTTAAGATGGAATTATATTTATGAAACCTAGTTATTTTATATGGGTTATGTTTTGATATCATGAAGTTTATGAAAATGATTTCATTCTATTGTTTTTATATAATTAATGATTTATGTTCTTGGAACACACATATGTATGATTTCATTATGATGTGGGTGGGACCTATATATCTTTTAAATACATTGGGCAAATATTTATATCTCATGATATAGACATATTGGACCTTTCCCACAATGATGGTTATGGGAGTGAACCACGACTACCAATATGATTATGGGAGTGAAACACGACTACCAAGATCGTTATCGAAGTAAACCATAGATACCATGATGGAATGGGAAGTGAACACATAATAAAAAATAGTCTTTTTAGATATTCCTTGACCATTACGCGACTTATTTTTATAATCTTATGTTTCATCCATATTTCCATGTTTTATACCAATATTATACTTTCCTAGTTCTGGTTCTTAATTTACTTATGAATCATTGAATATAAATACTTATTCTATGAACCATGTATATGATATTTTGTTATGAAAAGGTATGATATTAAGATGTTATGATAAATTTTTTATACTCTTATTATCTTATTATGATTACATATCTTTTTTGTTTACACTATATTAGAATCTGAGCTCATATTTTTCATATGTTTCATTTCCAAAGGTTATAAGGAATGTTTTTTTGTAGGATTATTAATGGGAAGGAAATTTTTAGTAAACCATCAAGATATTTTTCCAGAATACTCTTTTGGGTTCCTTGTTTCCATACGCCCCAAACTATTATAATCATTGGGAGTGTGTTTTTATAATATGTTAAGTATTCCAAAAGAGTGCTATAATATCCATGTATGAAAACCGTGTTTTTTTATACGTAGTATTTTAAATGGAAATTTAATCACATTATCTTATCTAATGTAATTCAATTTATTTAACTAGTATTTGAGAGATTTCGTTTATGATTTTATTCATTCCATTAAATTAATTTGTTTAAACCATATTAATGTGTGTCTGTTTACAAAATTCATGGAAATACTAGATATAATTTATAATGAATCTATATACATTATCATTGATAGAATGTAATTGCATATATGAATGTAGTATAATTTAACAATGTTGTTAATTATTTTTAATTAAATAAAAATACTACTCATAATAAAAAATTTATACTCATGTATAATAAAAAAAGGGAATAAAGAAAATAATTATAAAATTCATAAATTTAGAAATGTGATTAACTATTTTTTAAAAACTCACAAATAAAACAAAATATAAACACTTTTTAACTTATCCATGCATTACTAACATTATATAATATATTTAAACACTATATTAATTCAAAATATGTGAAATATCATATTATTCTTTATGTGGAACTTAGTTGAAATGTGTGATATTGTATAGAATATATAGAATTTATATTCAAATTATATTTTTACAAAAATTACATAGTATAATTATCACAAAATTAACATAATTTAAAACATGGTCCAATAAATTATTATATATAATTCTTTTATGGTTAAAATTATTTCTCAAATATTGCATTTAATTTTAAGGATTCAAGTTAAATAATTATGAAAAATTAAAAAATTTCTTTATTGACTACTTTATTTAATTGAATTATATTATAATTTAAAAATATTTTATAAATTACACATATAATTCTCAAATAAAAACATTATAACTAATGTATAATTCTTTCAATATAATTTTAAATATGTACTTTAGTATTAATGATTAATATTATGATATATTTATCTGATAAATGATTCATAACCATTTGATTTATTAATAAAAAAGATATTATTGATTAATATATAAACAAATCAATAAATATTGAAATATATCAAAATACCATTCTCTATAATTTATAAATAATTAATAAATTATAAAATTCAATAAATAATATAAAAATATAAAAAAATTTATAAATCATCTTCTTAAGTATCAACCAATTATAACCTATGATCTCTAATGAAAAGGTGTTCAAAACACTGTATTTATGTCAATATTTTACTATAAATGATAGTAGGGGTTGTGCGATATTGAACAGCCTGACATAATATTAAAATATTATGAGATAAGTCTATATGATATAAATATGCACTGATGACCACTTTCCAAATACAAGTATCAATGAATAATGATATTATGGACAATATTATAATAATTTGGCAAATCTATAACCTACAGAAGAGTGATACCACAAGGGAGCTAGCGATTTTTTAAAATATTACTACCATATAATATTAAAACTAGTTCAGAATGACTCATGTAGTATTAACTGCATGCACATAGTTTCTTCATAATAATAACATATATGTAACAATCAAATGATATGGTACTATATATATATTTAAACATGTTTATTGAATTTTTTAATATAAACAATACACAAATGAATATTTTTTCTAATGATAAGTGCCTACATTGTATTAAATAAATCTGAACATAAAAATCATTCATTACAATATCTAGTATGTACTATATATGATATGATTCGTTGTTTCCATCTCAGAAAATAGTATCAATCCATTACAGAGTATTGGAAAATTTACCAGGTGTTACCATAAGACATATTGAAAACCAAAGGAATAACACTAGATCACAACTTATGATATATTATTTCACATGTCCAGTCACAAAATAAACTCTCAATTATACTTTTTGATGGAAAAAAAAACAGGAATGATATACCCATTTTCATCTTTCTTACATTATTTTGATAATAAATGATCACAGTAAATCTATGATACCATTATAGGTTTACATAAGATTTTAAAACACTTGTAAAATATAGTGAAAATTAATTATAACCCCATAACACCAAGATACACCAATATTGAATAACCAAAACATTTTTATATAAAATTATTGAACTATAATGCATAACATAAACAAAAAATATATTGTAATCACTATCATCATCCCATATGACTAAAGAATAAATATCAGAGGAATCAAAATTGTGTTTCCCTTTCATTGTGTATCCATAGCATGGAACAAAAACATCCATCGCTTGTGAGGAATTATCCATAACATAAATACAAGTTACTATCCTAGGTGGTAATTGTAGGAGGAGAAAAGAACTCAGTATAAGGGGGATGAGCAAGAGTTGTAAAATATTGAGCACACAAGACATCCACAAGTTGTATTCCTTGTTTAATGGATTCAGAGACTATATATGAGCCTCTATGAATTTAATCATAGATAATATTTGAGTTTGTGGTTTCAAATCATTGTAACCAAATTCAAAATAATCATTCATCTTATGTATTGTTTCTATGATGATTTTTATCTTTTAAAATAGTTATTATTAATGATATATTATATTTTGACGATTATTCTATATTTAATTTAAAATATAATTGTATGTAAATCATAGAGTGTTAATTAATCATAAAATATAATACCCCTCACAAATAATTAATATGGTAATTTAAATGTATAAAATTATTTATTCAGATTATTTCAAGAAATTTATATTTTATGACATACAAATTTCAAAAATAGTACCATATTATATGGTGTTAAATCACTATGGGATATTCCCTACACCAAAAATGGGAGAATTATTGTAGGATAACTTATTAAAAAAATTTACCTTATATTCCTTTTTAAATATTCACTTATATATTGAATTGGATTCTCCCTCATTATCCTTGAAATCAATTTTAATCCATATACCTTAAGTGAGAAAGTAAACAAATAATGGACACATGGATTTGTTAATAAGGTCCACCATCGATATGGATAAATATGTCACCATTGGTTCATGGTTATTATAAAATTCACACAGCTTCCTTTTTATTCTCCATAAGATCTTGGGTAAGGTTTTGTTCTTGTACATGTGATAATGGAATCAACTAGGTACAATGAAAGCATCAACTTGATGATATTTTTTAATGATTTGGAATATAATTTATTACAAATAGATCAGAAATGGTGGTAGATGTCCCTCTTAAAAAATATAGTTATGATCTTATTCCTTAAACTATAATAATTACAAGATACACCGTGATCATTTTTGCCTTATATATCCCTCTCTTTTGCTGAAATCAATGGATTCCTCTTATACTCTTGAAGATTTGTGATACTGGATAGTGTAGTTTTGTCATATTTCTTCTTCAATATAGATAGAAATAAATAGAGAAAATGTTCGGGTATTTTTCTTCTTATTCTTTTATTAATAATGATAAACTCATGAAACATCATCGGAAATATTCTAACATTAAAAATATAGAATTTTCAAATGATATTAGTTATAAATTCTCTTCATCATTCAATAAAAAATCTTCCGTAAAATGTTTTCTTGTCGAACACTCTCTTTAAAATTAAATATCTTCCTTTCATATTCTCCTAAATTCATTGAAAAATATTTTTATATTCATAATATAGAAACAATCATTATTATTCATATGTGAGATCCACATTATTCAAACAAGAAAATATTTCTGTTTCAATCACATTTAAGATAATTCAATGTATTAACTTTTACCACTCTAAGAAATGTGTGATTATTTTATTTTCAAAACATTATAAAATCCACATAATTTAAATAATTTGAAATCCTATTCCAGTAGTGCATGACCTCACACATCATGACCAGTAAATTTTCCTTTTATCAAAGAGATTCTAATATTTCACAACATAAATCCAAATTTATCAGAATGATTTTGATATTTTTTCCATGAATCTCAATACTAAATTATCATCTGATTTCATTTGTTTCATCATAGTGATACCACACCACAAGTTTTACGGTTCATTATCAATTATTATTATAAGGGTATATAATTTTTATGGGTTTTACACTACATATTTCAGTCCACACTCATTCCATAATGATGATGATCTATATAGTTTTAAAAATTATCCTTATAAAAATCCAAATCAACTTTTTATTTTAAAGTTTATATTTTTGAATTTGATCCTTACGATATTGATAATTTTGAATATGGTAGGGGATCTGTAAAAAATTTCATAAACCTTATATATTTGACATTCCATTTATAATTATTTAGACGAATCTTATGTTATTATAAAATGTATCTTATAAAATTATAGATCAAAATTATGGTGAGAAAAATCATCCTTTTAAGCACTAAGTCATCTATTAATGTTTGAAAATAATCATAGACTTTATATTAAGTGGTGGGATAGGGACTGAGGCCACAAATACCAATGAGGTGCTGGAATTGATGCTCTATTCTCATGATATTAACATTGTACTATGGTTCCAAATTACTGTGATGTGAAATGGAATCAAATGGATAATTAAATCCCATTTTGTATATTATGAAATCCATACATGATATTGTTCATAATCTTACATGGGATGAAGAAAATATTGAGATTGTGGGTGTCCACAAGTACCCAGGGGTAATAAGTGGTTATTTAATAAATAATGAAATTCTATAACTATTTACATTATGAATTATGTCTTTATATTTATACAACAACATACACACTTATTGACTAGATATTTTTCTGGAAACATTTTGTGGTGACCTATTGAGTTATACACAAACCCTGCCTAGGATGCTTGATTGGTACATAAATATATTTTATGCTTTCATGAAATTATGAGGGTAAAATCCCTACGTTAGATGGATGAGTCAAGATGTCGCAAGGAAGATGGAACCTGACTTGGTATCGGGACCCAGTTGGGTGTTTTCAGTGCTTTAATTTTGGATTCTTAGTTTTTTAATGTTGAAACTTTTTATTTCATGACATATCCACTATTTTGGTTTGGATATTGATGTTGGTCGGAGTGGATACTCAAGAGGGGGGTGAATTGAGTTCCAATTTAAAATTTCTGCTAAAAACAATATCTATTAAAATCCGCCAATTTCAAAAACAGATTAAACTGTAGTGAATTTATACAGATTATAAAGGTTCACTTAGTTTCTCAAATATTGATTAGTTCTCAGTTAACTTAATCTTATGATTAATTTAACTTTTGAAACTAACTTACTGGTTTACAATAAATATAAACACTTGCGAGTTTAACTATCAAAGTAGCCTTGAAAATAAATTATATTTCAAAGTAATAGCAGCGGAATATGAAATAGATAAGTATTGTATGGATATAAACTTTAACTAAAAACACAGAGGAGTTAACCAAGAGGTTCAGTCTCAAGCCGAGACTTAGTCCTCTCAAAAGTTTTATATAAGGATGATCCACACCCTGGATCGGGGTTCAACAGTTTACAACTGTCCCGGTCCAAGACCTCTACCACAGTTATTCGTGGGAACAAACACAACAGCAACCAGCTGTTCAGCTCACACGACCTCTACCACTGTCCCAGTGGGAAACAAATATATAAGAGTGTTGAGTGAGGATTTACAAAATCCTCCAGTTAAAGCACAGGACACAATGTGTGTGTTAAATACAGCAGATAACACACACTTCTCAATATGTAAAAAGATAAATCACAGAGAAAATATTTAGAGTGTAGAAATGGCTCTAGTGATCTTCGTGCAACTCTCGACTCCTTTTGTTTATTAGAATTCGTTCTGAGTCTTCTTCTGGTTTCTATCTGGAAAACAGAGTATCATCTGTTTCCTTGACTTCCAGGTTCAGCTTGCTTATCGGCTCAGAGAATGAAGAGATTTGTGTAGTTCTTCTTTAGCATAAATTGCTCGACGTATGCTCTATGTTCTGGAGGCTGGTAGTAGTAGTCTCGTGAGTGCCAGTTCTCCAGTTGTTCTTTTTTCACGTTTTGAGCTTGATCGCCAGCGTATGTTCTGTGCTCTTTTCTGCATCCTTCTTTTAAAGCACGAGCTTAGGCAAAAGATATGATTCCCTTTTTTCAAGTATGAGGTACAATTTCCTGAAAACCAGCAACACATATTAAATAAATGTCAGTGCATTAAAATATACCTAATGTGACCGTTGGTTAGATTAAATAATAATAATGAAATTTAAAGCATGTCGGGGTTCTGTCTCTGAACGGTTGCTCATGATAACGGTAGACTTTGTCATGGTAGGTCTGAGTATCGGTAGGCATCTGTAATGGTAGAATTGTCTGTCGGTAGACTTGATGTATCGGTAGCGGTAGACTTGTAACAGTAGCGGTGGACTTGTAATAGTAGCGGTGGCTCTGCCTTTACCAGTAGCGGTAACTCTTTATCGGTATCTGTGGATCTACCTTTACCAGTAGTGGTAACTCTTTATCGGTAGCTGTGGCTCTGCCTTTTAACGGTAGCGGTAACTCTTTATCGGTAGCTGTGGCTCTGCCTTGTAATGGTAGCGGTAACTCTTTATCGGTAGCTGTGGCTCTGCCTTGTAACGGTAGCGGTATCCCTCTATCGGTAGACTTTGCATAACGGTGAACTTCAGCATATCAGTAGCTGTCAGCTTTGCTGTAACGATAACTGTCTACATCGATGCAGCGGTAGACTTTGAGTATCAGTAGACTTTGAGTAGCGGTGAACTTTGTATTGGTATCTCTTATTCGATATCAGTAGCTTTAAGTCATAACGGTAGATACTATCTATAACGGTAGCTATAAACTTTTTAAGCATTTTCTTGGCAGAATGAGTTAAGTCACAGTAAACATATATCCGATAATGAAAAATCAAGATATAAATAAGGAATGGTTGATATTATCAAAACATAATAAAGAAACTTAATTCCATAGGGTTCAACAATCTCCCCCTTTTTGATAATCACAACTTATGCCAAGAAAGAAAAAAATATCAAATTATGATATCAACAGTATAGTATCAGGAAAATCAAAATCAAAAAAAAAAAAAGAAATAAAAAATATATATCAGAGGAGAAAAAAATGAACAACAGTCTCTTTTGGTTTTCCATGAATTTCTCCCCCTTTGTGATTAACAAAAATATACATTTGGGAAAATCAGAAAAGTACAAAAATACAATGAATCCCATCAAAAAAAATAGAAGCACTCAATCATCCTCTCGGACAGGTGTCTTTCCCTTGGGATCAGTAGAGGGTGCAGAGGTAGAGTCAGTAGGCTTGGGAATTCCGGAAAGAACTATTGGTGGATCAGCAACTGATACAGCACCAGATCTGTAATCTGTCTCTTTCTGAGGGATCAAAGGTGTCAAGCTCCTGATGGCTTGAACTGGAGTCAGTTGAGGAGTACTCTCAGAGGCAGATGGTGGAAGGGCAGGTGGTACAATAACCGGTCGAGCATCCACATGTAGGAAAGGCATCAAGAGATTCCTGAAATCCATGATGATGCTTCCACCTCGCTCCATAGCAGAGACAAAATCATTTCGGTTCTCAATAAACTTATCTAAAGCAGGAGTAAGCTCCCGGAGCTTACTAACCTGTTCTCTGAAGTCTTGGGTAACTGGAGTTAACTTCATATTCTCAATCAAAATCTTGAAATGGTTTGTCATTTGGTGCTTGGTATAAACTTTGTCAAAATAAGCATCCACCTTATTTTTGATTGCCTCTTGAGAAGCAGTAGCTGCCCGCAGGTGATCACGAACAAAACTACTAACTTCCCTAGTGGTAGAAAGAATCTGAGTATCTGATGCACCACGAGGACTGGCCTTAGCCAATTCTTCCTGAAGAATAGTGCGGATCTGGTCAAGGTTCAAACTTGTGTTGGATGAGGGAAGAGGTTTCATTGATAGGGCCACTGTTTCCTTGAAAGAGTGAGTCAAACTACTAACCATCTTCTGTACAAGTTCATCCTGACTGTTCAGATGTTCTTTAACTGGCTTCATAAAAGCCTCAAAAACATCCACAAACTGTTTGACCACTTCTTTGATATAGAGAATGTCAGTGTGCACTTGGGTTTGAGAACTGTTTAAAGCAGTCAAGGAGGCAATTGATTGTCTAAGAGCAATTACATCTCATGTCCAACCCTCAATCTGAGTGTGGCACACCATAAGTTTGTCCACTATTTGTTCCACAGGACTGGATATACTAAATCCAATGGATAACCCAAGGGATTTCTCGACATCTTTTATCTCTTCAAACATATTTTTCTTCATATCTCCCAATGATTCTCTTATTACTTCTATCAATTCAGCTTTTAAAGACTTAAGGTCATCTTTTGTTGCCACATTGTCATTTATAGTGGGTAAGGTAACTGGTTCCCTTTGGGCTTGGTCTTCCTCATCAGAATCACCATAAGATAGTCCAAGAATCATATATCCGGGAGCTGATTTCCAACCTTCAATGTCATATGATACTGATACTGAGCTGAGATTCTCTCCTTCTCTTGGAACATTCTCCTGAGGTATCTCTTCCAACTCTTCTCCCTGAGGTAATTCTTCAATTTTCTCCACAATTTCAGCAGATTTAGTAGCCATTAGTTCTAAGTCATTAATGACTCTCTCATCAACAGGTGATGCTGCTATATCTTCATGATCAGGCACTATCCTGATTGTACTGACTATTAGGGGACTCAAACTGAGCTCTCTTTCAGCATTTTTCTCATCATCGACTTCATCATCAGCCTCCTGTTCTCTATGATTGGATTCGGTTGTCTCATCCACCTCAGAGGTGTCCTTGACAACATATTGGCATGATTCTTCTCCTCCTTCTGTAGTCTCTGAATCATTTTCCTTCAAGACAATTTCTCTCTTTGGTAGTGCTTTTGGAGGGCTAGCTGCTCCATAAGAAATAACTTGATGCATAGGACTAGGGGGTAAGTCTGGATCCCCTCCTTCCTCAACTGAAGTCTCTTCCTCCTCAGCTTCATCATCACTGTAAACTGGTTCTGGCTCATCTAGTCCAAGACCAGAATCTCTAACATCTTTTGGTCTGGATGGATGATTCTCAGGAGTGAATTTCTCATAAATATTTCCATCATCATTTACCCATGATTTATTCCAAGGATTCTAGCTGACTTTCATGTATTTACAAATAGTTCTTGTAATACAGAAGTTATCCTTAACCACTACCAGCTCATCCTGAGGTCCAGCTATCTCCTTCACTTTCAGCATCACAGAAATTAGTTTGGAGAAAAACAGGGCATTTGATTTTGACTTTGGTCTAGTCATCTGTTCTACATGAACCATAATCAATCTACATAGATTTATTTTCACACTGTGCTTCAGAAAATGTAACAAATATATGTCTTGGAATCTTAAAGTGGCAAAGTCTCCTCTTCTCGGACTAACAACATGCTGAATAAATTTAAATAACAGCTTATCTTCTCCTTCCATCTCTGCAGCAATCACCTTTCTAGGGGTCCCATTCCCTGTGAGTTTCAGCAAAGCGTCTTCATATTGAAATACATCATTGGTCGAAGGTACAGACTTGGAATAAAAATTAAAATCACCCTCATGTGGAACTCTTAGGTTCTCAGCCCATTCTCCTGAAGTAAACGATACTTCCTGACCATTCACATAAGAAACCATTCTGCTTTCTTCTTCAGACTTTTCAAAACGAACGAATTTTTAGAACTGTTTCACCAATCCTGGATAGTAAGGTCTTTTGTTGTTCGCGAAGCATTCTAGCCAACCTTGTTCTTTTAACACTCTAAGAACCAGCGACTTGCTTTCCATAACCCATTCTGCACACACCTCTTTTTCAACAACTATCTCGCGCTTCGATAGGTGTGGATTTACCGATCTTCTCTGAGCTAAACTTCCCTTGCCACTTCCACTGGCATCAGTACTAGCTACTTTTTGTCTCTTTGGTGCCGGCTCTTCACTTCCATCAGTCGTCTGAGGTCTCTTGACTCGGGCCATTACGGATTTGAGGCTAGGGTTCTGAAGGTCGAGAGGTTTAGGTTTAGGAGAGTTCGAGCAGACAAATTCGCGATGAGATTGAGTGAGTCTAGTTCGAGTTTTAATATCATTTAGGATTCATAAATCACATAAATCATAAAATAAAATAAAACGGTTCGATGTCTCGGCTTTAAAAAAAGTGCAAATGTGCTGGTAAAGTTCTCTAATGGTGATGTTTCTCTAACGGTGAGGTTTCTCTAATGGTTAGGATTCTCTAACTGTGAGTTTTCTCTAACGGTGAGGTTTTTCTAACGGTGAGGTTTCTCTAACAGTGAGGTTTCTCTAACAGTGAGGTTTCTCTAACGGTGAGGTTTCTCTAACGGTGAGGTTTCTCTAACGGTGAGGTTTCTCTAACGGTGAGGTTTCTCTAACGGTGAGGTTTCTCTAACAGTGAGGTTTCTCTAACGGTGAGGTTTCTCTAACAGTGAGGTTTCTCTAACGGTGAGGTTTCTCTAACGGTGAGGTTTCTCTAACGGTGAGGTTTCTCTAATAGTGAGGTTTCTCTAACGGTGAGGTTTCTCTATGCTATAGTTAATCATACCTAACTCATGTTTGATGTAATTTAATCTCTCAGAATTCAACGGCTTTGTAAAAATATCAGCTAATTGATGTTCAGTGCAAATGAATTCAAGAGTGATATCACCCTTTTGATAGTGATCCCTCAAAAAGTGATGTCTCACATCAATATGCTTTATCCTAGCATGAGATACCGGATTTTTGGAAATGTTAATAGCACTTGTATTGTCACACTTTATAGAGACATGTTTGAATTGATATCCATAGTCTAGTAAAGTGTGTTTCATCCAAAAGATTTGTGCACAACAACTACCAGCAGCTATATACTTAGCTTCGACAGTAGATAATGCAACAGAATTCTGCTTCTTACTACACCAAGATACTAGCGATTTGCCTAAGATGTGACATGTTCCAGAGGTGCTTTTTCTGTCTAACTTACAACCAGTAAAATCAGCATCAGAATAACTCAATAAATCAAATGATTGTATTTTTGGATAAAATAGTCCTAAATTTGGAGTGTGTTTTAGATATTTGAAAATTCTTTTAACAGCAGTCAAATGAGACTCCTTTGGGTTTGCTTGAAATCGAGCACACATGCATACACTGAACATGATGTCGGGTCTACTGGCAGTAAGGTACAGTAGACTTCCTATCATACCTCTGTAGTTGGTTTGATTTACTGGTTCTCCAGTTTCACCACTATCCAACTTACAGGTGGTACTCATAGGTGTATCACTACCTTTACAATTATCCAATGAAAAACGTTTTAGAAGATCTTTAATATATTTACTTTGATTCAAAATAATACCATTTTTGTTTTGAAAGATCTGAAATCCAAGGAAAAATTTGAGTTCTCCCATTAAGCTCATTTCAAACTCGTTTTGCATTATTTTTGAAAAATCAATACATAAAGAATTTTTAGAAGATCCAAATATAATATCATCTACATAGATCTGTACTATTAAAACATTTTTAGAAATCCATTTAATGAAAAGAGTAGGATCAGCTATTCCTTTAGTAAATCCTTTTGAAATAAGAAAAGAGTTGAGCCTATCATACCAAGCTCTTGGAGCTTGCTTTAAACCATAAAAAGCTTTAGATAGTTTGAAAACATGATTGCAAAAATGGGGATTTGTAAAACCAAGAGGTTGTTCAAAAAATATATCCTCATTTATATATCCATTCCGAAAAGCGCTTTTAACATCCATTTGATAGAGTGTGAAATTCAGATGAGCAGCATAAGCAAGTAATATCCTAATGGCCTCTAATCTAGCTACGGGTGCAAAAGTTTCCTCATAGTCTATTCCTTCCTCTTGACTATAGCCTTGTGCAACTAGCCTAGCCTTGTTTCTAATGATAATTCCAGATTCATCAACTTTGTTCCTAAACACCCATTTAGTTCCTATGGTTGGAGTGTCCTTAGGTCTTTCCACTAATTCCCAAACTTTGTTTCTTTCAAACTGATTTAGTTCTTCTTGCATAGCCATTACCCAGAATTCATCATTGATAGCATCATTGATATCTTTGGGTTCAAGTTGTGAGAGAAAAGCTTGATATTCAACCAGATTTCTTAGAGAAGCTCTAGTTTGTGTTCCTCTATTTAAATCACCCACAACAGCATCAAGAGGATGATTCTTGAGAGTTCTAACACCTCTATAAGGAGTTGAACTGGCTTCTTCAGAGCTGTCTACAAGTCTGGAATTGGTATGAGCTGATTCTGGAAAGTTTCGAGAACTGGATTCTTTTACAGGGGATTCAGTATTCTTATCATTTAGGTCCAGATTTGACAAATCTTCCTCAAGATCATCAAGGTAGGATTTAGGCTCATGTGGATCAGTCTCATCGAATTTGACATGAACTGATTCTTCCACACATTTGGTTCTTTTATTGAAAACTCTATAGGCTTTACTAGAGATAGAGTAACCTAGGAAAATTCCTTCATCACTCTTGGATGCAAATTTGTCAAGATTGTCTTTAGTGTTAAGGATAAAGACTTTGCAACCAAAAACTTTGAAGTAATTAACCTTAGGCTTCCTATTATTCCAAAGTTCATAAGGGGTCCTTTTTAGAATAGGTCTAATTAAAACTCTATTAATGACATAGCAAGCTGTATTTACAGCTTCAGCCCAAAAATAAATACGTAAGTCATACTCATTATGCATAGTCCTTGAAATTTCTTGAAGGGTTCTATTTCTTCTTTCCACTACACCATTCTGTTGGGGTGTTCTAGGAGCAGAAAAGTTGTGATTATAGCCATTGTGTGAGCAGTAGGATTCAAATTCATGATTCTCAAACTCATGCCCATGATCACTCCTCAGGGTCTTAATTTTGAGTCCACTAAGATTTTCTACAGTCTTGGAATATTTAACAAAGTAGGAACATGCTTCACTTTTGTGAGCTAGAAAGTATACCCAAGTGTATCTAGAAAAATCATCTACAAGAACATAAACATAGTGCTTCCCATTTAAACTTGAAATTCTTGAAGGTCCAAACAAATCCATGTGAACCAATTCAAGTGGTTTAGAAGTTGAAACTTCTTTCTTTGGTTTAAAATAAATTTTGTGTTGTTTTCCCTTTTGACAGGGATTGCACACTTTATCATTTGGGAATTCTAATTTGGGTAGGTCTATAACTAAGCATTTCTTAGAAAGTTTCATAAGTGAGTGAACATTATAGTGTCCTAGTCTCATATGCCACAACCAAGACTCTTTATAGAAAGCATTTAAGCAGGAAACATTTTGTTTGTCCAAGGAATTTAGATCAATAGCATATAAATTCTCATTTCTAGATGCAGTGAAAACTAAGTCATGTTTTGAATTAAAAACATTGCATGAATTATTTTCAAATTTAACATTAAAACCATCATCACACAACTGAGATATACTAAGTATGTTATACTTTAATCCGTCAACAAAAAGTACTTTAGAAATCAAAATTGTATCAGGGTTACCAATCTGGCCTAAGCCGATGATTTTTCCTTTTGCATTGTCACCAAAGGTGACATGCCCACCATCAACCTTAATCAGACTCTTGAAGTAAGAATAGTCTCCTGTCATATGTCTTGAACATCCACTGTCCAAATACCATAGAGTGTTACAGATTCTCTTTAAACAATTTCCCTGCAAAACAGATTAGACATAGGATAATTTTGGTACCCAGATCTTTTTGGGTCCAGAAAGGTTAGCTAATAAAACTTTGGGAACCCATATTTTCTTTATAGTTTTTCTAAGACCAGAAAGCATATTTTGAGACAAAAATACTTTGTTGGGTCCTTTAGAAAACTGTTTTGTATAAGATGGTCCTGAACTAGAACTAGCAGAAAACTGTCCAGATTTTGGGACAAATTTGGTTTTGCTTACTTGTCTCTGTCCAGGCTGATATCCTAGACCAGTTGTATATTTGGGAGCAATATGTTTTTCTAGCAGTTTTGTCAAGGTATCCCTACCAGCAGTGAACTTTTCAATATCTTATCTTAATTGTTCATTTGATAATTTAAGTTGAGTGTTCTCTTTCAATAGTTGAGCATACTTATCTTTTTCCACACTTAAACCTGTTTCAATATTACTAGTCAAAGCATGTTGTTTCTTCAAAGATTTATATTTATTCTTTAGTTCATTGCAAGTATCTTCCAGCATATTGCAATATTCAAACAGTTCATCTTTAGACATATTTTCCTCATTGTCTGAATCATGGTCATTTCCAGAATAAAAATTGTTTAAAGCTGGTGAAATAGGTACCTCAGATGTGTTAGTCATGAAACACATATTAGCATGATTTCATTCAGATTCACTAGCTTCTGATTCACTTGTGCTGTCCTCCGAAGCACTCCAGGTTGCTTTCATAGCTTTCTTGTACCTATTGTCCTTATAGTCATATTTTTTCTTGAATTTTAACTTAGGACAGTCGGCTTTGATGTGTCCTTTCCTCTTGTATTCATAGCATACTATATCATCTTCTTTATCCGACTTCTTCCACTTGCCTTGTTGATTGAACATACCTTTGTAGCTAGGTTTTCTGAAAAACTTTTTCTTCCTATAGAAATTCTTGAATCTCCTGGCTATTTGAGCCATTTCTTCATCACTATCAGAATCTGAATCTTCACTAGACGAGCTTTCAGTAGGCACATGTACTTTCTCCTTGTCTTTACTCTTTGATGCAGTAGTCTTAAATGCCACGGATTTCTTCTTGGGTTCATCATCTTCTTCTCTGTTCACCTTCAATTCTTCTTCATACATCATTAGTTTACCAATTAACTCCTTGACAGGCAGTGTTCCAATGTCACAGGATTCTCTGATTGAGACAGACGTGCCTCTCCATCTATCTGGCAAACATCTCAGTATTCTCATGATTTGTTCCATTGCTGGAACACCCTTTCAAAGTGATCTCATTATGTTGACTATCTCATTAAACCTGAGATACATGTCAGAAATGGGTTCATCAGCTTTCATTTTAAAGTTATCATATTTAATAGTATAAGTATTTAACCGCATTTCCTTAACATTAGTTGTTCCTTCACAAGAAACAGCCAAGGTATCCCAAATATCAAAAGCAGTTTTGCAGGAAGAAATTCTATTGAATTCCTCATCTCCTAAAGCACAGTAGAGGGCATTTATGGATTTACAATTATTATTGTAAGCAACCTTAGTAGGTTCATCCCATGTTATTCTTTCAGTTTCTGGAATTTTGTATTGAGATTCTATAGCAGTCCATATATCAAAACCCATACTTTCTAAATGGATTTTCATTTTAAGTTTCCACTTAGCATAGTTATTTCCATTGAAGAAAGGTGGCCGGTTAGTAGCATAACCCTCAAGTCTATTATCCATTATAAACAAAATTTAAAGTGATAAAAATTTAGAAATAACAGAAATTTTAAGAACTTTAAAATACAACTAAAATCACAGTTAAAAAGCAGAGTAATATAGAAAATATTTTTTTCCTTTTTTTTCCTTTGATACCAAATGTTGGTCGGAGTGGATACTCAAGAGGGGGGTGAATTGAGTTCCAATTTAAAATTTATGCTAAAAACACTTTCTATTAAAATCCCCCAATTTCAAAAACAGATTAAACTGTAGTGAATTTATACAGATTATAAAGGTTCACTTAGTTTCTCAAAGATTGATTAGTTCTCAGTTAACTTAATCTTATGATTAATTTAACTTTTGAAACTAACTTACTAGTTTACAATAAATATAAACACTTGTGAGTTTAACTATCAAAGTAGCCTTGAAAATAAATTTTATTTCAAATTAATAGCAGCGGAATATGTAATAGATAAGTATTGTATGGATATAAATTTTAACTAAAAACACAGAGGAGTTAACCAAGAGGTTCAGTCTCAAGTCGAGACTTAGTCCTCTCAAAAGTTTTATATAAGGATGATCCACACCCTGGATCGGGGTTCAACAGTTTACAACTGTCCAGGTCCAAGACCTCTACCATAGTTATTCGTGGGAACAAACACAACAGCAACCAGCTGTTCAGGTCACACGACCTCTACCACTGTCCCAGTGGGAAAACAAATATGTAAGAGTGTTGAGTGAGGATTTACAAATCCTCCAGTTAAAGCACAGGAGACAGTGTGTGTGTTAAATATAGCAGATAACACACACTGCTCAGTATGTAAAAAGATAAATCACAAAGAAAATATTTAGAGTGTAGAAATGGCTCTAGTGATCATCGTGCAGCTCTCGACTCCTTTTGTTGATTAGAATTCGTTCTGAGTCTTCTTCTGGTTTCTGTCTGGAAAACAGAGTATCATCTGTTTCCTTGACTTCCAGGTTCATCTTGCTTATCGACTCAGAGAATGAAGATATTTGTGTAGTTCTTCTTTTGCATAAATTGCTAGACGTATGCTCTATGTTCTGGAGGCTGGTAGTAGTAGTCTCGTGAGTGCCAGTTCTCCAGTTGTTCTTTTTGCACGTTTTGAGATTGATCGCCAGCGTATGTTCTGTGCTCTTTTCTACATCCTTCTTTTAAAGCACGAGCATTGGAAAAAGATATAATTCCCTTTTTTCAAGTATGAGGTACGGTTTCCTGAAAACCAGCAACACATATTAAATAAATGTCAGTGCATTAAAATATACCTAATGTGACCGTTGGTTAGATTAAATAATAATAAAGAAATTTAAAGCATGTCGGGGTTCTGTCTCTAAACGGTTGCTCATGATAATGGTAGACTTTGTCATGGTAGGTCTGAGTATCGGTAGGCATCTGTAACAGTAGACTTGTCTATCGGTAGACTTGATGTATCGGTAGCGGTGGACTTGTAACAGTAGCGGTGGACTTGTAACAGTAGTGGTGGCTCTGCCTTTACCAGTATCGGTAACTCTTTATCAGTAGCTGTGGATCTGCCTTTACCAATAGCGGTAACGCTTTATCGGTAGTTGTGGCTCTGCCTTGTAACGGTAGCGGTAACTCTTTATCGGTAGCTGTGGCTCTGCCTTGTAACGGTAGCGGTAACTCTTTATCGGTAGCTGTGGCTCTGCCTTGTAACGGTAGCGGTAACTCTTTATCGGTAGCTGTGGCTCTGCCTTGTAACGGTAGCGGTAGCTCTCTATCGGTAGACTTTGCATAACGGTGAACTTCAGCATATCGGTAGCTGTCAGCTTTGCGGTAACGATAACCGTCTACTTCGATGCAGCGGTAGACTTTGAGTATCGGTAGACTTTGAGTAGTGGTGAACTTCGTATCGGTAGCTCTTATTCGATATCAGTAGCTTTAAGTCATAACGGTAGCTACTATATGTAACGGTAGCTATAAACTGTTTATGCATTTTCTTGGCAGAATGAGTTAAGTCACAGTAAACATATATCCGATAATGCAAAATCAAGATATAAATAAGGAATGGTTGGGATTATCAAAACATAATAAAGAAACTTAATTCCAGAGGGTTCAACAATTGAATAATTTTTTGGTTCAGCATATCATATAGTTTTGTTCAAGTTAATGTATTATGTTTTTTTTTTCATTTTAATATGGTATATTTATATTCATTATCATGCTACATGACAAAGAGGGAATATTCTCCCCATGATTTATATGAGACCCTTGCTACTAGTCAGCAACCTCTAGCATATGGGGACGTTCACATGAGGTCATGTAACTAACCGGCTCCAGGCATCGATGTGACACCCAGGTCAATACAAAAAAAATTGGTATTACATGAGTTTTATTTTATTTTCTTCTTTCATTCTTTTTGGTAAATGTATAAATGATACTAGGATGATTTTTTCCTTGGATAGAAGCTACTGCATTGGAGTTGCTAACCCATGTATGGGGGAAAACCCATGTACCCAGGGTATGAATATTTGTTATCAATGTGTGTTGTTACAATTTAATGTTATTTCACATCTATTGATTCACTTATTGTGTGATGTAATTTATTTCTTTGTTTTCTATTATTTAACTCGTGTCTAAGTGGAAAATTTCATTTTATTATTCATTCATAATTCTATGTACATATTATTTTTTGTGACAAACATCTTTTTAGGCACACATGGTAAAAAAAGTATTTGGTTTTCCATTTAAATTAAAATGTTATCCCTAGTTTGTGTAATTGAACAGGAAATGGTTCCTGATATGGAATTGAAAATTGTAAAATAATAAAGAACGTGGAAAATGGATTATTAATGAGACTCAAATAATGATAATGAATTAATACATTTTAACCATTACCTACTTATGGGATGGTTATTGGTAATGATATGACCTCAGTTTTTACCTTGTAGTTGGGTTTGTGGGAGTGACATGTTATGAATTAAATTGAATCCATGTTAAATGAATCTGTTATAGTTTTTAACATATTCTAATATGTGTGGTTATAATTATAATGTTATTACTCTATGATGATGTTTTCTAATAGAACAATAGGAGGATATTACTGGAAATGTTCCACCCAGAGTGAACATGAGGAACTGATAGTGTCGGGTGAAATAGAGAGAGGGAAATTCAGTGAGAAAATTTCATGAATTATTTAGTTTATAAATAGATACCTGTATGTTGTTGTTAAGAGTCTGTCTAACCCCTCACATGTGAATTTCAATTGTAGAACCCTATGACTATCACTGGAGGGTGGGAATGAGAAACATGATTACTAGTTTAAATAAATATAGACTATACTAGACCATTTATAACCCCCTACTAAGAATAAGGTAATGTTGGATGTTTATAGGTTATGAGGATTACTGAAGTGATGGTTCAATTTTTAAGCTCAGACAAGGCATTTAAATGGCATGGCCTGGAAGGAATTTTTTAGAGATGATCCTGCAGCACTTTTATATAGAGTCACTGAGATAGGAGAGGGCAGCTGAGTTCATGTTTTTCGTTTATGGGAATATGAATATGATAGACTATGCCAGTAGATTTATTAACATAAATTAATTTTAAATAGTGATATCAGGGTAAGATACAACTATGGTATGGCCATTATAGAAGAGGCTTGAATGTGATCTTAAGTCCCAAGTTAATAACATTCAGCTGAAAAGGATTTTATAAATGGTGTATCAAGCTCTCATATCTGACTGGATCCTAAATTAATATCACAGAGGACTACTAGTCCTTATTTGATGATCAAAATGTATGTCTTCCGAGTCTCTGAAGCTTTATTATAAGAATGTGAACAAGATCTTTGGAAATAATAGTGTCGATAGGAGGATTTGTTTCTCATGATCCTACCCGAGTTCATTTACACCTATGTGGTGTTCTGGTTCACATTCATAGTCATTGTCCCTGACTACCAATCTTATGTAGGTCTTAAATCTGGATGGTACATCTGGAGTAGTTCAAAAGGAACCCATGATGTATTTGTAGTGATAGGGATGCTATATACAATCAGATTATGGGAAATGGGAAGTTCCACACCGTTTCAATGTGGTATGTATGGTTTTTCTGGTCAATCTGGTAGAGGTGGTGGATTTAGAAATTATATAATAAATAACATAAATCCATTTAGTTTCCATCTTAGGGGGCTCAAAATGTATCATAGGTGAGAGGGGTAATTCAGTTTCTTGTCATTCAACGTACATTGAGGGATAGAAAAGAGTGACCATTGACGTTTAGAGGTATTATTCTTATTTCCTATATTTTATCTAGTGACTTATTTGAAAATGGTTCATATCATTCATTTATATCTTCCCATCATGTGAATGGTTTTATCCTTGAGGTGGAGTTTATGAGTGGGGTGATAATGATAGATACACCTTTTGAAGTGTGGTCGAGAGATATTTGTTTGTGTAAAGTATGTTCTCTCAAAGATGGGGAGTATCATTACCTTTGGGATCATTATAATTCTTAATGAATTCAGAAATGAATTAATTATCATTATGGAATGGTTAGTAGAATACAAATCTCACATATATTGTTACCATATGCGTGTGAAGTTTAGGTATCATGTGGGTGACAAATATAATCACATGGGAGAGTTTGATATTTAGAAAGTCATTGCAAGGAAAATTCATTAGAGACTGGTAGAGCATACCACAGAGGATGAAAATATCTTGCTAGATTATGGGTGTGTAAATATTTTTGTCTTTATATCCATTGTGGATGGGTTCCGATATGTGTTTCTGGATGACTTCTTTGGACTTACACCTGATAGGGACGTGCAGTGCATAATTGATCTCATTCCTATAGCCCGGCCTGTTTCCTTTCCACCAAAAAAATCTCACCAACAAATCATCAAGATATTAATACCTGACTAGAAGATTTGATTGATAATGGGAATATTTATCCACAATCATCGCATTGGGATTTTCTTATCCTATTTAATGAGAAGGCTTCTAGAAATTTGGTCTTTTTTTATTAACAAAAGTTGAACTAGATGACTATGAAGAACAGGTTTCCTATCACACATATTTATGATATTTTCAACTAGTGGATAAGATCTTTTTATTTCATTAATATTTAATTGTGTTCTAGGTATCATTAGTTGTGATTTTTTCTTTATCATGTACCATGGAAAGATTTTTAAGAATATCTAAACATTATAACTTCTTTTTGATGTAGTTCATGCAGATGAATGTGCTGGAAGTGTTTATGACCTTGGTGAACATAATATTCCACAAGTATTTTGATCATTATGTGGTAGTGTTTTTATATTACATCTAAGTGTACTTCGATAATCATTACAATAATTACAAACATCTTGAAGTCATATTGAGTACACTAATAGAGAATCATATATACTCCATGATATATAAGTTTCGGATTTAGAGTAATTAGGTAAATATATTAGGACACATTATCTCAGAGTATGGTATGTTAGTGGACCTAGATAATATTTGATAATTTGATTTTTTGGAGAATCCCAAGAATGTTTTCAATATTCGTAAATTTAGAGGGATAATAGGTTACTATAATAGATTTATCCCAATATTTTCATGATTGGAATAACCTCTTTCAGACTTTACCAAGAAGGGTAGAGATTTTTAATGTTATGGATTATGTGAGAATAATTTCTTAGAGTTCAATAAGAACATGAAAATAGCATCAATATTGATCTTATCATAGATGTGTGAGTAGTACATGGTGTTTTATAATAATTATATGATAAGGCTTGGTGTATTTTTTATGTTGGGAGATCGATTTGTGGCATCTCGGTCTTGGAAGTTGATGACACATGATTGAAACTACTCTATGCATGACCTAAAATTGGTTGTAGTGGTTTATTCTTTGATGTTTTGGTGACATTATCTATTCGATTAAAACATTACTATATATATTGATAAAAATAGCTTAATTTATATCTTTTCATAGTGACACTTTGATATTCAGAAAAGGAGGTGGGTTGAGTATATGAAATCATTCATCTGAGATAAAAAATATATATACCTGGGAAGGGAAATGGTGCTTCTATCACATTAAGAAGGAAAACATAGTCTCAGGAAGTTCAGGAGTCTAGTGTTGAGTAGAAAAGTATTAAATTACTATATGAGATGCATGTTGTTTCTTACGAGTATTCAGAGGAGATTTCACTTATGTCAGTTAAATTTGATTCCACAGTTTATGAGATGGATCATTAAGAGGCAGTCTGAGGATCTTGATTGTTTGTTCTTGTGGTGAAGCCATGAAGGTGGGAAGTCACCTTCAAATTTGACCATAGATAAGGATGATATCATATTATTTAGGAATCATTTTGTTGTTCCTATGAGTATGCGAGAGAATATGATGCATGAATTTCATTCCAAAAAGTGGTTGGTGCATCTAGGTGTGACAAATCTTTATTATGGCTTACGAGGATATTTTTGGTGGACATGCATGCAAATGTAGAACTCGGGATTTGTGACATGATTCTACACATGTCAATAGGTGAAAGACTATCATCAATGACATGGTGGTTTAATAATGTTTTTTCTTATTCAATAATTTAAGTGGGATGGTGTTAAACTCTATATTATGTTGGGTCTCCTGAAGATGCCTTTTAAGAATGACTCTATTTGTGTGTTTGTGGACTGACTGAAGAAATTTGTTCATTTTTCTTCCTATACGGGATAATTTCTCTGTTGACCAATTAGGATATTTGTACATTTAAGAAGGTAGTATGTCTAAATGGGTTTCATTGAAGTATTTTTTCAGCTGGAGAATCATGTTTTACATTGATCATATAAAAGGGTTTGAAAAAAATATTGCACACAGGTTTTACTGGGTACGACATTCACCAACAGACGAATGGGCAGTCGGAGCATAATAATAAGGTGCATGATGACATGCTATGAGCTTGTGTTGTAGACATCAATGGGTATTGGGTTAATCGATTAGAACTCATTGAGTTATCCTTAATAGTTATTATCAGGAAAATATACATATGGAACAATATGAGAATTTTATGGTAGGCCATGCATACCACCTCTATGTTGGATAGAGGTAGGTGAGTCAGTGATGTTGGGACCAAAAATCACGTAGAAAATATTGGAGAAGATTTACTTGGTTCATAAACGTTTGGATACAACCCAGAGATAAAAAAATCAGGTAATGATAGATGTTGACAACCCCTAATGTTTACAAATGATGATTGTGTGTTCCTTCGAGAGTCTCCAAGATTCTATCACTTTAGTATTTAGTGTTAGGGAATGTTGGTGCCATGTTTTGTTGGACCATTTGATGCTATGGAGAAAATCGTGTTTCTGTCATACCAATTGGATATTTCATATAAGTATGGTTTTATGCATGATGTTTTTTCTATTTCACATGTTTATAGTTATCAAACCAACCCTTATCATGTGATTGATGTGGATGATGTTGATATTGAGACTAATGTGTCCTTTGAGGAGCATCTGATATGTGTTTTGTATCAGATTGATAAAGTGTTTTGGGGAAATATTATCATGATGGTTAATGATTTATGGAAACATGGACGTGTGCGAGACAAATAATGGGAATGAAAGGTGGATATAGAGCCTCTTTGGTCTAGTTTTTTTATCTTGGAATCTTAGATATTCCTGGGAGCACTGTTCGAATATCGTCTATTATAAATTTGATATACATTAAGATCCCATCCATTTCTAAATGTTTATTGGGATTTTATAGGTTAAATTTTTACTTGTTTGAATATATACTGTTTTCATGATATATTAGGATCATTTTAGTCAAGTTTGAGAGTTTTGAGTTCATTTTGGGTAGTAGAGGATTTGTTCATAGTATTCTTAAATCGAGCACCTTGCCCTCAAAAAATATACAACTCAATATAGAGAGGGACTAAATATTTAACACACAGTTTTCTCAAATTCTCTCATATGAATAATGTTTCTGAGATACTTAAGCTCCTACATGATCATCCAATATAATCATGAAACCCTAATTGGGGTCAAAAATCATCATAAAAACCAATATACCCCCAATCGGGATTGGGTAAGAGGACTGACCTTTTCCATCCCAAATAAATTTCACCCCATTCTTAGTAAAAGAATTCAATGGTGATGCCAAATTTTAAAAATTAATGATGAACCATCAATAATATCCATCAAGACCAATGATGCTCTGAATCGGAAAAAAAATCCAAGGTTCATCCAAAGACAAAATTTACATCTCCTTCTTAAGATCAGCTAATAATACAAGATCCGAAATCACATTCTCCAAAAACCTCACTTATTGGATCTAGAAGTTTAATTTTTGAATTATTTCAATAAAATTGGTGACTATTAATGATTTCTATAACAAAAATGAAATGGTTCTTGTTCCCAGGATTAGATCTCGAATAAAAAAATATCATCCCAAAGAAACTACTACAAAATTTCAATATACCGAGGGAATATCTAATATATCAAATCCACAAAAATTTAAGAGTTTTAGTTAGAGGAAATGGAATTAAATGATATTTTAAAAGGAAATAGTTACACCCGAAATATATTTTTTGGTATATCGGACGCGAAAACTCTAAGCTTGTGATACCTAAACCGAAGATCAATATTTAAAAACTCCTCCTTTATTATTTGATTAAACAATGATACCACATAAGGAAAATTATATATTTGTTAACTTCAATCTGTTCATGTTATAATAGTCCATGAATAATCAGTTTAAACCATTTTCCTTTGGGTAAAAGGGAACTGGGGATGACCAAGGTACTACACTATGGTGAAAAATGTCTATCTCCATCAGATTATCTAACTGAATCCTTATATTTTTAACCGGGTAGTTCAATATGATAACAAGGTATTGAAAATGGTAGCATACCTTGCACTAGGTCAACCATAAAACCAATATCCACTCTGTAGAAATAATGGATAAACTATATGCAATGATGTTTGTAAAATCTTGAACAATTGAAGGAAGATCATCAACATAAGAAACATTATTTGTCTTATCTGTTATATAATTAAAGACACTCTTGAGATCTATGTGGGAGGGTCCAGCATGACCAAAACTCAAATCCCACTCTCCCTAAATTACCTGTGAGCTCCCATCATCCACATCTAATGGTACATGTAGATGATAAACATCAACCTCATCACAATTAGCATGAATATACTCCATCTTGATGATGACATCAAATAAATCCAAATCGAGAACAAAAAAATCCTAGACTAACTCAGCATCATCTACCTGTAGAGAACAAGGACACTAAATACCCATCCCTTTTCTCATTCTAATTAGTCTCTATAACATAATAACAAATGAAATTATACCCATTGATTTTTACTAATATTGATGAATAAACTCGATTAAAAAGAGTGGAAACATCATTATAAAATAATGAAATCACTATGGAAGATGTAAACAAGTTGGTACCCCTTACTATCAGTGGATCAAAATCTACCTATTCTATAAAATAATCTATTTCATGAAGGTCCTACACTCTTATGACCTATGGAAGGATCTCTGTAGTCCTTGAATCATCTAACTGCACTGCATTAGCCTTTAGATCAGACAATCCAAGACCATATCGAGAAGTATACAAAGCCTAAAAATAATTCTACAAATTACCATATTTTCCGCAACATTTTCACATCTTTGTAGGAAGAGGACACAAATATTGGGTGTGTCTAATAATGACACACTAATATCAAGTCATGGGAAAACTACCAGTTATATCTGATTTTATAGAGGATGCATACTGTTGAGAATCACCACCACCACTCTAGTGATGATGTTTTTACTTCCTCTTTTTCCTTTTTATGCCACTAAAACTGCCACTAGGTAGAAGATAAGGGGATTAATATCTAAACGTTCCTTCTATAATCATCTCTTTCATCATATTCCTATGCACTATCTATATATAGCTTAAAATATTCCTTATAAATACATGTGATCTGATATCACGTTGTAAACCCTATAGGTACATCTCACATTTTGACTGGTCATTCCTTATTACCTCTGTAAAAAACGAACTATCTCATCAAATCAATTCGTGTACACTGACACAAAATTATTTCACTAATATAAATAAAGGAACTCTATAGAATTTTCCATGATTAGATACTCTAGTAAAAACTACTGGAAGAACAGATCCTAAAACCCTTCTAGTCTAAGGTAATATTTATATCCACAAATTCTATGAAATCCCACCATTTCTCATTGGGAACCTCAATTATCTATGTTGCGCACTTCACCATGGCACTCTCATGTGTAACTAAAATATCAAAAATCCGGTTGATCTTATCAATCTAGTCCTCCGCCTATTAAGGTTCTTTCAAAGCATTAGTGGATTATGGTTTCTCATACCACAACTCTCATGATAGATATATATCTCTTATAGATCCTTTTTGTACCTCGATGACTTCGTTCTGGACTTATGGTAGTATTTGGTCGATAGAATGAACATCCCACATTATATCCTTTATAAATTTTTAATAGATATGATGATTCCCTTAATGAGAATCATTTTCACCCTTTTATTGAAGACATAGATGACTTCTTGGATTCATATTGATACACACTAAAATAGAATAAATGATCAGTCAATAGAAAGATATTCATTCAAACAAAAATATTATAAGCAAAAACTGAGTATTTGTTCATAAACACAAAACAGAAGACACACAACCCAACTTCTTATGGTTACTTCTATTTCTTCAGGGAAAGAGTTGGCTATGAAATCCCTACATCCGACCTATCAAGTCATGAAATCCATATCTCTAGTATATCAAATCTCACAACAAAAATACACTAGAGTATAAATCACCTTTGATACTAAACTATGAATACCCCGACCCAAATGCCCTCCAAAACAAGTACCCATTCCAAATTTTCACATATCCATAGGTAATTCCAAATCCCCATAAGCATGAGACTAGAACCCATTAATTAAAAAACAAGAGGAGACATTTATCCAAATATAATGCAAAAAATGGTATATATAAATACATAATAGAGAAAAACATTGGAATAGAAAATATATTCCATAACTGAATGAAAAAGGTGGAAATTACACCAGTCAATTGAAGAAAAAATATCATGGTGATAAGTCTGATAGAAAAGGGAATTGAAAAAAACTACTACTCCATGTGATAATGTGGTAAATATCCAATTATATCCCCACTATCTGTATAGTCTCAAATGGAAAAAAAATCTCATTACCTCACTATGGTGCATTCATTTTTCTGATGTTGAAATACATACAATGGTCTATGTGCCACTAAAGGGATTCGCAGGTTGTGAGCTAATTTGATCAAGAGGATCTCACCTAGTTGTTCTCTTAGAATACTACATGCAAAAATATAATAAATGATCAAAATTACTATAAAAATTTGTAATGATACAAATTTTATATGTTTTTATATCAAAACATTAAAAATAATTATTTTTCTTATAATCTACATCTCCAAATAAAGTCAGGTAAAATAGTATCAATGCTTTTCATATAAATATATCAATGAAGGTACATAAAATAAAATAAAGACAACTATTCCATATTATATCTAATCCATGGATGTACAAAAAAAATTACAAGCTAAAAGTATAGTTAACATCATGCTCGTGACCACTATAGGTTTGTCTATCTGGGAAACTCATACCCCCATAAAAGACAATCACATGTATAAAATGCACTTATACACATGCATCGAGACCAAGAAACATAAAAATTACCCAGAAAGTGAACATAAAAATAGTATATACTATGTCAGTAGAAAGACAAGTCTACATATTTTAGGAACATCCCACGAGAGAACCCCCTGATAGTATCAATAGTTGAGGCCTATTACTACACCTTCCACCTGTGTATTCAAGGCTTCTAATGAACTATATTTTCCAAAATAATTCACCAAACCATTACATCAAATAGCTGATTATAAATCCTTTTTAGAAAACTATGTTTCAATCACTTGAAATCCCTTTCCCGTGACCAAAATTACAGAAATACCATATTTTATCAAAAAACATTTTCTACACATAAATTAAATCATTCAATCATTCCATTTCATTTAAATTATTTTCAAAACCAAAGAAATGTAGATCATCCATCATAGGCCAGATATAGAACCACAGACCATAAACTCGGGGTTTCAAATGTATAAAAATATATCAACCATAAAAATAACACCAAAACGAAAACAACAACAATGGCCTTAGAATTATTCCTCACATCTCTCAAAAGTGATTCAACAAAAATACAGGTGGATAAAAGGGTGTAATGTGATAAACTGCGTTGAATGCACACCAGCAGCACCAAAACCAATAAAGGCATGAACCACATAAGAAGATCACCAAACCAATATATAATAATGAAATAGAATTATCATCACATATCATGAAATACTAAAAAAATATCAAAACCACACTTCCATGATTAAAGGAAATATATAAGAAAAATATTGTTCATTAGAAAATAACCAATGCACAATCGTAGTGGTAAAATTTTGAATTAATCAATCTTCAAGGAGTGAAGGATTGAAAAATCGTAAGTGAATAAATATGTTTCAAGATAATATAGGAAAAAATGAATGAAATAAAGAAATATCATTTTTGAGTCACAAAAAACCCATCCTCGTGTGAATTGCATATCGTTTAATCCATTTATATATTTTGTAATCCATAGGGTACATATACATCAAAAAACATATTTTTTTTTAAAACAAATATCAGAAAAAATTATACATTATGTAGAACCCCTTTTATGTGTGTATCTATTCAATGTGTGTATTCAACTCACAAAATGAGTCTGGAAAACAATACTCGTCTTTTACTCCCCATTCTTGGGGTGTAAAATCCCAACAAATAGTGACAACTCTAGTTTTAATAAAAAAACTCCAAACTACCTCTGTCATTCCTTAAGATCTTGGAGAAACCCTTTAATCCATTACACATTTATAACTAGACTACATTAATTCCTTAAAATATTAATCCCTGGAAATTAGTTCATTATTCCTAGAAAATGATCTATATCCTTAGGAGTCCCAAGATACACTCAAATGGAGAGGAAAAATAATAATAATAAGATAAATGCATGAAATATAGTAATGGGATGTTACAAAAATAATATTTTATTATAAATGGAAACATATCTTTAATAATCCTATTTTGAATACATAACTAGAATATATTCCATATATCCTTATCTAACATCCAATTAATGAAATTTCATACTTAGGATGTTTTTATCATCCTCTACTAGTGTTATTAATCCATTAAACTCACTTTTGATCTTCTCAACTTGATATTCATACATTTGGTCTCATTCATGAAATGATTTATCAAGAACCCAAATTATTCTTGAGTTAATCACTAATTAATTATTGGTTACAATATTTACTTTTACCAATGCATTTATATTTTCTAAAATCATTTTCATTGATTAATATCATTCATTCATTATAGCGATATATAAATTTAAAAACTAAATAACCATTCATATTACTCAATATTCATATTAATTATGGTTTTCACTTTCTTGAATAATTTATTATAGCTCAACACTTTTGTCTAGAAATTATTCTCAAAATAATTGCTCATATTTAGGATGGTTGATCTCCCCTAAATGATTTTAATATAGAAAAAAATATATGTGAATATCATATTAGAGAAATTATGTAGATTGTATTATAATAAAACAATTTATTCTTGTTTTGGTTCATTTGAATTTTTATATTTCCAATAATTGTTGGGTCCTCGATATGATAGACATGAAAATAGAATTTTGATACCCATTATTCATGTAAATATGTTGAACTACATGGTCCAAAGAAACTATACAAAACCCTAGTAGTTGAATCAACAACCATATCTTTTTCATCTATTCTATATCTATATTTGTGAAAATTACTTCATGAGGAAACAAATTTCTCTTTCTCAATACATAAGAAAGATGGTTTCTCATAACAATTTATTTTTGAAACAGATTCTCAATAGCGATATAAATATGAACACTATTTTAATTACCTTTAATTATTAGAGTGTAATTGTTATATTATTTCATAGATTCCGCATCTTGAAACTTCTTTGAACCTATCTTATTATTTTTACATATTATATTAACAGAATACTCTTCTATGGTATCTCTAACGTTAAATTCATAAGATTCCTCAAATGATTACTCAATAATTAAATTTGTAAAGAGATTCTGAAATCTGAAAATTTTATGCTTCAAGATTATATAGAATCCAATCAGTGGATTGAAACACTATGATCCCAATTTTTAGGATCACTAAGTGATATTACATTAACTAAGGGGTAAATAGTGTATGATAACTTATTACAAATTAATCACTTTTATCCCACAATAACACAACACTTATTTTTTGAATTCTCATTCACCAATTTCAGAACCTTTCATTTTCATTCATGTATTTTAAAAAATGAAGTAAATAAATAATGAACTCAAGGGTATGAAAACGGGGTTTTCATCTTATATGGAAGAATATATTCAGGGTGTTTCACTATTATTATATCATAAAGAAAACAATCCATTTATTATCAACAGGAACTTACATGATGTCATGGAATTTGACCCAAGATCCTGGTATTGACCAGGTAAAATGAAAAACTGACTTGAAGTTAATTTTTTATAACATTTGGATTTAATTACATTGATATAGTCCACACAAAAAAGCATCATTTCCATCATAGAAAATATAGATATTATATTCTTTATAAAACTGAATCTATCAAAAGGGTCACCATAATCATGAAAATATTCTAGTTATCATTATCTTAAATCAATCATGGTTATCCTGTTTTCCCCTTTAGACCATAAAATATAGTATATCGATGTTTGGTATTTTTTTGATTTGGACATGATAGTAATAAAAAAGGGTAAGTTGTTGATATTTATCTTTCCATTCCACATTCTTTAAAAGGAATATTCAAACTCTTGCAAGAATGTTATATCTTTCCATTCATTAACATCTCGTATTGTTTAAATTATTATAGTGTCATGTCCTCGTAATCATTTGATACACATTTTCCTATAATGAATTTTATTATCAATACCTATCTTCAAATATCAATATCTTTTTTTTATATTTACCCATCATCATTGGATATTATTTATATATTTTAATTATGTAAAATTACCATGATTTTCAGTATAATGACCCATTTTATTCAAGATAGATTATTTTTAGTGTGAATCTCATTTAATCCAAGTCAAGGTATTTCATTGTAATAGTAAAAACAATTATAGATAATATCCAGTTAAAAAAATTAAATAATTTATATATTTTAAATAATTTGAACTTTTCTTAAATGTGTGCCTGGCCTCTTACATAAGGACACGGAAAATACCCTTACATCATAAATATTATAATATTTCTCATATTGAATTTAAATTTATTAGAATAATTATGGTATTTATCCATGAAAATCAGAACTGAAAATTTTCTAATTTCTTTTATCCTATCAAAATATTTATTTCTATAAATACTCACAATTTTACCTCAATGAAACCTCTTCATATTGTTTAATGATATTTATAAAATATTATCATGTGTATAAAAAATCATTATGAATTTTTCACTTTCTTATTTCATTCGAATGTAATTATGTAAAGATAAGTTATCCTTATGATCATTAAAATGATTCTTATAAGAATCGATATCATCATTATGGTATTAAATTAATATTTATAATAATGTGAATTCATACTTAAAAACATTCTATTATCCTTATGAATTATATATGCTTCTAACAGCATTCTAGTTAGCTCTTAATCAGTCATAAAATTTCTCTTATGTTATTTTAGATCATCCTTATGAGGTGTAAAAGGGTTCAAGACTTCATCAGTTTTCTCACATTTTAAAACATTTCTAAACATCTATAATAATATTAAAAAATCTCCAAATCATTCTTTCTCATTTACAAAAAATTGACTGTCTTAAAATAATCATCAAATATTATTAGAATAAGTTATAAGGTTCTAGGATCATATAAATATTCTTATGAATATTTAAATAAGTATTTCCCTTCTCCAACTCAATTATGATTCATTTTAAATCTTCCAATAATATTTCTTAAATTTTAATTAGAATAATAATGAAAAATATTAATAGGGATATGGAATTTATCATTCCCTATGCACAATAGAATTAGTTCTTCATGGAAATCATCAATTTTATGTCAAAAAAATATTCATAAAAAAGTTCCACATAAAAAATACAAAAACAGAATCATGAGACTATATTTACCAAGATAATGGATCTCAAGAATTATAAAATCTTAGCAACCACTAGAACCGATCTTATCTGATACAATTGATTATGTACAAGAACTAATTTTTATTTCCACATATCATTTTCCATAAAAATGGTGGATATAACCATTAGATCTAGTGATTTTCGATATAGAATGTGGAATCAAAAACATAATTCCATATTTCATGGTGATTATAAAATAATCATTTATTAATGCTTACATGTATTAACACCTAGACATAGAAACACCAACCTTATTATCATTAAATGTCTTGGTAAATCCATGCATATTATATGATATTATTCTCTAACTCATATTGAAATTACTTATATATGTAATCATCACACTTGGCGCTTATTGAAAAAAATACAATAAAAAACAATGTATACTCATTTTATATTATAAACTCACCATATGTGTTTAAGGGTTTTGGGAATATATACTTCAATCCATTCTTTAAAAACCTAAAAACACTCTTATAGGGTGATATTTGAATAATAAATTTTTCTCTATAATTAAACTATATATCACTTCTATGATTTTTAGCATATCTATTTTGTTGATTATAGGCTTCTTTAATGTGTTTTAGAATGGTTTGAACCACCTACGTCACTTTTTTCACAAGTTCATATCAAAGAAGCTCCCATTCAATATATTCAAACCAATATATTCAAATTATATACGTTTTACAATATATAGTATCATATATGTCCATGGTAATACATTAGTTGAAATTGTTGTAATATAAGAACTGATCCAAGGGAATAAAATGATCATATCCTCTATTAAGGTCCTTTCATAAAGGTCTCTATGTGTTTGGGAGTGCCTAAATGTTCTTTTAAGATTGGATATCTGTCAAGGGGTGATAGGATGTACTGATGTTCTACTCATCATACCTGGAATATTGAAGACACTTATGGAACATAAAAGGAAATCATGGATCTTAATTTAATATGATAAAAAATGGATCCCTATAAAGCCTAATAATTTTCTTTAAATATATCAAATTTATTTAGTTGAGTGAAATTCTCCCAAATAGTGGTGAACTGATCAGTCATGCTGAGTCAATCCCCCCAAATTATCATGGTAATCTATAAATAATCTATTAAGAAAAACTGTTAGGGTTATTAGATTATATGTATTTCAGTATGGAATAACTCTGAACTCAAATTATCCATATCAAATACAAAAAATTATCATTTCCAATATAGTATTTTATATTTTCCACTAATAAAACCCATTTTGGGTTGGTAGGGGAGACAAGTGATACACTTGAAACCCAAATAAAATAGACCAATGGTTGGAAATAAGAAAAGTGGGTATATATAACTCAAATTAGAGGAACTTCCCTCATAAATTCAAATGATAAATAAAACAGTCCCCAATTTGCACCATATTAATAAATTAAATAGTTATCATTTCTCATTTCTAGACTAGAAGTTAATGAAAAATGTTCAAAAAATAAAATAAATAAAATTGAGACCTCTTTTGTGACACTGTGAGACTTTATGACATTTTACTTTTAATATAAATTAAATCACATACATATCATTCAATCCACACACTAACAAATTTAAAAACATGTTAATATATGAAAATATTATTATTTATACAAGAACGGTATAACATAGCCATTTAGATAAGGGGTTTGAATATTACTTAGTAATTTATCAAAATTATATGGTTTAAACATGTAAAATGTATATTCAGTGTTTATATATTGATTAGATATAAAATAATGACCATTCGAAGTAAAAATAAATATTTTATGAAAACAAGAATTTTTGTAAAATTATTTTTAGTCCCTCTTTTCACACATAATTTAAAATTATGATTTTATAATTTTATAAAATTTAATTGAAAAAGATCATTTTTCTTGATTATATGTCTAAATTATCCTTCTGTTTTTTTTAATTTCTATGTATACATTTACTTTCCGATTAATACTGAAGAATACTCATTTTTATTGAAAACTACATTTTTTACAAAATCATTTATGAAGTTATGTTTTTTAAAAAAAATTAAAATTATAATAGTTATATTTAATTATAATCAATTCAACCTAGTTTATTATAATAAATATCATTTTGAATTTTTAAATTTACGCAATCTATACTTATGAAAATTCTTTCCTTGAAAATAGTATTTTTCATCACACATGTATGAATAATTTTATATTTAATTCTTGCAATACAGTGATTTAAATTTTTAAAAATAGAATTCATATTTGGAATCATAATTATCTACTGAAATCAAGTTATTTTTGAACAAAAATGAACATTGAAAACCATAAAAAATAATTACCAATATTTGGGTAAAATAGGTTAACTCGAGGTTAAACTAAGAAAATTAGGGTTAAAACATGTCCTAAAACTTATCCAAAACACATTTTATCAACATATTAATATTTTATCATAAATTAGGATATATAATGACCCATTTGATGGATTTTTTCATGAAAAAAATATCGATATCACTTTATCTTTTCAGAAACTCAATGTCTATCACCTTCCCCATTTATAAAAGGTCACCCCCTCTCCTCCCCTCTACACACATAAAAACCCATTTGGTTTAGAAAATACTAGATAAAATTACATCCATAATTCTCTAACCACATACAAGATTGATTATTTTTATTATTAATCATTCATAAGAGTTCTTTAGGTATAAACCTAAAGGGGCTCTTTGAAGAAGTGTTAAAATTTTCAAACATGTTTATTTTTTAATTTATTCTTCACCCTCTTTAAATTTATCTAAAAACATTATATTATATTATAAAAATTATACCATATCAATAAATATATTATTATTTTAATATTATAACCCATATCCATACGCACTTCCATCAAATGGGGAACCAAACTTTTGATTATGTGTTTGACAGACTACCACCACCCAGATCGATGTAATTCATTTTCTTCCACCAACCTTAAAGGATAGATATAATAATTCATTTAACAAATTTATATTATATTTATGAAAAATAATTTACTTTTTGAATTATTATATCACATATAAATCCTTACATTCCATTCTAAGGGGATACGATAATAGCGCTAATGTGTACAATAGAATTCCACCTAGCAAACTGATGTGATTTTTTTGTTTATAAAACTTTTCTTTGGGGTATTTAGGTTAAAATGAATGGTATATGTGGAATTTATTTCCTAACGATTATTTTTTATATCTAATATCACATATAATTTCTTAACCAATAATCTATTGGAAAAATGGTTTTTTTCTTGTGTATGTCTGTGAGGTAATAAGGAAATATTTTATTAATATAAATGATATAAATAAAATAATAATTATTCTGAGATTGTGGGTTAATAATTAATTTCCATTCGTTTATTCAGTCATGAATAATGGATATAGTGATCAGGTGTGCATATGGCCTACCATCTCCATGAACATTGTAATCCATTTTCATTATTTATTTTTAATATATTAGTAGAAACAGAAATATAATGAATATATATTATATTTATATAATGGTTAATAGTTTAAATATATTTAATAATGATCAATGAGAAATTATAGAAATATTTGGACAATAATATATATGGAAAATGAAGAAATTATCACGTAAAATATTGATTTTAATAGGAAAATGCTAATAAAACAGTCATAAAAACTATAAGAAAATCATATATCGTATAATATATATTAATGTGGATCTATAATTTAGTTATAATGAAGCTATATTTATTATACATCTAGTACAGAATCATATGATAGAATTCAATCTTGATGATAGGGTTTCTTATCCAACTTTTTCATATTTGAGACATATAGATTATTCACCAATTATTTATTTAGTGTATTATATATAATACACATTTTATATTTTATATCAGTAATCTCTTTATCTTTAGGGTAATTTAATTTTCATTTGATGTATTTTATTTTATGGCGCTTCATATTTAGAATTTACCAAAGTGGTAAAGGATTAATTCACAAACACATCATTATTTACGGATTTTTGTATGTAAGTATCCTATGGGTGAATTATTTTACCATTATATCATAAAATAAATCTATATTCGTCTCCTTTCATTATTAATGATCTTTCTCATGTAATAGTACAATTTTTCCTTTTTTTTGTACTAAAAATGGCTGAGATAAGGTTATGAATAATATTTATCAAAATTTCTAGCTTCAAATAAAAATTATATCCATAAAAAACATTGTTTTCACAAAGAAATGACTCTTTTAAACATTATAAAAATGATTTATAAGATAACTTTTTACCCATGTTTTAATTATTAAAAAATTCTTAGAAAAAAATCTTTAGGTCATATTCTAAACATGTTCCTATTATTATTTTATAAAAAATTTGAAATAAATCTTTGTTCTCACTTGTATGTAATCAATGTGATTTTCCTTCGTCATTTCCACTCAATGGTTTAATGATTATTTTACAAGATTTTTTTGGTCATTTTGAAATACAATTATTTTCACAATATTTTTTCAAATTATTGTGAAAAATATTTCCAAATTTAAAACCATATTTTCCTCGAAAATGTTTAACTTCATATTTTGTTGTATTTTTATACATCTACAACATCAATCCTTTTTTTACTTGGGATAAACTGGGGATATGTTGTATTGATATAATTTTTATTCTTCTTTTAGATATTTTATGACATTTTTTACTAAGGATGTACAATTTTATTACCATTCACTATATTAACCAATATTGGTTATTATTGTATTTATTGATTTTTGTATGTATTAACATTTCATATGATAGTTTTTCAATTCAAATTTTAAAATTAATTATGATTCACTACATTCATATGATGTATAGTGTGTAACTTAAATGTATTAGGTGTGGCTAGAATATTGGTATACCCTTAATGTATTGATATGTATTATGTGACAAATATGTTGGCCAAATTAGACCGGTGTCTACCCAAAAATTAAAATAGTCTTGTCAAATGTATTTATACCATGTTTCATATACCCAATATTATACATTACCTCACTCAGATATTATTTATTTATTTATTTTTTACAATTTTAATAGATATATTATCCACTAATGTGTTTCAATATCATGTGATTATTTATATTGAATTATTTGATCATCCTTTATTGTTGACATATTATGTTCAATTGTTTTTATATAGAATTTATTTCATTTACTTTCTTTTTCATATTGATTATTCTTTTTATTTATGATAGCATTCACAATATGCAAGCCCTTACTCTGCATCTAATCTCCCTATATTATTATGTTTTATACTCCATAGGATACTAGGAAGGGGTTTGTAATTGACATATAGGAATACAGTAAGGGAAAATGTGGAGTTCTAAATAATATTTTGTGTATTTTATGTTTTCAATTGTAATGTCAATTTCATGTATATATCTATTTTACAATGTAGTAAAAATAATTCCTAACTTTTGGAAGCTATTCCATTTTTCAATTTAATAATTTAGACACTAGATATTATTACTAGATTTGAGGACTATATAGTGTTATAAGACGAATTTTAGTATAACACATAGAAACAAGAATTTGGAAAATATATATTGGGGAATATAACCCTATAAAATAAACTAAGGATATATGTATAAGTCATCCTAATGTTTTGGTAAGATAGATATTTTGATACCCTCGGTTTCTGGTATGTAACCCATTATTGATGCTTTTAATGGTTTTAAAGTTATGGGTGATGAATGGGAGAGTCAGGAGAACTTGGAATGAAATTTGGTGGCAAAAGGGGTAGTCGCACGGGCGGCGCATGGTCTGTCTATATAGTGTTTCCAAACTGTGTGTAGTAGGTTTTGGATGCAGTAGCTTCTACACGGTCGGTGCATGGTTTGTCTAACCGTGCAACCAAATTGTGGGGGAAGGTTGGTCGGGCAGTAGCTGACGCACAGTCAGTGCACAGTTTTCCTAACTGTGCGAGAAAACTGTGTGGCCACTTAAACGAGATCTTATAAAGGTGTGTCTCACACGTTTTTGCCTTTAAGTGGGTCATATTCACTTCTAAGTGGTCCTAAATCAGGATTTTACTTACCCTAAGGTCACAGAAGGTTCTCCCATCATTTTAGAGGCGATGTGAAGGCTTCTCTTAGTGAATCGAAGACAGATTCTCGAGGTATGTGTTCATTCTTCGTCGTTCTTGATCGATTTATTAGATCTACCTAGATCTACTTCTCCTCTTCTATCATTTTCTTATATATATGCCTGTTATTGGTAGATCTAAGTGTTTGGATTCCAAATATGACAAGATTGGGTGTTGGTTTTTTAGGAGAAGAGATCTAAGGATGGTTCTAGGAGAATCGTTCCGGGTTTCTTGAGTATTCCCCGACCATTGTGGTTTTCATCAAAACCTTTGAGGTATGAGGCTTCAATCTCGACTCTTCTTGTAAGAATTTATTGTCTTAGATTCAAATTGGTTTATTTGAATGTATTATATTGTGAAAAGCATAGAATAAATCTTTGTTAGTGATGATTTAAGGTTTTGAGGAGATTGTGAAATATTGGTGAATTGTTGTGAAAAGTGATGTGGCTTCCTGAATTTGAAATGTTGATTTTAAAGTAATGATTTGCTAAAATAGTAAGTGGTTAGATGAAAATTGGGTTTCAATAAAAAGGGTGGTTTATTGAAATGGTTTGAGATTGAAATGGTTTTTATGGAATTGGTTTTCAATAAAAAGGGAGTTTTATTGATATGGTTTGAGATTGAAATGGTTTTGATGGAAGTGGTTTTCAATAAAATGGGAGTTTTATTTAAATGGTTTTAGATTGAAATGGTTTTTATAGATGTGGTTTTTAATAAAATGGTTTTTTTATAGAATGGGTGTTTCGGCATGATGGATGGGAAGATGGGGTGTGTGTTCATATTACATGTACGGGGTTCGGTTGAAATAGGACCTTGTTCATGGTGCCAAATGTTTAATGGAATGAGATAAATATATATATGAGGTTTGGTTGAAATATTACGTTGTTCTTAGTGCTGAAGGTGTAATGTACATGGGAAACAATTACCTTGTTACGACATGGTAGATCGACGAGAAACTACTCATGAGTATGGAAGTGTCATAACATAGCATGCATGGTTAATTGCATGGGTTGTGGAATGGTTGGGTATACCAAAAAAGGGATATTGTGAAATGGTTATCAAACTTGTTTGGTTATTTTCTAGAAAAATAACTCTTTGGGAAATTGGTTTCAATTGCTCTTGGATACTTTTGGTTATGAATTTTTAAGACAATTGTTTATATTTAGTTATAAAATGCTTTTGAGAAAATGTTTTATATAAAATGTTTTTATATAAATGTGGCTAACTCTTCTATCCTAGTGGCAGGAGTAGGGAAGTAATTGGTGAAGACCTACTGAGTTTTATACTCACCCCTGCATTGGAACGTTGGTGCTTTTGTAGATGTCATATTCTGGGACACAGGTAAAGGTAAAGCATCTTGTTTCTAGTGGCTTGTGGGGATGCTTGGGAGATGTTGTGGTGCATGGAGCTTGTGGAGCACAGAGTTGTACTATCTTTTGAGATTTTAATCTACTGTGTACTTTTATGTTTAGTTTAGTCATCCTCTATTGTGTAATTTAATGTGGTTTGAAATAAATGAAGTTGTTTTTTGGTCTTTCAATTGTTCATGCATCATATAGTGAATGTTTGGTTTTAATTGGTTTATGGGTTATTTTTAAAAGGGTAAATTTTCCTGCAACTTGTATTTGAAACACTTCGGCATTTATTTCCAGCCTTTAGCATCTTGGCGATGTCACTTAAGGCCTAGTAATGACTCGTGGTACTATCAAGACAATGGTAATTGGCCGGTCATTACAAATGGTATCAGCTTGTTCAGTCCTCACCTAACTAGTGGACATCAATGTTCTTGGTTTTGGAGTTGAAATTCATTCTTGTCTATTCCTTGGGTCAAAATCATCGACAGGAGTAGGATTGTCAGAACTTGAAATGTATAGCATAAAAGAATGTAGCTAACCCGTTTATGCTAAACATCAAGTTAAAAGGGTGTTGGGTACATAAGTGTTTTGGATACACTTCTAGAATGTTAGAAATCTCATAGTCATGGGTTTAGCCGATGAGACGAGCATGAAATTCATTTTAGAGGAATGACTTCCCAATAGGATTGAATATCTTATTGTGAGGAATCAGTAAGGATTTTGTGCACGGTGTGAATTTTTGAAAAATCCAAAAACTTTTTTTCAAGTAAAATATTTTGAAAACATGGTATTTGGTGTATTTTGAAAATGGGTTGATTTTCAAAAGGAATGAGGAATGTTTTCAAAAATTCTTGAACACGGGAAAAAGGTTGTTTTGAAAACAATGTAGTGATATATGATGTGATATAATTTGATATTCTAAGCCACCAGGTGCTAGAGAGTGAGATTGATGGATTTTGTTGTTGGTTTAGAAAATGGCACCATGTAGGTGTCATCGAAACCAACCTGAAGAAGCTGTGGAGAATATGGTTGCACCTGAACCATGGGTGAACCAAGAGTTAGTTCAGAGTATTTACCAATATTTTCATGTTGTGGATACAGGGAACTAGTGGAATTAACCAAGTCATGTGGATCATACCATCTAGTTCATGATGAAGAATTCACCAAACTTTCGGGGTGATGCTAAACCAGAAAAGGTGGAGGTGTAGCTATGTAGGTTGAATCGTATCTCCGATTTCATCGACATACCAGTATAGCAGAATTTAATGGTGGTGATGTATATGATCAAGGATCATTCACGTCAGTGGTGGGATTTAGCGATGCAGCTAAATTGGATGAAGGCCTTACTTGGGAGGATTTTGAAGAATTGTTCAACAAACAATTCTATCCTCACACGTTCATGATCACGAAAATGGCGGACTTTTTTGTCCTGAAACAAGAGTGTCTTTCTGTCACAGTGTATGTGGATAAATTTCTGAATTTAATCCATTTTTCACCAGAGGTTGTGGTTAGTGTGTCATTGAAGGCACACGTCTTCAAATCAAGGCTAGGGAAAGAGATTCAATCAAAGATTGTGGTGCTCTCTATTATGAATTATACAGAGATGGTGAAAAGATATACTGTTGTTGAAAGATATATCTCAGGATCGATAGGAGGAAGAATGATGATACCTATGGGGAAACATTGGGAACTCAATTGTTGGGAACAAGTGGAAAAGGGATACCTATTTCCATGGTGTGAGTTCAAATAAGAACCAAATAGTGGGATCAGTGAACCTTCCTGCACGACCCGAGATCAAAAAAGGTTGCCTTCAATGTGGTTCAACTAAACACATAATCTGAGAGTGTATGGAACAACCTACAACATTTCATAACTGCAACATGATGGGACATCATCAGTGCTATAATCACAGTGCTCTAGGTCGGGTCCTCGGGACACTTCTCAGGCATCACAAGCATCATATGCTTCGACAGGATGTGGACAGTAGAATCATTCTCATCAACATAACAAAGCTAGCCATGGTGATTCTTGACATACCATGACTCCTAAACCAAGGAAATTTCAATAATGCAATATGGAGAGCAGTGCAGTGACGAAGCAATTGTATGGAGATGAGTAGATGATGGTCGATGATCAGGCTGATCCATCTATGGTGAGAGGTACAATTCTTTTGAATTCTACCCTTTTGAAAGTTCTCTTTGATATTGGTGCAACGCATTCCTTCAATTCTTTTCATGATGTTGACGTTCTATGTTTTAAACTATAAATGGTGGCTTTTGTTTTGAAACTGAAAATGTTGCTTGGTGAAATAGGACATCAAGCCTTTGTGTGTAGAGTATGTGCTATAAATGTTGATTGATCTGAGTTAAAATGGGACGTCTCCATGTTGTACATGGATTTCTATAATTTAATATTGGGTATGGATTGGTTGAAAATTTTTAAGGCTCACATTGACTGTTATAGGAGAACTGTTAGATTCACGACTGAGGATGGCATCAACCATCTCTTCAGTGGAGAAAGGATGGTAAGGAAAAGTGCAAAGAGCATGTTGGAACCAATGGTAGGAATTATCTCTTACCAACATATGGTGTTGACTTTGGAATCAATGGAAGAGATTGAGGAAAATAGTTTTCCAACTGCTGTGGATCAATTTCCAGATGTCTTTCCCAATAAATTCTTAGGTTTACCACCTATAAGGGTAGTGGAGTTTACCATTGATCTCCTTCAAGGGACCAATCCTATTTTCCTTCCATCTTATAGAATGTCACCAATAGAGTTATGAGAATTGAAAGTGCAGTTATAGGAATCAAAAATCAAGGGTTCATTCAACCAAGTACATCTCCATGGGTAGCATTGGTGTTGTTCATGAAGAAGGCAGATGAAACTCTTCGGATGTGTGTTGATTATCATAATCATAACCAAGGTGCAATAATGAATAGATATCCACATCAACGCACTAATGATTTGTTCAATCAATTAAGGGGATATCATTGGTTCTCCAAGATTAACTTGTGATCTGGATATCACAAATTGTGAGTTTGGAAGGATGATATTCTAGAGACATCTTTTAGAAGCAGATAAGGCCACTTGGAATATATAGTCGTGCCTTTCGGTCTAACGAATGCACCAGTGGTCTTCATGGATTTTATGAATCGGTTATTTCAGCGATATCTGGATTATTTTTTTATGGTTTTTCGGGAAGATATTTTAGTGTATTCAAAGACAAGGGATGATCATGAGGTGCACCTAGAAACAGTGTTACAAATCTCGAGAGATCATCATTTTTATGCAAAATTATCAAAGTGTGATTTTTGGATATAGGAAGTACGTTTCCTTGGACATGTCATTTTTGAGAAAGGTGTTTATATTGATCCCAAAAAGATAGAATCCATTATCTCTTGGAAACAACAGACGAATGAGTTCGAGATACAATGTTTTCATGGTCTAGCTGGTATCTACTGACGCTTTGTGCGTGATTTTTCTAGACTAGCTTACCCAATGACAGCTCTGAATAAGAATAATGCTCTCTTCCAATGGAAGGAATAATGTCAGAAATCCTTTTACGAACTAAATGATCAGCTTACATCAACACCTATCCTGATCTTTCCAGAATCGGGACAGGGGTATGTGGTGTATTGTAATGCTTTGGGATCAGGGTTGGGTTGTGTTTTAATAAAAAGAGATCATATGGTTGCTTATGGTTCAAGGATGTTGAGGGTGCATGAGAATAATTACCCAACACATGATTTGGAGTTATCTATAGTCTTCCATGCTTTGAAAAAATGGAGACATTATCTCTTTGGTGAGAAATTTACTATGTTTACGGATCACAAAATCTAGAATAACATTTTCTCATGGCAATATTTTAACTTGAGGAAATGGAGGTGGATGGAGTTTCTCTAAATAATTGACTTTGACTTGATGTACACAAAATGAAAAAGGAAATTTGGTGGAGGATGCATTGAGTAGAAAGTCATATATTCAGTTAGCTAATGAAGCTTCGGATGAATGGCATTTTATGTCGGTCTTAGTCGACATGCATGCTGAATATGAAAATCGATGTGATGTTGCGGTTTTCATTTCAGCTACGCTTATTCATAATTTGGTAAAGAAGTTCAAAGAAGAACAAACATCTTATTCAGAATGTCTAGTTGTATGTTCAAAACTCAATGGTGGGGAGACCATTGAAGTCTGGAAACATGATGGGGGTTTAGTTTTGTGTTTCAAAGATTAGATGGTTGTACCTATAGTTTTTCAAGAACAACTCCTTCAAGCTTACCACCATTCAATATGGGTAGTACATCCGAGTACACAGAAAATGTATAAGGCATTGAAGATGCAGTTTTTGTGGAGTGGCATGAAAAGAAAGGTGGTCGAGTTCATATCTCAGTGTTTGACTTGTCAGCATGTTAAAGCAGAGCATCAGAGACCAGCGGGTATGTTACAATCATTAACTTTCCCAGTGTGGAAATGGGATCAAATAGAAATGGATGTTTTTACTGGTCTTCCTAGAATGGTCTGGAAACATGATGCCATTTGGGTGATAGTGGATCATCTAACCAAGTCGGCCCATTTCACCCCTATTTGTGAAACCCGTACGGGGAAAAATATTTCAAAAATATATATACGAGAAGTGGTAAAGAGGCATGGTGTACCAGTGTCTATAGTCTCAGATAGAGATTTGATTTTCACATCTCGTTTCTGGAAATAATTAATGAAAGAAATTGGGACTTAGTTGATTATGAGCATAGTGTATCATCCTCAGACGAATGGACAATCTGATCAGATGATACAAACATTGGAAGAAATGTTGCAAGCGTGTGTAAAAGATTTTGGTGGCTCATGTGGGGAGCATATACTCTTAGTGGAGTTCTCATAACATAATATCCATCAATCCTTGATTTGAATGGCTCTGTTTGAAGCATTGTATGGTAAACCTTGTAATCCTCCACTATGATGGGTGGAAACTGGCGAAAATTAATTTTTGGGGCTGATCCTGGTCCAAGAAATAATGGAAAAGATTCAGTTGATTATAAAGAGGATAGAGATAGCTCAGAGTCATTAGAAATCTTATGCAGGTCACCCACGAAGACCATTGTCGTTCGTTGTGGGTGATCATGTCTTCTTAAGGATCTCTACAAGGCTTGGACATCGTCGTTTCGAGAAGCAGGGTAAGTTATGTTCTATATATATTAGCCCTTTTGGGATACTGTAATGGGTTGGAGAGGTGGCATATCAGTTGGAATTACCACCACAGTTTAGTTTTGTGCATAATGTGTTTAATTTATCTTAGTTGAAAAAGTATCATCCTGATCCTGACCATGTGATCAGATGGGATCACATTGACCTAGAGTCGGATGCTTCATTGATACATATCCCGGTATGGATTGTGGATAGGCAAGAGAAAGTCTTGCGTGAAAAAAGAATCATTCTAGTTCTAGTTTCATGGAAGCATGGTCACATTCAGGAAGAGACTTGGGAACATGAAAATTAAATGAAAGAGCAGTGGTCGAAACTCTTTCAGTTGGTTGAAGGTTTTCTACTTTCCTAGGACGGAAAGACCAATTGTGGGGAGAATGTAGTACCCCCTATTTTCTAGTATGTAACCCTTTCTTGATTGTTTTAATGGTTCTAAAGTAAAGGGTGCTGAATGGGAGAGTCGGGAGAACTTGGAATGATTTTTTGAATTAAAAGAGAAAACGGGTGGTGCACGGTTTCTCTAAACCATGCGGCCAAACCATGCATAGTAGGTCTTGGAGGTAGTAGCTTCCACACGGTTGGCGCACGGTTTGTCTAACCGTGTGGCCAAACCATGCGAGAAGGGTGGACAAGGCAGTAGGTAATGCATGGTTAGCGCATGGTTTTCCTAACCATGCAATCAAACCATGCATCCAATTAAACGAGATCTTTTATAGGTGGATCTCATGCGTTTTTGCCTCTAATTGGCTTGTTTCTCAAAAAAAAAGTAGCCCTAACACGAGATTCTTCTTCTCCTAAGTTCATAGAAGGTTTTCCCATTATTCCGAAGGTGATCCGACATCTTATCATGGTGAATCGATGTTGGATTCTTCAAGTATGTGATCATTCTTCTTTGTTCTTGATCGGTTTCTTAGATCTAATTTGATCTACATCTTCTCTTCTCTCGGTTTCATAGATCTATGCCTATTATGGGTTGATCTATGTGTGTGGATGACAAATATGACAAGATTTCATCTTGGTTTTTTTAGGAGAAGAGATCTAAGGAGGGTTCTAGGAGAATCGATCCAGGTTTCTTGAGTGTTCTTTGACCGTTATCATTTTCCTCAAAACCGTTGAGGTAAGAGGATTCACTCTTAACTACTCTTGTTATAATTGATTGTATTAGATTTAAATTGTTTTATTTGAATGGATTTTATTTTGAAAAGCATATAATAAATCTTTATTACTGATGATTTATGGTTTTGATGAGATTGTGAAGTCTTGGTCAATTGTTGTTTCAAGTGATATTGCTTCTAGAATTTAAAATGTTGATTTTAAATTATTGTTCTGATGAAAATATAAGTGGTTTGATAAAAAATGGGTTTCAATAAAAAGTGTGTTTTATTGAAATGGTTTGAGATTGAAATGGTTTTGATGGAATTGGTTATCAATATAATGGGATTTTTATTGAAATGGTTTGAGATTGAAATGGTTTTGATGGAATTGGTTTTCAATTGAAAAGGGTGTTTTATTGAAATTGTCTGAGATTGAAATTGTTTTTATGGAAATGGATTTCAATAAAGAGGTGTTTTTATTGAATGGATGTGTTGGAATGATTGATGGGAAGATGTGGTTTGTGTTCATATTGCATGTATGGGGCTTGGTTGAAATAAGACCTTGTGCTCGGTGCCAAACGTTTAATAAAACATGGTAACTATATGTACAAGGAATGGATGAAATATTTCATTGTGATCAATGAAAAAGGTGTAATGGCACATGGGAAACAATTACCTTGTGACGACTTGGTAGATCGATGAGAAACAGCCCATTAGTTTGGAACTGTCATAATGTAACCTGCAGGGTTGGTTGTATGGGTTGTGGAATGGTTGGGTATGCTAAAAAGGGATATTGTGAAATGGTTCTAAAGCTTGTTTGGTTATTTTTCTGAAAAAATAACATGTTGGGAAATTTTTTTTCAATTACTCTTGGGAAATTTTGGTATTGAATGGTTTGGAAACTTGTTTATTTTTATTTTTAAACTTATTTTGAGAAAAAGTTTTATATAAACTATTTTATATAAATTTGGCTAACTCTTCCATCCTAGTTGTGTGAGTAGGGAAGTCATTGGAGAAAACCTACTGAGTTTTATACTCACCCCTGATTTGGAATGGTGGTGATTTTGTAGATTTCATATTCCAGGACATAGGTAAAGTTAAAGCATCTTGTTGCTAGTGGCTTGTGGTGATGCTTGGGAGATGTTGTGGAGCTTGGAGGGTGTGGAGCATGGAGTGGTAGTGTCTTTTGAGTTTTTTATCCACTGTGTACTTTTATTTTTAGTTTGGTCTTCAACTGTTGTGTACTTTGATGTGTTTTGATATATATGAAGTTGTTTTTTGGTCTTTCATTTCTTCATGCATCATAGAGTGAATTTTTAGTAATGGTTAGTTTGTGGGTTATTTCTAAAAGGGTAAATCATCCCCCAACTTGTATTTTAAACCCTTTGGAATTTATTGCCAGCCTTTGGCATCTTGGGGATGTCGTTTAAGGCCTAGTAATGACTCATGTTACTCTCAAGCCAATGAGAATTGGTGGGTCATTACAGATATTATGTGGTTTTTTCAAGAAAAACATCTATTTCGGGATACTTTAAGTGGATCTGGTTCTGGAACAGAAGTAACTATGTGTAGTAACTCTAAAAAATACATGATGATCTTGACTCAAGTGTTACCTAGTACCTGAAATCTGGCCTTACTACACACATAGCCTTACACTGAAATTTTATATGATTAAAATAATTAAAATTTTATTTAGAACCAATTATTAAGTATTTGAAAATAATATTCTGATTTGGAAACATTCCCTGCAAAAAAATCTTATTATTACGAGATAGTCCATGAATTAATTTTTTAATGTATAATTAGTGTTTCACTATTTTTTAGAATCTAAATTATATATCATAAAATTATTTTCTAATATATTATATAAAATTGTATAGGAATCGTTCCCAGAAAAAAGAATAGAAACTATATTAATTCATGTACCCCATGTAGGGTTTCCCTCATTGGAATGATAATGAAGCTGGAGGAAGAGAAAAAACAGAAACTGGACATATTATTACCCTATAAGAGAAATTGAAATAGGTTATGAGCAATAACCTTAACCATATGTAGTATCTCATTGATCCATGATGATTTTCAACAATGTTGTACCTATTTATTAACATACAACCGCCATCATTTAATGGAACTACCATTCCATTTATAGATGATAAATAGATAAATTCTTTAGAGAATATGTTTATCACATTAAGATGTTATGGAAGTGAGAATGTTTTCATGGAAGTTTACCTTCCTATAAGAGATTTAGATCAATGGTGGACATTGATTCAAAATAGTATGTTTGAAGAGGAAATATATAACATGGAATGGAAGGATCATCAAGTACTCTTCATTGAAGAATATTTTCCACATGTTATATGAGATTACATGGAGATAAAATACATGATTGTGTGTAAAAATGAAGATAGAAACGTTTCTAAATATGCATAAAAATTTACATGGTTATTTCATGATGTGGACTATGTACATAATCAAAAGGTAAAGATTGAACATTTATTTGATGGGTTAAATGAAATTCTTTGAAGGGAACTAGTTTGCATAATATTCATAACATATGAAGACATAGTATCCTGTAGTATAAATATAGACAATGAATTATTCATGTCATATGTATTTTAATGGAATAAAGAAGAGGAGAGGATGGAAAAACATTATATGGATAAAGGGGAGAATGAATTAAAGGAAATTCCACCATATAATAATTGTGGAACGAAACACTATTATACTTACATGATGGTCATGTGATTTTTCATCAAGTATGTAGTGAAAGGAAACCAAGACCATGATTTCAATGAAAATAAATAATTTCCCAATGGTCAATTATTCAGCTATAAAGAGATGGGTCACAACAAAAGTGAATTTACCAAGAGTTAAGGGAATATACTTCAAAATAAGATAAAGAATCAAGGTTAATCATATGCTATTAATACAATTGAAGTGGAATGATTAATGTTCCAATTTATTTTGATTAAATAGTTATTTTATCAATGATATTATAAGTGTAATAATTAGTAAATTTATATTTACTTTACTTTAGTACCATTTCTATAATGATATGAAATAATATTTTGAATCATACCGATAAACAATAAATTTGATTCTATGTAATGTTGATCTTTTTTTAAAACTCATGATTCAGGGAAGTCAAGCGATAATATATGGAAAATGTGAAGATCATAATGAGAAAGTGATATTAATGGGATAATAATAGAAAACATAAAATTGGTTATTGATTTTTGTGATCTTTCTCAGAGTTTACTACATTTTTTCTAGAATGGAATATATTGAAAAACCTGACATTTTTTGGGAAACATTTATATTTTCATTATTGTTTTATAGTGATAATGTTATTGTTATATTTATAAGGTGATGTTATGTAAAAGTTTCACTTTTAGGGGTATTATAATGTTTATTTAGGTTCCTTATAAAATTTGTAATTTTGAATTTGGTTTGACAAATTTTGGATGAATCTTAATGATTACTAGTTATATAATAGGTGATTTTGAAATATTGGTGTTGTTGGATAACTTTTTATATCCATTATAGTTAGGGAAAATATCAGATAATGAAATTTTAATTAATTTGTGGTTCATGTGATATATTTATAGTTAATATTAATGGTTCATGAATGAATACGTTTTTCGGATATTCATTTCATTGATCAAGAGACAGAGTGTAAATTGATCTAACAACAACCAAAGTATTAAATTAGTCTTATTAAATAGATATATATATATATATAAAGTAATTTAATTTCCGTATATTCATAGATAATAAAATAAATCATAAAAGAATGAAGATGGATATTGATAAAAAAATAATCATATTACCTTTATATATAAAGAATAAAATTTTCTTTTAAACCATCAAATATTTATGTATTTTAGGTCCATAAGAAGACACAAAGAATTTATTTTTTATTATCAATGATATCTATGACTCTATATAATTACATATATTATTCATTCATTCCATTATGTTCACATCCCATCAGTGTTATCCTACATGAAAACTTACATATGTGTTATTCTAGATGATATTTCTAATTCCTTTTATCCATTTTCAGGGGGATTTTTAATTATCCCTTTTTGGGATGTGGTTTTTCAACAAAGGTATGTTCAAATTTAAAACAAAAAAAATCATAGATCATGGTTAAATTGGGAAGGAGGACTTTATTTAAGGCGGATGATGTAAAACCCTCGGAATTTAAGATATATTGTTCTAATTCAATTCAATATCTTTTATATAATTCCAAGCTCGCAACATTTGTTTTAAATGAAACATGATACTCTATCAAAATATTATTTTTTAGACATTACCATTATAACCATGACAATAAGTTAGTGTGTATTAATATTGACAACTAAATTAATAAAATTATATAGCATACAAATTTATAAATAATTTCAACAGTAATTTTTTATTATAGATAACAAAAGAATAATTTAAGAAAAATTTAAATTTTTTTTAAAAGAATATTAGTTTTTCTAAAAGTCAGTTTACTCAGAATTTACACAGCTTATTTAAAATTAATTTTTACCAATTTTATAAAATTTATTCAATAAAAAAATTTATTTTTAATTTATTAATGTCAAATATATAACTAGATTAATTTTTATGAATTTTATGAAAAATTTTATTTTTCAATGAATATTGAGAAGTAATGATTATTTTTAAAACTTCTTCTTTTATTCATTTGCTTATATGAATTTTCCTCTCTAGAAGCCAACATTTTTTGTTACAATTATGGGTCTAGTATAATTTTTTTATAAAAATAACATTAATTGAATTTAAAAAATTTATTCTTTATTTTGAATCATAATTTTAAAATGTATTTAATTTAATTTTTTACCATAATTAATAATGATCACAGTAAAAATTAATTATGAAATTTATAGTAAAAATTGTTTTTTCGAAGGTTTAAACTAAGAAGGTATATGTTCTAAATGACCAAACACTAGTCAAAAACCAATTTTAGGGATATATTTATACCTTATAGTTTCCAATTTTTGATAATGACTCAATTAGGTTACTTTTTCAGTGATTAAAACATCGCTATCTCTTTATCTTTTCAAAAACAAATTATCTGTCTTCTCCTCCACTTAAGAAAATCCAACCTATCCTCCCCTCATTACACCTCAAAAAAATATCTATTTTAAAAAATCCCTTCCAATATAAATTCCTTAATTTAATCCCCACATACTATAAGCATTGGTTTGATTAGGAATCCCACCTAAGAATAAAGTTTCTGTAAAACTAAATATGCACTCTGAAAATATGTAAAATTGATAAATGTGTATATTTTATTTATTTATTTATTCTTACACATCCTTATTATAATATTAAACAATGATTATATAATAACCCATTTATGATATATATTATGATATTTTTCATCTTAACGGTATAACCTATATACATCATCACATCCATTAAATTGAAAATGAAACTGTCAACTATGTCTATGATAGACTACCACTATTAGAACTGATGTAATTCATTTTGCATCACCACCATTAATGGTTGTATAAAATTATTGATAAGATATATATAAATATATATGATATTTATGAAATTGTTTTAATTTTATAATTATTATATCACATATACCTCATATCATTCTTATCTTTCGGGTATACGATATCGTCATTCCTATGTAATCCAAATTACCACCTCACGAAGCAATGAGATTAGTGTTTTTATTATGATTTACAAGTAAGGTAGTATGGGTAAAATTAATGTATATTTTAATTATGTATTACCATACCATATTTATGGAAATATAACATCACAGATAAGTTCTTACCTTCCATTATATGAGAAAACTATTATGTTGCTCATGCGTACGTTTAGGCTACAGACTCCACATTGCAATGTGAAATGGTTTTCCTTTTATTTATTCATGTATGGTAATAAGAATATATTGGATTAATATAAATTATATATATAAAAAAATAATTACTCTTTAAATTTGAATTAATATTTATTTCTTAATACATCCCCTCAACTGAGAGAATTAGAAAAATCATTCAGGCGTACATACGACCTACAATCTCCATGAGCATTGTAATTCATTCTCAATATATGACATATATAGATTAAATTAAATACATATAAAAATAATGTATATAAATTTTATATCATTTTAAATGTTATTTATATTGTTTGACCATGATCAAATTGAATGGAACAAAATTATCGAACCAAAACATATACGAAAAATAATACACTTATCACCCTGAATAGTTATTTTAAAAAATAAGTGATAATAAATGAGTCAAAAAATTCTTTATGAAAATATTATATGGTTTGAGAGATATGATTATGGTTCTATTTTTTATTTATAATAAATATTTATTTATTATAGAGGAGATTCAGATATATACATAAGAATTCAAACATGAGGTTGTCTCACTCTTCCTTCCAAGAGACTAATTCCATGTTCACCATTAATGTATTTTTTGTGGTTTATATGATAAATTGTGAAAATTTATATCATGAATCTATCTATATTAATTTTATTTAATCATTAATTTGATATTACTTATTTTTTGGGGCTTATAATTCTAAAGTTACCAAAGTGGTAGGGGTTTATTTCAACACTCATCATTAGGATTACTCAGGAATACTCAGGAATACTCACGAATACTCACGAATACTCACGAATACTCACGAATAATCACGAATACTCACGAATAATCACGAATACTCACGAATACTCACGAATAATCAGGAATACTCAGGAATACTCAGGAATACTCAAGAACACTTAGCAAAAAAAATTATATTATCAATATTTATGAAAAAAATATTAATATTATTAAAATAATAAAAATTTATAAAATATTAAAATTATCAATATTTACAACAGATTTTGCTCTATTCTTAACATTTTCAAATCTTAAAGGGTCGCTAATTGTCAGGTCATGCGCAATAAAAAGTTTCTGTCAGCCATGTCCAATGTAAACTCTATAATTGTCCTTGCATGGTCGATCACCTCAAAAGTAATGTTGCAATCAGACAAACCAAGTCATTCCCTTCTTATCTATAAGAATCATCTCACATGAACCTTTACATAGACCATTCTTCCTTGAAAATTTAAGGGAAAAATAATGATATCCCCTCAAATTTTTAAGGAAGAATGATCTATGTAAAGGTTCATGTGAGATAATTCTTATAGTTAAGAAGGGAATGACTTGGTTTGTCTGATTGCAACATTACTTGCGAAGTGATCAACCATGCAAGGACAATTATAGAGTTTACATTAGACATGGCTGACACAAACTTTTTATTGCGCATGACCTGACAATTGACGACCCTTTAAGATTTGAACATGTTAATAATAGAACAAAGTTTGTTCTGAATATTGATAATTTTAATATTTTTTAATATTTTTTATTATTTTAATAATATTAATATTGTTTTTTCGTAAATATTGATAATATTTTTTTTATTACTAATAATTAGTAAACGAAATCTGCTTGGATAATGAAGGGAAAATTTATAACCATCTCCACAACGATGATTATCAAATTTCCTTTCATTATTCAAGCAGTTTTCCTTTTGCTAAGTATTGCTAAGTATTGCTAAATTAGTAATAAATAGTAATAATTAGCAATAAATTGTAATAATTAGTAATAAATTGTAATAATTAGTAATCCTTGCTTGAGTGTTTTTTCTAACAAATTATTCAAAACCAGTAATGCTTTTATATTTTATAGAAAAATATGGAACAACGAGGTCGTCAACAGTCATTATTAGATGACCGCATATGGATAAATCAACGTAGAAATCCAAATGGTTCTGGTTTAAATCCAGTATATATAGAGGGTGTGGAGATTTTTTTATCATTTGCGGCATCAAATTCAGAATTTGTTTCAGAAGGAAAGATAAAATGCCCTTGTAGAAAATGTGCATTGAGAACGTTTGACACGTTTGACAAAGTGGGGGAACATCTCTTGCGTTTTGGTTTTCAAGGAGATTATGTTTTTTGGTATCAACACGGTGAACGCAGTTCCAGAGCAGATGATACCAACTTGATTCCGGATCCATCCCAGTTTCAAGATTTAGTACATGATGTTGCAGGTTCATCTGTTCAACATACAGAAACTCCGGCTGATATAGCTTCAAATCCTGAGTTGGGACCGTCTAAATTTTATGAGTTGTTGAAGTCTGCTGAGGATGCATTATATCCTGGCTGCAAGATGAGCAAATTAGAAGCAGTTGCAAAATTTATGGCTATCAAATCAGATAACGGAATGTCAAACACATGTTTTGACCAGATATTTTCTTTGCTGAAAACACTGTTACCCGAAGGAAATGTTTTACCTGCAAATTACTATGAAAGTAAGAGGTTGGTTCGAAATTTGGGACTTACTTGTCAGAAGATTCATGCATGTTCAAATGACTGCATTTTATATTCAGGGGAAAATGAGTCGTTGGATAGTTGTCCCACATGTGGGCAACGGAGATATAAAGAAGGACAACACGGGAAGTCTGGTTTGATTCCTGTAAAACAGTTGAGATATTTTCCGCTTACATCCAGACTTCAGCGTTTATTCATGTCTAAGAATACAGCGACAATGATGTCATGGCATAAAGAGAATATTTCAACCGATAAAAGCTTGAATCATCCAGCCGATGGTGATTCATGGAAACATTTTGATAGAGTGCATCCATCATTTGCTTTAGAAGCTAGAAATGTTCGACTGGGCCTTTCCACTGATGGTTTCTGTCCGTTTGGATCTTATGGTAGTCAATATTCATGTTGGCCTGTTTTTTTAACTCCGTATAATTTACCTCCATGGATGTTGATGAAGGAGCCATATATCTTTTTGACTTTACTAATTCCAGGACATCCGAAGAAAAATATTGATGTTTATTTGAAGCCATTGATTGATGAATTAAATTTATTGTGGAGTACTGGTGTCAGTACATATGATGTTGCAACGAAACAGAATTTCATACTGAGAGCAGCATTGATGTGGACAATAAGTGACTTCCCGGCTTATGGGATGTTATCTGGCTGGAGTACACATGGTCAGAAATCATTTCCTTACTGTATGGGAGAGAACAAAGCATTTATGCTCATTCATGGAAAGAAACCTTGTTATTTTGACTGTCATCGCAGATTTCTTCCAGCTGATCATCCTTTTCACAGAAACAGATCTCATTTCAGAAAAGGAACAGCTGAAAGGGATGGACCTCCAAAAATGCTATCAGGTTCGGAGTTAAAATCGGTTGTATTTTCATTACCTCCCATCACTTTTGGTCCCACAATAAACCAACAGAAAATTTATGGTTTTGGGAAAGAACACAATTGGATTAAACGTAGCATATTTGGGGATTTGCCATATTGGTCTGATTTGTTGGTCCAACACATGTTAGATGTCATGCATATTGGGAAGAACTGTTTTGATAATTTGTTTCATACAGTTTTGGATACGCCAGGAAAGAGCAAAGACAATGTAAATGCACGTTTAGATCTTGCCCAAATTTGCAGGCGTCCAGAATTGGAACTATTTGAGAATGTCAGAACAGAAAGGTTACTGAAACCAAAAGCAGCTTATACACTGTCTAAAGAAAACCATTTATTATTTTGTCAGTGGATTGCAGATTTGAGACTTCCAGATGGCTGTGCTTCCAATTTGGGTAGATGTGTAAAGAATGGTCATATTACTGGATTGAAAAGTCATGATTGTCATGTTATAATGGAGAGACTTCTACCCATTGGATTAAGAGGTCTGTTGAATTCTGTGATTTGGGATTCCATAACAGACATGTCTCATTTTTTTCGGGAAATTTGTGCGGCTACGGCAGATTATGATGCTCTAGGCAAACTTGAAAAAGATGTTGTTGTAATTATATGTAAACTGGAAAAAATATTTCCGTCGTCTTTCTTCGACTCAATGGAACATTTGATGTTACATTTGCCATATGAAGCCAAATGTGGAGGTCCGGTACAGTTTCGATGGATGTACCCATTTGAAAGATGCATGCAAAAATTGAAAAGAAAAGTACGCAACAAAGCATCTGTTGAAGGATCTATTGCAGAAGCTTATTTGCAAGAGGAAATATCTTTTTTCTGCTCCCATTATTTTGAATACGAGTATCCTTCAAAACACAACCGAATGGGACGGAATGAGAGGAATATTGATGAAATCGACAATCAATTATCTGTTTTCAACCAGTCAGAGCTTGGTTTTGGTGGAGTTTCTGAACGCTGGCTTTCAGATGATGAACATCATAGAGCTCATACGTATGTTCTGCTCAACTGTGAAGAGATGACATCAGTTGTACTGTAAGTGTTTATATCACTTATTCTATCATTTATGTTACAGTAAATAACTTTGGTTTATATAGGTTGTATGATAATCATATCAAGAAACAAATTCCACAAATTACAGCAGCTGCTCTCGAAGAACGGCGACTGAAAAATTTCTCTCAGTGGTTTCAAAAACTGGTAACATAAATTCTTTATCATTTAGCAACTCATTCAATTTATAGTTTACTATATTGATAATTATTTCACAAATCTTCAGGTGTCTCGACATGCTGATAAAATTGACAAACGGCTCTGTGTATTGAGTAACCCACCTTCCAAACTTGTTAAAACTTATAATGCATATGTGGTGAATGGATTTCGATTCCACACGCATGCATATGGGGAATCGAAAAAAACAATGAACAGTGGAGTTAGCTTGAGAGGATCTCATCATCGAGAAAATGAAGTTGACTTTTATGGCATACTTGATGAAATCATTGAACTCTGTTATCTTGGACAACATTACATAACCATGTTCAAATGTCGGTGGTTGGATACAGAGAGAGGCGTGCGTGTTCATCCGGCTCATGGAATCATCGATATTAAATGTAAAAGTGTTCTCGCAGTAAATGAACCATTCTTATTGGCTCAACAGGCATATCAAGTTTATTATGCAAAGTACTGTGCAACATCAAGAGACTTGACTGATTGGTGGAGTGTAATAAAAATCAAAATTCGAGACAATCAGTTTATTCAAAGTGAATGTGCTTTCACTGATGTGCAAAGAATTGAAGTTTTTCAAGAGAGTACTCAAAATCAATCTTTTTTACAAAGAGAAATGAGTATCGATGACGACACCCCACATTTAAGAGTCGGTGATGACGATGATGTTAATGATGTCACACATGAATTTGAAATGGTAAGAGATGAAGCAACTGCAACTCGAATGGATATCGATGATGTTGAGGAGGAATATGAAGATGACATTGACATATATGAAGATGATGATGAAGATGAACACTTATAGAATTCCATGGTATTTATATACAATCATAATATGTATATATATGTATATATAATAGTAATTATCAATTATTTGCTAATATTAACATTTTCTGTTTCAGATGGACGAGGCCACATTTCGTGAGTTGGCGGAGGCTGACCTGCCTTTCGATGCAGATGAGATGCTGGCAGATGACCCTCAGCCTGCAGGCGCTCCAGGGAGTACGCGGAGGGGGCGCGGTCTTGCACGATTGATGATTCCTGACCCCGTCCCCGAGCGACGTCCACGTCTTGGGTTTGATCCGCGCACCCGGAGGTGTGATAACCTGTGTAATAACCTGTGAATTTGACTATGATTTCATTAATCTATTCACATAATAAATGTTTATTATTTTTTCAGTTTTTTGCATATAGCAGTCGGACAGGGCAGCGCTATTTTGCGCAACTATTTCTCTCAGCCGTGGACCACATGGGAGCAGATTCCCATTGATCTGCAGCAGGCCATGTTCGGCCATTGGTTGGTACGTACGTAAATAAATAATTTTTATTTTGAAAATTATTTCATTTCTAACTTGATATTTTGATTTATTTGTAGGGTTTATGGTATCCGATCGAGGATACCATGCGTGACGCCATCCACGAGGCATGGGAGGTGGCCATGCGTGATCGCCTTCGTCAGTTTTTGCACAATTTAAGAAAAGCTGCGATGAAGAAAGCAGGAGTGTCAGATTTTGAGGAGTCATGTAGAGCACACCGACCAGAGTACATTTCATCCCATGTATGGGATGGATTATGTGCGCACTGGTTGAGTGGTGCCTTTCAGAGGAGATCATCGGTGGGGAGGCAGAATCGGGGGAGGCAGGAGGTGACTCATCGAGCTGGGAGTCGTTCTTTCAGTACTCATAGACAGCATCTGGTACGTACATTATTTATAAATATATTATATAACTATAAATATTAACAGTTTATTTTTTATTCTTATAGGCTGTCGAGCACCCCGATATTACAGAGTACGACGTATATCGGAGGATGTATAGTGATCCTGCTACTGGGGATCTCAGAGCTGATCGTCAGCATCACATCGTGGTCAGTATTATTTGTTTTCAAGTTTAAAAATTAACTGCATATAATATATTCACAATTTTAATTTTAAATTGCAACTATAGGAGTCATATGAGGCCGCAGCGGCACAGGCCCAGCCTGAGAGTCAGGCCGAGTCATCAGATCAGACCACTGCCCGTCAGTTTGATGAGGCGGCATGGATGCAGGCCACCCAGTATGCCTTCGAGAAGGGCCGGGTAGTTGGTATCGGCTCTCGACTGACTCCCGGAGATTATTATGGCAGTGCTGCGATGTCGGCGTCCAGCTCGAGGGGAGCTCGTGCATCTTCTTCTACACAGTATGAGGAGCAGTTGCGATCTCAGACTGCACAGATAGAGAGTCTCCGACAGGAGCAGGAGCAGATACGTCAGCAGCATGAGGAGGAGCGTCGACGCCAGCAGCAGCTGTACGAGGAGCAGACGAGTCGGTGGCAGCAGCAGCATCAGGAGCAGATGGAGTACATGCGCCGACTCACTCATGCTTTAGGGATGGAGTTTCCTCCACCACCATCTGCAGATCCCCCACCTCCCCCCCCCCCCCTCCTACAGATTAGAGTTTGTATTTCTGTTATAAAATTTGTGAAATCAAAATATTTTTTTTTCTATTCGTAGTTTCTGTCTCATTATAAAATATTAATAATATTATATTTTTAAATAACAATATTAATATGAATAATAATAATATTTATATTTTATAATATTAAATTTTATATATATATTAAAATTTTATTTATATAATAAAATTTTATATAAATATTAAAATTTTATAATATTATAATTTAATTATTTTTTTGTAATACTTGAATTATTTTAATATTTGAATGTAAAATAATTCTATTATTTTTATATTAATTAAAATAACTTATTAATATTTTTTTTATTTATGAATTATAATTATAATATTATTATATTAATTAAATTATTTATTAATATTCTATTATTTTTATTTTTGAATTATAATTCTACTATTATTATAGTAATTAAAATAATTTATTATTTTCATTTGTAAATTATAATTCTATTATTATATTAATTAAAATAATTTATTAATAATTTATTTTTTTTATTTTTTTTATAGTATTTGCGACGGGATACTATGCCCGTCGCAAATACTAGTATTATTAATAATTTTTTATTTTTTTTAAAAAAGAGTAATTGCGACGGGTCCCGTCGCAATTACTATGAATAGTATTTGCGACGGGTCCCGGTTCCCGTCGCAAATACTAGTATTATTAATTTTTTTATTTTTAAAAAAAACGTTATTGCGACGGGCCCGTCTCAATAACTGTTTAAAAAGTTTTTTACAAAAATACGGAATACTATTTGCGACGGGCAGAATGCCCGTCGCAAAAAAAGGCTTTAGCGACGGTCCCGTCGCAAATAAGTTTAGTTGCGACGGCGTTTTCCGCAACGGGCTATTTGCGACGGGACCCCGTCGCAAATGGCTATTTGCGACGGGTTCCCGTCGCAAATACCTGTTTTTCCAGTAGTGATCTGATGTATTAGGGAGGTGTGGGTTTAAAATGCTTATTGTAGGGAAAGAGAGCCACAAATTTCAGGTTTATTAGTTGTTTTTAATAGAAAAAATTGACGTCGATTGAAGAAATTATTTCAAAAAAGTATTAAAATCAAAGAAATTTGATGTTAATTCCATTCATCATTTACATGGGGATAATAATAAAATTTTAAAGATACAATATGTATAACCTTGTAGGTTTTACTATATATAAAATAATGTTTATTTTCATAAGGGAGAAAAAAGTCATAAATGTATCATACATTATTATATGCACATTTGTTGCCCGATTTTTTTTAAATTAATGAATTTTTTACTAAATACATTATTCAATCCACAACATTAATGCATCACCACAAAAGAGGAAATTATTAAATTTATGATTGGATATATATTTTTGAAACACAAAGAAATGTGACATCTGAGACGCCTTTTATAATTGAAATCCAACCACCGATATTGATCTCATTATAAATAATTATCATGTAAAAATTAATCTTCCATCGATACTAGGATTAAATTTTATAATTAAAAATTTGATCAATAACGTGTAATAATGATGATAATTTTAAAATTAATATAATGTTTTAACCATATATATGATATTTTTTAATATGAAGTTCCATTATTTTATAATAACAATAAAATATATTTACATTCATAAAAGAACAATTTATAAAATTTTAAAATAAATTTTAAAAAAAATTATGTTTTTATATGTTTAAATTTAATATTTTTCAAAAAAAAATTTAAAAATGTTTTACTATTAAATAAGTATCATTCATTTCAAAACATTTTCATTTGAATGTTTTTCCTTTCACTCAAAAAATCCAACGACCTTGTGCTCACACAATTTGGTCGCACCACCTCTCCTATGTACTTGAAATTAATTATATTTATTTTTATTAATATTGTTATCATATTCAAAATTTAATTTTTTTTAATGTACGAAAATGCATTTAATAATAATTATAATCCTGTAAATAAAATAATTTTATTCTATTATAATTATCATATTTTTCACATTAATGAACCAAATGTTTGAAAAAAAATTAAATATTTCTTAAATTATCTACAATTTTATAATAATTTCATATTAAATAAAACAAAACATCCACACTAAAACAAAATCAACATATACCATAATGATAATGTAAATTAATTATTTCAAAAAACGAGATGCAACTCAAATAATTGTCTAACTTATAACATAATTAAAAAAACATTAAATAATACTTCCAATATTCATATGAACACTATGACCCATAATTTTAAATACAAATTGAAACATAAAATAAAAAATTTTATATTAACATTAATAAAATAGTCAACAAATAATTAAATAAACCAAACCATTGAAAACAAATTAGCACAAAATATAATTTATTTTATAGAAATTCTAATATTCTTGTTAATTAATCATAATAAGATATAAATAATATATGTTATTAAATGCATATGAAATTATAACTCATATATAATAAATTATTAATATGTAGTATTTTTTAATGACCAATGCACAAGAAACATTTTTATTAAAGTGTAATAAAATTTAAAATTAGTTTTAATAAAATCACATAATCATTTATCATACATTTGATATGTAATAAAATATAAAAAATTATTAAATGATAAACATACATGAACTCTTCACTCATATAAATGATATGTTTTGGGGTTGAGAAAATAAGGTTCCTAATATTAGATAGGTCCCAAAAAATTCTCATCATCATAAATTAAAATAAATCTATTAGAAATAGAGAGTCCAGTCAAACAAATGGAAGAAAAACTTAGGTCATCAAATTAAATACCTCTAAATCTATTATTTCCCTCGAGAATCAAAACTTTTCTTAAAATAATATAATCCCCAAACGTAAGGGACCCGGGGAGATACACCTAAAAAATAAATCTTATTATTATGAAAAACCAAACATAGTAAGAAAGATATATTCCAAATTAATTGAGAAAGATTCTAAATGATTTAAAACCCCATTTTTTTAGATCAATCCTTATTTTTTTAATATATTCATATTTAATATTATTTCATTTACTTCCTGAAATCAGCACTCATGCTATTAATTTTTTTAAAAAAAAATTGGATTAACATTATAATCACTCTAATATTATTTTAAAGGATGTATTATAGTTATTATCACATAATAATTATAATCACTAAAGATTGAGAAACACATCAAGCCTCATATTATCAATGATGATGGTGTATTAATACAAATTAATGTGAATAGAATAAAAAACATCCTTTTGTACATGTTTTGTCTCTTATATCCTGGTTTTAAAGTTGTAACATCACCATTTCCAATCCATTTATTAGAAAAAAAACATTACATATATCAAATAAATAAAAATAAAATCACTCATAACATCATGAAAAATATGCACAATTGAACTACCATAGTAGGGGGTCTATATATACCCAACCATATTCAGTTTTAAACATTGAATTTATTCAAGTAGAACATATACACAACAATAAAAATCATTAGACTAGTAACAACAAATGTCAAGGATCAATCCACACTACTTCGTTTATGGTATCTATCTATTAAGAAATAAAAGACCAATAATGTTTTCTACTCTTATAATATTTTTAATTATATAATTTATTTTATGAAATTTTTGTTGGTTTTTGGAATGTAACAAAGCTAATTATAATAGTAGTTATAACTGTAAAAAATAAGAACTATATATTTAAAACGCAGTCTTTCATAATATCACTAAATTTGACATATGATGTATTATAAATTAATAAATAAATACCTGTCAAATAATAAATAATGGATATTGAATATTGATAAATAGTTGGAAATAAAAAAAATTAAATAATAAATAATATCTTGAAAATAAGAAAATAAAAACTACTGAATATATAAACAACTGGTGAAAAATTATCCATTGTCATTCTTAATCAACACAATATCAACACATTACTACATAATCATATCCATTTCACAATCAATCACATAAAATTATATAAAATCCTTACAATTATATTAACCAAAATTTTTGATGATTAATTTAACAAATATTTAATTGGACAGGATAAATCTATGTCCATATCGAGTCTTTATGAAATCACGCTATCAACAAGGATTTTCAAATTTTTTGTAATCAAGAAAGTGTTCCATATTTAAATACATTTAATTAAATTATAGTCAGATGTATCTTTTTAAGAGTTATGTATAAGGAATATTAATATTTTGTGCTTTCATAATTACCACATGTTTCTAAAAAGGGTATCAATTTAATTGTACCATATTAATTTTACATTAATGTTCTATCATGATTCCAATTCGTTACTTCATGAAAACATTCTTTTCGTTCATGGTTTATACTTAATAAAAAATTTGAATGTGAATAATATACTAAATTTGAATCATTCTTAACTTGGAATAATAGATTCTAACATGTCACATGATTTGGAATTCTTTAATGTCAAATTGTTTATAGCATTTAACCATTTTATAAATGTTATCTATAATAACTAGTCTATACATATCACATTAAAAATCTATTAAAATTGTATCTCTTTAGTTATTGTTAATAATTATATGTGATAGATATGATTCCCAACATCAATTATATCATAAATTCAATGTAAAAAATTAGAAATCTGGCATGAATCTTAATTAAATGAACAAACAGAAACAAAAACCATTTAATTTCAAAAAATTCTAAAGTTTTAGGTAAAATTAATAACAATTAATATTAAAAACACTAGAATATAAAACATGTTTCTAAAAACATTTCATTCCAATATATTTGTAAATAATTAATTTCTTATAAAAATCATTTTTAAACAATAAATCTTCAAGAAATTTTATCATTTTCTATGGAAATGAAAATCATTTAAAAAATCATAATTATTATTGTAATCATATTAAAATACGTATTTACAAATTTCTTGTCATTATATTTTTTAACATGTTTTTTAACATTAATAAAATTAATATTTTGATTGTGAAACTATAATGGATTATTAATAAAATCCTAAGTAATATTATATCTTCAATTTTAAGAAAGCATATTTTATCTATCATTAGTTAATTATTAAAAAACAATTGAAGCATAATTATAATTAGTAAATTATAACCAAATTTATTCTCACATAAATAAAATAAAAAATATAATTAAAAATGGAATTCTTTAACTTATATTATACATATAAAAATGTTTCATCCCCCATTTCTAATGGCATTACCCTAAAATCATTTCATTTTAACTTTAACATGATTATTTGATTTTCATGGTCCTTTCATTGGATCATAGGGGACCCATATACATAGGTTTTAGCCGGTCTGCATGACATTAGGGTTCCGTCATCATTCAAAAGGGGCCTTAAATATCTACATTCTATCTAGTTCCCCTCCATCACTGTTGTAGGTTAAATGACACGATTTCATAGAAAAACCCATGAAACAAAATATTTTTTACTAACTCCTAAATATGTCATATCTATTAAGAAAAAACATTATATGACTTTTCATGAATCTACCTAATTGAAATTGTGCCAATCTTGATTGATGATAAATCTGTAACCCTGGATTCTTTCCTCCAATGGTGCATTGGTTGTATACTAGCTCATATGGTATCTATAAATCAAACTAGAAGAATTATGATCATAAATTCTTAACAAAAAATTTTACACCCTGAGCTTCCATGATACACTTCTCTTTCAATAATGCAATAGCTTTCATTGTACTCAAGTTCGAGATTCTAACATACCGCGACCAATAAAAATAGCCATTATGTATAGTAATAACCACTTTTTGAAAATATATATATTTTATATTTCAAAATGGACTTCATTTTTGGATTCGGAATATCAAAATTATCCTATGTTGAATTTTTTGTATTTTTCTAAGAACATCCAATTTTTTATGAATAGTGAAAAATACTTAAAAATAACTTTTTTAATAAAAAAAAAATTTATAGTGATAAATTATACTATTGAGTGGTTTTAAAGTGTAATTAGAATATATTTTTACCATTTTATCCAATGGTGGTCATTAGAAATAATTTCACTTTGAAATTTGACATAAACAATTGTCAATCTTTTGATATATATTGTTTCTTAAAAACACGCTATTTGTTGTGACAACATAAATTAATTATAAAATTAATTAATGAAACTTATATGTTTAGAATTTCTTTAAAATAGACATCATTTTTGAATTCGGAATATCAATTATAGCTTAGGGTGAAATTTTGGCATTGTTCTGAAAAACTTCAATTTTTTATGAATAGTGAAACCACTAAGTGGTAGTTAAAAAACTGATTTTTTGTTTAAATGAAACATTACCACTTCTGTGTTTTGATTTTCAAAAATCTGACATTCATGGTTGTCATTAGGAAGTAAAATGTGGTTAAATGGGATTAAAATAATTTTTTGGTAAATAGTAACTTTTATGTTTAATTAATCGCGATTAAAGGTAATTAGTGAAATTTAATGTAAAAATGATATTATAAAAATATGAAAATACCTTTACACTTGTCCTACCACTATTGGATGATTCATGTCCAACAAAGACAATCCATGTGTCAACTTGGGTACCCCATGGAGCTACCTTTGTAGGAAAATGACATTAAAAACTTTTTATTTAATGTTAAAATAAAAATGTCACAAACATGAGTTGTTTTACTAAAAAAAATCAATGGGGTTATAAAAGTCCTATATTTTACTATAAATATTCATTATAAATCTAAAAAGATTTCATACATCATTATATTTTTCTATAATTCTTAGACATTAAATAAATTAAATTATTTATGACACCATGATGATGCATCGATTACCTCATTATTTAAAGATTTAAATAAAATGAAAAGATAATGTAAAATCTAAGAACTATACATGTCAAAAACCTATTGTATGAGTATATTTAGATCCCTTATCACATTAGCCTCGAAATATATAAGTGTGGGATCTTTAAAATATGAAACTCATTATATAATAATGTAACATTTCATGACTTTCCAAGAGTGCCCATCCTCTCCTCTTATAAAAGGCCCCCACCACTACCACCTTACTCACACCATAAAAGCCTTTTTGATTGGCCAACCTCTGCCATATTACTCTCTCAACTTCCCTCCATTACTTCTAGAAGCCTCACATTGGTCAGAAGTCTTCCCGAGGAATCCTTTGGCTCAAATCAAAAAGCGTTACCCGATTTTAAGGTAATGTCTTCTCTTATGTTATTTTGTTTTATTTTGATTCTCCAACCCCCTAAAATCTTTTTATTATTTTATTTTGTAACAAAAAATTATCCTCAATATAATTGGATGTTTTTATGTGAATCATTTTTTTTACACTTACACGCACCTTCGTCTAATGGTTAAAGAACATACTGTTTCTTGTGGGTGGCGAATTACTGCCTCACGAAACGATGATTGTTTAATATTCTATTAACACCTCTCATAGGTGTCCATTATGATGAAACTATTTTTATATATGACATATATTATGTTTCTGGTTTCCTAATGATTCTGTATTTTTCATTTATGGCATACCTTTACGATTTACATTATGGGTAAACACGATAATTTCATTTTTGGATGTGCGGACTACCGCCCCCTCAAAGTGATTTGAATCATTAATGACATATATGGGATGTATAAAGGATGGAGTAAATGGTATTATACATTATATTATATTGGAATTATATTATACCTTCATATAATTATAATTTCATTCCATTGAATACAAAATAGAAATGAAAGTAGCGTTCATGCGTACGTACGGCTTACCATCTCCATGAACGGTGCATTTCATTTCTTACCTCTAAATGTTATGTAATATTATAAATGAATGTATATACTGGACATATATGATATATATGATACCTAAATAATGTATATAATTCTGGATATAATGGATATTTCACCACATGAACAACTTGTAATTATAAGAAGTTTATTTTTGACTCAAGTGCCAAAGATCGACAAAACGACCATTATTAACTTAAATAATTATGAAATGTTAATAACATGGTGATAAGTGATATAAAAGGAATAATAAACTTGAATAAATTTTCTAAAGAAATTATAAATTAACTCTAGTTTATTATTCAGGAGTTTAAAGAATGGTCAAGTCAAGTCAGACACGAGGAAAGGGAACTTCTTAACCCAATTTCCATTCTTTGGGTTAATCTCCTACTTTCAAATTATTTCATGATATTATTATGTCATATATTGTATTTCTACCTTCATTATGTGTACTTATAGTGAATACACATAATAGATCTATTTTATTCAAAAAAATTATCATTGTAAGGGACTTCGTCTCAATCACCTTTCATTGAGGCATATTTGGTTTTATACATAACTTTCCTTTATACGGTGTATAAACCCCTTTGACTTTTACTTTTATTCAAAAGGAATCTTTTAATACGAAGAGTTTTTACTAAATGACAAAAGGAATGTTTTTTTCTTACGTATGCAGCGACAACGACTTCCCCGTCCCCGTGACCATTATTTGAGTTTCATTTTCCTCTACAAGCCATAACTTTTTTTTAAAATGAAAATTAAATATCAAGTTTTAATTTTCTATCATTTTTGTATTGAAAATGTTTTTAAAAGTTTTTTGATTATATCAATGTGTTGTATTGATATCTTGTGATTGAAATGTGGAAATGTTATGTTTCCTTTATGCATATTTTATGTGATATGATTATGCTATGGTTTATGATATGTTTAAACCTGTTCATATGAGAAATGAATTGGACTTAATAAGTGACGGGTGGAGCCCGCTATAGCTCCTCGATGCATTGGTAGGTGTCATGAGACAAACTAGTGTCTTCGCACGAGGCCTTGGCTACGTGGTTATGATAGTCTGGCATTATGCATTCCATCATTATGAAAGTAGTTATTGATATTGAATGTGGTTATTCGACTAGTAGAATATCCATGTTAATAAGTAAATCGCATTAGCTCATTTTACATTTTCCATATTATGTTGATGTTCAAGTTTAAAAGGCTTTTGTTTTAGTTATACATTATCTTAAATGTTTATGTTTATTAATGAAAGCATCCGCTATATTTTTATCCTTAATGAGCATCTAAGCTCACCCCTTTCAGTGTTTTAATTTTTCCAGGATGTGAAGAAGTATATTATGAATGACCTGTAGGGAGAGTATGAGGGGATATGAAGAAAATATGTTGTTGTAGGTTTGGTTTACTTTTTCATGTAATGTAAGACTTATGAATGTATCTAGTGTTTCAAAGGCTACTAAACTAATCGGTCTTTCGAGACATGATCTTTCGTGATCATGACAATGTTATGCAATAATGTGCCGACTCTGGGTAACTGGGGTCGGGGCATTATAGTTGGTATCAGACGCAGTTTAGTACTAACCTTGGATGCAAGATTTAGATAAACTCTTATTAGAGCACATAGCCCAAAGATAGACTTTGAGGATTAGTATAGAAGAACATCCTAGGATTTTGGTATTATAGAGATTTTGTGAGTTTTTCAAGAAATACATCCCTGTTTGGATACGATCAGGTTGAGGCGGCTTTGGAATAGATGTACCTAGGGGTAAAACCTGAAAACACCGCTTTGAGCTAGACTCAAATGGGAACCGGTGCACGCCAACAGGCCTTGCTGCACTCTTTGTTACGACACTCTCGGGGGATATGCTTAGGATAATTCTCATTTTCTTTACAAACCATTATGAAGGGTTTATGAGTATATACTTCCTCAAAGAAAACATTTCTTTTTATGATTATGGATTATATCCATAAATAGATCAATTTATGTTAAGTGTTTTACAAGTATGGAATTATGTATTTTAATTCATAAACTAATCTATTTTATGCCATTGTCTATAAATGGCACCTAGTGGGAGGAATGGAAACTGTATCAATGCACGCACTCCATGTAGGGATTTTCCTCCTGCTCAAGATAATTATTGGGGAGATGGAGATACAACTGGTGCTGAACTACTTATTACCATACTAGGACAACTCACTCAGGTTATGAATAATAACTTTACTCGTATGGAGAACCCTGATTTGCAACGTGGAGGATCAATGTTAGAACGCTTCATGAGAAAACAACCGCCAACATTTAATGGGGTTAAAAATCCATTAGTAGTTGAGAAATGGATAAACTCTTTAGAGAAAATATTCCACGCCTTGGGGAGTAGTGAAAGGGAGAAGGTTGTCCTGGAAGTCTACCGCCTCACTGGAGATGGTGATCAATGGTGGTAACTGATTCAAAACACAAAGGATGATTAAGAACTATCAAGTATGTAATGGAGGGAGTTTAAGGAAATTTTCAAAGAAAAATACTTTCCACATGACCATCGAGCAGATATGTAAAGGCAATTTCTAAGTCTGAGGCAGATGGAGGATGAGATTGTCGCAAAGTATGATGCTAACTTTACAAGGTTAGTGAGGCATGCTGCAGATTATATACGTAACCCAAGAAGTAAGATTGATCGTTTCATTGATGGGTTAAAACCATTTCTCTGTCAAGCATTAGTATCACAATATTTCTCAATATACTAAGATATAGTCTCGTGTTCTATCAAGACAGAAAAGGAATTCTCTAAGTCCTATGACAACAATGTAAAGCAATAGAAGAAGAAAACTGTGGAACAAGATACATATAAAGGGAAAAAGGGAAAGAAGGATTTTCCATTATGCGATAATTTTAGGAAGAATCACCCTGGTACTTGCCTAAAATGAATGGGAGTTTGTTATAAATGTGAAGAAAATGGTCACCAGGCTTGTGATTGCAAGGGAAAGAAAGAGGCTATCAATGTTGAATGATACTATTGTATAGAAATGGGGAATTATGAAAATGAATGTCCTAAGCGTCAGGGAAACTTACCTCAAAAAAGGCGAAGGGATCAAGGACAATCTTAAGTTGTTAGTACAGTTGAAGTGGAATAATTAATGTATTGGTGCTTTCGGACTCAAGGATTATATTCTGGTTATAAGAATATTGTGATATATATATATAAGGATTATAATGCAGTACTTGTTGTTTTCATTAAGATTTTAATATGATAAAGGTAATCATATTTTAGTATGTGACAAGAAGAGAAACTTTACCATGTTTGGAGAATCTGATGTTACAATTGATTTTGGAATTTAGAGACCTTTTAGAGAAAGTCTAGACAGAGGTATTTTGGATAACTATATAGGTTGGAATGGATTAAGTTGAACCTTGGATAGTATTGTTTAAGATTAAAACATTTCTAAAGATTATTTTTGGAATATTATAATACTATAGTTTTAGGAAATGGAAAACCTACAGGTCGGGGGATAACCCATCGCATTGGAAAAAGCTGTAGGAATCGAACCCACAACCATAGTGCAACAGGGCTTTATTAACTACCACTAGCCTACATGAAGTCCCTTGTTATTACAAAAAAAATTCCTAATCTAAATGGTATGTTTTAATATTTTGAACTATATGAAATTATGCTAAATTGAATATTTTTGAGTTCTATTACCTTTTAGAGTGAAAGAAGGGTTTGTGGTAAAAATTTATTAAAGAATGAAAGTCTACATGACAAGTATGTATATTCCCTTACGTTCGTAATAAATCTCCTAAATAAATTTCTCAACTTTATAATAGGTAACTTAAAACAAAAATGTTGTCGGTTAACTTTTCCAACTGGGGATTCAATGACTGTTTAACCAATCACAAGTTTGTGATTTTCTTGTGATTAACTTTCTCTTAATCTAGTTTTCTATAACTCCCCATCATACCTTGATGGTTTTTTTCTTCCATATCCATATTTTCATAGAATCCTAGTATGGTCTATCTCAGGTGACCTGTGTACCTATCTTTCTTTCTTTTAAAGTTATATTTTTATTAACCTTATTTCCGATGTGGGTTTTCCACAAAGGTATTTTCTATTTTCAAAGAAAAATTTCAAATTGTGAGGATGCAATTTATTGAAGGAGTGGAGAATGTAACACCCTGAGCTTCCATGATACACTTCTCTTTTAATAATGCAATAGCTTGCATTGTACGCAAGTTCGAGCTTCTAACACACCACGACCAATCAAAATAGCCATTATGAATAGTAATACTCACTTTTTGAAATTATATATATATATATTATATTTCAAAATGGACTTCATTTTTGGATTCAGAATATCGAAACTAGCCTATGTTGAATTTTTGGTATTTTTCTGAGAACTTCCAATTTTTTATGAATAGTGAAAAATACTTAAAAAAACATTTTTAATAAAAATAATTTATAGTGATAAATTAAACTATTGAGTGGTTTTAAAGTGTAATTATAATATATTTTTACCATTTTATCCTATGGTGTTCATTATAATTAATTTCACTTTGAAATTGGACATAAACAATTGTCAATCTTTTGATATATATTGTTTCTTAAAAACACGCTATTTGTTGTGATCGCGGGAATTAATTACAACATTAATTAATGGAACATATATGTTTGGAATTTTTTAAAATATACATCATTTTTTTATTCGGAATATCAATTATAGCTTAGGGGGGAATTTTGGCATTGTTCTGAAGAACTTCATTTTTTGATAAATAGTGAAACCACTAGGTGGTAGTTAAAAAACTGATTTTTTGTTTAAATGAAACATTACCACTTCCGTGTTTTGATTTTCCAAAATCCAACATACATGGTTTTCATTAGGAAGAAAAATGTGGTTCAATGGGATTAAAATATTTTTTTGGTGAATAGTAATTTTTAAGTTTAATTAATCGCGATTAAATGTAATTAGTGAAATTTAAGGTAAATATTATATTATAAAAATATGAAAAGACCTTTACACTTGTCCTACCCCTATTGGATGAGTCATGGACGACCAATACAATCCATGGGTCAACGTGGGGACCCCATGGAGCAACTTTTGTAGGAAAATGACATCAAAAACCTTTTATTTAATGCTAAAATAAAAATGTCACAAACATGAGTTGTTTTACTAAAACAATTTTTAAATGGGGTTATACAAGTCATATTTTCGACCCTAAATAATCATTAGAAATCTAAAAAGATTTCATACATCAAGATATTTTTTTATAATTTTTATACATTAAATAAATTAAATTATTTATGACACCATGATGATGCAGCGATTACCTCATTATTTAACGATTTAAATAAAATGAAATGATAAAGTAAACTCTAAGACCAAAACATGTCAAAAACCTATTGGATGAGTATATTTAGAAGCCTTGTCACCTTATCATCGAAATATATAAGTGTGGGACCTTTAAAATCTGAAAATCATTATATAATAAAGTAACATTTCATGACTTTCCAAAAGTGCCCCTCCTCTCCTCTTATAAAAGGCCCCCACCACTACCACCTTACTCACACCGTCAAAGCCTTTTGGATCTGCCAAACTCTGCCAAAATTATCTCTCAACTTCCCTCTATTACTCCTAGAAGCCTCACATTGGGCAGTAGTCTTCCTATGGAAGCCTTTTGTCTCAAATCAAAAAGAATTACCTGATTTTAAGGTAATGTCTTCTCTTATGTTATTTTGTTTTATTTTGATTCTTTAACCCCCTAAACTCTTTTTATTATTTTATTTTGTAACAAAACCAGTATCCTCAATATACTTGGATTTTGTTTTGAGAATTATTTTATTTACTCTTACACACACATTCGTCTAATGGGTAAAGAGCATACTGTTTCTGTGGGTGCCGAATTACTGCCTCACGAAACGATGATTGTTCAATATTTTATTAACCCATCTCATAGGTGGCCATTATGATGGCAATATTTTTATATATAATATATATTATGTTTTTGTTTTCCTTATGATTCTTTATTTTTCATTTATGGCATACCTTTATGATTTCCATTATGGGTAAACGCGATAATTTGATTTTAGGAAGTGCGGACTACTGCCCCCTCAAAGTGATTTGAATCGTTAATGCCATATGTGGGATGTATAAAGGATGGAGTAAATGGGATTATACATTATATTATATATTAATTATAGTATACCTTCATATAATTATAATTTCATTCCATTAAACACGAAATATAAATGAACGTAGCGTTAATGTGTACGTACGACTTACCGTCTCCATGAACGGTGCATTTCATTTCTTACCTCTAAATGTTATGTAATTTTATAAATTAATGTATATACAGGATATATATGATATATATGATACCTACATCATGAATATAATTATGGATATAATTGATATTTCACCACATGAACAACTTTTAATTATAAGAAGTTTATTTTTGACTCAAGTACCAAAGATCGACAAAACGAACATCACTAAGATAAATAATTACATAATGTTCATAACATCGTAATAAGTTATATAAAAGGAATAATAAACATGAAAAAACTGTTCTAATGAAATTATAAATTAACTCTAGTTTATTATTCAGGAGGTTAAATAATGGTCGAGTCAAGTCGGACACGAGGTAAGGGAACTTCTTAACCTAATTTTCATTATTTGGGTTAATCTCCTACTTTCAAATTATGTCATTATATTATTATGTCCTATATTGTATGTGTACTTTGTTTATGTGTACCTATGGTGAATACACATAATAGATCTATTTTATTCAAAAAAATGATCTTTGTAAGGGACTTCGTCTCAATCTCCTTTCATTGAGGCATATTTGGTTTTATACACAACTTTCCATTTTACGGTGTATAAACCCCTTTGACTTTTACTTTTATTCAAAAGGAATATTTTTATATGAAGCATTTTTACTAAACGACATAAGGAATGATTTTTTCTTACGTATGTGGTGACAACGACTTTCCCACTGCCGTGACCATTATTTGAGTTTCGGCTTCCTCTATAATCCATAACTTTTTTTTAAAAAAGAAATATAAATATTAAGTTTTAATTTTCTTTTATTTTGGTATTCAAAATGTTTTTGAAAGTGTTTTTATTATGTAATTGTGTTGTATTGATATCTTGTGATTGAAATGTGGAAATGTTATGTTTCCTTTATGCATATTTTATGTGATAAGATTATGTTATGGTATATTATATGTTTAAACCTGTTCATATGAGGAATGCATTGGACAAAATAAGTGACGGGTGGAGCCCGATATAGCTTCTCGATGCATCAGTAGGTCTCATGAGAAAAACTAGTGTCTTGGCACGAGGCCTTGACAAAATCTTATTTTAGACTTCGCACGAGGCCATTGATATGTGGTTATGATAGTCTGGAATTATGCATTCCATCATTATGAAAGTGGTTATTGATATTGTATGTGGTTATTCGACCAGTAGAATATCCATGTGAATAAGTAAATGGCATTATCTCATTTTAAATTTGCCATATTATGTTGAAGTTCAAGTTTAAAAGGCTTTTGTTTTAGTTATAAATTATCTTAAATGATTATGTTTTTTTATGAAAGCTTCCGCTATATTGTTATCCTTACTCAGCATATGAGCTCACCCCTTTCAGTGTTTTAATTTTTCCAAGATGTGAAGAAGTATATTATGAATGACCTGGAGGGATAGTATGAGGGGATATGAAGACAATATGTATTTGTAGTTTTGTTTTACTTTTTGATGTAATGTAAGAATTATGAATGTATCTAGTGTTTCCAAGGATACTAAACTAATCGTTCTTTCGAGACATGATCTTTCGTGATCATGCCAATGTTACGCAATAATGCACTGACTCTGGGTAACTGGGGTCGGGGCATTAGAAAAAACCCCTAATAATTTCCATTAATATAAACTGATGATTTAATAACTCCTACTTACAATATCTATATTGATGAGGCATGTACAAAAAATATGAGATAATAAATGAATAACTCCCAAAACCCGCTCTAGTTCCATGTACAACAACATATCCAATATCTCCTGGAATTTCTTGGAAAACAACTCTAATAAACTCCAGAGGGGTGATGGCTTGATATTAATCAGTACGTCATATTGATAAAAAATTATATATATATATGTGAAGTAAATTGGATGGGAATACATTAGTTATATCTAATAAGTAGGGTTATTAAGATAATCAAGATAAAGACTAATCTAGTAAGAAAATCTAGAATTAAATACAATGTCACAAAACCATATAACAGTCACATATAGTAGTACATCGTGCATTTATCATATTAAATGTTGCATTATATGGAATGAAAAAATGTGGATAATATGAGGTTTTTAAAATTATAATAAATTAATATAAATGTGTCCTTAAACAAATCACAAATTGTTTTGTTGTCATATTTATATATTTATTTAATCAATATTATTTTCATAATATTCACATTATGACTATTTTTACATAACCAAAGTCTTTACACCATCGATAAAACATCATATCCAACATAGAAAGCAATCAAGAAAATCAATATTGGCTCTTAACCTATTCCAAATATCCTAACATCATTCTCATTATGACACTACTACAAAATATGCATATAATTTCGTTGGTCTTTATCTGGGCCAGTGGAAAGAGATGATAAGAGGAACATTTATAAGGTCTAAAAAAAATTCTGATAAATTTTACCTTTTATCAACACTTTTTTTAACCATGAGAAAATGTATCATTTATGAGCACTCTTTTGAGTGTTGATAAAGGGTATTGATTATCAACACTTTATTTTTAGCACCAATAAAGGGTAAACTTTATCAGTGATTTATTTTTAGAATTGATAAAGGGTACACTTTATCATCACTTTATTTTTTGAACTCATAAATGGATAATTTATCAACAATTTATTATAAGTGGTAAGGGTATAAATAAAATTTAATAATTAAACAAACAAAAATTTAATTTATTAAAACAAAAATTAAAAAACGTATCAAATAATAAAATATTGAATAAATTGAATAAATTTATTCTTTAATATATAAATTATAAATACTAATAAATAATAATAATTAAATATATAGAAATATGAAAATTCAAAATTAAAAAATTGAAACAAATATTAATCATTTTATTAATTTGATAATTATTTACAATGTTAACAAATAGTCTAAGTTAATTATATAGATATATATGAATGTATATAAATATTATTTAAATACTTGAAAATATTAATTCATTTACATTAAATAGTCATATATATAATTTATTGTATAATTGTTTCTAATTTAAAATTATTATTAATTAAAAATTCAAACTAATTGTATAATGTTATGGACATAATAGAATGTCATTAAATTTTTATATTTACCATGTATAAAACTTGTGTTATATTAATTTCATCTATATGTAATTAATTATTTTTTATATAACACACACACACAAAACATATCCTTTTTTTCTATGTTGTAATGGTATTCATATTTTTAATTTATTCAATTTCACCCATATTTAAAATGCATGCTCTTAATATTAAATATTCATTAGTAATGTTATAATTATATTTCAAAAAAATTATAAATAAATATATCTATAAATGTATATTTTCTATATTTATACATTTATATATTTATAATTATAAATAAATAAATCTTATTTAATAAAATTTATTTACATAATTGTAAATTTACATATATAATGATATTAATATATATAATGAAATAAATATTTTATTAAAAATATTTATATAAATATAAATAAATAATTATATTTTTAAATAATTATAAAATTATAATAAATATATTTAAATAAATAATATATTTTCTATTGTTATATTTACATATATTTATTATATTTATATATATATTTATAATTATAAATCATTTATGAGCTCTTAAGAATAATGCACTCCTGAAAGGATCTTTTATCATAGTTATTGTAACCCTAATAAAGAAAGAGCATTATCCTCACTAAAATGGAATAGTTAAATGTCATATCTATCAGTGATAAAATTTTATCACTGATAATGATTACTTTTATAAGCTTTTTTACATAAGAACAGATAAAAGGTATATTTTTCATTTCTTTTATTGGATTCACTAATGAAAGTGTCCTACTCTATTTAAAACCCCAGATCCACTCGTGAACTCTTCGTGATTTCATAATCTTTCCATCAAGGCCACCCACTTTTTGTATTTCTTCTTGGTGAATTTTAGATCTATGATAATTATAAATCATGGGTAAAATAAATCAAATGCTCAAATTCAAGTATTGTATGATTTAAGGATCAAACGAATCTAGGGATTGAATTCTTGTCTTTCTATACCTTCTCTCAAATGTTATTTTTTCTCTAATTTCCCTTGGGGGACAAGGTGTGAGAAATATCAATGGGTCCATCCATGGTAGATGTTGATTTGAAACTATGATTGTGGTGAGTTATCCAATTTAGATATTTGGCCATGGAGAATGTCCATTTTTTTTCATTGAATATTTAGTGTGTGAATCACCCATACTGTGAGCAATTCATGCTTCACTCCCAGGACATATGACCATATCCTCAATTTTTGATTGATTTTTTTACTAATGTAGGGTATTATTTAGAAATTATTTTATTTATTTGAAAGTGTGGTTTAATCATTATTTATTTTCATTGGATAAATAGTGGAATTAATAATAAGTTAGTAGCCTTATACCATTTTACATCACCTATATAATTTTGTATGTATCAATTTTCATAATGGTTGTAGGGTAGCCTATGATAATTCTTCAAAACATATCAAACTGACTAGTTATTTTGGTATTTGTATATTACAGACATTACATGGGACAATTATTTTGTAGATATGTTAATTTTATGATTCCACATAGGTTTTTTAGTGAAGTATGGGTATTCCACGTAGAATATAACACCACATAGGAGTCATTTCGTCAAGGTATAGGCTAGAGTGTGTGGGATATATATTAAAATGGTTGGTGTGTTTTACCCCTTTTCTTGAATATATCTTATTCTTGAGTTTAATTTCTTTATGAAAACATATTTATGGACCACACTAGAATCTCAAGGATGTGTCAATGTTTATTAGATGGCCTCCATATAATCCTTATTATGGGATGATATGATATAATGACCACCCTAGAATACTTGGGATGTGTCGGTGCCGTGATATGACATATAAAGAGACTTGATAAGTTTTAAAATGCGTAATATACCACTAATATTAATTGAAATAATTCTTTAGGTTGCTACATTAGTTATTAGAAAAAAAATGAATGGAGACTATCAAATTACATATATTAGAAATTATTTTTACGTATTCATCATCTTAGGCCCACATGTATTCATTCCACCATTAAGAATCCCTGATTACAATATATATTTGTTAATATATATCTTTATTTTTTAAAATTATTTTTTAATCAATTTTTATATCTTCTAGTTGATTTAATTATATTTCATGATTCTAATTTGTCATATTTTGGATTCTTATTAATTCTTAACTACCTATATTATATTTTCATATGTTTAGAGAAATTAAGAAAGACTTATTGTGTGTCAAAAAATATTCATTATTGCATTTTGGTACATAATACACATCCCCCATATCTATTATTGAGAACAATCATTCTCATCAATTTAATCTCCATAATAGTTATTGAATTTTATTTCTTGAAGGTCATCCGCTATCTTTTTTATGATTCTTATACTATTCTAAGTGGTTTTCTTCCCATTGATTACTAACATATATATATTTTAATGAAACATTGGTTCTGGTCCACAAGAGATGTAGGATGTGATTCAAATATCAAAATTCATTCATAAATTATTGGAAGATGATAGTATGATCATGACAGTTGTTTATAACTTCCACAAGTGAATACATTCATAGGATAACACCTACCATAGTTGAGTAATCTTTTTCTTAAATTCAATTAACCACTTTCTTCAAATCATACTAAATTTTTTTGAAACAACCAAATGTTGTTTCCCCAATTATAATTTTCTAGAACATTCACATTTGATAACAAATATCTTCTGTTTATTTAATTATTTATTGAAAAAAGTGACATTTTTTAAACCCAATAGGATAGTAATGAATTGATAATGGTTACATGATAATATTTTGACAGAAGATTATGAAGATAGAGATTAGGAGTTAATCATGCTTGAAAGAGAGCATGAATAAGAAAATTATCAAATCATTTATCCATGTTTATATTGTAGTTATCGATGAAAAAATAGTCTAGATGAATTGAATGAACAATTTATTTATTATGGAATAGATCAGAGCTACAAATTTTGAAATAAATACAGGAAAAAACTGAATATTCACACTGATTGGGATGATAATGTGGTTTATGGATCATTTGACATGAATTTGTGTGTAAGTGATTATAGATATTTAATGGAAGAAATGACAATGGAAATTGAATATAACATTTGTGATTGTCCAAATTTTATTGAGATGTTAAATTGTTGTTCCAATAGTCCTTTTTACACTAGTTGTACTAAATACACATCAGTTGTATAAAGGTTATATAAATTCAAATATGGTGGCGGATGGGGTGACACTAGCTCTATAGAATAACATGGTTTCTTAAATGATATGAAAATTCAAGAAAATGAACTACCATATTGAAGATATGATTCCAAATTAATGTTATGTTTAATTGGAATGATATTTAAAAATATATGTTTTTATAAAAAAAATCATATTATTTCGCATAGAACATGAATCGCTCATAAAATTCCTTAACAATGGAATAGATATATATGAGAAAAGTGAATCAATTACTTCAAAATATGTTAGTTACCTTCAAGCAATTCCATGGTTTATAAGACTATCATGATTTCATGAAAATGCAAGACAATTGGAAGAGAATAAAAATACAATAATTAAATATGTGAACCTACTTCATCCCAAAGCTTCTATTTAGTTGAAAAAACAGATTAGGAGTATTCAGAATTGGAAATGAGCTAAGAATAGTTCATCATGAATTATCTATAGATGGAATAAATATTTTTTTTTATATAGAGTAGTACTCACAGTACATGTCCCATCATATTGGTAAATCATAACATTCCATCGTGGTTATGTATGAAGCATAATACATTATTTTTTCTCTACTAATATTGTGAACCAAGAAACATAATAATGAAATTGATGTCTATTTGGACCCATTTATATAAGATCTGGAATTGATGTGTTATGAAGCTGTTACAATGTATTATTCTCATAGAAGTGAAGAATTCACATTGAGGGCCAATTTTAATAGGATGATAAATGACTTCACCTCTTATAGAAATTTTTCAAGATATAACATTAAATGAATGTTGGGGAGTCCCATATTTGAAAAATTCCCATAATCAGTTTGGTTGAAATATTCCTTGAAGACTCCATTTTTAGGACCTCAGAAATGTTTTCCTCAACAACATAAATACTGATCCTAAACGACAACATTAGATGGGAATATATAACAACATAAAACATTGTATCAAATACTAGGAAATAAATTGTACAATAATGTAAAAGATATTAACACAATTTTCAGGAGATAAATTTCGAAAAAACATACAAAATCAAGATGGAATAATAGTTAAATTTTCATTATATTACTATATTTTAATTGTTTGTATGTTATAAATTTTCATGGTTTCATTCTTGTAGATAAAATTTTTTTGATAGTGTTATTAAAATGTTACTAAATATTTATGAAAAAATGAAATATGGAATCATGGATAGGTTGGACATTATTTAAATTGGGATAAGGGAAAATTTGGAAATAGTGAAGGGTAAAAAGTGGATTCTCCTCTTCCAGTAACTTACACTCTATCTAGATAAGAAAAAATAGATAATTTCCCATTTATATAATTGTGTAAATGATCCATATGGGTATTCTTCAAGGTTTAAGAATATTAGTATAATGCTTACATTGAAGATACAAGGACTAAAATCGCAGGACTATCATGTTTTGATGCCATATTTCATGCATATTTCTTTTCATTTCATTTTTTCCAAAAATGTATGGAATAAATTAACCATAATCTAATTCATTTTATAAGTCATTTAAAATTATATAATAGACTTGGTGATGTTTCCAATCATGAATAAGGGGGTTGTAGTCATATTATTTGAATTAGATTTGTTCTTCTATCCAGGATTCTTTGATATCATGGTTCACATAATAATTCACTAGGTTAGAGGTGTTCTACAATGTGGCCTTGTACATTATAGATGTATATACACCAATAAATGGTATATGATTGTTTTGAAAGTTTATGTTAAGAATTTAATTCATCCATTAGGTTTTATTGTAAAATGATATGTTTCTGAAGAAGATACCGAATTCTATTCCAATTACTAATCGGATGTTGACAAAATCCGTCTACAAAATTCTCATCATAGAGAATTCCATATGGGTGAATATATTTCTAGAAGAGGTGTTATTAAAATTACCTTCACAAGGAAAGAGGAAGTTTATGATTAGATTTTACTAAATAGTAAAGATATTTATCCATATATTAAATCCCACAAAAGATATACTTAGATATTTGAATCCAACATGGGATGATAGATGGGTATCAAATACACATAATAAATAGTTTGTATGATGGCTCCAATTTGAAACTTATAAATATTTGTCAAAAAATATAAATTTAATTATTGAAAGAAATTGATGGATAACTAGGGGACTAAATGAAAATGTTACATCTTATAATTTTTTTGAAATAAATGGTGATACATTCTAGAAAAATGAACATGATTACAGTCATAAAATGAAAAATTATGGTGTTACACTTGTGGGTAAAGTGAAGAAAATATAATGTTCTAAGGATAGAAATAAAATTTATGATAATACTACATATTTTGGAATTATCAAACAGATATACGAGTTGGATTATAAAAATTTAAAGTGTTTATTTTCCAATGTAAATGGGTTGAGAATATCAGTTCAGTTAATGTTTATGAAAATGGATTCAGGAAGTTGAACATTAGTGTGGTATGGGGAACAACAATCCAGTCATAATTGAAGTGGATGTATTTTATATCTCTGGTCTAACAAACATGATTTGGTCGATTTTCAAACTGGAGACAAAAACAAATGTTGGGTCATATGAGAATTCAATCAAGGATAAACTTTCATTTGGGAGATCAAAATTAGTTCATGTTGGTCCAAAGGTATACAATGTATTTTACATTAGAGGGGGACAAAAGGAGGGGATTTTAATTCTCTATAGAGGAACTAAATTTATTAAACCAGTAAAATAGATATAGAGTACAATGAGAAGGTAAAAGAGTTATAATATAAAATATTTTTTCCCTTCGAGTTTTATGTTCTCTACTTCAATACGATAAACTAAATTAAATGTCGGAATACCCATGAATACAATGTCATGTTCACTTGATTATGGTACCAATCCCTCAAAAGAACAAACTATAATCATGTAAATCATTTGAGATCTTTTTAAAGGTAATTTTATCATATAATTACTCAATTTTACTAAAAATTTATTTAATGGAATGTTAATTTAATTTTCTTAAATTTTTTCTTTTTTGGGTTGATTGTTTTATTCAAGTTGGGTTATTATGTCATTTTCTCTTTACAATCTATAACAAATATTCCATATAACTTTTCTCCCTCAAAACCAATTCACCCCTAAAATGTTTTCTTTATCACTTTCATTATATCACCCTCCACTATCTTTGTAGGAAGATGAAATAAACTACCTTAGCTCAATAATAGAGGTAATCATGATGATTTCATAAAAAAATATTTCTCTGTATAATTAATGTATTTTTTAGTATTTATGTTTTATATATTTATTTTTAATATTATAGACATAATAATTTTTTTCATAGATATTTTGTTTCTTGTGTTCAAGTTAGGTCATTCATTCCATCATTAATTCCATTCTTCACCAAAACATTCACGGACTACATCCCTCTCAAAGCCTTTTCACCTTTGTAGTATTTAGATTTATCACTTTCCTTATTGTTCCATCCATTGTTAAATCATAGAAGTAATTTTCATGTCTTCACAGTAAAATAATTGTACTTAGAATTAATGTATTGTTTCATATTTATGATATATTTATATTTATTTATTTTGACTCATATAAAAATTGTTTTCTATAACTTGAGGATTATTTCGTTCGAGTTGGGTTGGTTTTGTTCGATGTTTCTCATAATCACGAGTGATTGGTATTCGAGTATGAAAATAAGATATTTACAATATTTAAATGCATTATGAATTCATAAAACCATCTTCAAAAGGAGAATCCTTACTAATTATTTAATTAAGCTTTTCATTATTTTTTCTAATATTATTAAATAAACTTTATATCATTTTTATTTAATACTTATTTAGTTTTTTACATCTCTTTTGATAAGTCATATTGACTCGGTTTTCTTTTCATAAAACCTTTTCTCATTAAAATACAAATGAGTATCGGAAGCTCATGTGGTAATTTTGGTGACATCCCCTAACATAATGAGAATATCTACTTCTTCAAATCTTTTGGATTTCTGCAATAAGAATAGTTTTTTGGATAATAACATCGATTCAATTAACACTATTTTTAGTTCGATAATTAATTCCAATGTAAATAATTGTATCTTTGGTAGATAGTATTTTTTTACACGTTAAAATGTGTATAAATCATTTATACCTCAATATGACACATAGTGCGACAAGTATGAATCCAAGTCCTTATTTTATTTTAAAAAATGTACATTAATTTTTATAAAATGGATAACTAAAAAAATCAAAACCAAAAAAACATTAAATTATTGTTTTGATACAATAGAAAATTATTTATATGTCATTTTTGATGTGTAGGATTTGGCTACACATCAATCTGATACATGATGTTCTTATTAGGACTACAAGTGTACATTCTCATTTTAAAATAGGAATTTTAGTTCAAAATGCTTTACTCACTGAAATCTGATTAAAAAAATATATATTTTGATAATAATTTTTGAAAACAATTCATAAGTCATTTCTGATGGGTAGGGATCAGTCTCGCGTCAAACTGATACATGATGTTATCTGTATCAGTCAAAGTGCATGTTTCTAAATGAATGTTATATTATAATAAAAAAGACAGGTGACTTACTCAAAAATAGGAAAACACATACAAATTTGTTTCATAATTTATGAAAATGATATATATATATATATGTTATTTGAGACGTGTATAAATAGTCCAAACCTTAATATGATGCATTGTATAGTTAGTATGTCCCTAAGTGTGTCTCATTCATTTAAAATGGAAATCAATTTTAGTAAAATTTAAATCTAAAGTACTCAATACTAAGAAAACCCATTTGAGACATTTCTATATTATGAGAAAATGATCCAAAAGTCATTTTTTATGTGTAGGAATTGACCATATCACATTCTGATACATTATATTCTTATTGTGATATTATTTTCATTTATGGGTTAAAAATTGAAAAATAATTTCAAAAAGTGTCACTCATTAAAAACCAATCAAATGAACTAAGATTTTTTTCTACACTGGGAAAAATAGTCATAAGTAATTTTTTAATCTTAGGAATTGGTCCCAAGTAAAACCAATACAGGTTATGATCAGTATGAGTCAAAGTGTGTGTTTCTTTTTTTAAATTAAATATTAGTAAAAAATACAAGTGCATACAGAAAACATATAAAGAACATTCAGATTAATTAGACACATTTGAAAAATAATGCGTATTTCATTTGTGACTTGTTGGAATTTTCAACACCTAAACATGATGCATAGTGTTACTAGTATGACTCCATGTACATCATTTTATTTAAAATAGACATCAACCTTAATAAAACAGAAAACTAATCTATTCAAAATTGATAAAAAATTCAAATTATTTTACTAAATCACTAAAAATTTTCCTATGTAATTTTTGACATGTAGAATCAATCTCACCACCATATGATGCCTGATGTGCCCGTTATGATTCCAAGATTCCGTTATTTTTTTAAAATCGACATTTTAATTCAAAAGTAAAAAAACACTCATATTTTCTTAATAATTTATGAAAACTATTAACAATTAATTATTGATGTATAGTAATTGGTCTCTTGTTAAACTGATATATGATGTGATCAGTATGAGTCAAAGTACGTGTTTCATTATAAAATGACATTTTTGAAAAAAAATTAAAGTTACACACTCAATTTCTCAGAAAAAAAATTCATATTGTTTTGATCCTTTCATGAAATTATTTATTATTCATTTGAGATGTGTAGGAATTGGTCTCATCCTAATATTACACACAATGTTACCAGTATGACTCCTAGTTCATATTTTTATTTAAAATTGACATCAATTTTAGTAAACTGGTGACTAGTAAAAAAAATAAAATTGACATATTCAGAACAACGAAAAATTGTTCACATTGTTTTCATACATTAGAAAAATGATCCATAATTCATTTGAGATGTGTAGAAATCATCCAGACCAAAATTGGACACATGGTGTGGCTGGTTTGGCTCCAAGTGCTTATTTTATTTTGTAAATTGACAACAAATTTAGTAATGTTGATAACTAGACTACACAAAATTGAGAAAACACATTCATATTATTTTTATACTTTATGAAAATGATATATTATTCATTTTTATATGTTGTAATTATCCTCACATCAATTTGATACATGATGTTCTTTTTATAACGCCACGATTCTATTTTAAGTTTGAAATAAACATTTTTCTTCAAAATGTATCACTCACAGAATACTAATCAAATTCACTTATATTTCCTTAATAATTTAGTAAAAAGAATAATAAGGCATTTTTTAATGTTTGGAATATGTGTCACATCAAACTAATACATGATGTGATAGATATGAGTCAATGTCTGTGTTTTTAGTTTAAAATGCCATTTTAGTGAAAAAGAAAATTGACATACTCAAAAATGATAAAACACATACATATTGTTTTGATAATTTAGTAAAATTATACATATGTCATATGAGACATGTAGGAATAATCCTCACCTCAATCTGACGCATAAGGTGACTGGTACAGCTCGAAGTGAATCTGTTTATATTAAGTTGCATAAATTTTAGTACAAAAGACAAATGGCCTACTAAAACTATATAAACACATTATGATAATTTTGATAATTTTCTAAAATGATCCATAATCCATTTTTACATTTTTTAATTGAACTCACCCCAATCATATACACGATGTTCTTGCAATGAATCCAATTGTCTGTTATCAGTTGAAAATTGATATTTTATTTTAAAAAGTGTCACTCATTGAAATCTGATAAAACACACCATAATTATCTTAAAAATACAGGAAACTGATTCATAAGTTATTTTTATTGGTAGGAATTTTTCTCACATCATATTAATAAATGATTTGATTGGTATGAGAAAAATATGTGTTTGTAAATTGAAATGACATTATAGTAAAAATAAAAAGTGACACACTCAAAACTGTGAAAACACATTCATATTGTTTTCATAATTTTGGAAAATGATCCATATATATTTTCACGGATGTAAAAATCAACCAAGTCACAATTTGACACACCGTATGACTAGTATGACTCCAAGTTCATCTTTTTAATTAAATTTGACATTAATTTATGTGAAATGTAAATATAACCTACTCACAACCAATATAACAAAATAAACTTATTTTGATAATATATCTCAATTATCCATAGGTCATTTGAGACATGTAGGAATTAGCCTCACCTCAATCTGATGCATGTTGAGACCAATGTGACTCTAAGTGCATCTTTTTATTAAAAATTGTAATCAATTTTGGTAAAATGATCAACTATCGTACTCAAAACTGAGAAAACACATTCATATTGTTTAGATACTTTATGGATAGGATAAAAATTTCATATTTGATATTTAGTAATTTTCATCACCTCAATCCAATACACAATTATACAAGAATGACTCAAATTTTCTCTTATTAAATTAAAAACAACATTCTAATTCAAAAAGAGTTCCTCACACAACCACTAGGTTGAACCCGTGTGACTTATTAGAATAGGTGATTAATTAATTTTTACAATGATAATGCTCAAATATGAATAGGAATAGTGTGATGAGTAGGAATCCACCACAACCTAATCTGACACACAGTGTTCTAGGTATGACTAGAATTTTAGTATGAATATATTCATTTCTATTTATTAATTTTATATATTATTACTAAAATAAGATTTTTTTCTTTTATGTGTGTTATTTTTCCTGAGTTGGGGTGGTTTGTCCGGAAATAGCCCGAGTTTAGGTATGTATCAAACGAAAATGAAACATTGATATTTTTTAATGTTTTTAATAATTAGTAATTATGTAATTGAATAAACCGGTGATTGAAATGTCTATAATCTAATATTTATTATTATTTTTTTGTGTTTTAAATTTCATTTCATTTAAATTATATATTAGTACATAATTTTGATGATATCCAGTGGTGTTTTGGGGTTTCAGTGGGTACTTACATCACATTCCACTGGTGTTATAGTGTGCTATTACAACACATTGCAGTATACCCCTTTATCTGTGCTTTTGAAATTACTGATAAATGGGTCCTCTATCTGTGCTTTAGAATGTGCAGATAATTTGGGTCTTTATCAGTGCATTTAAAATATCGTATAAATTTTTCCTATATAAGAACATTTTAAAGCACTGATAAATGTACTTTTATTCGGCAGTAAATAAAAACAATGAAAAAATTCAAGGGATTTTTACCTCTCCCTGGTACTTAGAGCTTCTCCCGAACTAATAAATTTCGTTATTAGAATTTTTAAAATGCCTATTTTTGTAGTGATATTATATTACAACCACCATATGGACACATCATCGCCTAAAAGTCTTTTTTCTAGAACCCCCAGCCATCATTAAATAGATAACACTAAATAACCATAATTCATCATGATTTTAGAAAACGTGTACATGATAATTATGACCAATTATACCCCATAAATAAATTCACATATCATAACATGTATCTATTACATCCCACACACACAAACACACTCTATATATATATGTAAAGAATCTATATTTCCATATGTATTTTCCTTAAGTAATAATATATTACTTTCTTTTTTAACATAAAAACCAAAAATAGAATGATCTGGAATATATTATATGGGAAGTTTTAGTATATATAATAACTATAGTACCACTAGTTAGTTAAACGATATTAATATCAGTTCACCAGTAAAATTGAACTTTTAGATTATAAAAGTAATTTGATTTTTTAATATTATATTACAAATTTTTGATGATCTATTTATTTAATGTTTTATATTTTATACTTATAAAATAAATCTTCCACCATTACAATGTTATATTAACAATTATATTAATATAATTAAAATTAAAAATTTATATAAAAATAGTAAGAACACTGAATGATTAAAGATGTCATTTTTCAATAAAAAAAGTTACTTATTTTTATTTTTTTCTATTAATATAAAATATAAATTTATATGTTTTATAAAATTAATTAAATAAAAGGAAATATTTTAAATAATTTATATTTTAAATATTATTTAGTTGTTAAATTGTGGATTTTTTTTGAGATAATTGATTTTTTAGTTAATATTTAAAGATATAGTTTTTTCTAAAATTGTAACATTTATTACTATATCAAGAAGTACGTTTAACATAAAAACATTCAAAAAAAATTATGATCAAATATTTATTTAATTAGTAAAAATATATATATCAAAAATACTACAATGTATTTATATGAACTATGTTTAAAAACATAAGTAAAACTCTTCCTATAAATAAATTATTTGGGATTTTATTTTCCTTAAATATTTTTTTTACGATTTGGTTTTGGATTGATTTTCAATAAACATATATTTTATTCATTTTTTAAACCAATTTATATCCTAAAAATAAAATACATGGAAAATTTTACCCTACGCAAAAAATTTAAACAAAAAAATTTACTCTTTCTAAAAACATGTTTCATACATTTTATGTGATAATAGTAAATTTTATTACCAAAAATATAGAATTATTACATAATAAAGTGAATAATGATTTGGAATTAGTATGTCTATTTTAATTTTAGGAATTGAAAGTAAATTGATTATTTATATACTAGTGACCACAGTAAAATTGAAAATAGTAAAACTATTAAATAAAAGGGTAACGAGCATAAAATATGCTAAAAATGTTTATAATTGAATGTATGGGAGATTTAAAACATTATATCATCCCCCACTTCATTACTTTCCTTTCATAGAGCTGCGTAACAAGTGAAACATGTGGTCTATTTATATGAACTGGTTCTAATTTCCAAAATGTCCTCATCACCACTTTTAGAAAGTGTCTCTCACCACCCTGTAAATACCACTCCAAATATTTGGCTTCCTCATGAATCACTAAACATTATCCTTACAAAAAAATTATTTTTCAACCTCTTATGATTATGTTCCCAATATTTTATAATGTCATTATTTTTTTAGAATTACTTCAAGATAAGGTTGAAAATATCACAGTACTTCTCACTCTCCAATTTTTTTTGGTTTATATTTGTTTCATTTAATAATATATTACATGTTATTACATGATATAATTATTAATAATTATATACTAAAATGATTTCATGTTTATAGGATATATATTTTCTATTATTTCACTCTTCTATTTGGAGTGAATACCTCATTGTGCGTATGTGTGGACTATATCCTCCATGACGCAACATGCTTCATTTTCCTTAACCACATTAATAAATAGTAAAAAAATTACTTTAATAAATAATTATGATATTTACTATATATTTTATATTCTTAAATAATAAAATATATAACTCATTTTCCATATTCTATGGAAAATGAAATCAACATCAAATAGAGTGTAATAAGGGGGAAATTTTTTCTTCATAATATGGAATAACACAGTATTGGTTAACATATTCCCCTAATTCATTCCAATTATGAAATATCACAAGAATATGTAATAAATATTATCATTATTCATATAATATAATTTTATTACATTTAAATCACATCATAATCATTCATAATTGTAGTATGTTTATTATTTCAGTTGGTTTAACCACCTACATTAAAATGATAAAAATTTTAATCATTAATGAATATGATAATTTATTTATTGGAAATATAATATATAAATTTTTAAATATTTTTTATTTTTTTATAAAATGTTAATATAAATAGTAAACTACTCATTTAACGAAATGACCTTTTTTCACAATGATTCATCCAAATATGATCATCATTGAATTCAACATTTAGTATCCTAAGAAAAAATTTAAGAGAATGAATCTATATCATTATAAATAAATTAAAATCATCAACTCCATTTACATAAATAATTGGTTAATGATGAGATTTGGGATAATAAACATGAAAAACAATGATTTTATAACAGTTTTTCCAAATGACCAAGATTACTCACATTTGATATTGTAAAAGGATAATAAATAACTAATATACATGTTGGTAATAATTAAAAATGAATCATATAATGAGTTTTTGATATGAATAAGGTTCTTAAATGATTAATTAAGAGAGTTTTGTTTCTTATATATGATGTTAGAGCTCATTTGACTATATGAGAATACAAGATAAGGGATTCTATGTATCAAATTTAATTTCCTGAAAAATATTTCACATTTCATCGCATGATATCTTTAAAACACTATGATTTTTGAAGAATGAATATATTTTTGAATATTAATGTAATTAAAAGTAGTTTGATGAGCCATATCATGTTGTTTATTTAAATATTATTTTGTTCAAAAGATACCAAATTTGAAATGGTTTTTGAATAACATGTTACTCATACTGTACAATTTTTGATTTCTAAACTTATTTTCAAATCAATATTGTTTTCAGAATATAATACATCTTAATATTTGTATTATTTTAATAATCCATTTTCATTTTATTTAGATACTCATGGGTTTTTACATGTCCCCTAAAACATTCACTTCCCCTTCACTCATATTTTACACAATCTTTTTCTTGTAAGTGAATATGACCTCATCTCTTCTTCTAGATCCAGAACCTCTCATTTTCCATATTTTTTATGATTTTTTAATTTTTCAGATATACATATATTTGATTCAATAAATTTCTCAGTTCAGGTTCTACTACAAAGCTTTCTAATAAATTTTTTAATGAATATTTAATTATTTTACATATTGTTCATTTTCATCAAAATGTGAAAAGATTCTATTTTAAAGTTTTACAAATAAACATATCATTCCACCACCCTTTTCATTTTATTTTATTCGTTCTCTAAAATATTTCAGAGTTTTTAAATGAGACTATTTTTATTCTAGTTTTATATAATTATTATTTTAAAATTATTTCAAAATATCATGAATATTTCTTATTTCTTAAATTAATTTTCTAAAACTTCTAAAATGTGTTTTTAATATAGATGAATATAATATGATACATATCATTATTGATGAAGGTTAATTTTCAAATGATATCAACCACATTATATCTCTTAATGTATTACGAATTTTTTTCTACATTGGAAATAATCCATTGAGGCATTTTTCATTCCCAATCATTAAAAGATTATAAAACTATTTGTCCTCTAATTGTTTACATATGTGAATTCTCTATTTATGATTACTTTTATTAAAGGGGGTTCACATTGATTCCATAAACTGATAAATTTGGGAAATTATTGACATAACCCTATACCATTAATCTATATGGTGAAAATACCCTATGATTTATCTTGTTTGAATGGTGTTTACATTTAATGTTATTTGAGGTCATTGGATACTCATTTATTTTATATGGTATTATTTTTTAATGACTATTGATAGATTATGAATGAACCCTAAATTAAATCCATTTTAAAATGTTATGAAGCACATTTTCTTATGTTGGTTATATTTTATATAATGGGTGAATTGATTTTATGTGGCACTCATATTTAAGGATGATAATGTAAGGGGTCCTATATAATCATCCAATGCATCAGATGACGTCTTATATCTCATAAGATAATTTGTTGTGAGTCTTCTTATATATACTGAAATATAAAAAGGTGAACATTCTTGAATATTATCATATAAAAAGGGGAATCCTTATTTTATTTTTTTATAAACTAAATAGCGACCATTTTTCGATATTTTAACAAATAATGATTGGATTTTTTGATATGCTCATAATATACTGACACCATATGTTGATTTTTATTCCATTGTATTATACAAATTATAATTACTGTGTAATTCTTTAATGGATCGTGTTTGCTGACTAATGTATCTACAGTAATTTGATTAAAGTCGTGAATAATGTCATCCCTTTCACAAAATTTTAGGATCCATGTTTTTTATATTATTTTTCCAATTATATTTATTATAATCATAATATAATCTTCTAATAACAAATGATTATTTTTTTTAATCATTTTTTTCACTTACCGATCATTAGAGATAACCCTTTATATATTTCCATTTCCCTAAGTTATGAGGAAATATAATATGTATGATTTTTCTTGTAGAGTATCTTGTGCGGAGATTTTTTTGGAAAATTTAATTAATTATTCTATGTTAAGTTGTTCTTTATATAGTGGGAAAAAGATCCATTGGTAGAATGAGAATAATGTTTTTTTAGCTAATATTTTTGGTAAATTTTGAACAACTATAAAATTAAAAGGGATTGGGAGTTTATTGTAATGAAATATTAATTGAAGTTATGAAGTTAAGATGGTTACATTTGTGGGATATAATATTATACCTTAAGCTGTTATAACCCATGCATGTGTATAATGGTAGTGGTCAACCTATCCTGAAGGCTTCCAATTTTTTTTTAATTTTTGGATAATCCCATTTTATATCTGGGTTGAGAGGGAACCCTTTGATAACCCATAGGTACAAAGGCACAAGGCCTCTTATAAGACCTAAAATCCCAAACACTATTCTAAATTAAAAATATTCTTCCATGGAATTATCTTAGTTGATTGATCCATGCTCCAACATCCATCCAATGGCCCGAAGGTCTTCATTTTATATTGATTTTGATAATCCACCTTTCAAGGGGTGAGGTGGAACCCTTACAAGGCCCATAAGTATAAGTACCTTGATCTAACATCAAATTGATAATCATCTAGAATTACCTCATGTAGTGTTTCCTGATACCTAGTACCAATGGTGGTTTTCACACCCTCTCATTATTTCCATATTTGGTTAGCTATACTATGGTGGCTGCTACATGATCTAATTAAAATTTTATGGGATTATCCCATGTGTTTTAATTTTTTCTTCTTCATAAACCGCATGCACAATGGCCCAAAATTCCACATTCCATATCCTAAAGGACTAGTGGTCTAATTTCCATAGATATCCCAAAGGATTGTGCCCTACAGAAAGAAATCAGTGACTCAAATTCCAAAATTGAATGAATTGTTCCACTGCTACAATGATAATATATTATATCAAGTATACTGCAGTAGTAAATTCATAAATACTCCCCAATTGGTATTTTATAATATGTTTCATACTAGATTTTGGGGTGTGTTAACTACTCTGATACCACCCTAACCTATTTTCATATAATGCATATCCCAAACGAGGAGCCATTATAACCCATGAAGGTTTGAACATGTGAATACTTTTATCCATTATAGCTCAAATGTAGGTGCACTATTATTAAATCCATTACATATCATGTATGTATACATATAACAAAAAGACATTACATCATACATGTATATAGTCACATCACAAAAAAACAAGAAAACCAAATAGATATTAAAAAATAAATCGTTCAAGAAAAAATTTCATAAAATAATAGTAATTTCAAATTACATTATATAATAAGAAATAATTATAATATAATAACATATTTATAAACCACACTAACTCATCATTAAATATTCAACCCCAGAATATATAACATATCAATAATAGATATTACTACAAGGCCATTCTAATACTTTACCTGTCATTAATTATATGGTTAATCTATTTTAGTTAAATAAATATTTATTTTTACACACCCAAAAAATATCAATATCAATGATATAAAAATGAATTATTTTTCTATTCTATTATAATGAAATATTTAATTAATTTAACTAAACTAATTATAAATTAATTATTACTAGGTTTCCAAAAATTAATAAAACTATAAGCTTTGTCATCCTATGAAACACTCTTTAAGAACCCCATGTTATATTTATCAAAACATAACTAGTAAAATAAAATATTAATTCCATACTGACATATAATTGTAGTTTCCATTTTATTTTTATTTACACATATAAACTCAGTGTATCTTATCCAATTTAATGTAGTAGCATATGCATATAGTATTCAGTATAAAAAAGTAATTTTATGCAGCAACAAACCCATTGATAATTTAGTTCAGAATCATTCTTCAATATGTAATCATATATTTAATATATAATCATTATTTTAAATGTTTTAGTTTTTTCAAAATTAATGATTTTATAATAATAATAAATTAGTTATGTATTTTCATATTTTCACATTCTCAATTGAAATTCCTAGTTTTTCATTTCATTCGCATCTCAACATTACATACCATACCCCACATGGGATTCCACGTTGATTAAAAACTGTAAATGTAAAATATATTTACCCTAATAGAATGAAAAATTATTATAAATTTACTTAAAATATAAATTAATTAAATAAATACAAGAGTTTGATAATATAAATGCATTAAGTAACAAAAACTCATCCCCCAAAAAATTATAATATTGACCTTGAGGAGACAATAATAATATGAATTCATAAATTAACAAGTAATATGAAAAGAGATTATTAATATATAAAATCTAAAATCTTATAAATTGGTAGGTGAAAATGGTTACAGTGGAGCCATAGAACACAAATTATATTGTTTATTATGTGAGTTCCAAACAAATAAGATGTTGGTGATTCCCATGATCAATATCAAGAGGATAAAAATAGATGAATATTTATGTTAAATCCAATAATAAAATTTAATAGGCAGAAAATAATACATTTTAGGTCCAATAATGGTCACATAATGGATTTAACATCATGTAATGAAATATTAAATTCCAAAAGATAATATAAATTCATTGAAATCCCATATATTATTTAAAACATAATTCTCTTTATCCATTATTTTTTATTCATTGCACATAGTGTGTAAAATATTTTCTTCATGACACATCATTGATTTACCACAATGGAAGTAAAAAATGTTTAAATGAATTGGGAGAGGGGAATTATTTTTGAAGCATCAAGAAAAAAAATCTATAGACATTCATTTATATTATAAATATAACCCCTATAGTCAACTTCTATAATTAGTAGTTCCATAAATCATATCACTCAATCAATATAGAAATTAAATTTTTTAGTTATTAATTAAATGAATAACATTTAATATTATTTATAATTATAACAAGTAGATAGTTTTTTAAAATATATATAATATTTTTGAATATAAATATAAATTAATTTTAAATTATAGTAAAATATTTTTACTATCAAAAAATTTCTAAATGTATTTTTAACCAAATTCATAACCATTTTTTTTACGTTTCCATTTAACTGTTTTAATTTATCATATTTTAAATAGTTATGTTTATTTTTAAAAAATCTGTTTCTATCATTTAAATTTTTTCCTATAAATTGTATTTCATTCACTCAAAAATAGAAATCCCTACTTTTCTTCCATATTTTTTCATACCCCCTATACTAAACATTATAATGTAAAAATATTTATTTTTGTTATTATTTTAATTTGGAAATCCTTTATTTACATTTTTAAAAAAATAAGTCAGCACATTTTCTCGTAATTGTCATCCATAAATAAAATAATTAATTCCATAAACATTATATTAATTCCGTATAAATAAATCACATAATTAACATATTGATAATTTTCTATATAATGTATGCATATATAGTAATTTAATATTAACCAAAATACAACTTCTATGGTAAATAAAATAAAACTTACACACTAATGATATATTAAATATATTTTTTATAGAAATATAATTGAACTCAAATAATTAAGAAACATTATATATAAATAAATTAATAAATACTATAAATATTACTTCTAACTTTTTTCTAAACACCAAAACAAATTATATTAAATCCAAAGATTAAAATAAGTTATATAATTTAATGTTTACTTTAATAAAATATTTAACATCTAATTAATTAAACTAAACCCCAATAAATATTTTGGATGGATAACATTATTTCATTTAAAAAAAATTACAAAAAATATTCTTTCAATTTAATAAATACATGATATATTATATTCAATGCATAATAAATTATAACTGATATATATGAATTTTTTGAAATGTAATATTTTCCAAAAAAACAATGATCAAGAATCATTATGCTTCATTGTATAATATAATATTAAAATATATTTAACAAAATCCATAAATAATAAAAAAATGAATACCTAATAAATTACTAATAGAAAATAAATTATGGAATTATAAAAACCATGAACACCCTATAAATTATAATATATATGGCTCAGTAAAATTTAGAACCTTATATCCTTTATCTTCGCCTTTAGCTATTGATATCCAAAATGAAGATGTATGTAAAAGAGTTAAAGAGATCCCATAAGTCTGTAAAAAAAGTCCTCAATATCGGATTACATGTACTTATTAATTATCAAGACTTAATTTGATTACTCGATAATCTAAATAATATGGAATTGATTTATCCTTATTCTTAACCAAGAGCACTAGCACACCCCATTTTAACGCCCTGTGGCATATGAACCCATTACCCAATTTCTAGTAAGGTAACATATTTGACTCATTTATTCGTATTGTATCTATATTATTGGGTGTCTTCAAAAGAAGTGTTGAAATATGTATGAGTATTATTGGTAACTCTACCACATGATTTGGTTGAGGGATAAGTAATTCATCACATAATATATTAGTATATTATATCAAAATATACATGTCTTGAGGGATATTCTTTTTGAAATATCTCAACTACTTGACAAAGATAATATTTTTCATTTATTATTAATACCCACACTATTGAAGGATTCACCAAAGTAGTTTCATAACATTCAATGCATTTCTATAAGAATATTGGCCAATTTTGAGAAAAACATGATTAACATATAGTTATCTTACATCATTTTCACGATTAGAAAATAAAACCCACACCTAAAAAAGAAAATATCAAAACCTGACGATTTACTGCCTTTGGATATTTTCTAAAAAATTATCTTCATACATATATTTTCTTCAAAATATCTAATAAATTCACCACTCATAACTTCCCACTAGAAATATACCATAATATAATATTCTAGAAAGACATAAAGCATAAGGATTAGGATAAAATTATTATAAATGGAAAACAATATCAATGTTTCATAATGTTTTCGATTACAGTAAGATAAGAAAACAAGAACATGGGAAAAAATACATATATTAAAATTAAATGAAATCATAATAATATTATTATGGATACTGAGTTGTACCACCATTTTGTTCCCAAATCCAGGTATCATGAATAAAAATTAGAAGCACCCATGATCTTAGGATAGAAGGAATATTTTAGATATCAAATTATAAACAAGGCATTAAAAAATTTATTAATGTTAGGATACCCCAAAGATTCTTTTTATGAAACAAAAAAGTATTTTCCCATCATCCATTGCACTGAACCTCAAAAATTTGATTCTTGTTCCCTGAAATTAACATATTTTTCTAATGATAGTAAACATGGATGAATAAAGAACACAAAAATAAATAAATCAACCACAACAAAAAAAGAACTACAAGGCTTGGAATTTAGTCCTATATCCCATCAAAGACACACTTCATCTTCCATTGAAGGAGTAAAATTACATGTTTCAAGGGGACCAGATTCTAGAATCCTACATAGATAAGCGGGAGAATCCTCCACAATATTATCCCTTAAGAAAACATACTCCAAGAACCCATGGTATTATAACCCTCAAATTATAGGATGGGGAAATTTTTTATACTACCTGAATCCATTTGGTAGTTCTATATTCCTCTTATACTCAATTTGGTTTACATCCAATTTGGGAATTGACATTTTTTTCTTCTTGATAATGCCTTTAGAAATTTGCATTTCTATAAAATAATAGATAAAAAGTGGTCTCATTACCTCATTTATAGTGGGTTTTTATTTATCAACCAGTTCCTCCCCTTCTGAAAATTTGTAGGGGCCCCACCTTCAGTCATAGCCACCTTTATTTTCCTGTAGTTAGTTCTTCCTGACCTCCTTCATCTATTGAATGTTCAAGTAAGTCTCACATATCTCAAAAATGATTCATATATAACCCTTTCAGTGAACCAATAGTAAAAAATTACATAACTCTATCTGAGTGAATCATATTTAAGACATAAATTTCTCTCTTTATAATCCGAATATGTCCACTAGAACTTTTTTCAACATTAACTCTTATTCCAGAACATCCATTCTGCATCCAGAATTACCGAATATCTTAATTAACTAAAATCAATGGAAAATTGATTCCCCACAAGTGCATTTATCCAGATATTCATTATTCCAGATTCTCACACTTGTTCAATATTTCTGAAACGATTTTTATTGGCTATAATAGGGAAATCTATGGGGACAGTGAATGTGGCCCCATATCATTCCTCTAAATGTAATTCTAGATTCATAACTTCCAAAAAGACCAAAAACTAACCAGAAAATAATAATCACACCTGAACCCACCAATCTATTACATGATAGTTTCTTTCATTGTATTGGCCTTATTATTCCCTACTTCATGACCATTATGAATGATTTTACAAAATTCCACCATAAAATTTTGAACAACATTATCCATTCTTCATACCTTTTTAGAGTTGACAAAGTTTTTCGCCATGATATCAACCATACATGCCCCAGTGATACAATACTACAAATATTTTCTTAACAAGTATCACTCATTTTTATCCTTTTAAAATGGATCACTACTTCAAGGGAAGTGTTTAACCAAAAATAGGTACATCAACCATTTAAAATTTTTAAATCTCTTTAATAATTTTCATTATGTTCAATGACTATTGCAGAAATGATTATATAATTATTATATTATGAAAATATTTTATTATGATTCTATATTCTAGGAGCTTTGGATACATAAAAATCCATTGATACCACCAGAACTAATCTACATATGATATATAGATTATAAAAAATTATGTTTCATGAACCAAAAAGATCCCACTGAAACAACCTAAAATATTCAATCCACCGCTACTTAATGATAATTAGGAAAACAATTTCCTTTACACTCACTACACTACAATATGATTAAAAACTGTCCAAAGATCACCCCTATAATAAAGGATATTTTTAAGCTATGGAGACCATCATAATGTCATTTCAATATATCGAAATATGTTACTGTTTTCAGTGCCACTCATTTTTTAAGAACACATTCTAGGGATTTGGGGTTTACCCTCTTCTATAATTGGAATCGTTTCTCCAGATTTATAAATATTTTTAAGTGAGATAAAAAACCATCCAATATATAAAATGGGAGTTTCTCAAAAGGAACTCATCCTAAATAGAACATTATTTACACCATTACACCATCTAGAATTCTAGGTTCAATCTCATCAATCTCAATCCCAATTCATGAGTCGATATTATGAAACTCAAAATTCATTCAAAATCTTCACTCCCAAAAAATCATCTAATCATTGATTCTATAATGATTCATCTTAATATAGGTTCTAAAACACCTCAGACAATTTATTGAGGAAACAATAAAATAAATTTTGTGTCACTATGTTGATGAATGTATTGAGTATTGTAGCTCCAGTGAGAAAAATTACAACTGGCCAATAATTCAATTCACATAACATATATCATTCTATAACAAGAACACCATATTAGGATTTCAAATAATATTATCATTGTGAAGTATATACATCATTCATATTATTTCTAGTTACCCTTCCAAATTTTATGGGTTTTCGCACCCCCCCCCCCCATCTTCTCATATCTATGTTAACATGAATCCTTTTCTATTCCATCTATATTATATAATTATACTTTTATGGAATGCAATATTAATTTTATTAAATCAATTTAGATACTAATATCTATTTATTACATGTTTTTGTAACCATTATACCAATTACAAAAATCCCACACATTCCACAAATATACATATATACCTTCGACTGACTCAGTACCATTCCACACTTCCTATTTTTTACTTGGACTAAACCATTACATTTATTATAATACAAAGTGATCCCAAAATGAACCATCTAAGACGAAAATGGTTCCACTTCTTATGCATTTAGTAATAAGTACCCCATATTCAAAACAATCAAAATCATGTGGGATATAACACTGGATATAAAAAAGCCACTCTATCATTGATATAGGATCTTCTAAACTTATAGATCATTCACCATATGGAAGAGACTATTTTTATATGAAAACCTACTAAAATCCCACTGGTCATCTAAAATACATGATATAGAAACAGGGTACCATCCAAATAAAATTTACTTTTTCTTCCATCACCTTTATATAATTATTGTTATTTTAATTTATATAAATATTAAAATATCATTATAGTATACGTTCAATCACATCTTCTTATACCATATCAGATAAACTCAATGCTTACTATTGATACTTTTTAGTCTACCAATATCTCTCTTTTGATGGAATTATAAATAACCAAACTTTTTTTAACCAAAAATATGATACAATTTATTGGTGAAATTTATCTACAAATCTATTTGGTAACTAATGTTTTTTATAGAACATATGAATAATAATAAACCAACCTCATATAACTTAAATTTATATTCTAACCTAAAACATAGAACATGGACACCAAAATGATCTATATTCCAGGCCACCCTTTAAACTCATCTTCTAAAACTGATAAGATATTTCACCTTATCAACTACATTGATCAACAAACATTTAGTTTCATTTTCACAGATTTAAGATCTTTTACCAAGGAGAGAAAACACTTAAGAAGAAGTTAATGATAATCATATTGAATAATCACACAACTAACATGATTACATAGTTTGTACATTATTCCTATTTTCATGAAATAACACGTTACATAATTCATTCAAGGAATAATAATATAAATTACAAGGTAACCAAGTTTTGAAATCAAAACTAGATTTATGGGATAAGACATACTAATGTTATCAACAAATAACCTTTTTCCCAATCACTCACACTATGATGACTCATAAATGGTATACTATGTATCTTTTTTAAACTCCTAACACTCTATTGTATACTATGTTTTCTATATATTCTCCTTTCAATATATCACCCTTCTGGTGATGACCTTTATATGTTTACAATTAGTCCTTTAACACTTTATTTCTCTATCAAAATACACAAAACTAGTGCCCCGACTAAAACATTTATAGCGTGGTTTGCTTGATCAAAAAATTACACTAACTATCGTGACTTATTGGGGGACACCATTGGTCTTGGAAACATCTAATTATCAGTTGGTAGCTATACCATAAGACTAAATTTTAATTAATGTGAAATTCATTCTCATGCATCCCTTAAGTGATTTGTTCAAGACCCCATTAATGATCTTCAATAAACACAGTACATAAATCCATTTGAGGGAATTAGAAGTGGGTTATAACATTTGTAATCCATCATATAAAAATCACCTCCTTAAAACTAGCAGACATTCCCACATTTTTCAGAAACATTATTTTCATATCCAAAATAACCTTGCCTCTTATATCACTTAATTCTATGAAACATGGATCCCCCCTAGAGAAACCATCCAAAATCTCCTCCTTCTACATTAAAACACATGTTCACATATGCTCCTATCACATTCATTGACCTAAAATTGTACATTGATAGTGAGTTTAAACATTTCCACATCTTCTTCTTCCATGTTTAATTATAGATAGATAAATTTTCAAAATTAAAAAATTAACCAATGAAATTTTCTCACCCCAAAACCTTACAAACTGATTATATGGCATGATAGGATAACATATATAAATTAATAAAGACTTGTAACCAAAAAATATCATCCTGAAATTAAAACATATACTATGGAATTATTATGTGGAAACATGGGAAATTAATCATTAGCTTTGATGAATTTTAGAGGAATGTGTCAAAAAAATATGAATATAAATAATAACATGTGTTAAAAAAATCACCAAGACCATTATAATATATTGTACCAGGTATCACTACCTTCATCAATGAAAATAACACATCACGAACCACTACATGAATCCCACAACATTATCAATCAAGTGTCATAAACTATGTCCCATAGTGGATCGAGGTTCACTGCATTCATCTATTAACATAGTGGATCAAGCATTTTTAATAGAATCCCATATTAATATAATGAGATATAAATTTTAATGCAAGGTGTTAGAGAGAAATATTTGATAACACCATCCAATAATGACAAACCATATATTAGTTTTCCACATTAAGTCAACCATACATCCAATAAATTCATATAATGATTAACTCATGAAATTAAAATGGGATATATATAAAATTAATTATCTAAAACTCTTGAAAATATAACTAAAGGTTACCTAGGTAAATAACAGTTATATAAAATATTAATTTATAGGGTATTCACACCATATATATTAATAAATTATATATGTTCATAGAAAATATTTCTCTAATAAAACGAAAGATATGACTATCTAAGTGAATAACCATAAATCAAAAGGATATGTATAGGGTAATTACAATGGAATGGAATTGATAAAAAGGTTATATTTAACAAATTTTGTTGATAAATCAAAAGAAATTCATTTATGGAGAAATCCTATCATAGATATTTCATTTGATGATTACCTTAGATATATGGAAGTATTGATAATGAATCAATGGATTATTTTTGAATTGGTGATACTTGAAAAAAATGTATACTAAGGGGAAATATACCACAATTAACATTCAAAAGACTATATTGATATTGAAATAGTTTTATTAATAGAAAAATATATCATCCACATACGAGTATATAATAATTATATTACATTATTGGTATAAAATACAATATTTCCTGAAGGATCTAACAAGTTAGAATTCTTGGAATACTAGATACATTCATATTTTTCACATTAAACTTTTTAACAAAAAATATATAATAAAACTCCATGAAAATAATATTATCAATTAAAGAATATGCATGAAAATTTTAAATAGTTCTCCTCTATGTTTCCCATGTAAATGAAATAAAAATAAGGGCGAGGACAGATGCTCAGTAAGTATAAGATAAAATTGGAGTTTATCATATTATAATCATGAATTAAATATTATGGAAGAAATCGATTATCAAAATAATTCCATAATAAAATTAAATTTAGGTAATAGTATACCAATGATTGAAAATAAATACATCAATAATAATAATGTATATCATACTAATATAATGAATACTTTTAGATAGAATAAAATTGTCTTAAAGGCCCTATGATAAGAGGTTATATGTAAATGGGTAAGGAATATTTCAATAACCAACATAGTTTGTCTCACGAGACCTACTGATGATTCAATTCCATTTACAAACTGAACCTATCCCATCTCCAATTAATAATAATTAATTCTTAATTAGAATGAATCAATATTCTATTGAATTCATAATTACCTTTAATTAGTAATTAATAAACATATATATTGAAATAACATGTATACGGATTGAAAATATTTAACCAAACATTAAATGAGATAGATTCCCATGTATGCAACCCCAAACTAAAACCTGATAGTGTAATGGTTTATATTAAAGTCTATAATTTCCAGAAAAAATAAGTGGAATAATGTTATTTTCTATGACAATATCTTATAAACAATATAGAAACATTGATGTATTCTCAATATAATATGTAGTAAAATTATCAAATACATAGAGATAAAGTGGTGTGGTAATATATTAAAATTTTAGCACAAAAAATTAAAGATACTAATATTGATTAGTAGTTTTTAATAGTTGGATTCCTATGTAATTGTTGGAAGATACTTCATTTATATTCATAAGATGTTTTTGATTTTTTCAAATCAAATACCTTTGGAATGTCTGCATAGGTGTGTAGTCATAGGCCCACTTATCCTGCAATGATTGAAGATTTATTTGATAATAAACCATAATTTAATAGGTTGATTATCAAAAACTGAATTTTTTCCACATCCTAATCCACATTCTAGTATCCAGACTGGGATATAACTACAAAGAAAACCATAGATGCACTTAAATATCCAAATTTTAGGATTTTTCCCTATTATGGTGGAATTTAGGGAACATTTATATAAAAATAAAATGAAGGATATAATTTCAAGTAGAACATTAAATACCATGAATAATGAGCTAATTATTATATAAATATTAATGGGGAAGTAAGTATAACATACATTTGAAATTGTGTTGTATAACACAATCATGTCAAATTGAATTGAAATTTGATATAAAGAACATTTAACTTTAAACCCACATAGAAAAATGTTCTCTAACATCCAATATAAAAAAAAGAATATTAATAACCAATTTTTTAAGACTTTTCATGACTATATATTTTTTAACCTCATTTATAATTATTACCTACTTATATATTAGTTATTTGTTATCTATTTTCAATGTTTAGTGCGAGTAATATTGATCATTTTGAACTAATATCATACTAGAGGTGTTGATATTCATACTTCTTTGAATGAGTATCATTACTAGATCATAAAAGGTAATTTAATTTATTCGTAAGAATTGTTTATAATTTTATAAAATTATTCTATGGTATATTTTATTATTATACTCAATGATGAAATAGTTGATGATAATGTTTCAGTGTTTTTAAAAAAATGAACACTGATATAATAATTAATAATTTTAATATTAATATTAATATTAAAAATATAATTTCCAATAATTAGTTATTATTTAGAAAATATATTAAAAATAATTAAATTCCTATAGTTATCCTTAATATAAATTTATTTCACTATTTATGTTGGTGTTAAACAAACAAAGACAATAACACACCATATTTAAGGGATGATTATAAGTATATTTAGTTGTAATATTGTTATTATAGAATAATAATTCCCTTATTAAGTGTCTATTGTTATGTTATTTCATAATTGTAATTAATTAAATGAGTAAAATAACCTGTATAAAATTATTTCAATGTACCAAGAAATCATTTTTCTCTTAGTGATCTCTCCTAGGTTGTTGAATTTACCATGGTTTAATATGGCTCATTTTGTTAATATCTTTTTCAATTAGACATTATAAGACCATAAATAAATTACATAAAATACAATTTATCCATTAAACTCATTCCTATGACCATCCATGGAATTTTGTGATGAAAAAATGGAAGTCAATTCATGAAGGCGATAGTCCACACGTACACATTGTTGATTATTTAGTTTTCCAAAGAAAATGAGAAATATGTAATATGTTTTATTATTTAATAATATAAAATATATTATAAAAACAATACTTACATTATAAATTCATCATAAACACCATACATTTATAGGGTTTAAGGAAAATTAAAATTTACATTTTATGGAGGCGGAATTCGGCAAACACGTACGAATGTCACATTTTCCCATAACTGAAAAATGGTAATGGTGGTTAATAGTTATTCCATTGGAATGTTATCATTCAATAAAAAATATAATAATTTTAATATATAGTAATGAATAAAATTTAAAATAAAAATATAATTTTAATGAAATTTTGTAAAAATTTTACACATGTCGAGGACTTAGGCTCTCTCATATAAGTAACCTTAGAAAGGGTAGGATTATACTAATATTTTGTGACTGAAATATTAAGATGGCGAAAAATGATTTTATGTTATGGAAAAAGGGTATACATTAAATATGAAAAAAAAATACTGGTATTGAAGATATGGTGAGAGGCCCCTTTTATAATTGGTCAGAAAGACATTTTTTTTAAATATTTCAACCTAATATAAAGAGATTATATGTTATACATGAAAAGGGGAACCAAAATTTAAAATAATCACTTCGGTAAGTAAATAAGGTTATAAAACACTTAAAAACTAAATTATAAACTTGTTTTTAACATTCCTCAATTGAAATATCGCTATATATTTTATTTTATAATTTTTAGTTTTTCTGTGTAACCAATTTTTACCAAATTAAATTATTTTTATGCCTAAAGATAAAATGGAATTTATTACATATTTTTGACCAACTGATTCAAAAAATAAAATTGATTTTATAAATTAAAATTTAAAGTTCTAATTAAAAAATTAATATTAACGTATGTATCATGTAAAAACTTGTGTTAAAAAAGATTGTTTTATGATTAATATTTTTGTGTACTATAAAATTACCAATTTATATGATTTTAATGATATAAATTGGTTTATTCTAAAAAATAAATTTTATGTGTCCTTCACATAGATCTAAATTTTTTTAACAATATAATATTTAATTAAAAACAGACCAAAAATTATCTTTTTTTGGTAGAAAATATTACTTAATTTTATGAAATGTTAAATAATGATTTATAAATTTATAATTTTACATAAAATATATTATTTACTCCTTAAACACATATTTAATAAATTAAATTTTTTATAAATTTATAGTTTTTTATCATATAATAATAAGGTCAAATAATATATAGTTTTTATAAAAAGTGCAGTTTTCACTATTCACCTAAAAGTAAACTATTTCCAAAAAAAATCTAAAATTTCATCTCAAGATGATATTGGAATTATTAATCTTAAAATGAAGTTAATTTTCTTAAATTCATATTAAATTTTAATTGTTAAGAGATTTAATTAAAGAAGTATTTTTAGAGTGTACATTATATAATAGTTTTTTGATGTAGTGTTTACCAAAAATGGTAGGGTATTAGGTATTACATTCACCACACCCCTCCTATCCAAAAAATTGATTTTATATCGAATACTTTTAAATTGTAAGTATTTATTCTTCATAGATTGTTCACACTCCCATATTACCTCCTCTAATTTGGTATTTCTCCAATGAATTTCACCAGTTGAGTTTTTTACTTCTATAAAACATTATTTATAATGTCATAGATATAGATTGGATTTTGATTATATTAAAATTCATGTTCAAAATATATTTCTTATAATGTATTTATATTCATTGGATCAAGAACGTATTTCCTAAATTATGAAACATATAAAACATCATGTACATTATGAAGGTAGGGTGTAATAGCCAATTGGTATGCTTCAACTCCAATCCACTTTAGATTTTTAAAAGGACCAATATACCGAAGTCTTAACCTCCAATTTTTACCAAATACTTATACTCCTTTCCAGGATGATTCATTTTAGAATTTGGGGACTCTCAATTGAAATTCAAATTCATTATATTGATTATTATCACAGTTCTTTTATCTACTATGAGCCATGTCGATATTATACTCAATATTCCATCATTTCATTGTTGTCTCCTATATAAGTTCTGGTCCAACTAAATTCCTCTCTCAAACATATTTCAAATAAGTTGGAGTACAACATCTCTTCATATACAATTCCCCATACGATTTAATCAGGATTCTTGAATGGAAACTATTATTATATGAAAATTCCACCTTCAGTAGATACTGATTCCATTCTCATTAGAATTAATGAGAACATTATTTTAGTATGGCTTATGGTATCGAAATTTTACTTTAAGACTTGCCATTATTTTTGGGATGATAGGTGGTGTTAAAATGTACCTTGTTGTGAAGATTCTTTTGAGTACTCTTCTAGGACTATGATGTGATCTATGGGTCATGATAAAATAAAATTGTTAGAGGTGACCCGTTCTGTATCATTATTTTATAAATATAGATTTAGGAAATTCACTCAAGGGGTAGGTCATCCCTTACATATATGAAATATTCATAATTAGTTCGATCAATGATAACTTATATAACATCATTATTACATTGGATTTTTTGATGTATATTAAAAATGTACAATGAAATATTATCCCACTTCCATATCAATATTGAAAACGGATACATGATCTCCTTGGGATGATTTCTTTTAACCATTATATTCTTAAATATTATGCATATTCACATAATCCAAAATTTCAAACTTCAGACCATCTAACTTGAATTGTTTCCTAAATACCTATACATATTTTTGTTTCCACATTGTATAGTTAATTTTGTTCTATTCACTTCATCTATTATATCCTTGTTTAATTAATTTATGGATGGAGCACATAACCATGTTCCAAACCTCAACACTCCATATTTATAGATTATGTTTCTAAACTCACCATCATTATATGATTTAATCCCCTCTATAAATAATTATAAACCTCTAAAAACTTATTTTACACTTCTAGTAAATATTTTTTAACAATTACATAGAAAATTATTTATAGATCCAATTGCCTAAAAATTACCAAATCTATCTTTAAAAAATCAAAGAATATTGGATCCTTATTAATAATCCCTATGTTCAATTATACCGTTCTATTATACTCTTTTAATCACCCATCATTGTTTCCTTCCTAGGATTTTAATGTATACGATATCATTGTTCTTTAGAAGATCCAACCATCATATTTTTTTATATTATGATTTTTCTAATTGAAAATATATATCAAAAATTAGTGTTCTGTATATATATCATTGGTTTCTATATAGATAAATTATCACTATATATTATGGAAAAATGTTAATAATACCTTCTGAAGTTCATTAAATGAATATTTATATTTCTTGATCATCAATATTCTTGATGGATATGAAATAAATAAATCATTATATATAAAGACAAAAAATAGTCCATTCTATAATGAATCACTGGATAATACAAATACATCCTTATATAATCATAAATTAAGTACCCTAGAATCAATAAATATCCCCATTAGTTATTCAAAAATTCATTCAATTAACCATGTTAACTTTTTCCATTTACATGTAGACATGGTGAACACGTTAGAATATTAGAAAAAAAAATTGAACAAAACCTTGATAGTAACCTGGTAGACTACGAAAAAAATGAATATCAATTATATTTTTTGGTGTACTCTATTATTTTACAACCTATTTCACTAAAATGTTATTATATAATCAATCCTTGAAGAGAATATTGATATGAAATGAAAATTCATGTATCCAAAAACTAACACATATTGAATTTTTTATATAAATCCTTTTATTTTTTGTTCTCAAGATTTATTTTCATGTTGTTCTCATGATCTTAATCTCATTTAGAGTATATAATGATATAATCAATGAATACCACCAAGAGGTTATAAAGACAATCCTTGAACACACAATTCATCATATCCCTAAAATATGATGGTTTATTAGTTAATATGAATGTAATTTCAATAAACTCATAATGTCTATATCTATTAAAAATGTTGTATTATGTATATCCTACTCCTTCACCTAGAACCAAGGATATCTATAGAGAAGAGAAATATATGAATAAATTTTTATATTCATGATGTTAATCAAATAATCCATCATTATGTTTTAATGGATTCTTAATCCTTGTAGTGATGGAATTCATCTCCCTGTAATCGATGCACAATATCCTAGAAATAGTATTCTTTTCAAAATTTAAATAGGGGATCACTATGGTAAAACACCTGGGAAGAGAAAACCATTATCATAGAACTCCTATAGTTATATCTTTTCCTATACCATCCACACTTGTTCCATTCTATATGGAGTTTTAGATAAGGTTCCTGCATCCTGAATGATTGTAATGGTTAACTCATCATCACGATTTGGTGGTTTAAAAGAAAATTCATCTAGAAATACATCAATTTTTTAAAGGGGATATATCCTCTATATTTAGGGGTTCATTCACATCAATGTGTTATGTTTTCTCTTAATATTATCCCATAATTAAAATAAGGTGAGTAAATCTAGGTGGTTATAAAAAATACTCAGGAGGTGATGTTTGTCCCATTAGAATAAGGGATTATATAACACCTTCAGGCATAGTAATCTTATTCTCTGGAAAATAAATTTAGTAATATACATTGAGAGATAATCAATAAATATTATTAATTAAAAATCATATATATGTATAAAAAACATGTTCTCCACCAAGGAATATCTATGAATAATAGTAGATACATCTCAGTAAATATTCATTACAATATGAATCCCATTAGGTGCCTTAACTCAAAACTCATTTATCATATTATTAGAGGATGATTAAATGTTCATAGAAAATATGCATGGTATAAAGGGGTGTATAAATATAGAATTATATAATTAATTCACTAAAATTAATTTTAGGGTAAATATAAGTTTCATCAAATCATTAAAGATGTTAGATTTTGTTGTACTGATTTTATAAGATTGATGTTTCTACCTTATCTTTCTATGTGGTTAATTAACTTCATGTTTTTGTAATTGGTACATATAACTCTCCACCTTCTTATTGTTAAAGAATTGAACGTCACCAACTTCATCCTTGACTCTTCTTTAATGATATTGATATATTTTTTCTTCTCACTAAAAAAACTACAATTTGATACATGAAATATATCAATTATTTTTCCCACAATTACTACATATGGGTAATTCCAATCAAAATTTCCTCACCTTTCAAAAAACATTATTTATGGGGTGATCGATAGACCTATATTTCATTAGATTCCCTTTTCAGAAATAGTAATAATAAAAATCATTTTCTATCTTATTAGAACATGATATTATATTATCATATAATGAAAATGTATAAAAATCTAGTTCCCATTAAAATTAATAGAATTATCCTATTAATGTTACTAGCATTCTTAATTTTTAGTTAAAATACATAGTCCATAGAAAATATATATTTCCTCATAATGTTTTCCTCATTCTAAATAAAATTTTCCTCCTCCTTCAATTTGAGATAAGGAATTTCCTTTCCATTGTATCCCTTTTCTGATGAGGGAAGTATTTTTCATAGAATATTTCCTTAAATGTTCTCTATTACATTTGATTTATCTCTATTTCCTATTTAGTGCTCTAAATTAGTGGATGCCATCAATCTACATATCCCTTCAAATGATAAAAAACAATTTATAATTTCCCCTTTCACTATATCCCAATGTGTGGAATATATTTTCAATGGACAGGATTCCTTTCTCAAATACCAACAGATTATTTGTTCCATTGAACGGTGGAGATTTTTTACATATAAAGTGTTCCATTATAGTTACAATGCATTATATATGAGCAGGTGACTATATGATGGAAATATTATTTATCATATCATGGTTTGGTTTCCATAATATGGTATGGATCTGACCGAATCCACCTCTAGAATCATTGAATTTCTTGGGATGAACATGCCTACATTGAATACTTTTGTTGGTTCATTTATAATTCCTTATATAAGAATATACCTCTAATGAATAATAAAAACATAATTTAAAAATGATATTGAATTTTAAAATAAAATTCATTGAAAAAAAATTATTAAAATATTAAAGGCCTCTATTAATATTTGTGATATATAACTAGGATCCCTAAATATATTCCCACGATTTCCACTAAGACAACTGTTATACGATATTTAATAACCTATTTTCCAAAAAGACAAAAATTGTAGATATTTCATTATTGGTATAGAATATAATAGTTACTAAAGGGTCCAATAACATACTATCCTTGGAAGAATATACACATAGATATTTTTCACAGTACACGTGGGAAAATAAATTACAACATGTAAAATCTATGAGAATAATATAATAATTTTTAGGATATCATTGACAATTACAAATTTTTCAATTCAAGGAATCTTGGGGAAAAAACAAATAATAATTTGGAGCATATATTTTTAGTAAAGAGTTGAATACATCATAAGCTCTCATATAGTAATTATAGAACAAATATTATGGTAGAAATAGATGATCAAAATAGTTCTATAGTAAAATGAAACTGACAGAATACTATGTACATCACAAAATAAAAACAGGAATTTTAAATACTAATCTCATATTGGTGGAATTAATAACATATAACTTCATAAACATTTCATTAATGCCTTTCACTAAAACATCATACATAAATGGGAAAGGAATATAACAATGCCCTAGCTAGTTAATCTCATGAATCTTATTGATCCATCAAGGGCATATTTATATTGATCCCAACCCATAACTAATTAAGACCAATGAATTCATCATATGAAGGAATAAAAAAACTATAAAATAATTAACCAATATATCTTAGTAAAAAATAAACATAGATATTGAAATATTATAATGTGTTTGTCCAGAATAATATCACATAATTACATATATAATTATATGTCATTCTCAATTAAATATAATGTATACTTTTCAATGAAATAAAGGTAAGATGGTGAAAGGTTTTTGTTAAAAGTGTAGGGTAATCAATAAAAGATAATAGTTGAGATTAGTTGTTTGAAATGGTAGGATGGAAAATTAATGGATGAAAATCCTAAAATAAGTTTTGTAAGAAGTGTTTGAATTATCCAAAGCATATCCCTAGAGTTTCTCTTTCCAAGAGGGAAGGCTTAAGACCACACAACACATGCTTAGTTGTAATACCCCAAGAATTCATAATGTGTTATTTCTTCAAAACAATTCAATAACTTGCACTACACGCAACACCATGTTCAATTGCACCATGACTTACCAAAAAGCCATTCAAAATAGGTTATGAATAGTATTACCTAAATTTTAAACTTTATATAATCCTTATAATTTTTCTATATTATGAGTGTCTTAGACATAATGCAAGAACAAATTCATTTTCAGTATTGCACTTTTATCAACTTTTAATAGTGAACCCTTTTTAAATACAATATTTTAAACTTTTTGACTAAATGGGGACATCAAAAATTTAAAATGAAACATCCCAAGCTTCCACGGTATGCTTTCTTTGAATAATGCAGTAGCGTGTGTTGTACGCAACCTTGAGTTTTAACACACACCACAACCAATCAAACTAGCCGTTATGAATAGTAATACATAATTTTTGAAATTATATATATTTTATATTTCAAAATGGACTTCATTTTTGGATTCTGAATATCTAATTTATCATAAGGTGAAATTTTGGTACTTTTCGGATAACTTTCATATTTTGATGAATAGTGAAAATTACTAAATTTTAATTAAAAACAACTTTTTTTAATCAAAATTATTAATAGTGATAAATTATGAATTTTATTATTTTTAAGGTATATTTAGAATATATTTTTAACATTTAATATAATGTTGGTCATTGGACATAATTTTCTAATTAAACCGAACATAAACAAGTGTCAATCTTTTGATTGTTATTATCTCTTAAAAACACGCTTTTTTGTTTTGATAGCGAGAATTAATTTTAAATTAATTTCTGCCACTTATGTGTTTTGAATTTAGGAAAATGGATTCCATATTTGGAATCAGGATTTTTAAATTGTTTAAATAGGTAACTTTTATTTTTAGACATTTTGAATAATTACTAAGGTAAATATTTTATTTACCATGGTTAAGGGTAAATCCGGTAAATAAGGGTTACAAAATAATATTATAATAATACTAAATTACCCTAAAACGTGTCTTAACCCTATTGGTTGATACATGGTCGACCATGGGCATCTTTGGGTCGATTTTGGGACCCCATGGATCCACTTGTAAGTGATAATGACACTTTATTTTAATTAAGTTAAAATGAATACAAAAATGACACAAGCATATATCTTTTAGAAAAACAATTGTTACATAGGTTTATATATGTTTGATTTTAGATTATAAATATTCATTAGAAAGATAAAAATATTTCCTACATAATAATATTTTATTTATAATTTTTAGACATTAAATAATTTATTTTATTTATGACACAATGATGATGCAGTAATTACTATAATAGTGAAAAATTAAAATAATTGATATTATAAATACCCAAATAAATAAAATATGAAACTTTTAATGAATTAAACTAATTTTCTAGGATAATATGATATATTATGATTGATTTAATGGACTTTGTTCTAAGTAATCAATCTGTTATGAGTTTCACAAAAATCAACTATTGAATAGTGTCAAAATTGACATAAAAGAGTTCTTAAAACAAATATTATATTATTAATTGATATTAAATTCCTAAAAATCTAAGGTTCGGCCAAGAGACTTATATCATGATAGTTTCATCATTTCTTGAGCACTTGGGGGTCGCTTGGATGTATATGGTAAGTTTATTAACCATATTATATAAAAATACAAAGAGACGTTGTAAAAGTGAAACTAATTAACTTAGAGTTAATACCTAAAGATATGGTTAATATAAGTACCCAAACCTGTCTAAATTCTATTTTTTGAGTGGTTTTCGACCTATACCCACCTTAACCTTTGAATAATCAACTTTGGAGCCATTAGAAACCGAATATGAATTTATTATAAATTAATATTTCTAGCTTTTCCAAAGGTGCCCCTCACCCCTCTTATAAAAGGGAACTCCTCCTTCTCATTTCTTCACACCTTCAAAGCCTTTTGGTTCGGCCAAACTCTGCCCAAATACTCTCCCAACATCCCTCACTACAACCTAGAGGCATTAGTTTCATCAGAAAGCCAACCTAAGGAGCCCTTTTGATCAAATCAAAAGGAAGAACCCGAAGAAGAGGTAATGTTTTCACCACCCCTTTTCAAGTTCCTTTCTTCTTCCACTTCTTCTTTGTTTGTTCTTACCATTCTAAAATAATAACTCCAGTATCTCACATATACTGTGATGTTATTATAAATATGGTACAACCATATTCAGTATTCTATCCACCCTTTGAATAACATGTCACCATACGTGCGTACGTACGGCTTACCGTCTCCACGTCGTGGTGTAATTGTTATTCAATATATTATTATTTGGATGGGTATAATAATGATGTGTAACTCATGTAAATAATAAATATAACATGTTAATGATTCTGTATATATGATATACCATCCATTTATATATTATTTTAATATCAAAATAATGATATTGTCGCTCGTGCGTACGTACGGACTACCGTCTCCACGAACGCGATGAGATTCATTCTCCATCGTATCCATTCAAGTATAATTATCATTTGATGATTTAAAAATGATGTTTAAGGACTTGATATCATTATGGATATGAATAAGATACAACAAACATGGATTATGTAACAAAACATATAAAATAAAATGAGTAAGTTAACACCCAAAACGACAATAATTCTAAGATATTATTAACAAATCAATGTTAAAAGATCATATATGATATCATATTAATATATATGATTATTGTATAATTTAATAACAATTATTTCACCATTATACAGGAGGTTAACCTACCCCAACCAAGGAAAAGTACAAGGTAAGGGTTATTTCACAATCTCTTCATTATCTGAGGTTGTTTATACGTAATAATCTACTGGGATTTCTTTATCATCCACATCCATGTTTCTTCGAAATGTATTTCAAAACATATTTATTATTTACAAGAATATGGGTTAAAGTCATTTATACCCTTTTTTTACTTTTTATAAGAGTTTTATAAAGGAATCTTTCTGTCGTTTTTAAAACAAGGTCCTTTTTAACGTTTTCGACAAAATTAAGGTAAGAATGTTTTTTTTAACTTATACGGCGGGTATGGCTATTTTCTGCCATTGTAAAATCTTCAAAGCTTCCCTTACAAGCTTATAAGAATATTTTCAAAGAAAATGTTTTATTTTATATGAATCTTAAATTATTTCAAAATAAAAGGAGATATTTCTTTAAAAATAATTTTGATTTCATCTATGTCAACATCCTTTGATGGATTTTAAGATTATTTGAAGTTGATTTATTATGATACAAAACTTCTATATTGTATTGAAGGTTTTGTGATATGTTTGACTGTGGATGTGCTATTTTTATACCATTCATAGTTTATGGTGAAAGTATTGACATTTCGTATTCTAGTTTTAATACGAATGTTTATGTTATGTTTAAACCTTTTCATATGGGAATGCATTGGACTTAATATGTGACGGGTGGAGCCCGCTATAGCTCCTCGATGCATCGGTAGGTCTCATGAGACAAACTAGTGTCTTGGCACAAGGCCTTGACAAAATCTTATTTGTAGTCTTGGCACGAGGCCTTGGCTATGTGGTTATGATAGTCTGGCATTATGCATTCCATCATTATAAAAGTGGTTATTGATTTTTCATGTGATTATTCGATTAGTAGAATAACCATGTGAATAAGTAAATGGAATTATTTCATTTTATTTATGCCATACTATGTTAAATGTTCAAGTTTAAAAGGCTTTTGTTTTAGTTATACATTTCCTTAAATGTTTATTCTTATTTATGAAAGTTTCCGCTATATTGTTATCCTTACTGGGCATTGGAGCTCACCCCTTTTCTATGTTTTATTTTTCCCATGAAGTGAAGAAGTAAATTATGAATGACCTACAGGGATATTATGTGGGGATATGAGTGTGGATTATGGAGAAAATATGTTTTTGTAGTAGTTTTTCATTTTATGATGTAATGTAAAACTTATGAATATATCTAGTGTTTCCAAGGCTACTAAACCAATCGGTCTTTCGAGATTTGATCTTTCTTGTGATCATGCCAATGTTATGTAATAATGCACCGACTCTGGGTAACTGGGGTCGGGGCGTTACAGTTGGTATCAGAGGAAGTTTAGTACAAACCTTGGAAGCTAGATTTAGATAAAATCTGATTAGAGCATGTGGACCTAAGATGAACTTTGGGGATTAGTGTAGAAGAACTTCCTAGAATTTTGGTATTGTAGGGATTTTGTGAGTTTTCCGAGCAATACAACCCTGTCTGGATACGAGCAGGTAGAGGTGGCTCTGGCACAGATGTACCTAGGGGTAAAACCCGAAAACACCGCTTTGAGCTAGACTGGAACGGGAACTGGTGCACGACAACGGGCCTTGCTGCACTCTTGGTTACGACACTCCCAGGGGATATGCTTAGGATAATTCTCATTTTCCTTACAAACCATTTTGAAGGGTTTATGAGTATATACATCCTCAAAGGAGACATTTTTATGATTATGGATTATATTCATAAATAGTTCAATTTATGATAAGTGTTTTATAAGTATGGGATTATGTATTTTGATTCATAAACTGATCTAGTGTATGCCATTGTTTAGAAATGGCGCCCGGTAGAAGGAATGAGAACTCCAGAAATGCACATGATCCAAAGAGAAGGAAGGATCATATCTTTAATGGTCTTAAGCTAAAATTTATAAGAGAAATAGTCTCCCATGTATTATCATCATATGAAGAAATAATATCATGTGTTGATAAGATAATTAAAGAGTTTACTGAGTCCTATGGCTTTGAAGGGAAGCAAGAGAAGAAAAGGATAGAAGAGAGAAAGATGGATAAAGGGAAGAGGGAAAAAGAAGAATTTTCCCATATGTGGTAACTATGGAAAGAAACTCCCAGGAACTTGCCTGAAAGGAATGGGAGTTTGTTATATGTGTGGAGGAAAAGGGCACAAAGTACGAGACTGTAAGGGTAAGAAAATGGTTTTAAATGTACAATGCTTCATTTGCAAGGAGTTTGGACACTACGCGAACCTATGTCCCAGTCATCAGACTATACCGCAAATGATGTTATTGGATAATAATCAAGTTATGATACTATCACAGATGAAGAGGAATGAATAGAGTTCTTATGTTGATTATGTCAATTCAGTGTTGTATCAACAATGTACTTGTTATAATAATTATGGAGTATATAAGGATTGTACTGCAGTACTATTTCATTAAGGACTTGAGATTGTGTGGAACAAAGAAAAGTGACTCAATAGCAGGATAAATTTTTGGAAAATATATGGTTGAGAGAATGATAAATCATAATATAGTTCTGATACTGAGGTAGTGATTTTGGAATAATATGTGATTGTTTTGGATAAATTATATTGGATATTCTTGACTAACTTGGAACTGATTAATGATTTGTATATTCCATAATTGTTGGGGTTTAAAACATTTTTGGATTAATGGAGTATATCCAGCATTCTATATGGAATAAGGGAGCATGAATGTAATCAATAAGGAATATGGTAATACATGATGAAGGTATTCATATGCTATTACGGGGTAAAAAGGATCTATATTATGTTTACCTTCCTTATAAATTTTATACTATGAGTTTGGACAGAAGTATTTTGGATAGTTCTAGTTTGGATTATTTTGGATTTCCATAAAAGGACAACCCGGAGGTCGGGCGGCAACCCGTCGCGTCCGGCAAGGCTGTGAGACTTGAACCCGCAACCGAAGGGCGACAAGGGTGTATCACCTACCACTGGCCAATGAGATGTCCTGGATTAAATAATGTAGTTTTTATTAAAATATCATGTAGATGAATTATAAATTCGTTTATTTTGGAACCCTATACGAATAGTGTAAATAGAATTTTTTTTACATTCTATTATCTTTTAGAGTGAAAGATGAGTTTGTGGTAGAAATTTATTAATGGATAAAACTCTAATTATAAAGTAAGTATATATCCTTATGATCTTAGCCAATCTCATAAATAAATTCCTCAACGTTAAGAAAAGCAACTTAGAACAAAAATGTTTTCCTAGATGGTACCTTAAATCATCACTAATTTATGGCTTTAGGATTGTTGGCCTTTTCATAGCCATGTTCTCTACCACTCTCCATCAGATAATTGATGGTTAGATTTTTCTTCCATATCCATATTTTCCTACATGGAACCCTAGTATGTGTTATTTTTGGTAATCTTTATACTTTCGACTCTTTATTTTAAATAGAGGCCTCATTAATTCATTTTTCGATGTGGGATTTCAACTAAGATATTTTGAAACGTCAAAAATGTGTTATCCTAATACCCTATGTTTTGTTGAACTGATGGTATTTCAAATCATCATAGATTGATGAATTTAAGGACCTCAATTTTACACTTGTTTGTGATTGATGACCTCAATCACTACCTATAAATATTTACGTTTTTCCTCCAATTATATGTCCTTAATTGCCACCAATGTTCTCCTAATCGAGATCATAATTTGGTGGTGAACCATTGATTTCTCTTTTCCTCATATCAAGACTAAATTTTAGTAACCAAATTTTTGATGTGGGTTTTCCCACAAATATATTTTCTACTTTCAACCTTTTATTTTCGAAGAACAATTTCAAATTGCGAGGACGCAATTTATTGAAGGAGGGGAGAATGTAATACCCCAAGAATTCATAATGTGTTATTTCTTCAAAATAATTCAATAACTTGCACTACACGCAACACCGTGTTCAATTGCACCATGACTTACCAAAACGCCATTCAAAAGAGGTTATGAATAGTATTAACTAAATTTTAAACTTTATATAATCCTTATAATTTTTCCATATTATGAGTATCTTAGACATAATGCAAGAACAAATTCATTTTCAGTATTGCACTTTTATCCACTTTTAATAGTGAAACCTTTTTAAATACAATATTTTAAACTTTTTGACTAAATTGGGACATCAAAAATTTAAAATGAAACATCCCAAGCTTCCACGGTATGCTTTCTTTGAATAATGAAGTAGCATGTGTTGTACGCAACCTTGAGTTTTAACACACACCACAACCAATCAAACTAGACGTTATGAATAGTAATACCTAATTTTTAAAATTATATATATTTTATATTTCAAAATGGACTTCATTTTTGGATTCGGAATATCTAATTTAGCCTAAGGTGAAATTTTGGTACTTTTCGGATAACTTTCATATTTTGATGAGTAGTGAAAATTACTAAATTTTAATTAAAAACAACTTTTTTTAATCAAAATAATTAATAGTGATAAATTATGAATTTTAGTAGTTTTAAAGTATATTTAGAATATATTTTTACCATTTAATATAATGTTGGTCATTGGACATAATTTTACAATTAAACCGAACATAAATAAGTGTCAATCTTTTGATAGTTATTATCTCTTAAAAACACGTTTTTTGTTTTGACAGCGGGAATTAATTTTAAATTAATTTCTGCCACTTCTGTGTTTTGAATTTAGGAAAATGGATTCCATATTTGGAATCAGTATGTTCAAATTTTGTAAATAGGTAACTTTTATTTTTAGACATTTTGAATAATTACTACGGTAAATATTTTATTTACCATGGTTAAGGGTAAATCCGGTAAATAAGGGTTAAAAATAATATTATAATAATACTAAATTACCCTAAAACGTGTCTTAACCCTATTGTTTGATACATGGTCGACCATGGGCATCTTTGGGTTGATTTTGGGACCCCATGGATCCACTTGTAAGTGATAATGACACTTTATTTTAATTAAGTTAAAATGAATACAAAAATGACACAAGCATATATCTTTTAGAAAAACAATTGTTACATAGGTTTATATATGTTGGATTTTAGATTATAAATATTCATTAGAAAGATAAAAAGATTTCATATATAATAATATTTTATTTATAATTTTTAGACATTAAATAATTTATTTTAGTTATGACACAATGATGATGCAGTAATTACTATAATAGTGAAAAATTAGAATAATTGATATTATAAATACCCAAATAAATATAATATGAAACTTTTAAAGAATTAAACTAATTTTCTAGGATAATATGATATATTAGTATTGATTTAATTGACTTTGTTCGAAGTAATCAATCTGTTATGAGTTTCACAAAAATCAACTATTGAATAGTGTCAAAATTAACATAAAAGAGTTCTTAAAACAAATATTATATTATTAATTGATATTAAATTCCTAAAAATCTAAGGATCGGCCAAGAGACTTATATCATGATAGTTTCATCATTAATGGACCACTTGGGGGTCTCTTGGATGTATATGGTAAGTTTATTAACCATATTATATAAAAATACAAAGAGACATTGTAAAAGTGAAACTAATTAACTTAGAGTTAATACTTAAATATAAGGTTAATATAAGTACCCAAACCTGTATAAATTCAATTGGTTGAGTGTTTTCTGACCTATCCCCACCTTAACCTTTTAATAATAAACTTTGGAGCCATTAGAAACCGAATATTAATTTATTATAAATTAATATTTCTAGCTTTTCCAAAGGTGCCCATCACCCCTCTTATAAAAGGGCACTCCTCCTTCTCATTTCTTCACACCTTCAAAGCCTTTTGGTTCGGCAAAACTCTGCCCAAATACTCTCCCAACATCCCTCACTACAACCTAGAGGCATTAGTTTGATCAGAAAACCAACCTAAGGATCCCTTTTGATCAAATCAAAAGGAAGAACCGAAGAAGAGGTAATGTTTTCACCACCCCTTTTCAAGTTCCTTTCTTCTTCCACTTCTTCTTTCTTTGTTCTTACCATTCTAAAATAATAACTCCAGTATCTCACATATACTGTGATGTTATTATAAATATGGTACATCCATATTCAGTATTCTATCCACCCTTTGAATAACATGTCACCATACGTGCGTACGTACGGCTTACCGTCTCCACGTCGTGGTGTAATTGTTATTCAATATATTATTATTTGGATGGGCATAATAATGATGTGTAACTCATGTAAATAATAAATATAACATGTTAATGATTCTGTATATATGATATACCATCCATTTATATATTATTTTAATTTCAAAAGAATGATATTGTCGCTCGTGCGTACGTACGGACTACCGTCTCCACGAACACGATGAGATTCATTCTCCATCGTATCCATTCAAGTATAATTATCATTTTATGATTTAAAAATGATGTTTAAGGACTTGATATCATTCTTTATATGAATAAGATACAACAAACATTTCTTATGTAACAAAACATATAAAAGAAAATGAGTAAGTTATCACCCGAAATGACGATAATTCTAACATATTATTAACAAATAAATGTTAAAAGATCATATATGATATCATATTAATATATATGATTCTTGTATAATTTAATAACAATTATTTCGCCATTATACAGGAGGTTAACCTACCCCAACCAAGTAAAAGTACAAGGTAAGGGTTATTTCACAATCTCTTCATTATCCGAGGTGGTTTATACGTAATAATCTACTGGGATTTCTTTATCATCCACATCCATGTTTCTTCGAAATGTATTTCAAAACATATGTATTATTTACAAGAATATGGGTTAAAGTCATTTATACCCTTTTTTTACTTTTTATAAGAGGTTTATAAAGGAATCTTTCCTTCGTTTTCAAAATAAGGTCCTTTTTAACCTTTTCGACAAAATTAAGGTAAGAATGTTTTTTTTAACTTATACGGCGGGTGCGGCTATTTTCCGCCATTATAAAATCTTCAAAGCTTCCCTTATAAGCTTATAAGAATATTTTCAAAGAAAAGTATTTATTTTATATGGATCTTAAATGATTTCAAAATAAAAGGAGATATTTCTTTAAAAAGAATTTTGATTTCATCTATGTCAACATCCTTGGATGGATTTTAAGATTGTTTGAAGTTGATTTATTATGATACAAAACTTCTATATTGTATTGAAGGTTTTGTGATATGTTTGACTGTGGATGTGCTATTTTTATACCATTCATAGTTTATGGTGAAAGTATTGACATTTCGTATTCTAGTTTTAATACGAATGTTTATGTTATGTTTAAACCTTTTCATATGGGAATGCATTAGACTTAATATGTGACGGGTGGAGCCCGCTATAGCTCCTCAATGCATCGGTAGGTCTCATTAGACAAACTAGTGTCTTGGCACAAGGCCTTGACAAAATCTTATTTGTAGTCTTGGCACGAGGCCTTGGCTATGTGGTTATGATAGTCTGGCATTATGCATTCCATCATTATGAAAGTGGTTATTGATTTTGCATGTGATTATTCGATTAGTAGAATAACCATGTGAATAAGTAAATGGCATTATTTCATTTTATTTATGCCATACTATGTTAAATGTTCAAGTTTAAAAGGCTTTTGTTTTAGTTATACATTGCCTTAAATGTTTATTCTTATTTATGAAAGTTCCCGCTATATTGTTATCCTTACTGGGCATTTGAGCTCACCCCTTTTCTATGTTTTATTTTTCCCAGGAAGTGAAGAAGTAAATTATGAATAACCTGCAGGGATATTATGTGGGTATATGAGTGTGGATTATGGAGAAAATATGTTTTTGTAGTAGTTTTTCATTTTATTATGTAATGTAAAACTTATGAATATATCTAGTGTTTCCAAGGCTACTAAACCAATCGGTCTTTCGAGATTTTATCATTCTTGTGATCATGCCAATGTTATGTAATAATGCACCGACTCTGGGTAACTGGGGTCGGGGCATTACATTAGTGATGAATGATTGAATACACAATCAACTCTTTCCATGGAGATTACCTTGGGTTCTTATGTTTCGTAGTTAAATCTAAATTTTAGTATCTAGAACATGATTTTATTTCTATAAAAACTATATGAAAATTTACTTTACAAAATTTTGGATTTTTTCATATTATATAATCTGTAGGTAAAATTTCAATAATAATGCCTTGAATGATGAAATTTCAAATAAATAATTCAATTCCATGAGTAATGAGAGATTCATGTTATAAAATATTAAATGAGAAATAAGAATACCAAAAAATATAATGCATTTTTTCTAACCTAATCATGTCTCAAAGTATGAAAATTTGAGACAAGAAATATATACCTCTATTTACAGTTAGTCAAATGTGGTATAACCTCCTTTATAACAAAAATAGCTATCAAAATCCACTATATCAGGATTTTATTCATAATAGTATTATTTAAAATTCATTTAAAAATTGTCTTTATATTTATATTTGTTTTTTTATTTTCAATTTTTAATATTAGGAATGAGAAATCTTGATCATTTTAGACTTGTTTCATAATAGTGATGTTGTTAAAATATTTCTCAAAATTTTCAAGTTTTTAGACCATACATGGTACTGGAATTGATGATTTATAAATAATTATAATTTTATAGCATTAATCTATGGGACTTTTTGTGATTATCTTTAAATAGAAAATATATGATGACCATGTTTCAATGAATTTTAACAGAAATACATTATTATCTAAACTATTGTTTTTTATTAATGCCACCATTACATAACTAAAATTAAATCACCTTTTTCTTACATATATCATATATTACGAGAAATTAAATGTTAATAGTTATCCTTAATATATTTTTATATCAATGTACAATTATATGGTTAAGCAAAAACAATCTAGAACACGCCATATATATTGAACGATTATAAAGTGATTTATTCGATATATAATTACACCGAAAGCATATTAAAGTTATTTTGTACTTGTTAGTATGATTTTTCAGAATCTAAATTAAATAAAAGAATAAGATAACATATAAAATGATATTTCATCCTATAAAAAATCATTTCATTCCCTCAAAATGATATTTAGTATTATTGAATTTAAAACATTTGTTTAATTATAATATTATTAATAGATTTTCCAATTTTTATTTGATGAAATTTTATAATTTTATAAAAACATTTTTCCAATAAACTCTTTATCCTAAACATCTAATAACGGTGGTGATGAAAGAAATTAAAAATCAATTTTTTTCATAGAGGTGGATGTTTGCACATCCACAAGGTTGATGATATTATTTTACTTTGTATAACTGAAATGTATGTACTATTTTATGATTTAAGAATATTAAATATGTCCTAAATATCATAATTATATATTAAATTTAATATTATAACCAACCGTGTATAGTGGATAAGAAAATAAAACATGATTATTTTTTTTAACATAGTATCTGCACTCATGAATATTGTCATTTTAAATAAGGTAAATGGTGAAATGTGGTTTATAGTTATGTCCATATAATAATAAAATTTAAGACCCAAAAAATAAGGATGATATGTTATATAATTGTGAAAAATATATTTATAAAACGAATAATTAATTGAATACATTTTAATTGAAAAATAGTATTCATGTTTAGGACATGGGATTCCCCATAGAGGAAACCTTGGAAATGGATGGGTTAGGAAATTATTTTGGAAAAATAATTATAATAGGGTGAAATATAATTATAGGGAAAGAATAATGGATTTTCTTCAAGAGGAAACCAAATTTTCTAGTGTCATTGTATAAGTGGTGAGAAACCGCTTTTATAAGTGGGGAGAACAAAATTTTTATAAATTTTTCAAATTAATATAAAGGGAACACATGTTTGATGAGTAATGTGTCTCAAAAAATAAACTATAAATAATTTTGGAATAAAATAATGTAAAAATTATTGTATCCATTCAATTATAATAATTTTTTATAAACTTTTTATGATCTTTAACAATAGATTTGTTACATTAACCATTAGGTTTTATTTTGGTAACTAGTTTTTACCTAGGTAAATTTTTTTATATAAAAAATTATGTGGACCTTATTAAATAATTTCTTGATGACTTAATAAAAACATGAAATGATTTTTATTAGATGATATTTCTATGTTTAAAATAAATAAATTATAATATTTTCTAATGTGAGGTGTAATAACCTATCATCTAAAAAAGTATATACATAGGATTCAAATTTATGTGTTGGGTAAAACTACCACTATCATTGATTCTTATTATGAAAATAGGTTTATTATAAAATAAATAAAATTTATGTGACTATCATGTAAATCCAAATTCATATATTATAATAACATATTTTTCCAGTAAAGGGTTTTATAATTTTTATTTCTAATAATAAGGTCATAAATATTTAATTTTGATAAAATCTATATTTTCCACTAGTCACCTAAAAATCAACTATTTTAGAGAAATCGTAACAATTCATCGTAATATAAAATTGACATTCTATATCTCAAAATAATTTTAATGTATTTTAATTTTAATTTAAGTTAAATTTTTTATTTTATATAAATTCATGAACAAAGCTTCTTAAGAGTGAACATTATGTAATAGTGTTGTTATGTTGTGTTTACCTATAATAGTCGAGTTATGGTAATTATAAAGAGGGCGAGAAAAAAACGAAACGGATTTAATGAATCACTCCCTTGAATATTAAAAAAATATGTATATATATTAAATATATTTTTCAGAATTATAATAATATTTTTTAAAAAATATTTGTAATATATAATAATTTCATTGAAAACAAACCATGATAAAAAATATAGGAAAATAGAAGAAAAATAAGAAAACAAGTTTCTCAATGTTTTGAATAGTGTGATAAAATAATGTATAAAGTCCCTTTGAAATTCAAAAGTTTGAAGAATAATTTCAAATAATTTTTCATAAAAAAAATTCTTATAATTTATCATTAAAAATTAAATGGAGTTTAATGTGTGAAAAATGTGGATTGTAAGATAAACAATATTTGGAAGTTTAAAGGAATACACTTTAAATACCCTTTAACTATTTAAAGACATACACATCACTAGAAGAATAATAAAATTTACATTTGAAATGGAGAAAAATAGACATATCAATTGAATAGAATATAATTCATTTATATATTTATAAATAAAAAAATTAAAACATTTTTAGTATGAAATTAAAAGGACATAGAATAAAAATACCAAAAATTTGAAACATTTTCCTTTATAATGACACGTATTTATGAAGTAAAAAATAAATCAAAATGAGTATTATTGTAATTAAATTTATTATCCTAATAAATAATGATAAAATATAATATAATAATATAAACGGTAGAATATACCATACCTATAATATAATAGTCAAAGATGAAGGAGAATGTCTTAATGATATGAGATTGAGTGAGAAAAAACTCTTATAAATTGGTCATATTAGAATTGATATCACGGGATAAGGATATAAAAAAATTTAATTATATATCCCACTAATAATTTCTAAAAAACAATATATGATGTTCATGGGGAAATATATAAACCCAATATAAATGAAAAAGGTGCATAAATTGAGTCATGCCTCAATGGAGGTAAATTCAGATGAAAAATACAAACATTGGATTCTCACATGGTCAGACACACCCAAACACTATATATACCCACATTATGGATATTATATAGAATTATTAAATTGTTGTTTAAATTCAATTTACTTATTGTTTATTTTTTTATTACTTGTTTATTGATAATTCATTCATAAAATTAACCATTTGGTGTTAATTATTTTATTAATTCCTTACTTTATTCAGCATACATGCTTAATTACTCACTTCTTGGCCAGGTTTTCACAGCCTAGATAATTTTAATTATGATTTAATATATATTTATGACATTATTTTGGATCTCCAAGATTATTTAATTCAAAATATAATAACAATTTGTAAGGTTTGGATATAAATTCATTTATGTGAATAATGAATAAATTTGAAGAATTAATTTTATTAATGATATTATTTTTGTATTTTACAACTACAAAAATTAAAACATAACATAAATTTTTCATCAACTTCATAAATTTCCAAAAATATATTTTCGTTAATTATTAATGGTGTATGTGTTACCAGACCAATCATTTATATAATAAAACTGACCAAAACAATAACATGTTATATTGAATTAATGAATAATAAAATGTATTTATATTGTTGTAGTTGCAATTTAAAAAATGTATGATTTTTTAATATCATAATATTTGAGTTTTTAATACAATTTATCAATAATTAATAACATAAGTTAAATGAAACTAAATAAAGAAGAACTCACCAATTTTATGTAATCACCCCTTATCATATGAAGTTCTTTTAGGTTGATGTATTTAAGCCTACTTCTTATTAAAGAATAATAAAAACAAGAGTGTTAAATTTATGAAGTGTTGTTTTTATTGGTATTGAAGATAAATTCAAGGTATATATGTTTTTATAAGTTGCTAGAGGAGTGATCCTATTATTGGTAATTTTGGTCATTTCAACATGAATATGAGTTGGGTGATGGGTAAAAATGGAATCACATGGGAGTAATGTGAGTTAGTTAATTAAAAATTGATCATCATTTCATTATATACTTTCAATATAAGAAAATTAATTTTATAATGTGTGTATATCAATTTAATTATCTAAAATATGACCCATGCTATTTTACCACTTTTTAACATTTAAATTTTTTATCAATAAAATTTTTATTTTAGTAAAAATATATCATAACCCCTCATACCTAATTTCGATTTTTTTTCATTTATAATATTCACTCCATTTAATTTTATTTAATATATAGATATTATAAATTTAACTTTTAATTGATTATATAAAATATATAGAAAAAATAGTTTTTACATAGAAAATATTTTATAAACAACATATTTTCTCATTATTATTTCATATCAATTAATAATATATAAATCACAGATAAAATATTATTTATACTTAAGATATTTATTTTTTAATAACATAATCCTTAATCCATTTTTTACGTTTTTCAAAATAAAAATGATTAACACATAGGAAAAAAACTATTTTAAAAGCTTCTATTCATGCATTAAATGATTTCATTATCATTTCAACCCTATTAATAATTACTGTTTTAATTTTATCCATATATATATAAATAATTGATTCAATAAAATTTCACAATAAAACTACTATAAATGTAAACATTAAAAAACATTTAATAATAAAATGTTTTAGAATAAAACATATTCCTTTGACTATGAATCATTAAGTTTTTAATCCTTATAATATATTCATTATTTCATGTTTGTTTATTTTCAATTTATATAAATCATTAATTGTATATTATAGATCCATTTTATTTAAATAATTCTATGATGGTTAGTTTTTTTATTAATATGTATACTTCATTCAAAAAAATTATTTAGAAAGAAATATACTTTCACTAATGAATTAGTATTATTTTAATATATTCTATAATTATTTATTTAAATTAAAATGATTTATTTTATGTTGGACTATATATTTTTTACATTAACTGTTTATATCTATCTACTACATACTGGTAATTTTAAACTCGTAATTTGTTTACTTGTAATATACCCAATATCTATTGACACATTATAAATAGTTAAATAAAGCATATGTTACTCACGTTACACTCTATAAATTATTTTCATTATAACTTATAAAATAAAATTTCTCATTCCTTTAAATTTCCTTTATTTTTTCTATAGAATTTAACTATTAATAATTTATTCTCATTGTAGTTTTTCATCTATTAAATGTGATTCTCAATGATAAATAAGTTAAATTGGATTTCTTAGTTTAAAGAAATTTTTCCAATTTTTTTTCAATTTTTATGAACATTTAATAGATTTAATAATCAATGATATATAATAATCAATGGGGTATAAAATGTGGTGTCATGTACTTTTGATGAAATTCGTCAATATGAGTGAATAAAATATTGTTGATTTCATTTGTTTTTAATGTGATTTATTTCATACCCTTCCTTCAAATCATTATAAATGATAATGAAAGTAACATTGGGATTTAAAATCAATAATTGAATTTTGGATGTTATACTATAACACCTCGATATTTTGTGATTTGTTTTTTAAAATTAATTTATTTATTATGATATTTCTCATTTCATGAAACACTGAAAATAGTTTATTTTTTAATTATTATGTTTGGATTACCTTATACACAACATTAATTTAATTATTCACTATATAAAAAATAAATTTTATCTTTGTCTACATATAAAACTGATGTTATAGTCAATTTCATAAAAAACTACCATTCTTAGATGGATTGTGTATCAAGAAAGACCTAGTGTTACCGAACAATAATATAGTATTAAACATTCTATTATTTAATATAATAAAATATAAGTTATCCATTATATTTGATTTTATGAATATTATTATCTACGTTAGGAAAATTTTTTGTTTTCACAACATATAAAATTAAGAAATTAGTTACAAATTATTTAGAAATGAATATCAGAACCTATTGAATATAAAAGGAAGTATATTTATTTAATCTTATTCTTATTATTATAAAGTTATTCAAATAATTATTTCTAAATATTCATTTATATGTTTCAAATAAAAAATTTTCAAAATATATTTCCAATCATAAATTATAACGTTTAATGTATTTATTAAAATAAAAATGTTTTCAAAAGGATTTATCTTAAAAAAAGCACGGGATGAGGATATTTTCCTCATGAAATGTTTTTAAAATATACTTCAAATTTAATTTCGTTCTAACATGAAAACTTTTTGTTCTATTCATTCCATTATTTTGTAATGATTCAATGTTCCCATTCATATTATTTCAACAAATGGTTATGTGTTGATATCATTTTGATTATGAAACATGTTTACCTTTACTGGGTAATATTCTATTGAAATTTTCCTTTTTTCTTGGGTTATGATTTTGATTAAATGACTATGAAACCTGTATATTTTTTCAGGGATTATGATATGATTACATGTTTGTGATACCCATTTTATTACATGAGTTATGATTAAACAATTTAGGATCATATTGAAATTGTATGTATGATTTCAATTTGATATGGGTGAGACATATGTGTCCCTTTAATTCATTAGTTAAAGATTTATATATCTAATGATATACACATGTTGAATGAGATGTGAAATCGGTTTAGTATTAGAGGGTTGGAACGAGGGGTGAACTCAGTTTGATATTTTTGGGCTGGAATGGATAGTGAACACAGTCCATTAAAGGAATTGTTTCACTGTGATGGCCTTTGTAATGATTCCTTGTCTACTATAAAAAAAATTATATATTCTAATATATTTTTACAAAATTCCATGTTTCATCCCTATGTTCTGAATTCATGGGTTATATTCTTTATTTTCTTATTATTATTGTTTTATGAACATCCGATATTTATTCCGTGATTCATTAATATGATCATTGATATGAAGGAAATGATATTCCATTTTCATGATCACGTACACATAACTGAATGATCATGTATATTCTCTTATGTATAACTTGTTTACCCTAACTGAAAATCTATACTCACCCCTTTTTATGTTTCCTTTCCTAGGTTATGAAGATATTATTTTTTATTGATGTGTCTAAGATGGGTCCTAGTCAATATGAACTCAGTGGGATATAATTTATCTCACATATGTACCAGTTTTCATGTTTCCATTTTTTGAAATTCACTAGAATAGTAAAGTATTTGGGAATTTGATTTTATAATGTTTTATGCATTTCGAGAAAGTGATGTAATGTCCATGTATATTAAGATTGGGACATAATTTTTTTTATCTGAGAAAACCATTAGTTAATCTTTATAAAATATAATTATAATACAAATGTGAGAACTCTAAGTAAATTTTTATAGAAAAGTAAATGTATTGAAAAATGTCTTCAAATTTTGGTAAAGGAAAGAGTGGGTTCTTTCCTAGAAATAAATCCATGTCTGGAAACAACCATTGGATGTGGATCGGGCATAGATGTACCTTGGGGTAACAACTCTGAAAAAATTTCTATAACCTAACTCTGGGTAATCTAATACAAAACAATGGGCCTTCATTCACACATTTTTTAACACTCTCAATAGATATTCATTGGGAATTAGCAAAATAGTCAAAAAAATATCATGAAAGATTGAAATATAAGATGGTTATGAATAAACTATGTTAAACCTAATGTGGCATAGGTTAAGAAAGGTTTCATAACATATACATCCAATAAGTGACTATGTGGTTCATAAATATGATATTTGTTTATTATTCAGTGATTTATAGTTTTACCTGATGGAGGGAATTTGAATAAATATGAATAACATTGAATTTTATGGACAAAATGCTAATGAGAAGTCGAATGGAATGACCACTAGAGTAAAGGATGTTATGATAATTCCTAATCAGTTTTCAACAAACATGATCAAGGATATATACATTGACAAACACTTAGACTCACCAAATATTATAAATAATGAGGTCTGTAATTGTTGATGTAGTGGAGACCATGGAAGAAAGAAGATTTACTTTCTTATGTGTCAATAATGTTGAATGAATCACCTATGTGAATGTCATAGACGAACAAGAAGGTGTTTTGACTATAGAAAAGAAGGACTAAAACAAAGTAAGTACCATGTAAAAATAAAGGGTTTGCTTAACTAAATAGATTGAAATATTATCGCCCCTAATTCATAATCAAAAGTTAAATGAGTGAAGTGTTCAATGAATGGTCATTATGAAAATTGATGTCTTAAGTGGAAAGATCCCAAAGAGAATTAGGAATGTAGTAAAAGTAATAGTTATACTGTAGATGATGATGAGAATAAAGTGGAAATGTGAAAATAAATACATATTAAGTAATAGGATGAGGAATAATTATTATAAATTGTGGATAAATTAAAATATTCAATGTACCTATGTGTTTGGTTTCATGAATTAGGTAGTATGAAAAGTGAAATATGATAGGATTGTTCAATTTATGTTTTTCTCTATGGATTTTCAAGATTATGTTGAATTTTTTGATGGGATGGAATATTGATTTAATGATAAGGTAATATTTTGACTAAAGGAAAATAACCCTTAATATGTACCTTATGTGAAGATAATGTTGTTTTGATAAAGATATTTTGGATAGGAATAGGTAAATTGGACAGTATTTATTACCTTAGAAATAATTAAGGACTAGTTAACAAGTGGTTTATTCTATCAAGATTAAACATTTTTTGGATTTATGTAATAATTCAATTATGAATTAAAATAATGAGACATGACTGTTTACAACAGGGATTTATGGTAATTCTGGTTGTTACCATTTTTCAAGAGAATATATGATGAATATATTCAAATGATTAAAATGTGATAACAAAGAGATACTTTTATATATGTATGGGATCAATGTTAAGATAGTTTTATGAACTACTTTATAAATTTTTTTATTTTCATATTTAGAAAGTGTTATATGGTTATCCATTTATTGAAAAATAAGTTAATCATTGGATGAATTTTGGTATAATAAAGTATTATCTCACCACATGTTGATTTATGCATATCAGAGAACCAGTTACAATAATATGGTATTGATGAAATCAGATGACATATGGGATGACATTTCATGGATTTCATATTCTTTTAGTGCTTTATGAATGAGAAAATTACCATACATTTTTGGGAAATATGTGAAGTTGATCAAGAAACAATAAAGGGTGAGGTTTTCCTAAAATCATGAAATTTTATTTTTTTCATGAAAATTTAATTACTTTTGGAAAAAGGATCTTGAATCCTAAAATGATATCATAGTACTTATATTTCTAATGAATTGGATAGTCCCTCGGTTGATCACATATTTATGGTTTTTGGATTGTTAACATTATCCTGAACATGTATTCTATCACTCTCCATTCAAAAATGATTGTAACAGTTCTCTTTCATGTCTATTTTCTCACATACGACCTATGTTCTCCTATCAGGAAACCTAGTTGTATGTTACGTTGGGTAAATTCATGTTTCCAACTCTATTTTTTCTAAATTATGTTTATCTAATCATTTCACTAATATGGTTTTCTATGAAAGAATATTTAAACTATTAAGAAATTGATAACCTATATGATCTTTTTGGGAGAAATTCATTTTAAGGAGGTGGAATGTAAATACTTTTGAAATTGTGAAATATTTTTTCCCAAATTAATTTCATCTTGTTTATATTTTTCATTTCATGGATAAGAGAAAATATGTTATTTTTTTAGAATTGTTTTTTATTATGTTATACGCAACACCATTTTTATAATGAACTAAAAAATAGAAATGTTACGTTTTATATATTTATAATTGAGATTATCATACATTTCATGAAATAATTGCCTTCATCGAGGGCTTGTGTAACACGCAAGACTGATTGTCCTTGAAAAATAACATATTATTAAAAATATTATTATTTAAAATAATAATATATAACATATCCATTAAATTATATTTTAAGAATATTATTAACCAAATTATGAAATAAATTTGTTTTCCAAAAATATAAAATGAATTTACTAGTTACAAATTAGTTAGACATTAATATAAAAACCAATTGAATATAAAGGTAATATTTTTAAAGAAAAATATTCATATTAACATAAAGTGTTTTGAATCATAATAAATTAAATTAATTAAATTGATAAATTATTTTTAATTTAATATATATTTTATATATCCAATGAAATATTTTGGATATACATCCAATATATTTTAGAATCATAATATAAGAAATATCTCATTTTGACACATAAACCACAATATTTATCCGCCTTTTAATGGTGAACAAATATTAAATCTAAATTTGGGATCATTAATAAAACTTAAATGTAAAAATAGACTTCATAATTGAAATATTATCATCAAATTATGTTAGGGGTAAATTTTTTTTCTATGTATTTTTATTTTTTTATGAATAGTTAAAATTACTGAACATTAATTCAGATATTATTTTTCATATATTTATTTATAAAGTTAAATAATATTTTAACTATGTTTTAAATTATTATTATATTATTTAATTATCAATAACACCAATTTATTTCATTGTAGTCAATTTAAATTTGAAATTCACTATAAAAACATCAAAAAAAATTGATCATTTTTACTTTAAAAACCTGCATGGTTGTCTGGTCTACGAGATTAATTATAAATTGCATACTGCCAAATTTATGATTGAAATTTAGAAATTAGGATTCCATATTTAAAATCATTAATCTTTATAATGTATAATAATATAAACATAGATTTTGACCAAAATTACAAGTAAATTTAATTAAAATTAATTATATTGATTCAGATTAAATTAAGTTTATCGATGGACTAATATCTAAACATTAGGCCTAATATTACATTAAAAACATTCTAATATCCAATATATGGAAATATTTAGATCTTATTCTCTCTTTTATCGATGTTAACCATTATTTTATTTAATTTAAATAAAACTATGTGTGTGGGGTTTCCATTTTCCAAAATATTACAAGAGTGCCACTACTCCCCCACTATAAAAAAGATTCTTATCCTCCCACATACATACACCTCTCAAGTGACTTCTGTTCTACCAAACGCACCCTATATAGCTCCCAAAAATCTCTACCTTCCTCCTTGAATCATTCATTTGGGTTTAAGTCCTCCTACAGAATCCCTTTCTTAAAAACAAAAAGGATTTACCCATTTAAGAGTTAACACCATCCTCTAAGCTCTTTTCCATTATTTTCATTATCCACTACCTAAACTATTATTATTACATGATTTTATAAAAAACCAGTATCATCAGTATATTATGATGTCTATATTATATGTTTTTTACTACACAAACAAAAACTTCCATCTAATTGGTATCGAACACAGTGATTATGTTTATGGATAACTACCACCTCACGAAATGATGATTGTTCGTTTTTTCTTCACCGCCAATAATGGTGTATATTATGATGGTAAAGATTTTTATATATGATTGATATTTTATTTATTATGAATTTAATATTATCTAAACCATTTATAATACATTAATTTATAATTTCCATTTGTTGTAAATATGATAATTTCATTCGAGGAAGTGTGGACTACATCCCATCAATGAAATTTGGTTCATTAAAAAACTATATGAAATGTATAAGGGATGGTTTATATTAAAAATACCTGACATAAAAAACATATATATGATATTAATAACATAATTAACTCCCTTTAAAAATAATATATACTATTTTCATTATTACCATTTCACAGACTTATAATGTGATAACGTCGTTCGTGGACATGTGGACCACCGCTTTCTCTACACGATGTGATTACATTTACATCCCAAAAATTAAATATATAAGTATATATGATTAATTAATATAGTATTTTTTATATAATTATAATTATAAAAATTTTAATATTACATACCTTCTTTCAATAATGACCACTGAGAAATGAAAATGTTACTCATTCGTACGTATAACCTTCCATCCCCATGATTATAGCTTAGATTAATTTTTCACAATCATATTTAATGATTGGATTTAATTTTATAATTAATTTATAAATATTATAATTAATTCATTCTTATTAATCTACTGGTTTTTATATAATTAACCCTTTTACCATAGTCAAAAAACCGAATATATTTTTTACAAAAGAACCGAATTTGGTCAAAACACCTGACATAAACAGAATGTTTTAAGTAGTTGTATATAACATTGTAATAATGAAGTAAATGTAAAAATAAAATTTTATAGGGTTAATAAGAATGTATTAACTAACAAAAATATATTATGAAAGAATATAAATACACATATGAGAAGTCTTACTCTAGTTAATTTCTTCCCCCTCTTTATTTCCTTAACATATAAGCCTTACTCACCACTCAATTATTTTTTATGGTATCTATACTACCACTAAATGAATTATATTACACGTATACTTAAATATATTTCTATATACATACCCATCTTATTATCTTTATATCATGGTGTTTAATATTCATTTGTTACCAAATCAGTAAAGTTATTTGTTCTCAATTTTCCTTCTTTAAGACAAATGCTATGTTATATACATATTTTTTTAATATGTGATGTATAAATTTACATTGATATGTTATAACATTAATAACCTTATTTTTATGATATTTTAAGTCTATATGAAATTTCAGTTTCCAACAGTGGTAGTATGATTCCAATTTACCATGTGGTAAGAGTTTATTGAAATAATTTCACTATTTATTGAGATTATTTATTAAAATGTTTTCATCAATGAAATATTATGATCCAAATTTCTTGAACAATATTGAATTTTCTTATCCAATGGTTAGAATTTATTTCTACATATATTTTCACAATTTTTCCACTCTTTGGTACATAAGATAATTAATATAAAAATTTTAGAAAATATTAAATTACCTCTCTTCGGAAAGAAAAATTTATTATGACAAAACTATAGTTTCCAAATCAAGATTCCAAGAATATTGTACTAATATCTTATGATCATTAAAATTCATTGTTACACTTTGTATCTTTTACCAATGTTTTAAAATGAATCTTAATCTCACTTACTAAACAAGGAATTTTTCAATTCTTTTTTCGATACAAAAGTAATTTTTTTCCTCATACGTCATGTACAGATATACCTGTAATCATTTCTTTCATGCAACCATTGAATCATTAAAATGTTAAATTTTAATAAAAGTTTATAAAAGGAATTTTAAATTCAATGGTTTTCATGTTATTTTTATGATTCCTTTATATGTTTTGAATGTACTTTGTAAGGAAAGTATATTTAAAAAGGTATTCATGCTTCGTTTATAAATTTTAAGGAAAAATATTTTCAAAAATAGTTCATGATTCCTTTGTATTTTTGCAAGTATATATTCAATGAATATTGTTTTCTAAAGGTTTAATATTTTTAGAATATAATTTTTCAAAGTTGAAGGATATTTTCCTCAAAAAATGTTTTTAAAATATAGTTCAAAATAATTCATCATCTAAGATTTCATCCATTGGTGATACTCATTCCTTTCTAGGTAAATTATTTATTGATTCCATTCATATTATTTTTATGAATGGTTATGTTTTTTTGGAATGATGATAATGAAACACATTTCTATATCATAGGTTATATGATTTTTAAATATGCTTTTTTTAATGGGTTCTGATTTTGATGAAATTATTATTAAAACTATATTTTTTTAACAGGTTATGATATTATTATTTGTTTATTATACCCATTTAATTTCATGTGTTTTTATATTATACATTATGATCTTGTGGTTCATGTATGTATGATTTTATATTGATAAGGGTAAGACCTATATCTCTCTCTAGTGAATTAGGTAAAGATTGGTATTTCATTATATAGACAAGACTATGATGAAGAGTCAACTCAATTAAGTATTACGTAGATTGAAAGAGGAGTTAACATAGTTCAATACTACAGGGTTGGAATAAAAAATGAAACAGAATCATCAGATGTATTTTTCCATTGAGATGTTTGGAATCGATGCCTCGACTACTTTAGAGAACATTATATACACAAATGTTTTTTCCACAATTCCATGATTTATTCCTATTTTATGAATTTATGGATTATTTACATTATTTACTTATGATTCATGTATTATAAACTGCCATTATTTATACCATGATTCATGTTTATGATCTTCAGTATGAATTCTATGATGTTCAATTTTCATGATCACATTCTCATACCCATATTCACATGTTTATAATTACATGTCTCCCCTATTTACCCTTATTTACCATCTAAGATCACCCCTTTTTATGTTTTCTTCCCAAGGTTATGACGATTTTATTATGTTTGAAGTGTCCAAGAAGAGTTATAGTCAAAAAAACTAGTGTGAGATAAGTTAGCTCAATAATGTACCATTTTTCAAGTTTACATGTTTCCAAACGCAATATAATAGTACAGTCTTTAGGCATCTTTTTATATAATACTTTAAGTATTATGGAAAAGTGATGTAAAGTTTATGTACATTAATAATGTGTTTTTATATATGTCCTCCCTAAATATATTTTGGCCTCTAAATTTCAATTCTCTAAAACTGATGAAAAAATTATAGGTATTCATTTATTAGGATAGAAACAAGGTACAATTTGTAATAAGATATGGACCAAACAACCAATGGTAATTCTTGGAAATTAATTTTTCTGTCAGAATAAAAATATATTTACATATTTATTTTCTACTAACATTTATGAAAAATATTATTCTCTAGTTTATTGTATGATTTATTAGTTTCTAAGTATATAGAGTTCATGAATTCATTATCATAATATCGTTTCCCAACAAATTATAGATCCAAATTTGTTATATTAAATATTATTATATATCGTATAATATGAAAAAATAAAAATTTAAAAGAAAATAGATAATCTTAACATGTCTTATCCCATGACTACTTCATTTCAATTCATCCATTATTTGTTATTCATTGCACATAGTGTGTAAAATATTTTCTGCATTCCTCATCATTGATTTACCACAATGGAAGTAAAACATTTTTATATGAATTGGAAGAGGGGAATTATATTTGAAGCATCAAGAAACACGATCCACAGACATCCATTTATAATAGAAATATAACCCCTATAACCAATTTCTATAATTAATAGTCCCATAAATCATATCACTCAATCAATATAGAAATTAAATTTTTTAGTTAATAATTATATGAATAACATTTAATAATATTTATAATTATAACAAGTAGATTGTTTTTTACAATATATATAATATTTTTTAATATAAATATAAATTAATTTGAAATAATAGTAAAATATGTTTATTGTCAAAAAAATTCTAAATGTATTTTTAACAAAATATATAACCATTTTCTTTTTTACGTTCCCATTTAACTGTTATAATTTATCATTTCTTAAGGAGTAATGTTTATTTTTCTAAATTTGTTTCAATCATTTCAATTTTTTCCAATAAATTGTTTTTCTTTTACTCAAATATAGAAATCCCCCCTTTTACTCACTATTTTATCATACCCCATATACTAAACATTATAATTTAAATATATTTATTTTTGTTATTATTTTAATTTTGATCTTCTTTGTATACTTTTTTAAAAAAAATAAGTCAACACATTTTCCTGTAATTGTCATTTATAAATTAAATAATTAATTTTATTAACAATATATTAATTATGTATAAATAAATAACATATTTAACCTATTAATAATTGTATATATAATATATAAATATATAATAATCTAATATTAACTAAAATACAACTTATATGGTAAATAATATAATACTTACACACTAATGATATATTAAATATAACTTTTATCAAAATATCATTGAACTCAAATAATTGACAATATTATAAATAAATACTATAAATAATTCTTCAAACATTTTTTAAACACCAAAACAAATTATATTGAATCCAAAGATAAAAATAATTTACTATAGAGACCTAAATCTTGAAGTGCATATACATTAAATTAATTTTGAGGAATACATGATAAAAACAGACGCCCAAAGACCATGTTAGTTTAGTGTCTTTGGAAACTCCGAACATAATCATCTAATCATGGTCAAAGATATTCAACATCTCCTATAAATTTCTTCCCCTTTGGTTTTCATACCTAAAACATTTATTTATATCATGGGGAAAAGAAAACATAAAAAGGGTGAGCTCAAATAATTAGTATGGGTAAACATGGAGAACATAAAACGATCCTTAAACATTTTAACGTAAGAACATGAACATAAAACATCAAAATCCTGAGTAATGACATAAATATTGGTAGTGCCTAAGGCATAGATCATAAAGCAACTTTAATCATGATAAAAAAATGGGAATAAAACATGTAATTGTGGAAACCATTAAGAACATCTTATGATTTCTATAGTATCCAAGGCATTTCTGCCAAGACCGTCATAGTGGACAATGTCCATTACGGAAATAGGTTTACATGTCGTTCCACCCCTATATTACTTTACCAGATTCACTTGTCGTTCCAGCCATGTCGATCTCATGAGATATAAATATTTACCCAATGCAATGGAGGGATATATAGGTCCCACCCAACTCATAATGAAACCATTCTTATGTGTTCCACAAAATCATAAATCATATATCATATCATAACCCATGTAAAAAATGGGATTCTTAAACATCATGCAATCATAAAATAATCCATATAAGATAAAAGGACTTCATAAAAATAATTACATCATTACATAATCAAATCAATGTAATAATAGGGATAGAAATAGAACCATATATTATCCTAGATGGAATATAATTTTGATAAAACACTTGAACTCCATTCCTGAAGAAAATATTCTTTTTTACTTCAAAAACAATTTTCCTTTCTCATCATGACATTATAAATAAAGTTAGTTGAAAATAATCATGAAAACATGTAAAGTAAGCTTCATGTAAATAATGTTCTATTAAATCATAAAAATATGTTCATGTCGTATAAGTTAAAAAACATTCTTCTCATACTTTGGACAGAAAAGCCAAAATGTATCTGGTACTGAAAACGACAAAATATTTCATTCAAACATTTTACTAAAAATTCACCAATAGGTAAAATTAGATGAAAACAATTTTAGGGGGATAATATTACATATTTAGGAAACATTGATGTGGATGATAAATATGCCCCAGTAAATACTGAAGTATAAACAATCTCAGATAAAAATTGAGATTGCGATATTTTCCCTTACCTTATGTCCAATTTCGTCCATATGTGACTGAGAATCTTGAATAGTGGGTTTAAACAAATTATTAACTTTTAACAAAACCATATTTATATTTATGATATCATATATGATTCACTTATGACTTTATATTACCTGTTCATTTGTCAATTCCATGTTAAAGCAGCATTTTGGGTAAAATCGTTTCATTTATCGTTTGTGTTTTGACTTGTAATTATTCATATGATAACTTAGGTAATGATTAATTACTTATAGAATGTAAGACATGATTTATATATAAAATATATTCACAATATACATATAAATAATATATGGACAAATGGAATGAAATACACCGTTCATGGAGACGGTAGGTCGTACGTACGCATGAACACTATTTTCATTTCCTTATTAAATTGAATGGAATTAAGTAAATAACCTATAAATAAATCCATTTTCATTAATATGTAATATATTTCATGATTATTTATTATATATACTTTATAATAATTCTTTAATGGTTAACATGGAAAATGAGTCTCCTCGCGTCGTGGAGACGGTAATCTGTACATACGCACGAGCGATGATATCGTTCCCATAATTATTCAATGGAATTAGAGTGGATGATATAACATCTCAGAATTATTATCATGTTATAATAACCATATATAGTTATTATTTACACCATTATACCTACCCAATTAAGGTGGTGGTGGAAAAATAGATTAAACAACGGAGTGGAGACAGTATTCCATAAGTACGCACGCGCGGTGATTTCTTTTTCCATAGGATGGATATAAGGTGAAATAGGGTTCGTTAATATTTATAATAACATATAAGTATATTATTTATACTTATGTTATTACTTTATTTTGAAACAACATAAAAATATGAAGTAGAAGAAAAAATATATTTGAAAGAATTGGTAAAGGATATTAATTCTTCTTCGACGCGCCTCTTCTAAACCTCCTTTTAAAAAACTAAAGTTCATCTTTAAAGAATTACAGGACCTATAGTATGTTTCTAGGGAAGTGGAAAAGATAAATGGGCATGTTTTGGCCGAGTTTTAAGGCTCAATGTGGTGTCAGGAGGAGAGGGAGGAGGTTCTATTTTATAAGAGAGGAGAGGGGCACTTTTGGAAACCTCTAAAATATTAATTTATAATAAACTCAAAACCCACAAAAAAACCTCCAAAAATGACTCAAATCACAATATTAGATTATGTAGTGTTTAAATGGCATCAACCAATAATATTTGGAAATGTTGTTAATTTATTTTAAATGTTATCAACATGATTTATACATATTTAATCTATTAAATTTTATTTGTGGTTATAATATTCTAAATTTTAAATTGTTATAAATAATTACATAGGTGTTTTGAATTGTTCATAATTTGATTCTTTATGAAATTTTAGACCATATAAATTTCAATTTATAATTTTTCAATATTTTTGTGATTTTTAAACAATTTTATAATATGTTATTTTTATAAAATAACAATAGTATGTATTTTGAAACTATTCATTTATTTGAATTTAAATAAAATCTAAAGAGAGGATATATTCGAAACAAAATATTTAATAGATTCCTAACTTGTAATAGTCATCAAAAAGATTTATGGAGCACATTAATTCTTTCATATAAAATTTATTTTAATATTTTTAAATCCATTTATTTGATATTTCCCTTAATAAATTAATCACTACAACATTTTTGTATAATTATTTAATATACTTATTTGATGCATAAAAATGAAAACTAAAAAAATATGAGGGAGATAAATATAATATATTCTATAATAATAATTTTACTTGAATTTATCATATAAAAATAACAACATTTAAATTGTTATATTTATTAAATCATGAAGGTGACAACATTTACATCATTTAAAATAAAATAATTCAAGTGTCATAATCGTTTTTATAAGGCTCCAAATGGTAAAATATTAGACAGTTGAATGCTTATGGTCTACATTTACATGAAAAATATGTTTTGTTTCAGGTTTTTGTGCCTTTTATGGTAACTATTTGTTTAATAAAATCTTTATTATTGATTTTTCACTAAATAAACAATTTCTACATCACTATTGATTCACCATTATTGATATTTTTTTAATCCCTAAAAATTATAAATAAATTACCATGAAGTAGATAATTAAATAAGCTTTATAGAGACTATTTTTATTAGAGGTTTTATAAATTTTATCACTAAATTAAAATTATTACACTTATAAGATATAAGAGAGTGACGTGTTGTCACTTTCTTTGGTTTTAATAATAACTAGTACCTCGCCCGTGCATACGCACGATGCTATAATTCAAATATAATTATCAAAAGTGTTATAATTGTTTGATTAGTTAATAATAAAAATTACTTAAAATATGATAAACTTAAAACATTAGTGATAGATAATAATGAAAAGAAATGAAAAATATGAACATGTATTCAGAAATATTTATGAAAATTATAGAAAAGAAAACAACATGATGTAAATAGATACGTAAAAACATAACATATCATTTATAATTCAATGTGGGGTCTTTAAATGGTATTGTAGTAGGGATTTCATATTTTTAATCTGTAATCATCATATATAAAGGCCACATTATGATTGGAGAGGAGGGTTAAATTGAAAGGAAAAAAATGAAAAAAATGAATGAGTGGAAGATGTAAATAAAGTGATGAATAGTGTCCTCCAGATTATAATGGAGGAGCAGTGGAGGTAGAGGAAATGGTGTAATAGGAGGAAAAGGTGAAGGAAGAGGCAGAGTCGAAGGAAAATGTAAAGGAGGAGGTGGAGGCCGATGAGGAGGATGCGCATGGGGAGGAATATTATCGGTATAACATTCAATTCATAAAGAGTTTACTTACCACTCGGCAAAAATCTATTTTTTGTACATAAGAAATCTCAAGATATAAATAACATTTCTTAAAGTAAAGAAAATCATCTAAATAAAATAATGAAAATAAATTAATCTACCACTATTTTAATGAAAAAAAAACTTTTAGAATACTTATTATGAATCAACATTTTATGGACAAAAAAACTGGACTTAACTATAAAACTAACACAAGAAATTACTATAATAAAACTCCATTCCACCAACAGTATTCAACTTGTTATCTTTTAGTATGATAAATACATTATAATTCATTTTCAAATCTAAAACAATGAATACTTCAATGTAAAACTATTTAGTTTTGTCCCTTGCACAAACCATCCAATGAATCAATACAAATTTTATACAAAGCATTAAATGAGCACAAAAAGGTAGTGTCAATGTGGTGGTCACGGAAACACTTCAGGCTGCTATTAGAACCACTATCTTTTTTTATAACCTTTCATACAAAGAAGATATAAAATAAAATAAAAATCATATTATAAAGTAACATTATTAAAGGAAAATGTTTATATTGAAGGAAAACAAATTTTTCACAGATTAATCATCAAAATGATCTTACTTCCCCCATGTAAAATGGAAAAAATTATTTTTTATATTAATATAATATAAATTGAAAATCCAAAAATTGGATTTTGAGTGTGTAAAGGAAGATACAATGTATAAAAAATGATGACATCACCTATAGTTCCATATATTATCTTTAGTTAACCTTTTGCACTGTTCAACTTTTTTGGGGTGAGGTAGGAAAATGGATTGATTTTGTTGTTGTGATATAGAGACTCTTCTTTATTTTCCATTTACTAGACTGGCTCAATATGACTATATCATTGATTCATTTTGGCGGTATCCCTTACTTTTCACACCCAATATCTGAGGGGAAGCTGGTTTGGCATTCATATATGCTTCTTCATCAACTGCTACATGTTGCAAGAACACATATTGGATTCTAGTGGATTCAAATACTCCTTCACAAAAATAAATGGAATATCAACCATACTCGTAATTGGTTTATTGTTGATCAGAATTCCTTGAGAAGTCACCATGGTTTTCATCCTGCATAAAAATATTTATAGAATTATTATTCCATAAGAACTGAATAAATTTAAATAAATAATAAATTATGGAGATGTGAAAAAAATATTAAAGAACTAAGATCATACTATCATACCATTAGTTAAATTGGCTACAATGATATATTATTGAATCTTCTTATGTAGAAATTTTCATTAGAATAGACACATGTGATGGAATAAATTGATGAACTAAGAAATTCCTACTTATTATAAACTTTCCAAGATTATTCTAGTAAAAGTCAAGATAAATTGGATAGATAATGTAAGAAATAAAAAACACTCCATTCAAATAACTACATTATGACATGTAATTAAATTCATTTAATTAAATTGAATGACATCACACATGTCTTTAGAGGAAGAATAAATAAGTATAAAACATTCTAAAAGTGCACATTTGATTACATTAGTATACAACATACTGAAATATTTTAGTATCTTGTTTATTAATTTGTTTTTAATGAAATAACATATGCAATCATGATGGATGTAATTAATTTCTTTTAGTGTTTAAAATACACAAAAATGACTTTAGTGAAAATGAACTGAAAACATCGAATGGATTTGTTTCCCTAGCAAGGACTGTACATATCATTAGTGTTCGGGTTTGAAAATTCTCTATCATTCAAAATGTGAGTGTATCTCAGACTCAGATCAATACATTAAACATTAAATAGTTTGAGTTCTTCATATCCACTCTTTGTAAGGTTTAATACATTTTTCTCAATTCCACTAACCTATCACAGATTTTTTGATATTAAAGTTATTATATAAATAATATATGTGGTTTAATGATAAATATGTGTCTTTGTAATGTCACCAAAATATCAAATTTTAGTAGAAAAAATAAACATTTTTATAAGTGGGATGTATAAGAATTAAGAGGTGCCTTAGAAGATTAGGATAATAAGAAAGAATATGTATTTATTTTCTGCTGAAAATACATACTAAATGGATTCAAATATGTAAAATAATAATCCATGATAACCTTGTTGAGGAGGCAGGTCTTGAATCTGATAGATTGTTTTTGTCTGTCATAATAGCTACAAAATTATCGAGGAATATGTTATATGACGAATAGCATGGTTGTACAACCTACATTTTGTTCATAATAGAACAATTGCATCATACTTACAGAATGAAAGTGAAGATTTCCTGAAGTCCGGTCTTTTCTTTCGCTTGTTTGATCCTACATAAATTGTTGTCTGAGATGCAGATTGTTGAGGCACTGAAGAAAAAGAAGTTAAAAATGACTAATTATCATACTCATAAGTTTTTAGTGCATAAAAACACTATATAGTGGATTCCATAGTTAAAACAAATTACTTACTGTCATATGTAGGACATAAGGGAGGTTTACTCCAAGATTTTAGGACAAATTACCTGCATTAATATAGTGTGTAACTCCAACATCAAAATGATAGATATAAGGGAGGATAATTCCAGAATTTTATGAAAACATACCTATTTTAGAGATCTAGATATGTAGGATATCTGAAGATGGTTTTTAGTGCATAAAAACAATATATAGTGGATGCTAATAGACTTCAAGGTGATGCTATTAGAGCAGAAGACTCTAATGGATCCAGTTGGCTAAATAAAGTGGAACATGATGTTATCTTAAACCAATAATGAAAAGAATACATTAAAAGTATAATATTCTCAGTTATGAATTCAAAAAGAAAAGCAGATATCCATACCAATTTTTCCAACATGTACAACATGATTAAATCCACCACATTGAGAGATTAAACGTCTCAAATAGATAATCACTCTGTAAAATTTAATAAGCTCACATATAATGTAGTGTAGGATTTCTTGGTACCAAATTAAACTGAACCATCACATTTTCCATGAAAAAAATTCTTTAATGTGAATCCATATCCTAAAATTAATAGAATTCAGACATCAAAAACCATTGAAAGGAAAAAAACACCAGTATGTAGTCATTAAACAATAAAAAAATAAAAAATAGTATGCATTTACACATAAAAACAGTAATAATGTGATGAAATTTGTGACAGTACCATTACAATCGGGTATGAAATTCATTAGGATTTACACCATACCAACCAAAAACCTGTTATTTAATGTGAAATCATCTCCTTAAATTAATTGAAGAAACCTATCACAAGCAATTCATTGAAAAAAATAATTGTTAGTTTACATGAGAGAGAAAACATTCTACTATGAACTCACATGAATAACCCTTTTAGACCACTCAAACCCCTCACATTCAGATGTTTGATTATAATAATAAAACAAAAATATTGTAATGTTTTTTGATAACTACATGGAAAGTGTCTCCAATCATACATACAATATGTGTAGAAGAAAATTAAAAAATGACATTGGTAATAACACTGACCTTTATAACTATTACATCAACATTATAATCATAAGGTGATGCTCGATTTACTGCACCAAGATATTGAACTCCTAAGTCTTCATCCCAAATAAATATATAATCATATGGAGAAAAGGTATCTCTATTTAGAAACTCTTGAAATACCACATAATAGAATTCAAAAAATTAATATAAAACACCCACAATATTGAACAAATGATTATATATTATTGTTTGAAATATTCAAATATTGAATGTTGCTTACCATTTTATTTGTTTATGTGCACTCACATGAATAAACCTTTGATAACATACAAACTCATCAAATTTAGATTTTTGATTATCATAATGCAAAAGCTAATGATTTAGGTTTTAGAATAGGTAATTAATTTCATACCTGATCTCTGAATAGGAGATGCAGAAACCAAGCTAAGAAGATATGATCAAAGACCTAAAATTAATAATAATAGAAGTTAGTTATTCTAAAATAGAACATCAAAAAATAAGAAAACTAAATTTTAACCAGATGTAATATTTTAAATGATATGACAAATTTATAATCAAGGTGTTAGGTTTTGTAATAGGTAATTAGTCTCATACCTGAACTATGAAGCTGATACCAGAGGGAATAGGAGATGCAATGCATAGTCGGAGTAATCAAGACAAGAAGAGATAATCACAAACATGAACTACAATGAAGATGTGGGATGGAATATGGGTTATGATCCACAATCGGAGGTCGTGATCCGATAATAAATGACTGTATACCTGATGATCGAAGTATATGCGGAATGAAAGAGGGTTTGCAATGAATGGAGAAATCCATAAATTTCTCTGTATGACTAATAGGGAAACAATGATATATAAATAAAATGAAAAAATCCTTTAAAGAACTGAAGAAAAAATAGTGTTAAAATAGGTTTATTTTTTTATTTTAAACAACAGAAGACAAAACTGAATCCATCCTTCATCCTTCATAATCAGTTTCTTCTAAAAACATCAACACTTCAAAACATCTGGTTCCCAACAGAATGCTAGTGTATATAAATCCAAACCCTCAAAACAATAATATTGTTGCATGAATGATTTATATAGACCACATTTAAAACAATAAAATTCACTAAGATCACATTACACATGTTCATTTATGATGCCTTTCCCATGTGCCTTGGGTTTTCATAGATGAAACACTTATGGGAATGCTGCCAAAAACATCAGAAACCATTGTCTTCTATGAAGGTTGTGGGGTAAAGGCCTATTTGTGTACACAAATAATGGTTGTATAAAAGTTGAAATCCACAAAAAGAATCATAAAGAGAATTAACTAATTAAAACTAAAAGAATTTATAAAATTCAACAATAATGTGATTTTATGTGCAATTGGTGAAGTGATTATGCGCTAAACCAAGCATGTGGGATTATAGAAGTAAACAATTCAAGTGGGATTGATGCACTGGTGTAGAATACCTAAATAATTTTACATAGATTCCTCACATAAGTGTATAACAATTAGAAGAAGTTTGGAATCCACTACAACCCTTTTCTAAGGCACGTTGCAATATCATTGTCAATATTAATGCTAATGATGCTTGAACTGAAATAATAAATCAAATTAGAAAAATTATAACAACACCAAGTGGTTAATTAATGACAAAAGAAAACATATTAACTTTAACAGAGAAAATAGAATGACATCACAATTTCCCCCTTTTTAATTCCATTGATGTTGTAAGATGGAGCAACATCAGCTAAACCAGATATTCCACCCCTATATTGAAAAAATTAAACAACCAAACATGAAAGCATGTCATATTATGGAAATATGAGCAAGGGGAAAGAGTAGCTACTTCTAAAACATCCACATGGCAAGCATGAAATGAAAAATTCATCACTTGTCACTCAAAATGTGGGTTTTATAAATTTTTAACCTCTATCAGAGACAAATAAAAGTCACTAAACAAAATCATTTTTATCCCGGCTAATCGAGCAAAGATAGGAACAATACAAAACACGAGATTTTCAATTATTAAACTCTCATCATTATAGAATATAATTATAGGAACTCGAAAACAAAACTCATCTAAAAAAATTAAAAATAGCACCATAATCATATCGCACACAGGCACGCAGGAAATAAACAACAACGCAAAATAAAAAGGATGACATTTAAAAACTGGGATTTGAAGGGAAAAGGGTGATATTAGTGGTATGGGATAAATTATAGGAAGAAAAATAATGCTTTCATTATAAAAAAAATATTATTGGGACCTGACTCGTACCAATTGGTAAGTGATAATTTGGAAGGACTTACTAGAAACCACTTTTTCTGCTCTGTTTCAATCATTTAAGACATGAAAAAATACCAAATGTGTTTAAATATTATCTCATTATGAATAGACTAAAAATCTTTTGAACAAAGTGAAATGGAGAATTATAAAGTAGAGAAAAATAATACAAAAAAGATAAAAAATAGAAAAGACCATATGCCAGATGTGCGAGTTGATTGAATATGCGCTTATGAAAATTTTTGACACTTCGTCAATTTCTGTAAAGGAACTGGAAGAGTTATTTTCAAAGAAAATAGCAGATTTACGTGATGGTGAATGGATTCTTGAAGCGGGTACGGGTATGATTTATCATGGTAGATCTCGGAAGAGACTGATAATGTCTGGAATCCTTATATACGACGAAGGATATCGCGACCAGGAGGGGAGGGGGTTGGCGTGATTGAGAAGGGTGGGAGGAGAAGTAGACTCTTGGATAAAGGATGTAGATCTCAGAGGAGTCGAATAAGACCGAAAAACCTAGGAGATGGGATGTCTACAATCTATTTCAGTAATCGTAAGAGGATTTGAATGTATTCTTGAGGATGAGCAGAAGAAGAGGAGTAGTAAAATGGAGAGGAGGATGCAAGCAGTAGTCTTCGGGCAGAGCTAGATGAGGGAATGAAATACCGAAGTGGTAACCCTTGGGGTTTCCATGGAATAGCACGAGGGGTTTCATGTTTGGTGGGATATACTCTTATGGAATTGCGCGATGGAGAACGAAAACCCTAAGATGGAGTGAAAACCCCAGGAAGCGTGGGGGGTAATGGGGTCAATGAAGATGAAACCCTTATATTGGAGGGCTAAAGTGGATGAGGGAGAATGCGAGCAGTATATATCTCGATAGCTACAGAGAAAAAACACGAGCGACAAAGAGACAATGTGAGAGGTGGAAAACCTAGATGCTGCAAAAAGGGAAAACGTGGGCAGCAGCGGGTGACAGTCAGGATTTTAAAGCGGGGAAACTTGTTGTGGTTGACGTGGAAGGTAGGAGACAATGGAGTATGGATGGTGGATGGGAGGACACGTGGTAGAAATGAAAAACCTAAGATTAGTATATATATTGAAATAATCATTTTTATAAGTGTGATGTATAAGAATTAAGAGCTACCTTAGATGATTAGGATACTATGAAAGAATCTGTACTTATTTTTTTTTGCTGCAAATACATACTAAATGGCTTCAAATATGTAATACAATAGTCCATGATTACCGTGTTGAGGAGGCAGGTCTTGAATCCGATATATTGTTTTTGTCAGTCACAATAGCTACCGAAATTATCGAGGAATATGTCACATGATGAATAGAATGGTAGTACAACCTACATTTTTTTCAGAATAGAATAGTGACATCATACTTACAGAATGAAAGTGAAGATTTCCCGAAGTCTGGTCTTTTCATTTGCTTGTTCGGTCATACATAAATTGATGTCTGAGATGCAGATTGTTGAGGCACTATAGACAAAGAAGTTAAAAATGAAAAATTGTCATATTCATATGTTTTTAGTTCATAAAAAACAATATATAGTGGATTAAATAGTTTAAAAAATTACCTACAGTCATATATAAGACAGAAGGTACGTTTAATCCATGATTTTACGACAAATTACCAGCATTTATATAGTGTGTAACTATAACTACAAAATGATGGAAAAAAGGGATGTTAATTCCAAAATATTAGGAAAACATACCTATTACAAAGATCCAGATATGTAGGATATTTGAAGAAGGTTTTTAGTGCATAAAAACAATACATAGTGGATTATAATAGACTACAAGGTGATTCTAGTAGAGAAGAAGACTCTAATGGATCCATTGGGATAAATAAAGTGAAACATGATGTTATCTTAAACCAATAATGAAATGATTACATTAAAAAGATAAGATTCCCAGTTATGAATTCAAAAATATAAGCATATATTCATCCCAATTTTTTGAACATGTAAAACATGATTAAATCCATCACATTGAGAGATGAAAAGGCTCAAATAGATAATCACTCTGTAAAATTTAATAAGCTTACATATGAGGCAGTGTAAGATTTCATTGTACCAAATTCAACTAAACCATCACATTTTCCATGAAAAAAATTATTTCTTCAATGCGAACCCGTATCCTAAAATCAATAGAATTCACACAGCAAAAACCATAGTAAGGAAAAAACACCAGTAAAAAGTCATTAAACAATAAATGAATTAAAAAAAATTATGCATTTACACATAAAATCAGTAATAATGTGAATGAATTTGTGACAGTACCATCACAATCAGGTATGAAATTCATCAGGATTGACACCATATAAAACAAAAAAATGTTCTTTAGTTCGAAACCATCTCGTAAAATTAGTTGAAGCAACATATCACAAACAATTAAAAAAAAAATTGTTAGTCTACATGAGAGAAAAACCATGTCAATGTGAACTCACATGAATAACCATTTTAGACCACTCCAACCCCTCCCATTCAGATGTCTTATTATCGTAATTAAACAAAAATATTGTAATGTTTTATGATAACTACATGGAAAGTGTCTCCAATCATACATAAAATATGTATAGAACAAAAATTATAAAATGACATTGGTAAAAACACTAACCTTTTTAACTATTGCATCAACATTATAATCATATGGCGATGCTCTATTTTCTGTATCAAAATATTGAACTCCTAAGCCATAATCACAAATAAATATATAATCATATGGATAAAAGGTATCAGGATATATAAACCTCTTGAAATACCACATAATAGGGTTCAAAAAATTAATATTAAACACTCACTATATTGAACAAATGAATATATATTATTGTAAGAAATAGTCATATATTAAATGTTGCTTAACGTTTTATTTGTTTATGTGCACTCACATGAAAAACCCTATGAGAACACAAAAAGTAATCCCATTTAGATTTTTGATTATCATAATGCAGAAGAAAATGATTTAGGTTATGGAATAGGTAATTAATTATATTCCAGATCTTTGAATAGGAGATGTAGGAACCGAGATGAGAAGATATGATCACAGACATAAAACTAATAATAGTATAAGTTTGTTATTTTAAAATAGAACATGAAAAACCATAAAACTAAATTTGAACCAGATGTAATATTTGAAATGATATGACAAATTCAGAATCAAGGTGTTAGGTTTTGGAATATGTAATTAATCTCATACCTGAACTAAGAAGCTTATGCCGGAGGGAATGGGATATGCAATGCATAGTCGGAGTAAGCAAGACGAGAATAGATAATCATAATCTTGAACTGCAATGAAGATTTGGGATGGAATAGAGGTTATTATCCATAGTCGGATGCGGTGAGATAATAATAAATGACCACATACCTGATGTTTGAAGTAGATGTAGAATGAAAGAGGGATTTCAATGAATGGAGAAATCCAGAAATATCTTTGTATGACTAATAGGGAAAAAATCACATATAAATAAAATGAATAAATCTTGTACAGAATATAATACAAAATAGTGTTAAAATAGTGTTATGTTTTTTAGGATAAACAACAGAAGACAAAAATGAATCCATCCATCATACTTTATAATCAGTTTTTCTAAAAACATCAGCACCACAAAACATACGGTTCCCAATAGAATTCCAGTGTATATAAATCTCATCCTGGAATAGAAGAATATTGATGCATGAATTATTTATATAGACAACATTTGAAATAATAAAATTCACTAAGATCACATGACACATGTTCATTTATGAAGCCTTTCCCATGTGCCTTTGGTTTTTATAGATGAAACACTTATGGGAATGCTGCCAAAAACCTGAGAAAACATTGTATGATATGAAGGTTATTAGCTGAAGGCCTAACTGTGTAAATAAATAATGGTAGTATAAAAGGTGGAATATAAAATAAACATGCATGAATAGAATTAACTAGTTCAATCTAATAGAATTTATAAAATTCATCAATAATGTGATTGTATGTGCAATTGGTGAAGTGATTATGTGCAACACCGAGCATTTATGATTGTAACAGTAAAAAATTCAAGTATGATCGATGCAATGGAATTGAATACCTAAATAATTTCACAGAGTTTCCGCACATAAGTGTATAACAACTAGAAGAGGTTTTAAATCCAATGTAACCATTTTCTAAGCCACATTGAAATATCGTTTTCAATATTAATGCCAATGATGCTTGACCAGATATAATAAATCAAATAATTAAAATGATAACAACACCAAGTGGGTCATTAATGACAAATGAAAACTTATTAATTTTATGATTCAAAATAAAATGGCATCACAATTTCACCGTTTTTAATGCCATTGATGTTGGAAGATGGAATAAAATCAGCTAAACCAGTGATTCCACCACTACATTAAAAACATTAAACAACCAAACATGAAACCGTGTCATATTATAGAAATATGAGAAAAGGGAATGACTAGCTACTTCTAAAACATGCATGTTCCAAGAATGAAATGAAAAAGGCATCACTTGTCACTCAGAATGTGGGTTTTATAAATTGTTAACCTCTATTAGAGACAAAAAAACGTCACTGAACAAAATCATTTTTATCCTTGTTAATTGAGCATAGATGGGAACAACACAAACATGAGATTTTAAATGATTAAACTCACATCATCATAGAATATAATCATAGGAACTAGAAAACAAAACTCATCTCAAAACAAATAAAAATTGATCCATAATCATATTGCTCACAAGCACGCAGGAAATAAATAACAATGCAAAATAAAAAGGATGACATTTATAAACTAGGATTTAAAGGGAAAAAGGTGAGATTAGTGGCTTGGGATAAATTATAGGAAGAAAAAAATGCTTGTCTTACAAAAAAAATCTTATTGGGACCTGACTCCTACCAATTGGTATGAGATAATTTGGAAGGACTTACTAGAACCCACTTTTTCCACTATGTTTCAGTCATTTAGGACAAGAACAAATACCTAATGTGTTAAAATATAATCTCATTATGAATAGACTAAAAAAGTATGAACAAAGTGAAATAGAGAACTATAGAGTAGTGAAAAATAATACAGAGAAGCTATAGAGGAGAAAAAACCATATGCCAAATGCGGGAGTTTACTAAATATGTATTTACGAAAAATTTTGACCCTTTTTCAATTTCTGGTATTGAACTGGAAGATTTATTTTCAATGAAAATAACAGATTTAGGTGATGGTGAATGGATTCATGAAGCGGGTGCTGGCATGATTTACCAAGGTAGAGCTCGAAAGAGACTGATAATGTCTTGAATCCTCATAGACGGTGAGAGATATCATGACTAGGAGTGGAGGGGTTTGGAGTGATTGAGCACGTTGGGAGGAGGAGTACACTCTTGGATTAAGGATGTAGAGCTCGGAGGAGTTGAATAAGACCATAAAACCTAGAAATTTGGATGTCGACATTCTGTTTTAGTAATCGTAAGAGAATATGACTAGATTCTCAAGGATGAGAAGCAGAAAAGAAGTATTAAAATGGTGCGGAGGATGTGGGCAGTAGTCTGTGGGATGATCCGGATGAGGGAAGTCAATACTCAAGCGGGAACCCTGGGAGTTTCAATGGAATAGAATGAGGGGATTTGTGTTTGGGGGGAGATACTCTCACAGAATTGTGCGACAAGGAAGGCGAACCCTAAGATGGAGTGAAACCCCAAGAAGCGTGGGGGTAATGGGGTTATGGAAGACGAATCCTAGATATTGGAGGGAGCAAGCGGAGGAGGGAGAACTCAAGCAGCTTATACCCCAGTAGCTGTAGAGAAAAAACGCGATCGACAAAGAGAGAATGTGAGCAGTGGAAACCCTAGATGCTGCAAAATGGGAAAACACAAGCAGCGGAGGGTGACATTCGATAGTATAAAGCAGGGAAACTTGTTTTGGGTTACGTGGAAGGTAGGCAGCAATAGAGCGTAGAGGGTGGATGGGAGGGCATGTGGTAGAATGGAAAAACCTATGATTAGTATATATATATATATATATTACATCATTTTCATGGTCAAATGTCCATGAAATGAATCTATTTCGACCCTTAGGTGATATAGGTCGACTTTTAGTCATCCAATAGAATTTTGGGAGGTGTTATGGTAATTTTATAATCTTATTTTTACCCTTAATTACCTAATATACATTTAACTATAGTAAATAAAATTTACCTTCATTGCTATTAATAATGTTTAAAAATAAGATGTAGCCTATTAAAATAATTTGAAACTATGGATTCCAAATATGGAATCCATTTTTCAATATTTAAAACACAGATGTTGTAGTAAATAATTTAATATTAATCCTGATGTTAAGAAAATGGGTTTTAAAAGTTAAAACGTTGCAAAAGATTGATATGTTTTTACCTATGAATTCAGTGTAAAAATAATTCTAATGACTTACATTATATTAAATGGTAAAAATATATTCTATTTATACATTAAAACAATTCAATATTATAACATAACCATATAATTTATCTCGGTGAAATAGTTGTTTTTATTTAAAATTTAGCGTATTTTTACTATTCATCCAAATATGAAAGTTATCGAAAAAATATCAAAAACATTATCCAACATATATTTTTATATCTTGATACAAATGAAGAATTTTATTTTGTACAATTGAACTTATAAACTTGTAAAAAAATTTGATTTGTAATGGGTGCACCATCAAAAGGTGACAAAACTGCATTTTTTTTTTAAAAAAACATATTTTACTCGAAAATATTATATTGTTCTCATAACATGTTCTAGAATATGTGTAAGATGGATGAAAATGTTATAAAATTCGAAATTTGGTTAATAATATTCATAATGGCTTTTTCTTAATAATATTATAACAATATCTCGTTGTTTACTAAAACTAGGTATTGCGTACAATACACACTATTGCGGAAGGTCTCTCTTGCATGAAACATAAGACAAGAATAGTGTTTGCGTATACTGCAAGATAATATAGAGTTGTGTATTGCACAATATAATCTTAGTTTAATGTAAAACACAAGATATCGAAGAAATTAAAATTAATATATCTCATAAAATCTTAGGGTGTTACATTCTACCCCCCTTAAATTGAATTTCGCCCTTGAAATTCGTCAGCGTTATAAATGCTTTACTACATGAAAGTTTATTTTATAGGAACACACATCATAAAAATAAATACAAAAAATCATTTTAAAAAAATAATGTTAGAAACTTAATGGATACCCAAAGTAACTCTTCACTGGATTTCCACATAGAAGAATATAGGTGAAAATATGGATATGCAATAGAAATCTAACCAGTATGTTTGGATGAAGAGTGGTAGAGAGCATGGTTATGAAAAATCCAACAATCACAAAGCTATAAATTTTTGATGATCAATGGTACCATCTGATTAATCAGATATGAGGGTACTAGGAAAACATTTTTGGTTCTCAATAACATTTCCCTAATTTTGATGAATTTTTTAATTAAAATAAATAATTACTTGATTTTTGTATAATCTCAATATTGTTTGTTCTTTGAACAATTTCCACTTCATCGCTTAAATAAATGATGTTGAATTTGTCTTCCGCGAAGTGTTAGAAAATCATGTGATAGAATTATAGGTCCTTCCATCTGTCTCAAACATAAGGTTAGAAAAATTTATATACATAAGTCCATCTTATGTGGAGATTTATTGTATATGGTTCCAAAAATGGAATTATACTTCATCTATCATACAGATTAATAAAATAAAACTAGTTTCTACTAAACAGGGACTTCCTGTAGTCCAGTGGTATGCAATAAAGGTCGGTCTCACTTCGTTTGTGGTTTCGATTCCCTCAACATTGTCTGATGCAATGGGTTGTCACCCGTCCTGTAGGTTGCCCTTTTTCTAAAACTACATTATTATAAAATTCCAGAAATAGTATCAAAAAAATGTTTTATCCTTAAAAAATATTATCTTATGTCCAACATAATCCATTTCAAATCATTAGTCTTATCCAAAATACTTCTATCTAGGTTCATAGTATAAAGACAACGATTACTAGAAATATCATCAACCAAGCATGTGAATACCATCATTTATCAAATATATATCATAACATATATTTTGTTGGTCACATTCCAAACATGTTAATACCTTAATCATGTATTCTCTTGAAACATGAATTACCATAGAACCTTAGTGAAAACATGAATGCTGTCAAAAGTTAAGTCTTTTTTACATACCAAAATCCCTAAATTTTTATACACTCAAACCGTGATATCACTTTGTCCTTATTTCAGTCATAAGCTCATTAATAATATCAAACATATTATTTTCTGTTTATCCCTTCATTATGCACATATCATCTACTTTCCCAAAATATTTCAATCACTTTTCATGGTTACCGGTACCATATTCTTGTGGAAAACCAAAATGGACCAATACGTAGATATTCCAATATACCATAAAGGTATCTCAACAACATTATTCTTTAATTACAATATTTAAACCATTCAATCCATCCTCTTTAATGATTATCATGGAATATAACTTTTCTATATTTAGAAGTAACCTCTTAGGTCGGGGCATTGTGTTGGGTAGTGTCCATGTTCTCCACAGATAAGTCATTGAAATCCATAATAGGTTGTTGCTCTATGACCCTTTCCCCCACATAGATAACATCTTCCCCTCCGTTTGAGGTATCCCTAATGATTCTTTTTCTCTTCTTTAGAAATATCAATCTTCCTTTATCTATGCTACTCACCATGCGAACATGCATAAAAGTCCATCTTCCTCTTATTTTATGAATTAGGAATACCACTAAAGTTTACTTTGTTAATCATATATTGTGATGTCTGATTAAGAATAATCATAATATCATTCTCTCTAGGCATTACGCAATTACGCTACTCATAATAACCAATTTTTTTCATCGGATTAAATGTTAACCCAATTCATTCTGGTTCCCTCCATTAACTAAAATCAAAAACCATAGTGTAAGAAACTATTAAAATAACAAGGATCCGCATAATCATAAAAAGTCTAAATTATCAAAAATACTTTAATCCATGAAACCTTAGGTTCACCCTAAGTTATTCATGATAGTCAACATAATTCTAAGACTATAACATATAGTTATACTAAACTATAGGGACATCCCTAGACATACCTTAGAAATATCTCTAGGGATCTCACTAAAGTTTCTGCATCCTAGTTTCCAAATGTTAGCTAATAATTTTCTCTGATACAAACTGTAGAGACCCAAAGCTTTACGTACATAGACATTACATTACTTTTGCGGAATACATGAAGAAAAGAGAAGCCCAAATACCGTGTTTGTTTAGTGTCTTTGGAAACTCAAAACATAATCTTCTAATCATGGTGAAATATATTCAACATCTCCCATAAAGATCTTCCCCTTTGGTTTTCATACCTAAATCCTTTCATTATATCCTAGGGAAAATAAAACATAAAAAGAGTGAGCTTAAATTCTCAGTAAGGGTAAACATGGAGAATATAAAATGATCATTTAACATTTGAATGAAAAAACATGAACATAAATCATCAAAATCATGAGTAACGACATTAATCTTGGCAGTGCATAAGGCATAGATCATAAAGGAACAATAACCATGATAAACAGCATGGGAATAAAACATGTAATTCTGGAAACCATTAAGCACATGTTATGATTTCCATAGTAGCCAAGGCATTGCTTCCATGACCCTCATAGTGGACAATGTCCATTACTGAACCGGGTTTACATGACGTTCTAGCCCTGTATTACAGAACTAGATTCACATTTCGTTCCATCCATTTCTATATCATGAGATATAAATCTTTAACCAATGCATTGGAGGTAGATATAGGTCCCACCCATCTCATAATGAAACCATTCTTATATGTTCCACAAAATCATAAATCATGCCTCATATATTAACCCATGTAATAAAAATGGGATTCTTGAACATCATGCCATAATAACATAATCCATATAAGATAAAATGATTCATAAAAATAATTCCATCATTACATAATCTAATCAATGTAATAATATACATAGAAATATAACCCTATATTTTCTTAGATGGAAAATAATTTTGATAAAACACTTGAACTCCATTCTTGAGGAAAATATCCATTTTACGTCAAAAACATTTTTCCTTTCTCATAATGTCATACTAAATGAAGTTAATTGAAAAAAAACTTGAAAATTTTTAAAGGAAGCTTCATGGAAATAATGTTCTATGAAATCAAAAAAATATGTTCATGTCGTATTAGTTAAAAAAACATTCTTCTCATACTTTAGCTGAAAAAGTCAAAAAGTATCTCTTACTGAAAATGACAAAACATTCCTTTCGTATATTTTGCAAAAAAGTCACCAATAGATAAAATTGGATTTAAACAATTTTAGGGTGATAATATTAAATATTGAGGAAACATTGATTTGGATGATAAATATGCCCTACTAAATACTGAAGTATAAACAATCTCGGATAAAAATTGAGATTGTGAGATTTTCCCTTACCTTATGACCTATTTCTTACATATGTGTCCAAGACTCTTTTATAGTGGAGTTAAATACATTATTAACTTGTACCATAACCATAATAATATTTATAATATCATATATGATTCACTTTTGACTTTATATTACCCGTTCATTTGTCAATTACATGTTAAATTAGTGTTTTGGTTAAAATCATTTAATTTATCATCCCTGTTTTGACTTGTAATTATTCATATGATTACTAAGATCCTGATTACTTACCTATAGAATTTAAGACACTATATTATATAATATATATTCAGAATATACATATATGTAATTGATAAATAAATGGAATGAAATACACTGTTCATGGAGACGGTAAGCCATACGTAGGCATGAACGTAGTTTTCGTTTCCTTATTAATTTGAATGGAAGTAAGTAACTAAAATATAAATAAATTCAGTATCATTAATATTTCATTTATTCCATGATTTTTTATTATATATAATTTATAATCATTATTGAATGGTTAACTTGGAGAATGAATCTCATCACGTCGTGGAGACGGTAATCCGTACGTACGCACGAGCGATGATATCATTCCCTTAATTATTGAATGGAATTAGAGTGGATGATATAATATCTCATAATTAGTATCATTTTATTATAACCATATATATTTATTCATTATACAATTATACCCATCCATTTAAGGTGGTGGTGAAAAAATAGATTACACCACAGTGTGGAGATCGTATTCCATGCATTCGCACGCGCTGTGATTTCGTTTTCCCTAGAATGGATAGAAGGTGAAATAGAGTTGGATAAAAATTATAATAACATATTAGTATATGAGTTATAATTATTTTATTACTTTATTAGGAAACAACATAAGAAGATTATGTAGAAGAAGAAATTAATATGAATGAATCGGTAAAGGATATTACCTCTTCTTCGACACGCCTATTCTAAACCTCTTCTTAGGGCACTAAAGATCATGTTTGAAGAAGACCAGGACCCCTAGTATTTTTCTAGGGAAGTGGAGAAGAGAAATGTTTAGGTTTCAACCTTTCTTGAATCCTCAATGTTGTGTGAGGAGGAGAGGGAGGAGGTGCCCTTTTATAAGAGAGGAAAGGGGCACTTTTGGAAACCTCTAAAATATTAATTTATAATAAACTAAAAACCCACATAAAAACTCCAAAAATGACTAAAATCAGAATATTAGATGCGATGGGCTGGTAATATCATAAAACAGTAAGATTTATACATGTTGGTAATTTATTTTATATGTTATCAACTTGATTTTCCTTATTTGATATATTTAATTTTATTTGTTGTAATAATTTTCAAAATTTTAAATTGTTATAAATAATTACTTATGTGTTGTGAATTGTCCATAATTCGATACTTTATGACATGGTAGACCATATAAATTTAAATTTTTAATTTTTAAATATTTTTTTTTATTTTTAAAAAAATTTATAATATGTTATTTTTATAAAATAATAGTCGTGTCAATTTTGAAACTATTAATTTATTTGAATTTAAATAAAATCCACACAAGATTCATCAATATGTGATTATAAGTACATAATAATTATGGGAATTTTTTGGATTACACGATAATCTAAATAAAATAGAATTGATCTTTCCTTATTCTTAACCAAGAGCACTAGCACATCCTATTTTAATTCCCTATGGAATATGAACCCATTACCCAATTTCTAGTAAGGTAACATAATTAACTCATTTATTCTTATTGGATCCATATTATTGGGTGTATTCAAAATAGGAGTTGGATTATGTATGAGTACTAATTTCAACTCTACCACATGATCTGGTTGAGGGATATGTAAATCATCACAGAATATATTAGTATATTCTATCAAAATATGCATGTTGTCATGGATAATTATTTTGAAATATCTCAACCGCTTGATAATCATAATCTTTTTCATTTATTATTAATACTCACACTATTGAAGGATTCACCAACAGAGATTCATTACATTCAATGAATTTTTATAAGAATATATGCCAGTTTTGGGAAAAACATGATTAACTTATAAATAACATACATCATTTTCATGAATAGAAAATAAAACCCTCTACTCAAAAATACAATCTCAAAACCCCAAGGTTTACTGCCTTTGGATATTTTCTAAAAAATTATCTTCCTACACCTATTTTATTCAACATAACCAATAAATTCTCAACGCATGACTTCCACCTAGAAATATCCAATAGTATAATATTCTAGGTAAACATGAAGCATAATGAATTGGGTAAAATTATTAGAAATGGAAAACAATATCAATGTGCCTTAATGTTTTGGATCATTGTAATGTGAGAAAACAAGAACATGGGAAAAATAATAATTTAAAAATAATGTGAAATCATAATAATTTTATTATGGATACAAAGTCGTACCACCTTTTTGTTCCCAAATCCAGGTATCAAAAATATAAATTAGAATCACCCAAGATACTAGGATAGAAATACACTTTTAGATATCAAATAAAAAACAAGTCATTCAAAATTTTATTAAAGTCAGAAGACCCCACTGATTATTTGTTTGAATCATAGATTTATTTTCCCCTCATACATTGCACTAGTCCTACAACCTTTGATTCATGTTACATGAATTAAACATATTTTTCCAAGGATAGTGAACATGAATGAAAAAAGAACACAAAAATAAATGAATCAACCAAAACACAAAAATAACTACAGGGTTTGGAATTTGATCTTATATCCCATCAAATACACACTTCATTATCCATTGAAGGAGTAAAAATCCACGTTTCAAGGGGACCAAATTCTTGAACCCTATATAGATAAATAGAAAAATCCTCCACAATATAATCCCTGAAAAAAACATACTCCAAGAACCCATTCTATTATAACCCACAATTTATAGGCTGTGGAAATGTTTTATACTACATGAATCCATTTGGTATCTCCATATTACTCTTCTAGACAATTTGGTTTATTACAATTTAGAAATTGACCTTTTATCCATCTTGATAATGCCTTTATAAATTTGGATCTCTATAAAATAATTGAAAACAAGTGGTCTCATTACCTCATTTATAGTGGGGCCCTATTTTTCAACCAGTTCCTACCCTTCCGAAAAGATGTTGGGGCCCCACCTTTGGTCATAGCCACCTTTATTTTCATGTAGTTAGTTCTTCATAACCTCTTTCATCTATTGAATGTTCAAGTAATTCTCATATATCTCACAAATGCTTCATTTATAACCCATTTAGTGAAGAAATAGGAAAAAATTACGTTACTCTATCTGATTGCATCATTTGTAAGCCATAACTTTCTCATTCTATCATCCGAACATGGACACTATCACTTTTTTGAACATTAAATCTTATTCCAAAACATCCATTCTGCATCCAGAATTACTGAATATATTATGTAACTATATTCTCTAGATGATTGATTCCTCACTAGTGTATTTATCGAGATATTCTTAATTCCACAGTCCCATAGTTGGTCAATATTTTTGAAACAATTTTCCTTGGCTATAATATAGAAATATACGGGTATAGTGATTGTGGCCCCATATCGTTCCTCTAAATGTAATTCTAGAATCATAACTTCCAAAAATTAGAAAACATAACCAGAAAATAATTATCACACGTAAACCCACAAATCTCCCACTTGAGAATTTTTTCCATTGTATTGTCTTGATAATTCCCTACTTCATGACCATTATGAAGGATTTTACTATTTTCCACCATAAAAAATTTGAACAACATCATCCATTCTTCATACCATTCTAGAGTTGACAAGGTTCTTCACAATTCTATAAACCATACATGACCCACTAAAACAATACTACCAATATTTATTAATAAGTATAACTCATTGTTATCCTTTAAAAAAGGATGAATACTTCAAGGGAAGTGTTTTGAAAATAATAGGTGCATAAACCATTTAATATTTTTAATTCCAATTAATAATTTTCACTATGTTCAATGTCTATTGCACTAATGTTTATTGAATTATTATATTATGAAACTATTTCATCAGGATTATATATTCTAGAATATTTGGATTCATAAAAATCCATTGATACCCTTAGAACTAATCTACATCAGATATATATATTTTTATTATAAAAAATTATGTTTCATTAACCAAAAAACTCCCACTGAAACAACCTAAAATATTCAATCCACCACAACTTAATAAAACTGAGAAAAACATTGTCCTTTACTCTCACTACATTCCAATATTATTAAAAACAATCTTATGATCACACCTATTATAAAGTATATTTTTAAACTATGGATACTGTAGAGACCCAAATCTTGACGTACATAGACATTACATTACTTTTGCAAAATATCTAATACATAAAAAAATAGACACCAAAGGACCGTAATAGTTTAGTGTCTTTGGAAACTCGGAATATAATCTTCTAATCTTGGTGAAAGATCTTCAACATATCACATAAAGATCTTCCCTTTTTTTCTTACCTAAAACTATTCTTTATATCTTGGGGAAAAGAAAACATATAATGGGTGAGCTCAAATGCTCAGTAAGGGTAAGAATGAAAATAAAATAAAACAAACAATATACATTTTAACTTCAAAACATGAACATAATGTTTAAACATCAAAATCTTGAGTTGTGAAATAAATCTTGGTAGTACGTAAGGCATAGACCATAAAAGAACATAAATCATGATAAAATAACATAGGAATAAAACATATAATTGTGGAAAAATATTAAGCAAATGATATTATTTCCATAGTAGCCAAGGCATTGCTTCCATGACCATCTTAGTGGACAAAGTCCCTTTCTAAATTTAGTTCACTCCTCGTTCCATTCTTGTATCACTGAACTGGATTAACTTACCATTTCAGCCATGTCTATCTCATGAGATATAAATATTTTCCCAATTTATTTGAGGGGGATATATGTACCACCCATATCATAATGAAATCATTCTTACTTGTGCCACAAAATAAACTTAAAAAATTCATCATAACCCAAAGAATAAAATAGGTTTCATAAACATCATCCCATCATCACATAATCCATATAAAACAAATGGATATTTCATCATAAGAAAAGTGAAACCATGTAACTAATAGAGACATTATACTTGAAACATACACATATGAAATAATGTCATCTTAGATGAAAAATGGTTTTGATAAAACACTTGAAATAAATTCATTAGGAAAATAACCATTCTTCTTCAAAACCATTTTCTTTTCACAAAATTCCATGAAATTTTAATAGAAAATTATTTTGTTGAAAATATTCATAAAATATTGTAGACTAAGATTCATGAAAATGAGGTGTTATGAAACTTTAAAAATACCTTCACGTCATATAAGTTAAAAATAACATTCTTCTCGTATTTTTTTCAGAAAAGTCAAAAAATACCTCGTATGGTAAACAAAAGAAATATTCCTTCCATACGATGTGGTAAAAGTAAAAAAAAAGTAAAACTGACTTTAAATATAAATGGAAGAAAGTTAAACATTTTATGAAAACATATTGAGAACATATGTACATGGATAATAAATATAACCCTAGTAAATACTTACGAATGAACAATCTCATATAAGAATGAGACTGAAATAATTATCCCTTACCTTCAGTCTGATATGCTTCGTACGTATCTGAACCTCCTGTATAATGATTTAAATAATTTATTGACTTATTACAGAATTATATTCATTGTTATGATATCATATATGGTTCACTTATGCCTTTATATTTCCCGTTCTTTTGCAAATTCCATGGTAAAGACGCGTTTTGGGTAAAATCGTTTTATTTATCGTACGTGTTTGGAATTATTGTTAATGATATTATTATTACTTATATCATGATTTAATTACTTCCAAAATGTAAATAATGATTTATATATCATATATATTCAGTATACATATAAATATATAATATATAGATAAATGAAATTAAATACACCGTTCATGGAGACGGTAGGCCGTACGTACGCACGAACGCTGTTTTCTTTTCCTTATTGAATTGAATGGAATTAAGTAGATGAAATCAATATATATATACATAAATCCAGTATCATTATTATGTCATATATTTCATTATTATTTATCATATATACTTCTTAATCATTCATGAATGGTTAACATGGAGAATGAATCTCATCTCGTTGTGGAGACGGTAGTCCGTACATACCCACGAGTGATGATATCATTTCCATGATCATGGAATTGTATTTAAGTGTATGTATAATATTTCAGAATCAATATCACTTTAAAATAATTATATATAGTAATTTATTTACACCATTATACCCATACAAGTAATGTGGTGGTCGAAAATATATTACACCATGGCATGGAGACGGTATTCCGTACATACGCACGTGCAGTGATTTCGTTTTTCGTAGGATGGAAAAAAGGTGAAATTGGGTTGTTTCATATTTATAATAACATATCAGTATATATGTAATACTAATTTTATTACTTTATAATGAAACAACTAAAAAATATGAATTATAAGAAGAAAGAAACTTGAAAGAGTCGGTAGAAGAGATTACCTCTTCCTCGACGCACCTCCTTTAAACTTCTTCTTAGGGCACTAGAGTTGGTATATTGAGAAGACCAGAACCTCATTGATATAACTAGAGATGTTTAGAAGAGGAATTTGCAAATTTTGGCAGAGATTCAAGGCTCAAAAGGGTGTGAAGAGAATAGGGAAGGGGTGCCCTTTTTATAAGGGAGGAGAGGGACACCTTTCAAAAAACATAAAATATTATTTTTTTAATAAAGTCATATTCAGTTTATAATAGCTCCAAATTAATTTATATAAATGATAAAGTGGGTATAGATCTAAATAATATAAAGAAATATAATTTAGACATGTTTAGTTTACTATTTTAACCTTATCATTTAGATTTAACTTTAAGTTAAATAATTTTACTTTTATTGTGTCCTTTTGTTTTCTTACACAATATGGTTAATAAACTTACTAAAACATACCAAACGAACCCCAAGTTGTTCATTATTAATATATATAACCTTTTAAAAGTAATTTGGCCTAACCATATATTTTTAAGAATAAAATAACAATTAATAATATTATATTTTTTTAAAAACTATTTTATGTCAATTTTGCCACTATTTGGTAAATGATTTTTGTGAAAATCATAAAAGCATGATTAGTTCGAAAAAATTTCGTTAAATCAATTCTAACATGTCATATTAACCTATAAAATTATTTTAATTCATAAAAAGTGTCAAATTACATTTATTTGGGTAATTATAATATCAATTATGTTAATATTTCATAAATAAGGTAATTACTGCTTCATCATTGTGTCATAAATAAATTAAATTATTTAAAGTCTAAAAATTATAAATAAAATACCATTATGTAGGAAATATTTTTATATTTCTATTTAATATATATAGTAGAATATATCATATTTATAACCCTATATTAAAAGTGTTTTTGTTATTAAACATTGATTTTAACTATTTTAACTCTTCTTTAAATAAAATAATAATAAATGTCCTAATCTAATCCAAGTGGCCCTAAATGAAAATATTATATTCCTAAGTTGTTTTTCGTCTAATTACTCTTATCCAATACAATTAGAACATTTTTTAGGGTAATAATAATATCATTTTTACCCTTAATTACACTTTTCACTTTTAACCGTGGCAAATAATAGTAAAAAGTTACTATTCACAAAAAAATTATTTTTATCTTATTGAACCACGTTTTACTCCTTGATATTAACCATGTCTCTCATATTTTCAAAATTCCACTCACAGAAGAGGTAAAATTATGTTTTTTGTAATTTTGCAAAAAGCTCTTAGGAGGTAGGTAAAAGAAAGTGAAAAGTTCAATTACATTTTTATATATCTAAAATTATTATAAAATGACTCCAATGAATTACATTGAACTTATATAGGTACTATGTATCAATTTTTACCTGAAATAAATTTAAATAAAATAAATAATTATTTAAATAAAAATTCAGTTTTTAAATAGTAACCTAGTGTTTTCACTATTCATCAAAAATTGAAAGTTTTTAGAAAAATACCAAAAATTCAACCTAGGATAATATTGATATTCCAAATCCAAAAATGAAGTCCAGTTTGAAAAATAAAATTTCAAAAAGTGTGTATTAATATTCATAATGTCTAGTTCATAATAATATTATAATAATATCTCGTTTAGTAAAACAAGTTATTGTGTACTACACACGCTATCGAAAGTCTTGATTACGTGTAATGTAAGCCATGTCAGGGCTTCGTGTAGTGAAATCTCTGTTTAGTGTTGTGTATAACATAATCAAAACTTATTTCATTTTTACATTAAACAAAATCTATACTTAATGTTGCGTAAAATAATTTCCAAAAAATGATCATGAAATCATGTGTAACACAAGCCAATAATAGTGTTGTGTATACTGCAAGCTAATATGGTGTTTCATATAGTACAAGATAATTTTGGTTTCTCATAAAACACAAGACAGAAATGAAATTAAAAAGAATAATTCTCATAAAATCTCGGGTCGTTACATTCTACCCCCCTTAAAATTAATTTCTCCCTCAAAATTCTTCGGTGTTATAAATGGTTTACAAATGAATGTTTCATTCATAGAAACCCACATCGTTAAAAGGAATACCAAAACATAAATTTAAAAAACTAAAGTATGAAATGTAACAATTATACAATTTAACTCATCACTGGGTTTCCACATAGGAGAACATATGGGAAAATATGGATATGGAAGAGAAATCTAACCATCAAGTTCTAATGGAGAGTGGAAAAGAACATGTCTATGAAAAATCCATCAATCACAAATCCATAAATTTGTGATGACCTAAGGTGCCATCTGATTTATCGGGTATGAGGGTACTAGGACAATGTTTTTAGTTTTCAAGATCATTCCCCTAATGCTGAGGAATTGTTGAATTAAAAGAAATACATTCTTTATTGTGGTAAAATCTCACCATTGTTCGTGCCTTGAACAATTTCCACTTCATCTCTTAATGAAATGAAGTTGAATTTGTCATTCGTGAAGTGTTAGAAGATCATGAGATAGAATTATAGGTCATTCAATTTGTTTCGATCGCTAAAAGTTTAGCAAAATTTATTAAAGATACATAAGTCCATCTATCATGAGATTAATCATATATGGTTGCTAAAATGTACTTATACTTCATCTATTATAGCGCTTAATAAAATAAAACTAGTCTCTACTAACCAGGGACTTCTTGTAGGCCAGTGGTATGCAATAAAGGCCTGATGTACTTCAGTTGTGGGTTCGATTCCCAAAGCCTTGTCCGACGCAATGGGTTTTTGCTCGTCTTATGGGTTTTACTTTTTCTAAAACTATACTATTATAACATTCCAAAAATAATATCAAAAAAAAGTTCTATCTTTAAATAATACTATCTTATGTCCAACATAATCCATTCCAAACATTAGTCTTATCCAAAATACGTCTATCCAATCTCATAGTATAATGAAAATGATTACTATAGAGGTCATATACCATGCATGTGAATACCATCATTTATCTCCCATATATCATAAGATATATCTTGTTGGTCATATTCCAAACATGTGAATACCTTAATCAAGTATTCTTTTGAAACATGAATTACCATATAACATTAGCGAAAACATGAATGCTATCAAAAGTTAACTCATTCCACATACCAAAATCCAAAAATTTATATATACTCAAACAATGATATCACTTTGTCCTTATATCAGTAATGAGCTCATGAATACTATCAAAATTTCATTTTCTCGTTATCCCTTCATTTTGTTAATATCATCTTCTTTCTAAAAATATTTGAATAACCTTTCATGGTTACCAGTACCATTCAACATATACTTTCAAATACATTAGAAAAAACAATATTCTAACAATCCCTAGATGTTTATTTATTCCATAGTACCATTAAATTACCTATAAAACATAACTCCTGATAAACATACAATCATTCAACTACCTTCTTAAACCATTGACCAAGATTCAACACTTCATTCATCTCATATATCATTTGTAGTCTCCTCATCATCATCCACATAATTACTATCCATATGACCATGCTGATTCTCTTCATGAGATTTTCCCTTAGGGCATTGGTTTGCATAATGCCCATACATTCCACATTTAAAACATCTAATCATTGTTGATGTCGTAGTAATACCATTATCCTTATCCATGGTGTTAACTGATCCTTTTACTTTGCACTTACTGGATTTTTTTCTTTCTTTTCCGCACCCAAATCATCTTCCAGTTCCTTTGAAACATTCTCCTTGATTCCTCTTCCCATATGATTTACATGAGAGAAATTGAACATTCTTTCCTCTACGATCGTCATGGAACTCAATATTTCTCTTATTAACTGGGTCGGGGAAACTACCAAAGTTGAGATTATTGATCATATTAGGAGATTTATGATTGGTCATAATAACGATTGTTGGACTTCAAATTCCCATTTCATTTCGCTGCTTAAGGATAATATCATTCCATTGTCAATCATATCCTCCATTATCGTGAATCTTCCTATTTCCAGCCATTTTCAAAAAACCACAAGGAATAGTGTGAGTGGCAGAAGTCATGCTAGGAAAAACTACATAATAAAGGCAGATTACCTTAAATATCTAAAAACATAGGATTAGTTCTAATATCGTTACCGTAATTCTAGGACTATAACCTATACAGATACTTAACCTTAAGGACATCCCTAGACATACCTTATAAATATCTCTAGGGATCTCACTAAAGTTCTCACACCCTAGTTTCAGAAGGTTGACTAAACCATTCCTCTAATACCAACTGTAGATACCCAAATCTTGACGTACATATACATTACATTACTTTTGCGAAATATCTAATACATAACAAAAATAGACACCAAAGGACCGTAAATGTTTAGTGTCTTTGGAAACACGGAATATAATCTTATAATCTTGGTGAAAGATCTTCAACATCACCTATAAAGATCATCCCTTTTTTTCTTACCTAAAACCTTTCTTTATATCCTGGGGAAAAGAAAACATATAAAGGGTGAGCAAAAATGCTCAGTAAGGGAAAGCATGGAAAAAGAATAAAACAAACCCTATACATTTGAACATCAAAACATGAACATAAAGTTTAAACATCAAATTCATCAGTAATGAAATAAATATTGGAAGTACGTAAGGAATAAACTATAAAGGTACATCAATCATGATAAAATAACATGTAAATAAAACATTTAATTGTCTCAAAACATTAAGAACATGATATGATTTCCATAGTATCCAAGGCATTGCCGCCATCACCATCGTAGTGGAAAAAGTCCCTTTTTGAATCGATTTCACTCCTCGTTCCAGTCCTATATCACTTAACCAGATTAACATACCATTTCAGCCATGTCTATCTCATGAGATATAAATCTTTACCCAATGCATTGGAGGGAGACATAGGTCCCAACCATCTCATAATGAAATCATTCTTACATGTTCCACAAAATAAACATAAAACATTCATCATAACCCATAGAATAAAATGGGTTTCATAAACATCATCCCATCATCACATAATCCATATAAAACAAACAGATATTTCACCATAAAAAGATTGAATTCATTTAAATCATAGATACATTACACTTGAAATATACACATATGAAATAATGTCATCTTAGATGGAAAATGATTTTGATAAAACACTTGAAAAAAATTCTTGAGGAAAAAATACTTTCTTCTTCAAAATCATTTTCCTTTAGCAAAATTCCATGAAATTTTAAAAGAAAATTATTTTGATGAAAATAGTTATAAAATATTATAGAGTAAGCTTCCTGAAAATGAGGCGTTATGAAACTGTAAAAATCAGTTCATGCCATATAAGTTAAAAAATACATTATTCTCGTACTTTTGTAAGAAAAGTCAAAATGTACCTCGTATGGTAATCAAAATAAATATTCCTTCCATATGATGTGGTAAAAGTAAAAAAAGGTAAAAATGACTTTAAAAATACATGGAAGAAAATTAAACATTTTATTAAAACATTTTTAGAACATATGGACATGTATAAAAAAACATAACCCCAGTAAATACTTACGAATAAACAATCTCGGATAAGAATGAGATTGGAGTAGTTATCCCTTACCGTCAGTCCGATATGCTTCGTACGTATCTGAACATCCTGCATAATGATTCAAATAATTTTATTGACTTATTAAGGAATCAAATTCATTGTTATTATATAATATATGGTTCACTTATGACTATATGTTACTCATTATTTTCTAAATTCCATGTTAAAGTAGTGTTGTGGGTAAAATCGTTTTATTTATCGTACATGTTTGGACTTGTTGTTCATGATATTATTATTACATATATCATGATTTAATTACTTCTAGAATGTAAATAATGATTTATATATCATATATATTCAGTATATATATATATATAATAGATAGATAAATGAAATGAAATACATTGTTCATGGAGACGGTAGGTTGTACGTATGCATAAACGTTGTTTGCTTTTCCTTATTGAATTGAATGGAATTAAGTAGATGACATAAAAATATATATATAAATAAATCCAGTATCATTATTATGTCATATATTTAATTATTATTCATTATATATACTTTATAATCATTCATTAATGGTTAATATGGAGAATGAATATCATCGCGTCGTGGAGAGGGTAGTCTGTACGTACGCACGAGCGATGATATCATTCTCATGATCGTGGAATTGAATTTAAGTGTATGTATAATATTTAAGAATCAATATCACTTTAAAATAATCATATATATTTATTTATTTACACCATTATATGCAACCATGTAAGGTGGTGGTCGAAAACATATTACACCAAGGCGTGGAGATGGTATTCCGTACGTACGAACGCGCGGTGACTTTGTTTTCCATAGGATGGAAAGAAGGTTAAATTTGGTTATTTTATATTTATAATAACATATAATTATATAAGTAATACTTATTTGATTACTTTATAATGAAACAACTAAATAAGAGGAAGTAGAAGAAGAAAGAAACATGAAAGAGTCGGTAGAAGATATTACCTCTTCCTCAACGTACCTCCTTTAAACTTTTTCTTAAGGAACTAGAGTTGGTTTCTTGAGAAGACCAGAACCTCTATGATATAACTAGAGAGGTTGATAAGATTAATTTTCTTGGGTTTTCTGAGCTTCAAGGCTCAAAAGGGTGTGAAGAGAAGAGGGAAGGGGTGCCCTTTTTATAAGGGAGGAGAGGTCACCTTTGGAAAAACATAAATTATTATTTTATAATAAAGTCATATTCGGTTTATAATAGCTCCAAATTGATTTATTTCGAAGTTAAAGTGGGGATGGGTAAAAATAATCTCAACAAATAGAATTTATACAGGTTTAGGTTACTATTTTAACCTTATCATTTAGATTTAACTTTTTGTTAAATAATTATACTTTTACCGTGTCTTCTAGTTTTCTTATACTATATGGTTAATAAACATACTATAACAATCCAAACGAACCCCAAGTTGTTCATTACTAATATATATAAGATTATCTAAGTCATTTGGCCGATCCTTATATTTTTAGGAATAAAATAACAATTAATAACATAATATGTTTTTTAAAAACTATTTTATGTCAATTTTGACACTATTTGGTAATTGATTTTTGTGAAAATCATAAATGCATTATTAGTTCAAAAAAAGTTAATTAAATCAATACTAACATGTCATATTAACCTATATAATTACTTTAATTCATAAAAAGTCTCAAATTACATTTATTTGGGTATTTGTAATATCAATTATGTTAATATTTCATTAATAAGGTAATTACTACATCATCATTGTGTCATAAATAAATTAAATTTTATAAAGTATAAAATTTATAAATAAAATATCATTATTTAAAAAATATTTTTATATTTCTAATTAATATTTATAGTAGAATTTATCTTATGTATAACATTATATTAAAGGGTTTTTTATTAAACTTTGATTTTAACTATTTTAACTCTTCTTTAAATAAAATAATAATAAATGTCCTAATCTATTCTAAGTGGACCTAAATGATAATATTATATTCATAAGGTTTTTTTGGGTCGAATTACACTTATCCAATACAATTAGCACATGATTTATGGTAATAATAATATCATTTTTACCATTAATAAACCTATTTACTTTTAACCGTGGTAAATAAAAGTAAAAAGTTATTATTCACCAAAAATTATTTTTATCTTATTAAACCACATTTTACTCCTTGATATTAACCGAGTCTCTTGGATTTTCGAAATTTCACTCATAGAAGTAGTAAAATTATGTTTTATAGAAGTTTTTAAAAAGCTCCTAGGAGGTAGGTAAAAGACGGTGAAAAGTTCAATTAAATTTTTATATATCTAAAGTTATTATAAAATGATTCCAATGAATTACATTGAACTTATATAGGTATTATGTATCAATTTTTACCTAAAATAAATTTAAATAAAATAAATAATTATTTAAATAAAAAGTTAGTTTTTAAATTGTAACCTAGTGTTTTCACTATACATCAAAAATTGAATGTTTCCAGAAAAATACCAAAAATTTACCTTAGGCTAATATCGATATTATGAATCAAAAAATGAAGTCTATTTTGAAAAATGAAATTTAAAAAGGTGGGTAAAACTATTCACAATGCCTAGTTTATAATAATATTATAATAATATCTCGTTTAGTGAATCTTGGTATTGCATACTACACACGCTATCGAAGAAGGTCTTGATTGTGTGTAATGCAAGCCATGTCAGGGTTGCATGTAGTGAAAGCTTCGTTTGGTGTTGCGTATAACATAATAAAAACTTATTTCATTTATACATTAAACAAAATCTATACTTAATGTTGCGTAAAATAATTTCCATAAAACAAACTTGAAATTGTGTGTAACACAAGACAAGAATAGTGTTGCCTATACTGCAAGCTAATATGGTGTTGCATATAGTACAAGATAATTTTGGTTTCGTGTACAACATAAGACATCAATAAAATTAAAAATATTAATTTTTATAAAATCTCAGGTTGTTACAGAGACCATCTCAATGTCATTTCCATAGATCCAAAAAATTTAATGTTTTCAATGCCACTCATTTTCAAATAAACATTCTAGGGATTTGGGGTTTACCCTCTTTTATAATTGGCATAGTTGGTCAATATTTATAAATATTTTTATGTGAGATAAAAAACAAACCATCCAATATATAAACATGGAGTGTCTCCAAAGGACCCCATCCTAGACAGAACATTATCTACTCCATTACACCATCTAGAATTCTAGGTTCAGTCTCATCAATCTGAATTCCAATTCATGAGTGGATATTAAGAAACTCGCACTTCTTTCAAACTCTTCACATCCAAAACATCATCTAATCATTGATTCTATAATGGTTCTTCTAAATAGAGGTTCTAAAACACCTCAGACATTTGATTAAGGAAAAAAATAATTTCTTTTGTGTCACCGTGTTGATGAAAGTATAGAGTATAGTACCTCCCGTGAGAAAACATGTAACTAGCCAATAATTCAATTCACAAAACACATATCATTAGAGAAGAAGAACACCATATTAGGATTTCAAATAATATTCTCATTGTGAATTATATACATCATTCATATTATTTCTAGTAATCCTTCCAAATATTATGGGTTTTTTCACCACCCCCCCCCCCCCCACCCCCTATCTTCTCACATCTGTGTGAACATGAATCCTTTTCTATACCATCCATATTATAAAATTATAATTTTATTTAATGAATTATTCTTTTTATTAGATTAATTTAGAAACTAATATCTATTTATTACATGTTTTTTAACCATGATACTAACTACATGAATCCCACACCTTCCACAAATATATATATATACCTTACACTGACTCAATACCATTCAACACTTCTTGTTTTTAACATGGACTAAACCATTACATTTTTAATAATATTGAGTGATCCGAAACTGAACCATCTGAGACAACACTAGTTCCACTTCTTATGCATTTAGTAATGAGTACACCATATTCAAAACAAACAAAAATCATGTGGGATATAACAATGGATATAAAAAATCCACTATATCTCCAATATAGGATCTGTAAAACATATAGAACATTCACCATATGGAATAGACTATTTTTTATATAAAACCCTACAAAAACCCCCCTGTTCATCTACAATACAAGATTTAGAAACAATGTACCATCCAAATAAAACTTACTCTTTCTTCCATCACCTTTATATGGCTTATTTATTTTAATTTATATAAATATTAAAATATCATTCTAGATCATGTTCCATCACATCTGCTTATACCACATCATAAAAACTCTATGCTTTCAATTGATACTTTTCAATATACCAATATCTCTCTATTTATTGACAAAAAAAACAAAACATTTTTAACAAAAAATATGATACAACATATTGGTGATATTTATCTACACATCTATTTTGTACCTAAAGTTGTATCTAGAACATATGAATAATAATAAACCAACCTGATATAACTCATATTGACATTCAAACCTAATACATAGAACATGGCCACCAAAATGATCTAAATTCCATGTCAGCCTATTAACTAAGCATCTAAAACTAATAATACATTACATCTTATCAACTAAATTGATCAATGAACATTTAGTTTCAGTTTTACATATTTACGATATTCTACCAAGGAAAGAAAACTTGTAAGAAGAATTCCATGATAATCAAATTGATCAATAACAAAAGTAACATGATTACATGGTTTGTACATTATTCCTATTTCCATGAAAGAACACATTACATAATTCAATCAAGGAATAAAAATATAAATTACAAGGTAACCATGTTTTGAAACCCAAACTAGATTGAAGGGATAAGGCATACTAATGTGATCAACAAATAAACTTTTTCCCAGTCACTCACACAATGATAAAGTATTAATGGTATGTTATGGATATTTTTTAGACTCCTAACACTCTATTGTATGATTTGTTTTCTACATATTCTCATTTCCAATATCACCCTTCTTATAATGACCTTTATACTGTTAGAATTAGTCCTTTAACACTTTATTTCTCTATCAAAATACCAATTATAAGTGCCCCCACTGCAACATTTATAGTGTGGATCAGTTGATCAACCAAATACACTAACTATCATTACTTCTTAGGGGCCCCCTTTGGTCATGGACATAATTAATTATTAGTTGGTGGCTATACATTAAAGACTAAATTTTCATTAATGTGAAATTTATTCTCATGCATTCCTTAAGTGATTCGTTCAAGACCCCTTTGATGATCTTCTAGAAACGTAATACATAAATCGATCTGAGTGAATTATAGGTCAGTTATGACATTCTTAATACAACATCTAAAAATGACCACCTTCATTCTAGCAGATATTCCCACATTTTTCAGTAACGTTATTTTCATATCCAAAATAACCTTGCCACATAGTTCACTTTATTCTATGAAACATGGTTCCCCCCCAAGGAAAATATCCAAAATCTCATTCTTTTACATTAAACCACATTTTCACATATGCTCATATCACATTGATTTACCTAAAATTGGACATAGATAGTGAGTTTAAACACTTCTTCATCTCATTCTTACAAGTGCAATTATAGATAGAAAAATTTTAAAATTTAAAAAATTAACCAATGAAAATTTCTCACAAAAAAACCAAACAAAATGATTATAAGGCATGATAGGATAAAATATATAAATTAATAAAGACATGTAACAAAAAAATATCATCATGAAATTAAAACATATACTATGGAATGATTATGTGGAAACATGGGACAATAATCATGAGCTATGGAGAATGTTAGAGGAATGACTCAAAAACATAAAAATATAAATAATAACATATGTCATGGAAAATCACCACGACCATTATAATATATTGGATCTTGTATACCTACCATCATCACCTAAAATAACACGTCAAGAACCACTAAATGAATCCCACAACATAATCAATCAGTTGTCACAAACTATGTCCCACAGTGGATTGAGGTTCACTGCATTCATCTATTAGCATAGTGGATCAATCATTTTTACTAGCATCCCATATTAATATAATGAGATATAAATATTTATCCAATGTGTTATAGGGAAATATCTGAAAACCCCATCCAATAATGACAAACCATATATTTTTGTTCCACATTAAGTCAACCAAACATCCAATAGTGTCATATAATGATTAACACATGAAAATAAAATGTGATATATATATGATTAATGATCTACAACTCATGAAAATACTAATAAAGGTTACACGGGTAAATAAATGTTTCATAGAATATTAATATGTAGGGTATTCACACCATATATATTAAAAAACTATATATGTTCATAGAAAATATTTCTCCAATAAAATGATTGATATTATTATCTTTGTGAATAACCATTAATCAAAAGGATATGTGTAGGGTAATCACAATGGAATGGAATTTATAAAAAGGTTATATTTAAAAAAAAATTGTTGATAAATCAAAAACAATTCATTTAGGGAGAAATACTATCATAGATATTTCATTTCATAATTACCTTAGATATATGGAAGTGTTGAAAAAGAATCAATGGATTATTTCTGAATAGGATACACTTGAAAAAAATGTATACTAGGGGAATTATACCATAATTCATATTCAAAATGTTGTATTAATATTGAAGTAGTTTTATTAATATAAAAATACCTCATACACATACCATAATATAATAATTACATTACATTATTGGCATACAATACAATATTTCTTATAGGATATAACAAGTTAGAATTCTTGGAAGACTCGATACATTCATATTTTTCACATTAAACTTTTTAATATAAAATTTATAATAAAAATACATGAAAAAAATATTATAAATTATAGAAGATCCCTTAAAATTTGAAATACATCTCTTCTATGTTTATTGGGGAAATGAAATCAAAATAAGGGTGAGGACAGATGCTCAGTAAGTATAAGATAACAGTGGAGTTTATCATAATATAAACAAGGAATAAATATTATGGAAGAAATAGATTATCAAAATAATTTCATAATAAAATTAAATTTATGTAATAGTTTAACAATGATTTAAAATTAATATAATAATAATAATATATATCATACTAATAGAATCAATACTTTTAGATAGAATAAAACTGTCATCAAGGACTTATGATTATGAGTTTATATGTAAATGGGTAAAGAATATTTAAATAACCAACATATTTTGTCTCAGAAGACCTACTGAAGATTCAATGACATATACATACCGATCCTATACCATCTCTAATTAAAAATAATTAATTCATAATTTTAATGATTCAATATTCTATTCAATACATAATAAACTTTAATTAGAAACCAACAAACATCTGTATGGAAATAACCAGTTTTCGGATTGAAAATATTTCACCAAACATTAAATGAGATAGATACCCATGTATAAAACCCCCAAACTAAAACCTTATAGTTTAATGGTTTATGGTAAATTCAACAATTTCCTAAAAAATAAGTGTAATAATGTTGTTTTCTATGACAATATCAAATAATCAATATAGAAACATTGAGGTATTCTCAATAAAATAGGTAGTAACTTTATCAAATACATAGAGATAAAGTTGTGGGGAGAGTATATTAAAATTCTGGCATAAAAAAGGGAAGATATTAATTTTGATCAATAGTTTTCAATTAATGGATACCAATGTAATTTTAGGAAAATAATTCATTAATATTTCTAAGGATTTTATGATTTATTAAAATAAAATACCTTTTGAGTGTCTTCATAGTTGTGTATTATTTTTCCAACTTATCATGCACTGATTGATGTTTGAGTTGATAATCACACATCATTTATTAGGTTGATTACACAAAAGAGAATTTGTACCACAACCAAATCCACTTTCTAGTATCCATACTGGGATATAACTACTAGGAAAACCACAAACACACTTAACTACCAAAAATCTTGGATTTTCACTATTATGATGGCATTAGGAAACATTTATATAAAAATAAAATAAATGATATAATTTCAATTAAAACATTAAATACTATGAATAATGATCTAATTATTACATTAATATTAAAGGGGAAGTAAGTACAACATACAATTGAAATCATGGTGTATAACAAAATCATGTCTCAATGAATTGAAATTTGATACAAAAAACATTTACATTTCATCCCACATATAAAAATGTTATCTACCATCCAATATACAAAAAATAATCTTACTTACAAATTTTAGAATATTTTTCATGACTATAAATTTTTTAACCTCATTTATAATTATTACCTACTTGTATATTAGTTAATTGTTATATATCTTCAATTTTTGGTGCGAGTAATATTGATCATTTTAAACTAGTTTCATACTAGAGGTAATGATATTCACACTTCCTTGAATGAGTATCATTACCAGATAATAAAAGGTAATTTAATTTATAAATTAGAATTATTTATAATTTTATAACATTATTCTATGGTATTTTTTATTATTATACTCAATGAAGAAATATTTGATGAGAATGTTTTAGTGTTTTTAAGAAAATGAACTCTAATATAATAATTAACCAGTTTAATATTAATTTTAAAATTAAAATTATAATTTCTAGTAATTAGTTACTAATTTAGAAAATAAATAAAAAATTATCAAATTCCTATAGTTACCCATGATATAAATTTATTTCATTTTTCATGTTGGTGTTAAATAAACACAAACAAGAACGTACCATATTTAATGGATGATTATAATGATATTTAGTTGTAATATAGTTATTAAAGAATACTAATTCCATTATTAAGTGTTTATTATCATGTTATTTCATAATTAAAATTAATTATATGAGTAAAATAACTTTTATAAAATTATTTCAATGTACAAAGAAATTATTTTTTCTCTTAGAGTGCTCTCATAGGTGGTTGAATTTACCATGGTTTAATATGGATCATTTTGTTAAAAGGGTTTTCAATTTGACTTTATAATACCATAAGTAAATTACCTAAAATAAAATATATCCCTTAAACTAATTCCTATGACCATCCATGAAATTCAGTGATGGAAAAATGGAAATCAGTCAATTCATGAAGGTGGTAGTCCACACATAGACATTGTTGATGATTTTTTTCTCCAAAGAACATGAGAAATATGTAATATGTTTTATCGTTTAATAATATAAAATATATTATAAAAATATTACTTATATATTAAATTCACCATAAACACCATACATTTATGGGGTTTATGGAAAATGAAAATTGACATTTTATGGAGGAGGAATTCGGAAAACACGTACGAATGTCACATTTTTTCATAAGTGAAAAAGGGTAATAGTGGTTAAAAGTTATTCCATTGGCATGTTAACATTCAGTATACAAATAATAATTTAAATATATAGTAATGAAAAAAAATATTTTTTAATAATTAAAATATAAATGTAATGAAATTAGGTGAAAATAGTACACATGAAGAGGACTTGGGCTCTCCCCTATAAGTAACCTTAGAAAGGGGAGTATTATACTAATCATTTGTGACTAAAATATTAATATGGTAAAATAGGATTTTACGGTATGAAACATCGGTATACATGAAAAAAGAAAAAAAATTATTACTGGTATTGAAGAGATGGTGAGAGGCCCCTTTTATAATTGGTCAGAAAGTCATTTTTTTAAATATTTCAACCTAATATAAAGAGATTATAAATTATACATGAAAATTGGAACCAAAATGTAACATAATTACCTGGGTGTGGAAATTTGGTTATAAAAATCTCAAAAACTAAATTATAAACATGTTTTTAAAATTCCTCAATTTCATTATCCCTATATATTTTAATTTTATTATTTTTAGTTTTTCTATGGTAACCAATTTTTAGCAAAATAAATTATTTTTATGCCTAAAGATAAAATGTAATTTATTAAATATTTTTGACATACTGATTCAAAACATGAAATAAATTTTATAAATTAAAATTTAAAGTTCTAATTAAAAACATAACATTAACGTATGTATCATGTAAAAACCTGTATTAAAAAAAGTTTACTTTATGATTACTGTTTTTTTGTACTATAAAATAACAAATTTATTTGATTTTAATTATATATATTGGTTTATTATAAAAAATAAACATTATATGTCTTTCACCTAGATCTAATATAATTTTGACAATATAATATTTAATTAAAAACACCAAAAATAATTTCATTTGGTAGAAAATATTACTTATGTTTATAAAATGTTAAACAAAGATTTATAAATTTATAATTTTACATAAAATGTATTTTCTACCCCTTAAAGAAATATTTAATAAATTAAATTTTTTTATAAATGTACAAGTTTTTATAATATTTTAATAACGTCCAAAAATATATAGTTTTTATAAAAAGTGTGTTTTTCACTATTCACCTAAAAGTCAACTATTTCCAAATAAATCCTAAAATTTCATCCTAAGATGATATTGGAATTATAAATCTTAAAATGAAGTTAATTTTATTAATTTATTATTAAATTTTAATTATTAAGAATATTAATTAAAGATGTATCTTTAGAGTGCACATTATATAATAGTTTTATGATGTAGTGTTTATCTGAAATAGTAGGGTATTAGGTATTACATTCCCCCCCCCTCCTATCCACAAAACTAGTTTTAAGTCAAATACTTTTAAATTGTGAGTATTTATTCTTAATGTATTTTCCACACTCCCATCTTACCTCATCTACTTTGGAACTTCTCCAATGAATTTCACCATCTATGTTTTTTACTTCTGTAAAACATAATTTATAATGTCATAAATATAGATAAGATCTTCATTATAATAAAATTCTGGTTCAAAATATATTTCCTATAATGTATTTATATTCATTGGATCTAGAATGTATTTCCTCAATTATGAAACACATAAAACATCATCTACATTATAAAGGTATGGTGGAATAGCCAATTAGTATGCTACAACACCAATTCACTTTAGAATTTTAAAAGGACCAATATACCAAAGTCTAAACCACCCCTTTTTACCAAATACATCTACTCCATTCCCGGATGATACTTTTAGAATTCGAGGTCTCCCTATTGAAATTCCAATTCATTCTTTTGATTATTAGCATAGCTTGTTTATCTACTATGAGCCATGTTGATATTATCCTCAATAGTCCATCATTTCATTGTTGTATCCTAAATATGTTATGGTCCCTCTAAATTCATCTCTCCAACATATTCCTAATAACATTGAGTATAAAATATATTCATATACATTGCCTCGTATGATTTAATCAGGATACTCGAATGAAAAATATTATTGTATGAAAATTCGACTGTAAGTAGATACGGATTCCATTCTCCATATAATTAATGAGAACATTATCTGAGTATGGCTTCTAGTATTTAAATTTTCTTTTAATACTTTCCATTAGTTTTGAGATGATAGGTGGTGTTAGAATGTACTTGGATGTCGAGATTATTTTGAGGAATCTTCGAACACTATGATGTTATCAAAGAGTCATGATAAAATAAAATTGATAGAGGTGACCCGTTATGTATCATTATTTAATTAATATAGATTTAGTAAATGCACTCAAGGTGTAGGTCATCCCTTACTTGTAATGAAAGTGCATACTTAGTTCAATCGATGATAACACATATAACATCATTATTACCATGGTTTTTTGGATGTATATTAACAATGTACAATGAAATATTGTCCCACTACCATATCAGTATTGAAAAATATTACATGACTTACTTGGGATGTTTTCTTTTAACCTTTATATTCTTAAATATTATGCATATACACATAATCAACAATTTCAAACTTTAGACCATCCAAATTTAATTTTTTTCCTAAATCCCTATATATATTTTTTCCAACATTGTATAGATAATTTTGTTCTATCTATATCATATAGTATATCCGTATTTAATTAATTTATGGATGGATCATATAACCATGTTCCAAACATCAACACTCCATCTATATAGATTATGTTTCTCAATTCACCATCATTATATGATTTAATCCCCTCTATAAATCATTATCATCCTCCAAAAACTTATTTAACTCTTCTAGTAAATATGGTTTAACAATTACATGGAAAATAATTTATAGATCCAATTGCCTAAAAATTACAAAATCTATCTTTAAAAAATCAATGAATATTGGATCCTTATTAATACTCCTCATGTTCAATTATACACGGTCTCTCCTACCCTTTAAATCACCCACCTTTTTTTCCTTCCTAGGATATTAATGTATAAGAAATCATAGTTCTTAAGAAGATCCAAATATCATCTTTTTTTAATATTATGATTTTTCTAATAGAAAATATAAAACAAAAATTAGTGTTCTATATATATATATAGTTGGTTTCTAATTAGAGAAATGGTCTCTATATATTATGGGAAAATGTTACTAATACCTTCTCAAGTTCATGAATTGAATATTTATATTTATTGATCATCTATTTCCTTGATGGATAAGAAATCAATAAATCATTCTATATAAAGACATAAAAATAGTCCTTTCTACAATGAATCACTTGATAATTCAAATACTTCCTTCTATATTCATAAATTACATACCCTAGAATCAATCAATATCCCCATTAGTTGTTCAAAAAATCCATTCCCTTAACCATGTTAATTTTTCTCCTTTACATGTAGACATGGTGAACGATTTATAAAATCAGAAAAATGACTGAACAAACCACTAATAGTTACCTCATAGAACAAGGAAACTACAAATATAAATTATATATTTTGGTCTATTCTATTATTTTACAACCTATTTTCCTAAAATATTAGCATATAATCCATCCATGGTGAGAATATGGATATGAAATGAAAATTCATGTATCTAAAAACTAATACATTATGAATTTCCCATATAAATCCTTTTATTTTTGGTTCTCAAGATTTATTTTCATGTGGTTATCATACTCTTAATCTCATTTAGAGTATATAATGATATAATCAATTAATACCACCACGAGGTTATAAAGACAATCCTTGAGCACACTGCTCATCATATCCCTAAAAATAAAAGGTTCATTAGTTAATATGAATAGAATTTCCATAAACTCATAATGTCTATATCTCTTAAAAAAATGTGGCTTATGTTTATCCTTATTCTTCATCTTGAAACAAGGATATATATATAGAAAATAAATCTATGATGAAATATTTATATTCATGATTTAAATCAAATAATCCATCAATGTGTGTTAAAGGATTCTTATTCCTTATAGTAATGGAATTCATCTCCCTGTTATCGATGAAAAATATCCTAGAACCATCATTATTTTCAAAATTTTAATATGGTCTCACTATGGTCAAACACAAGGTAAGAGAAATCCATTATCACAGAAATTATATAGTTATATATTTACCTATACCGGCCCCATTTGTTCCATTCTCTAGGGAGTTTTAGATAAGTTTCTTACATCCTTGATGATTGGAATGGATAACTCAACTCCACGATTTGGTGGTTTAATAGGAAATTCATCTATGAATACATCAATATATTTTTAAATGGGATATAACCTCTATATTTGGAGTTTCATTCACATAAATATATTATGTTTTCTCTAAATCTTCTCCCATAATTAATATAAGGTGAGTAATTATAGGTGGTTATACAAAATACTCAAGAGGTGAAGTCTGTCCCATGAGAACATGGGATTATATGACACCTTCACACATAGTAATCTTATTAATTGGAAAATAATCTTGTTAATATACATTGAGAGATAATAAATACAAATTATTAATTAGAAATCAAATATAGGTATAAAAATCATGTTCTACCCCAAGGAATTTCTATGAATCATAATAGAGACTTCTCAGTAAATCTCCATTACAATATAAATCCCATTAGGCGCCTTAACTGAAAATTCATTTATCAAATTGATAGGGGTTGATTAAATGTTCATATAAAATATGCATGGTTTAAAGGGGTGTATAAATTTATAATCTTACAATTAATTCACTAAAAATCATTTTAGGGTCAACATAAGTGTCATCACATCATTAAAGATGTTATCATTTGTTTTAGTGATTATATAATCTTGATGTTTCTCCCATATCTTTCTATGTGGTTAATTAACATCATGTTTTTTGGAATTGGTACATATAACTCTCAACTTACATTTTTTTAAAGAATTTTACATCACCAACTTCATCATTGACTCTTCATTAATGATATTGGTAGATTTTTTCTTCCCACTTGAAAAAAACTCCAATTCCATTAATGAAATATATCAATTATTTTTTCCACAATTACTAAATATGGGTAATTATAATCAACATTTCTTCACCTATAAATTATGGGGTGATCAATAGACCTCTATTTCACAAGATTCCCTTTACAAAAATAATCAATATAAAAATCCTTTTCAATATTATTGGAACATGATATTATATTATCATATGATGAAAATGTATGAAAGACTAGTTCACTTTAAAATTTATAGAATTATCCCATAAATATTACAATCATTCTTAATTTTTAGTCTAAATACATAGTCCATATAAAATATGTATAGCCTCATAATTTTTTCCTCATTCTCAATAACATTTTCCTCCTCCTTCTATCTTAGATAAGGAATTTCCTTTCCATTTCATCACTTTTCTGATGAGGAAAGTATTTTTCATAGAATATTTACATAAATTTTCTCTATTACATGTGATTTATATCTATTTCCTCATTCATGTTCTAAATTAGTGGCATCCATCAATATACACCTCCCTTTAGACGATAAACAATAATTTATAATTTCCCCTTTCACTATATCCCAATGTATGAAATATATTTTCAATGGACTCCATTACTTTCTCAAATACCAATAAATTATTAGTTCCATTAAATGGTGGAGATTTTTTCCATATAAAGTGGTCTATCACGGTTACAATGCATTATAGAAGAGTAGGTGAATATATTATGGAAATTTTATTCATCATATCATGGTTTGGTTTCCATAATATGGTTTGGATATGACCAAATACAACTTTAGAATCATTTAATTTCATGGGAGTAACATCCCTACATTGGATAATTGTATTGATTCATTTATCATTCCTTCTATTAGAATCTACCTCTAAAGAACTAGAAAAACATAAATTACAAAATATATTGAATTTTAAAAGAAAATTCATTGAAAAAAATCCTTAAAATATTAACGGCCTCCAATAATATTTGTGATATCTAACTGGGTTCCCTAAATATATTCCCATGATTTCCACTAAACCATCTGTGATATGAGCTTTAATAACATATTTTCCAAAAAGACAAATATAGTAGATATTTTATTACTTTAATAAAATATAAGAGTTACTGAAGGGTCCAACAACTTACTAGTCTTGGAAGAATATATACATGTATATTTTTCATAGTACACATTAGAAAAAAAATTACAACATGTAAACTCTATTATAATAATATTATCTATTTTAGGATATCCTTGAAAATTAAAAATTGTTCAATTCAAGGAATGGGGAAAGGAAAAAATAATAATTTATAACATATATTTTTAGTAAGGAGTCGAATACAACATAAGCTATCATAGAGTAATCATAGAATAAATATTATGGTAGAAATAGATGATCGAAATAGTTAAATAGTAAAATGAAACTGACAAAATAATATGTACATAAAAAATTAAAAATATGAATTTGGATTACTAATCTAATATTGGTTGAATGAAAAATGGATAACTTCATAAACTTTTCACGAATTCCTTTCACTAAGACTTCATATGTAAATGAGAAAACAATATAACAATGACCTAGCTAGTGAATCTCATGAAACCTATTGATCCATTGAGTTTATATTTATATTGATCCTAAACAATAATTAATTAAGACCAATTAATTCATCATATAAAGGAATAAAAAAACTATATAATAACTAACCAATATGTCTTAGTAACAAATAAACATATCTATTGAAATATAATAATGTGGTTGTCCATAATAATATCACATAATTACATATATAATTATTTGTCATTCTCAATTAAATAGGTAGTATGATTTTTAGTGAAATAATGGTAAGATGGTGAAAGGGTTTTGTTAAAAGTATAGGGTAACAAATAAAAGATAATAATTGAGATTAGTTGTTTGAAATGGTATGAGACCCAATTAATGGGTGAAAATCCCACAATATGGTTTGTAAGGAGTGTTTGAATTATCCAAATCATATCCCTAGGAAGTGTCTTGCCAAGAGTGCAGTCTTATGCCCACTCAACACGATCTTAGTGAAGAAATATTTAATACACAATCAACTCTTTTCATGGTGATTCCCTTGGGATATTATGTTTCATAGTTACATCTAATTTTTAGTATCCAGACAAGGATTTTATTTCTATAAAAACTATATGAGACTTTACTTTACAAAATTTAGGATTTTTTTATATTATATCATCTTTTGGAAAAATTGAAATAATAATACCTTGAATGATGGAATTTCAAATAAAAAATTTAATTCCATGAGTAATAAAAGAATCATGTTATAAAATATTATGTGGGAAATAATAATACCATAAAATATGAAACATTTTTTATAACATAATCATATCTCAACGTATTAAAATTTCAGACAAGAAACATATACCTCTAATTACAGTTATTCTAATGTGTTATAACCTCTTTTATAACAAAAATAGCTATCTAAATCCACTATATCATGAAGTTATTCATAATAGTATTATTTAAAATTCATTTATAAATATTCATTATATGTATATTTGTTTTTTTATTATGAATTTTTCATACTGGGTGTGAGTAATCTTGATCATTTTCAACTCGTTTCGGAATAGTGATGTTCTTAAACATTTTTCCCAAAAGTTTCCTCTTTTTTAGCCCATAAAAAGATCTATAATTGATGATGTATAAATAATTATAATTTTATAGAATTAATATATGGGACATTTAGTTATTATCCTCAAATAGAAAATATATGATGAGCATGATTCAATGACTTTTAAAAGAAATACATTATTATCTAAACTATTGTTTTTTATTAATTCCACCATTATATAACTAAAATAAAATCATTGTTTCTTACATATATCATATATTACGAGAAATTAAATGATAAAAGTTATCCCTAATATAAATTTATATCACTGTACAGTTATATGGTTAAGAAAACCCAATCTAGAACATGCCATATATATTGGATGATTATGAAGTGATTTATTCGAAATTTCATTACACCATAAGCATATTAAAATAATTTAGTACCTGTTAGTATGATATGTCAGAATCTAAATTAAATACAAGAATAAGATAAAATATACAATGATATTTCATACTATAAAAAATCATTTCTTTGCCTAAAATGTTCTTTAGTGTGATTGAATTTATAACATTTGTTTAATTATAATATTATTAGTAGATTTGTCAATTCGTATGTGGAGAAAATTTTTAATTTTATAAAAATTATTTTTCCATTAAACTATTTATCATGGCCATCTAAGAAAGGTGGTGATGAAAAAAATTGAAAATCAATTTTTTCATACAGGTGGTAGTCTACACATCCACATGGTTGATGATATTATTTTAGTTTTTATAACTGAAATGTATGTAATATTGTATCATTCAATAATATAAAATACGTCCAGAATATCATAATTATATATTAAATTTAATATTACTACCAACCGTGTATAGTGGATAAGAAAATAAAACATGATTCTTTTTTGTGAACATAGTCTCCTTACACTTTAATATTGTCTTTTTAAATAAGGGAAATGGTGAAAGGTAGTTTATAGTTATGCCCTTATAATAATAAAATTTAATACTCAAACAATAAGGATGATATGTTATATAATTGAGAAAAATATATTTTTAAAATGAATATTTAAATGAATACAATTTATGGAAAAATAATACTCATGTTTAGGACATAGGATTCCCCTTAGAGGAAACCTTAGAAATTGATGGATTAGGAAATTATTATGGAAAAATAAGTTCAATAGGGTGAAATATAATTTTAGGGAGAGAATAATATAATTTTTTCAAGAGGAAACCAAATTTTTTAGTGTCGTTGTATAGGTTGTGAGATACCCCTTTTATAAGAGGGGAGAACATAATTTTTATAAATATTGCAAATTAATATAATGGGAACACATGTTTGACGAGTAATGTGTCTCAAAAAATAAACTATAATTAATTTGGGAATAAAATAAGTTCCAAAAATATTGTATGCATTCAATTAGAAACATTTTTTATAAATTTTTTAAGATCTTTACCCATAGACTTATTACTTTAACCATTTGGTTTAATTTTGGTAACTAGTTTTTACCTAGGTAAAAAATTTTATATAAAAAATAATAATATGGACCTTATTAAATTATATCTGCAGACATAATAGAAACATAAACTGTTTTTTATTAGATGATATTTATATATTTAAAAATGAATAAATTTTAATATTTTCTCATGTAAGGTGTAAAAAACTATCTTTAAAAAAATTATATACTTAGGATTCAAATTTATGTGCGGGATAAAACTACCACTTTCACTGATTCTTATGATTTAAATTGGTTTATTATAAAACAAATAAAATTTATGCGACAATCATGTAAATCCAAAATCAAATTTTATAGTAAAATATTTGTTCTAGTAAAGGGTTTTATAATTTTTATTTCTAATAATAAGTTCATAAATATTTAATTTTGATAAAAACTATATATTTCACTAGTCACCTGAAAATCAATTATTTTAGAGAAATCCTAAAAATTCATCGCATTATAAAATTGAAATTCTATATCTGAAAATAATGTTAATTTATTTTAATTTTAATTATAGTTAAATTTTAATTTTTACATAAATTCAAGAACAAAGTCTCTTGAGAGTGAACATTAGGAAATAGTTTTGGAATATTGTGTTTACCTATAGTAGTTGAGAGATGGGAATTATAAAGAGGAAGAGAAAAAACTTAACAAGATTTAATGAATCACTTCCTTGAATTTTAATATATATATATATATATATTAAATATATTTTTAAGAATTATAATAATATTTTGAAATTTTTTTTATAATATATAATAATTTCATTGAAAACAAACCATGATAATAATGATATGAAAATGGAAGAAAATGAAGAAAATATGTTTCTCAATGTTTTTAATAGTGTGATAAAAAATTGTATAAAGTCCCTTTGAAAATATTATTCAAAAGGTTAAATAATACTTTCAAAACACTATTTTTTATTGATAATTTTCTTATAATTTATCATTAAAAAATAAATGAAGTTTAATGTGTGAGAAATGTGGATCGGAAGATAAATAATATTTCAAATATGAAAGGAATACACTTTTAATACCCTTTAACTATTTAAAGACACGCACATCCCTAATAGAATAGTAAAATTTACATTTGAAATGGAGATTAATAGAAATATCAATCGTATATAGTATAATTTATTTCTATATTTAATAATTATAATGTAAAACATTTTTAGTATCAAAATAAAAAGGACATATAAGAAAAATACCAAAAATTTGAAACATTTTCCTTTATAATGATGCATATTTATGAAGTAAAAAATAAATCCAAATGATTATTATTGTAAATAAATTTATTATCCTAATAATTAATGATAAAATAAAATATAATAATAAATATGGTAGAATATACCAAACTTAAAATATAATAGTCAAAGATGAAGGAGGGTGACTCAATGATATGAGATTGAGTGAACAAAAACTCTTATAAATTTGGTCATATTAGAATTAATATCAAGGGATAAGGATATAAAAAATGGAATTATATATCCCACTAATAAAATTTAAAAAACAATATATGATTTGCATGGAGAAATATATAACCCCAATATAAATGAAAAAAAGGCGCATAAAGGGAATCATGCCTCAATGGGGGGAAATTAAGATGAAAAATACTAACATTGGATTATCACATGGTCAAACACACTCATACACTACATATAACCATATTATGGATATAATATATAATTATTAAATTCTTGTTTTAATTTATTTTACTTATTATTTATTTTTTATTACTTATTTATTGATCATTCATTTATTAAATTAACCAGTTGGTGTTAATTATTTCCTTAATTCCTTACTTTATTCATTATACATGCTTAATTACTCACTCCTTCAATAGGTTTTCACCACCTATATAGTTTTTATTATGATATAATATATATTTATGACATTATTTTAGGGCTCCAATATTATTTAATGCGTAATATATAAATAGTTCGTATGGTTTGAATACAAATTCATATATGTGAATAATGAATCAATTTGAAGAATTAATTTTATTAGTGATATTATTTTTGTATTTTACAACTAAAATAATTTAAAAATAACATAAATTTATCATCATCTACATAAATTTCCCAAAATATCTTTTCTTTAATTTTTAATGGTTTATGTGTTATCACTCCAATCATTTATGTAATAAAACTGACCAAAACAATAACATGTTATATTGAATGAATGAGTAATATAATGTACTTATATTATTATAGTAGGAATTTAAAAAAAAAATTAATTTTTTAATAGATTAATATTCGATTTTTTTAATATGATTTGTTATTAATTAGTTAGAGAAGTTAAATGAAACAAAATAATGAAGAAATCACCGATTTGATGTAATCGCCCCTTATCATATGGAGTTATTTTAGGTTGATGTATTAAATCCTACTTCTTATAAAAAAGGGTTAAAATAGTAGAGTTAAATTTAGGAAGTGTTTTTTTATTGGTATTGAAGATAAATCCATATTATATATGTTTTTATATGTTGCGGGAGGTGTGATCCAATTATAGATAATTAGGTTCATTTCTCCAAGAACATGAGTTTGGTGATGGGTAAAGATGGAATCACATAGGAGTAATGTGAGTTTTTTAATTAAAAATCATTCATAATTTTATTATATACTTCCAATAAATGAAAAATACTTTTATAATGAGTGTATACCAATTTAATGGTCAAAAATCTTACCATTGTTATTTTACCACTTTTTACAATTTAAATGTTTTTATCAACATAATTTTTATTTTAGTAAAAATATAACGTAACCCCTCATACATAATTTCTATTTTTTTCATTTATAATATCCACTACCTTTAATTTTATTTAATATTAAAATTTTAAAATTTTAACATTCAATTGAATACAAACAATATATATCAAATAATAGTTTTTATAGAGAAAATATTTTCTAAACATCAATTTTTCTCATTATTATCTCATATCAATTAATAATAAATAAATCATGGATAAAATATTATTTAAACTTATTGAATTTATATTTTAATAACATAATCTTTAATCTACTATTTTTTTGGTTTTTCAAAATAAAAATTCTTAACACATAGGAAAAAACATTTAGAAAAGTTTATATTCATGTATTAAATGATTTCATTCTCATTTAAAACCAATTAATAATTAGTGTTTTAATTTTGTCCACATATATATAAATAAAGAATTTAATAAAATTTCATAGTTGAACTATTACAAATCTAATCATTAAATAAATATTTAATAATTAAATGTTTTAGAATTAAACATATTTCATTGACTATGAATGATTAAATTTTTAATCCTTATAAAATATTCATTATTTCGTGGGTTTTTATTTTCAAATTATATAACTCATTAATTTTATTATATAAATACATATTATTTAAATAAATATTTAATGGTTAGTTTTTTTATAAATATGTATTCTTCATACAAAAAAAATTATTTAGAAAAAATATATTTTCACTAATGAATTAGTACAATTTTAATATATTCTATAAAAATTTATTTAATTTCCAATTATTTACTTTAAGTCGGACTATATATTTTTTGCATTAATTTTATAAAATTATCTACTACATAATGGTAATTTGTTTATTTTTAATATAACCAATATCTATTGACCCATTAGTAATAGTTAAATAAAGCATATATTACTCACCATACACTCTATAAATTATTTTCATTATAACTTATCAAATAAAATTTCTCATTCCTTTAAATTTCCTTTATTTTTTTCTATAGAATTTCACTATTAATGATTTTATCCTCATTTTATATTTTCTTCTACAAATGGTGATTCCCAATAATAAAGAATTTGAAGAGTATTTCCTAGTTTAAGGAATTTTTTTCCTATTTTTTCATTTTTTATGAACATTTAATGGATTAAATAATAAATGATATATAATAATCCACAATAAATAATATGTTGTGTCATGTACTTTTGATGAAAGTTTTCAATATGAGTGAATAAAATATTATTGATTTCATTAGTTTGGAATTTGATTTATTTCATACCCTTACTTCAAATAATTTTAAAAGATAATGACAGTAACATTGGGATATAAAATCTATAATTGAATTTTGGATGTTACACTATAACACCTCGATATATTGTAATTTTTTTTAAAATGAATTTATTCTTTTTGATACTTTTCATTTCATGCAACAGTGAAAATAGTTTATTTTTTAAGTATTATGTTTTGATTGCCTTATATACAACACTAATTTAATTCTGCACTACACAAAAAATAAATTTTTTCTTTTTCTACATATAACACTGATGTTATAGTAAATTTCATGAAAAACTGACCTTCCTCGATGGCTTGTGTATCAAGAAAGACCGAGAGTTACTAAACCATAATATATTATTAAACATACTATTATTTAATATAATAATATATAAATTATCTATTATACTAGATTTTAGTAATATTATTAAATACCTTTGGAAAAAAATTAGTTTTCACAACATATAAAATTATGTAATTAGTTACAAATTATTTAGAAATGAATATTAGAACCTATTGAATATAACGAAAGTATTTTTAAAGAAACCTATTCTTAAGCTTAAAAAGATATTCAAATTCTAATAAATTAAATTAATTAAAATTAGAAATTTATATTAATTTAATTTATAAGTTATATATCAAATTAAATATTTTTTATATTCTTCAAATATATTTTATTAGAATAAGATAATAAAAAACCCAATTTAACGCATAAAACCCAATATTTTTACCATATTTTAATGGAGAACCTATTTTAAATCTAATTTTTTTATCTTTTATGAATACTTTATGCCAAAATAATCAGCATATTTGAAAACAAATAAAAAAATATGTTCGGGTAAATTTTTTATATTTTCTAGTGAAATTTTATTTTTTTAATGAATTGTTTAAAAAACAGGATTTTAATTAGAAACTACTTTTTCTTCAAATTTATTAATATAGTTGAATTATATTTAATTTTGGATTTAATATTTAATTAGATTAAATATTTATCAATCATCCAAATTTATTTAGTTGGAATAAATTTCAATTTGAAATTGACGATACAAACCTAGAAATTTTTTGATTGTTTTTACATTAAAACCCAGCATGGTCGTTGTCACGACCCATCCACAGGGCCCGTGCCGTGACTACCCCAAACCCACCTTCCAAAGGCCCGGGGCTGGCGACTAGCACCAAGGCGTAAATCCCGGTAAAAAGGGAAGGCATTGCCTTTGTAAAGTGAACAAGCACTACAGAGTAAGAAAGCGGAAAAAGTAATCACTAAGTAAAAAACTGAGTACAATTGTAAGTGTGGAAAGTAAGTGGGCCAGTATACAAACCCAAACTGAAAGTAAAGTACAACTCAAAAGGGAAAACAGCAACTGAAAAGTAAAAGATACTACGCCGAGCTGTCCACTGGAAATCCCACCTGATGGGTGGGTACATATAGCTCCACTACTCCTCGGGTCCCGCCGTCCGCTCCAAGTGCGTCCCACCCAGTGGTCCACCTCCAGGTACCATCCTGCTCAGCAAGCATCAACCACGCTCAACTATGTCCGTCGTCTACAACCAACACAACGTAGTGCGGGCATAGCCCGTGCAGGGGTGAGTATAAGCTACTCAGTAGGGACCCCGAGACCCCCGAAGGTCTCCCAAAATCCATAAAGGATAAACCCCAAAGGAAAGATACAATCACGAAGTAACAATCGACACTACTTAGGTATATGCCCATACATATACCTAAGTCATCAATTCCAATACGCTCCAACCTCCGAGCCCAAGTACAACCCAGTCCACATAGGAAAGTATACGAATTCCACACAGGAAAGTAAACGTAATCCACACAGGATAGCACAACACAATCCACACTGGAAAGTAAACATGATTCAGCTCACACAGGTATACTTCTTCGAAAGACGATAGAGATGATCACTGAGCCATCTATGTCGTCAGACCCACAAAGGATCGATAGGTACTAACCCCCGCAAAGACCCACACAGGATCGGACCCACACAGGATCAGTAGCACTGATCCACATAGGATCACTGAGTGTTGTAGTCGTCTTCATCGAATCCACTGAGGATCTCTGCACAGTCATCGTCGCAGTCACAGAAGCAGTCGCAGCCAGCTCTAGGGTTCCCACACATAGCAAGCTCATTCGGGAGGGTCCGCTCCACGAGACGAGAGGCTGATACATCAACTGACACATAGTCCAGATTTGATGTATCCAAAAGTTCTGTATCGTCAACAGGAACTCAACGTCGCAGACGGCGGGTCAATCGGACGTGAAGTGCATTGTGTTGCATTTGTTGTCAATGAGGCATGAAGTTGTCTTGGAATGAATGGAAGTCAAGGAATTGTCAAGATGTGAATGCCAAAGGGTGTGATGGTAATGGTGATGAAAAGAGAATGGCCATAGTACTAAGAGGCATGTCACTTAGGAGATTCACTAAGTGACATAGGAGATGATGGTTGAAACATTCGCTAAGAAAATCAGACGATTGTGGAGCTATTCTTTAAGTTCATAGAACTTGTATCCTGATGATACAATGTCACAACATTGATTGAAGACCATGCATTGTCTTCACAATGCATGAGGAGTTGAAAGGAGTTCCATCCACAACTACTAAGTGGATGATGTGCATTAATGAAGTCCATGCACTATCACTTAGTGCATGTGAACATGAATATGTTCCAATTGATCTCTGATTGGATCAATGAAGAACATTGGAGAATTATTTGATTCAGGAGCTTCGGTTGATGGTGAACCTTCTGAATTCCATATCCTAAGTAAAGATCATGAGAGGAGAAGAAATGGAGGAATTCTTAAGAAGAAGAAGAAGAATAGAGATGGGAAGAAGAAAGGCTTGAAGTGGCTTGGCATTTGGTACTTGATATGGCTTGATTTCATGGGGGACTTTGTTTTTTGACAAAGTCTTATTCTGTCCACTTGCCAAAAAATATGGCCAACCCGTGAGCACCTTCTGGGTTCAACCCCAAGGCTCATGTGGGCCTAAGGCGCCACGCCCAAGGGGGAACCCATGGGGCGAGCTCAGGGCGGCAGGGGCGCACCCGCAGACACCACAGAGGCGCTGGGGCACGCCCGGAGGAGCGCAGGAGGCATAGTGGGCGCCAGTGGCGCGCCCGCAGGAGGCATAGTGGGCGCTAGGAGCGCGCCCGCAGGAAGCATAGTGGGCGCAGAGCGCGCCCGCAAAGAGAACCCGGTGCGGGGCGGCACCCGGAGGGGAGAAGTTCAACTGGCGAGTTGAAGGGAGCGGCTGAGTAATAAGCCGCGTGAAAACCGCGGAAGGATTCGATGTGGGACGGGCAAAAAATCCCGGGAGCGAATCTGAGCCGCTCGATCAATCGCGCGCTCGATCTGGACCGCTCATCGCATCCCGCGCGAGATCTTCAGATCCAGGCCGCCCGATGTATCTCAAACGCCTGATCCGACGGCCGAGAGCTCGTCCTCTTCCCCGAGCTCGGCTGAGGCCTCCCCGAGCATTCCCGCAGCCGCCGCTGAACCAGAGCCTCCCCGAAGACAAAATTCGAGTTCCCGGCCACCTCCGAGCAAACCGAGACCTCCATGGTGATCGTCTGGCCTCTACGAACTTATTCAAGCATAAATATGAGTTTCCATGCGATGAGAAGAAGAATTCGAGATTTGGCCGAAGGCAAACCAAAGGTGCCGAGGCCAGTTGGTGTTCGTGCTTTGCATGCATGGATTGGGTTTTAACAGAGGTCGTGCATGCGTTATAAATCGCATGCACAAGGAGGAAGATTGAAGGAAAATAATAAAGGAAGAACCCGCGTGAAACAGAGGATAAAAAAACAAGATTTTGAAGATTTTGAAGATCCGAAATCTTCGGGAGATCGAATATTTCTCACGCGGATGCACCGCCTCACCACTGCCTATAAAAAGAGAGCCCGAGCCCTCTTAGAAGCTTGCTGATTCTTTGTTGAAGATCCGGAGAACCGTGAGTGCACCTTGTGCCTCGCGAAGACAAAGCCCCGTGCACACTTGCGCGGTGAGGTCCCTTGCGCGCACTCTGCGCGGTAGGAAGAGCTCGTGGCCGCAGCATTCTTGCGCGCCCGAGGCTTGTTCCCTCTCTGCCCGCACCCTTGCGCGGCAAGAGGAAGACCCCGCGGGTGTTGCACTTGCGCGCCCCGCGGGTAGGAGGTCTTGCGCGCCCCTGTGCCGTGCACCTTGCGCGCCCGAAGGATAGGTGAAGACCCGAGGCTTGTTTGCCTTGTGTTCTACACACATTGTGTGTGTGACAAAGAAGGTCGAGGCCTTGCCTCGTGTGTGTGAAAAGTGGAGTGCCTTGTGTGAAGTGAAAGAACACACCCTTTGGGTGTATGTGCAAACAAGAACAAAGAAGGGGCCGTGGGCAGGTGTGTGCAAAAAGGAGAGAAAGGCCGGAGCCTTGTGCTTGTGTTCCAAGTGAAGGAAGAATACCTACGGGTTGGTTGCATGAAAAAGAAAACAAAGAGGCCGTAGCCCTTGTGTTGGTATTCGGGTGTGTGCAAGAGGAGGCCGAGGCATGCCCTTGTGTATGTGCCAAATCGAAGACCACACTTTGTGTGTGTGTGAGAGGTGAAGAAGGAAGGCCGAGGCCTTTGTGCCTTTGTGTGCAAAAAGAATCCAAGCCGTAGGCTTGTGTGGGTGAAGTGAAGACCACACCTTAGTGTGTGTGTGCAAAATTGAAGAACCACCTATGGGTTAAGTGTGTGCAACAACAATAAGTACATGCCAAGTTTAAGTGTGTGCATTTGAAGAGGCCGAGGGCTGTGACCTTGTGTGTGCATACCTTGAAGAACAAACTAAAAGAACACTAAAGTGTGTGTGTGCAACAAGAAGAGGAGGAGGACAACTCATGTGTGTGCTAAAGTGAAACAATTGTGTGCAAATTAAAGAAGTGGCCGAACCTAGGTGTGTGCACTAAAAGTGTATACACATTAGAAGAAGAAGGAGTGACCCACACTATTGTATAACACACATTCAAGTGTGTAAGCAAATTGAATTAAGTGTGTGAAGTTCAGTGAAGGTGTGTGCTTAAAGATACTACACCCTTTGTGGGTCTACTGCACCAAGAAGAGGAAAAGAAAAGTGCATGCTTGCATGCATGCACGTGCACACGTGAACAAGTCTTAATCAGCTTGTGTGCATTTGAGGAGTCCAAGACCAGAAGATCTTGAAGAATCAGAGATGCCATGAACTCAGTGCATGAAGTTGATGTGAACTGAGACTGAGCCAGACTGAAGTTAAAGAGATTGGTTGTCTGAGTTTTCAGTAGATTGAGAAGATCCTGATCATCACAAGTGATCAGAGGTATAGAGCAAGGCCAGCAGTCTTTATCCCAGACTGCTGAAGATACTTGAAGACCTTAAAGTGAAGAAGAGCTACTCGTGCGACTCGAGGAGCCAAGAGAAGACCCTGTGGGACTCAGGGAGAAGAAGTCTTCAGTGGGATTCTGGAGCAGGCCAGTGGGACTCTGGTAACACTGTGTGACGCAGTATAAAGACCCTCCTGTGGGACTCAGGAGAGATACAGTGGGACTCTGTATCGACCATTGTAATACTAACAGATTATAATGGGAGAATCCATGCTGAGAGAGCATGGCAAGGATGTAGGCCTTTGGTGCCGAACCTTGTAAATCCTTGTGTCCTGTGCCTTTTCATTACTGCATTATCCGGGAAAGGTTGAGAGATACAAGAAGAGTGGATCGAGGCTTTAACCAGCCATAGAGGTTTAATTGATAAGAATCAATTAGTAAAAAGTTTTAAGGGATCACTGATTCACCCCTTCCCCCTCTCAGTGATTCACACTGATCTGGGCACTTCAATTGGTATCAGAGGGAAGGTTACCTCTAAAAGATCCAAGGGAGTCTTTATGGAGTGCAGATTTGAGGAAATGAATGACCAGCCTCAAATGGAGATATCTTCCAAGACTCAGAAAAACAGAATGAAGAAACAGGCAAAGAAGATGAAGAAGAAGGCCGGTGCAATCAGAGAAACTCCTTCTATAGAAAGAAATGTGAAAGTCACATCAGATGACAATTCCTTTTATCATTCTTCTGATGAAGCCTGCTCTAGCTGTGATGAAGATGGAAGAAACAATGATCTTCTAAATGCAATCAAATATCTTCAGAAGAGAGTCCCCAAGGAAGTTTCAATGTGTATAGCTACAGGCCTCCTTGATCTTCAAGAAGAAAAATTACAGCTAGAAGATGAAGCCAATTCTCTCGAAGTCCAATTGGCCAAAAGGGTTGGGATAACCAACACTCTCAGAAAGCTGGTAAATGCCAAAGATGAAACAGTTTCCCTTTGCAATGAAAGATATGAAGACACTGCTGAAGAATTGCAAAGAAGCCTTTCTGAGAAAGACATCTTTATGATAATGATCAAAGATGTTGTCCATGCACTGGAAAAGAGGCACAAAGTTTCAATGGTTGTCAGGGATGCTCAACTAGAAGACAAAGTCAAAAGGGTGAAGGAGCTTGACCACTCATTGCTTGAAATGAAGCTGATGCATGAAGACCAGATAAAACAGCTGGAAGAGAAATGGGAAGGAAGGCTAAGAACAGTTGAGGATGAGAAGAACTCCCTCAACATGAAGTGTTTAGAACTAGAGGTGATATTGAAAAATCTGCAATCACCCAAAGCTGAAGCCTCCCAGTCAGCTGAAAGGAAAAATGTTGCTACTCAAGTATGCATTGAGCAGGATGATTCTAAAAGAAAGACATCCTCTAATAAAAAGGCAACAACTTCTAAAAAGAAGGTACCATCCATACCATCTTGTACTCATGCTTCTAATTGTGTTTCCACAAAAAGTGCAGGATGGAAGAATGAATCCAAACAAATATGGATGAAGACAGTAAAGAAAGAATGCTCTCCTGAAACAGCACAACAGGTCAAGAAAAGTACCCTACAATCAGAAGGACTCAAGAGGTCAAGATTTGTGGGTCAGTGTTGGTGTTGTAACAAGTATGGGCACTGTGCAAAGGATTGTTGGTATAATCCACTGAATGCCAAAGCACAGAGGAAGCCCATGCAAAGGGGGAGCAAGCCAGAGGAAAAGAAGCAACATCCACAGGTCCAGAGACATCTGTTTACTGCTAACAGATTTGGATTGCTTGATAACATCTGGGATGTGTGCAAAAGTGGTCAACTAGATACATGTCAATCTCCAACTGTATCCAGAGCTCAAAAGAAGAAAAGATCACAGAACCTGGCTCAAAAAGATTCTTTGGGAGGCAATCATAAGAAAGTGGAAGATGCTCCCAAGAAGAGTTTGAAGAATGAAGAGAAGTCCTTGGAGTCTAAATCCAAGAAGGGTGATGCATCCAGAAGGACCACCAAGACATGCTTCTACTGTGGAAAGAAAGGACACATCATGGACCTTTGTAAAGAAGCCATGAAACTAAATAGAAGCAGACTGAACTCCAAAAGACAATCAATCCAGAAGAAGAAGGGATTGATTGAAAATAAGTTGCCTAAGAAAGGTAGCTTAACAGCATCAAAAGAACCATGTGGAATTCCCAAAACTGAGGCCACTCTTCCAAATGATTTACTTGTCATATGGCCACATCAGTTGCAACTTGCCAGATAACTACAAAGAGCTGAAGATGAAGCTCTGGAATTTGCTAAAGCAAAAGGGAAGAAAAATATTTCACATGAAGATGGGTTTAGATCCACACCAGCACAATCATCAATGAAGATCAAATGTGCAAGTGTGAAGACTGGTGAAAATGGGACATCTCGGTTGAGAGAATCTTCTCAACCTTGTTGTTCACATTGATGAACCAAGGAGGTTCCATCTTATTCCCTTATACTCTTGGTATATACATGTGCTGACATTGCAGGGAATTGAAGATGATGATCATTCTCAACTGGAGGATGGTTTGGACAGAATAGAGTGCACCCCTTGAGGGGGAGCCAATCTGAAGAAGATGGGATTCTGAGATTAATACCATCTTGAGAAAAGTGAAGGTATTCCAATCATACTTTCATCCCTTGTTTCTTAATTTAGTTTATCTTGTCAATTAAGGGGGAGTATGGATTGAAGACAAATGGATGAAAGGGGGAGCTTTATCTTTGCACCTGAACTTTCTAATGAGTTTTGTGAAGTTGTGCAGGATTTAGCAAATTCATTGTTATATCTGAAAAAAAAAAATTAAACCCCTAGACATGATCTCACATGTATAGTGAATGTTGGATAGCATTGAGTACCTTGGTTACATCACTCTTGTTTTCTACACCGGGTTAGCCCAAGTAGACTTAGAGTAGATTTACTAAAGGTTCTTTGCTAAAGAAGAACATGTGACATCATCCCTATCTCAGTGTTTTTCAAGAAAATACTTTCCAAAGGGAGGAAGAGATTTTTGAAAGTGAACGACACCACACCTTTGCATTTGATTGCCAATAAGGGGGAGAAAATATTGGCACACATATTGACCCATTCATATGTGCTGAAGTGGTGTATTGACAACAAATACAAAGGGGGAGATTGAAGTGCACTGTGTTGCATTTGTTGTCAATGAGGCATGAAGTTGTCTTGGAATGAATGGAAGTCAAGGAATTGTCAAGATGTGAATGCCAAAGGGTGTGATGGTGATGGTGATGAAAAGAGAATGGCCATAGTACTAAGAGGCATGTCACTTATGAGATTCACTAAGTGACATAGGAGATGATGGTTGAAACATTCTCTAAGAAAATCAGACGATTGTGGAGCTATTCTTTAAGTTCATAGAACTTGTATCCTGATGATACAATGTCACAACATTGATTGAAGACCATGCATTGTCTTCACAATGCATGAGGAGTTGAAAGGAGTTCCATCCACAACTACTAAGTGGATGATGTGCATTAATGAAGTCCATGCACTATCACTTAGTGCATGTGAACATGAATATGTTCCAATTGATCTCTGATTGGATCAATGAAGAACATTGGAGAATTATTTGATTCAGGAGCTTCGGTTGATGGTGAACCTTCTGGATTCCATATCCTAAGTAAAGATCATGAGAGGAGAAGAAATGGAGGAATTCATAAGAAGAAGAAGAAGAATAGAGATGGGAAGAAGAAAGGCTTGAAGTGGCTTGGCATTTGGTACTTGATATGGCTTGATTTCATGGGGGACTTTGTTTTTTGACAAAGTCTTATTCTGTCCACTTGCCAAAAAATATGGCCATCCTGTGAGCACCTTGTGGGTTCAACCCCAAGGCTCATGTGGGCCTAAGGCGTCACGCCCAAGGGGGAACCCATGGGGCGAGCTCAGGGCGGCAGGGGCGCACCCGCAGACACCACAGAGGCGATGGGGCACGCCCGGAGGAGCGCAGGAGGCATAGTGGGCGCCAGTGGCGCGCCCGCAGGAGGCATAGTGGGCACTAGGAGCGCGCCTGCAGGAAGCATAGTGGGCGCAGAGCGCGCCCGCAAAGAGAACCCGGTGCGGGGCGGCACCGGGAGGGGAGAAGTTCAACTGGCGAGTTGAAGGGAGCGGCTGAGTAATAAGCCGCGTGAAAACCGCGGAAGGATTCGATGTGGGACGGGAAAAAAATCCCGGGAGCGAATCTGAGCCGCTCGATCAATCGCGCGCTCGATCTGGACTGCTCATCGCATCCCGCGCGAGATCTTCAGATCCAGGCCGCCCGATGTGTCTCAAACGCCTGATCCGACGGCCGAGAGCTCGTCCTCTTCCCCGAGCTCGGCTGAGGCCTCCCCGAGCATTCCCGCAGCCGCCGCTGAACCAGAGCCTCACCGAAGACAAAATTCGAGTTCCCGGCCACCTCCGAGCAAACCGAGACCACCATGGTGATCGTCTGGCCTCTACGAACTTATTCAAGCATAAATATGAGTTTGCATGCGATGAGAAGAAGAATTCGATATTTGGCCGAAGGCAAACCAAAGGTGCCGAGGCCAGTTGGTGTTCGTGCTTTGCATGCATGGATTGGGTTTTAACAGAGGTCGTGCATGCATTATAAATCGCATGCACGAGGAGGAAGATCGAAGGAAAATAATAAAGGAAGAACCCGCGTGAAACAGAGGATAAAAAAACAAGATTTTGAAGATTTTGAAGATCCGAAATCTTCGGGAGATCGAATATTTCTCACGCGGATGCACCGCCTCACCACTGCCTATATAAAGAGAGCCCGATCCCTCTTAGAAGCTTGCTGATTCTTTGTTGAAGATCCGGAGAACCGTGAGTGCACCTTGTGCCTCGCGAAGACAAAGCCCCGCGCACACTTGCGCGGTGAGGTCCCTTGCGCGCACTCTGCGCGGCAGGAAGAGCTCGTGGCCGCAGCATTCATGCGCGCCCGAGGCTTGTTCCCTCTCTGCCCGCACCCTTGCGCGGAAGAGGAAGACCCCGCGGGTGTTTCACTTGCGCGCCCCGCGGGTAGGAGGTCTTGCGCGCCCCTGTGCTGTGCACCTTGCGCGCCCGAAGGATAGGTGAAGACCCGAGGCTTGTTTGCCTTGTGTTCTACACAAATTGTGTGTGTGACAAAGAAGGCCGAGGCCTTGCCTCGTGTGTGTGAAAAGTGGAGTGCCTTGTGTGAAGTGAAAGAACACACCCTTTGGGTGTATGTGCAAACAAGAACAAAGAAGGGGCCGTGGGCAGGTGTGTGCAAAAAGGAGAGAAAGGCCGGAGCCTTGTGCTTGTGTGCCAAGTGAAGGAAGAATACCTACGGGTTGGTTGCATGCAAAAGAAAACAAAGAGGCCGTAGCCCTTGTGTTGGTATTCGGGTGTGTGCAAGAGGAGGCCGAGGCATGCCCTTGTGTATGTGCCAAATCGAAGACCACACTTTGTGTGTGTGTGAGAGGTGAAGAAGGAAGGCCGAGGCCTTTGTGCCTTTGTGTGCAAAAAGAATCCAAGCCGTAACCTTGTGTGGGTGAAGTGAAGACCACACCTTAGTGTGTGTGTGCAAAATTGAAGAACCACCTATGGGTTAAGTGTGTGCAACAACAATAAGTACATGCCAAGTTTAAGTGTGTGCATTTGAAGAGGCCGAGGGTTGTGACCTTGTGTGTGCATACCTTGAAGAACAAACTAAAAGAACACTAAAGTGTGTGTGTGCAAAAAGAAGAGGAGGAGGCCAACTCATGTGTGTGCTAAAGTGAAACAATTGTGTGCAAATTAAAGAAGTGGCCGAACCTAGGTGTGTGCACTAAAAGTGTATACACATTAGAAGAAGAAGGAGTGACCCACACTATTGTATAACACACATTCAAGTGTGTAAGCAAATTGAATTAAGTGTGTGAAGTTCAGTGAAGGTGTGTGCTTAAAGATACTACACCCTTTGTGGGTCTACTGCACCAAGAAGAAGAAAGGAAAAGTGCATGCTTGCATGCATGCACGTGCACACGTGAACAAGTCTTAATCAGCTTGTGTGCATTTGAGGAGTCCAAGACCAGAAGATCTTTAAGAATCAGAGATGCCATGCACTCAGTGCATGAAGTTGATGTGAACTGAGACTGAGCCAGACTGAAGTTAAAGAGATTGGTTGTCTGAGTTTTCAGTAGATTGAGAAGATCCTGATCATCACAAGTGATCAGAGGTACAGAGCAAGGCCAGCAGTCTTTATCCCAGACTGCTGAAGATACTTGAAGACCTTAAAGTGAAGAAGAGCTACTCGTGCGACTCGAGGAGCCAAGAGAAGACCCTGTGGGACTCAGGGAGAAGAATTCTTCAGTGGGATTCTGGAGCAGGCCAGTGGGACTCTGGTAACACTGTGTGACGCAGTATAAAGACCCTCCTGTGGGACTCAGGAGAGATACAGTGGGACTCTGTATCGACCATTGTAATACTAACAGATTATAATGGGAGAATCCATGCTGAGAGAGCATGGCAAGGATGTAGGCTTTTGGTTCTGAACCTTGTAAATCCTTGTGTCCTGTGCCTTTTCATTACTGCATTATCCGGGAAAGGTTGAGAGATACAAGAAGAGTGGATCGAGGCTTTAACCAGCCATAGAAGTTTAATTGATAAGAATAAATTAGTAAAAAGTTTTAAGGGATCACTGATTCACCCCCTCCCCCTCTCAGTGATTCACACTGATCTGGGCACTTCAGGACTCCCGATCTCAGAGTTATTGGCTTTTTCGTCCCAGGGGCCCGGTTGGTTTTTAAGGCAAAACCAACCCGACCGTACTCCACCTGCGTCCAAGCCTCGGGCAGAGTAAGCCAAAAGATCTGTCTCACTTAGAGGAAAACAACAAAGTCGAAGGCACGTCAATCGGACGTCCGTAGCTCAAGATATGAGTGTTTCCGCTCCGAGGGCCCGGTTGGTTTCGTGTACGAACCAACCCGGACAAACTAAAAGTATTCTGAAACCTTGAGTGCGATATACCAAAACGACTATCTCGATCTGAGGATCGCATCGCTGGTGACGGCGCGTCGTTTGGAGGTCAGTAGCCCGAGTTATGGGCATTTGAACCCAAACAGTCCGATAACAGGGGTTTCGGGCCCGGACCGACCTGGCCCGAGACCCCACGGTTGGCCCAAACCAAGTTAACCCGCCCCGGTCCGGGTCGGCCAAGCCCAGCCCGGCTTGGGCGCGGCCCGGCCTGGCAGACCGGCTGGGCACAACACACCCAGCGCACTGCCGGCTCGGCCAGTGGCCGAGCCGTTTCGGCAAGGGGGGGGGGGCGCCTGCCCCCCTGGGTAACCGCGGCCCCCCATTTTTTTAGGGGCCATTTGGATATCCTGCTGGGGGAATTTAATTCCCACGGCTCCTTCCCTTCTGGCCGGCCCAACCTAGCCGGCCGGTTCCTGCTCAACGGGACCGGCAATGGTCGGTCCCCTTCCGGCTCCGACGCCGGCGGCCCAGCCCGGCCGCCGGTCACCTTGCTCTTCCGCGGCCCGGAACCGGCCGCGACCCTTGTCATCTGTCACGGTGCAACGGCACCATGCCCCTCCGCCGCGGCCCCACTCCGGCCGCGGCGTCATCGGTTTTCTTCGATGCGGCGCGACAGCGTCGCGTTCTTAAACTTCTTTCCACGGCGTGGTGCGACGGCGCCGCGCATTTCCTTCTGCATGAATCTGCATGGTGTGATCGCACCACACTCTCCCGTACCAACCACAAAGGAACCAACATGAAAATTAAGGAGGAGGGCCGTCCGTGTTTGTGCGGTCCGACCCCCTCGTGTTATTCGATAACAAATGGTTTAAATCCATGAAGATCATCAAGTTGGTATTCACGAATCAAATAAAAAAATAAAACCCCTACCTCAGTTCAGGAACTGTGCACAAAAATCTGGCCATGGAAGACGAGCGTCGCGGAGGTCGGGCGTTGCGGAAATAATGTCAATTCCATTGTCGTCGAGGTGCGTTTGAAGAGGATACGTCGTTGGAAGAAGACATCGCGTTCTTCGGCGGAGATGTTCCTCGTTGAAGAACGGTGTTCGTCGTCAGAGTCCGAGGTGTTCTTCATGTTCTTCGTCGAGGTTGAAGAAGAAGAAGACTTCACGCTTCCCAATCCTCTCAAGGTGGAAAAAACTCTAAAAATAATAAAATAAGACCAAGTCTTAATTTATTAACACAACCTAACCATTTGAATTTCAAGAGTTTGAAAATAAGTAACTCACCTTATTAATTATAACAAGTTGTCAAAAATTAATGAAAGTGAGTTAATGGGGAGTTAGGAAAGTGAAGGGTTAAGAGGAGTTAGGGAATTTGAAAAAGTGGGGGGGATCGTGTGGGCCCCACACATTCAATTATCCACACATGGGATGTTGGGTGGATGTGGGCCCCACCACTAACTTCCCATGGGAGAAAATAACCACATTGACATGAAATAAAATTGATTCAACAATTTTATTTACATTTCAATTAAACCCAATTAATTAACTTCATCACACGCACAAACACAACTACGGTAAAGGTTCCCTTAAGCGATTATCGGCGTTGCGAGTTCATCAGTGCCCTCGGAATTCGATTCCGAGCACCGGTTCAAAAGTTAGAAATTCCCACTCGTTCATTCACTGAACGTACCCGAGCCAAACTTCAGAAATTGATTCTGGCCACACCGAGCCTCGGAATCAGGTGCCGTCAGAAACCGAGCTCTTGTAAAATTCCAAAGAAAATTAAAAAAAATTCCCTTGAATTTTACTGGTCTTTACATTACTCCCACCTCAGGGCTTTACGTCCCCGTAAAGATACATCATAACTAGGGAAACAAATGTGGGTACTGAGCATGCATCTGAGCCTCCCGCTCCCAAGTGCTCTCCTAGAGGTTCCCGTGCTGCCATCTGATGTGCACCAGAGGAATCGACCATCCATGTAGGACCCTCTCATGTCGATCCTCAATCTCCATTGGGACCTCTGCAAAAGTCTCCCCATCGTCAACGTCAAGCTCCCCATGGTCAATGATATGCATTGGGTCGTGCACGTATCTCCTCAGATGAGACACGTGGAAGATGTCGTGCACCCGGTGCAACTGAGGTTGTAGAGTCAAGTGATAAGCCACCTCTCCAATCCTGCTGAGGACCTGGAAGAGTCCAATGAAGCGCAGAGATAACTTGTCTCCTCGGCCAAATCTCTGTAAACCACGTCGAGGTGAGACACACAAGAAGACGTGGTCTCCATCCTCGAACTCTAGTGGCATCCGCCTCCTGTCAGCGTATGACTTCTACCGGCTCTGAGTTGTCCTCATCTTCTCTTGGATGACCTGGACATTCTCTGTCGTGGCCTGGACCATCTCTGGTCCCACAAGTGCTGACTCCCCAGGGTCTGTCCAGCACAAATGAGATCTGTAAGGTCGGTCGTACAACGCCTCGTACGGTGCCATGCCGATGGTGGAGTGGTAGCTGTTGTTGTACACAAACTCCACTAAGGGTAGGTGGTCCTCCCATCTATGACCAAAGTAGAGGACACATGCGCGGAGCATGTCCTCGAGAGTCTGAATGGTCATCTCCGTCTGACCATTCGTCTGAGGGTGAAAGGTTGTGCTCAGACGTAGTTGCGTCCCGAACGCCTCCTACAACCCCTTCCAAAGCCGGAAAGTAAAGTGAGCATCTCGATCGGAGACGATAGATTATGGAACACCGTGAAGCCAAACAATCTTCTGAACGTAAAGTCGTCCCAATCTCTCCACTGATCCTTGCTCTCTGATGGTTAATAAGTGAGCCGACTTGATGATTCAGTCGACAATCACCCAAATGGAGTCGTGACCTCTGGAAGTACGTGGAAGTCCAGTCACGAAGTCCATCGATATGTCGTCCCACTTCCACTCCGGAACCTCCAAGGGTTGAACCAAGCCTGCCGGTACCTGATGCTCTGCCTTCACCTGCTGGCAGGTGAGGCATCGAGAAACGAACTCTGCCACAGCCTTCTTCATGCCTAGCCACCAGTGCTGTCGTCGGAGATCCTAGTACATCTTCACCACTCCAGGATGTACCGCCAAAGGAGAAGTGTGAAAATCTCTCATCACCTCCTCCTGTAAAGCGACTCGTACCATGGTACGTCCTCTGAAAAGGATGTCATGCTCTGCTGCAAAGGAGAAACCATCAGGTGCCTATCCTGAGGATATCTGTGCACGCCGCGTCTCACAGTCAGCGTCCCCACACTGTTCCTCTCTGACCTGTTGTAGAAGTGGAGGAGTGACTGTGAGAGACTGAAGGAAGGCTGCTCCATCTCTATCCACAAAGGATATCTTCAAAGAGGCTAGCTGCTCTGTCGCCTCCTCAAATAGCTGAATGCCCGTCCTCCTACTAAGAGCATCAGCTACCACGTTCCCCTTCCCAGGAGTATAGACTAACACAAAGTCATGGTCCTGGAGGAACTCGAGCCATCGCCGCTGTCTCAGATTCAGATCCTTCTAAGAGAATATATATCTGCGACTCTGATAGATAGAAAACACTGTAAAGCGCTCGCCCATCAGATAGTGTCGCCACGTCTTCAGAGAGAAGACCACTGCTACTAAATCCAGGTCATGGGTAGCGTAGTTCTTCTCATGCGGCCTCAACTAACGTGATCCATAGGTGATCATTGGCCGCTCCTGCATCAGGACACAACTGAGTCCGGTCCCTGATGCATCGCAGTAGACTACGTACCATACTCCCTCCTCAGGAAACCTCAATATAGGTGCGCTTGTAAATCTTTGTCTCAGCTCCTGGAAGCTCTGTTGACATCTGTCTAACCACAAGAAGGGTTTCCCCTTCTTCTTCAAAGCTGAGAGTGGTGCCGCAACTCTGGAGAAGTCTGGCATAAATCTCCAGTAGTATCCAGCTAGTCCCAAGAAACTTCGCACCTCTGTCACGCTCCTGGGTGGCTCCCAAGCTAGCACTGCCTCGATCTTCGTAGGATCCACTGCAACTCCCGCCTCAATGATGACGTGCCCCCGGAAGTGGACCTCACGTATCTAGAACTGACACTTCGAGAGCTTGCCATAAAGATGGTGCTCTTGGAGTGTGTCTTGTACAAACCGTAAGTGGTAGGCGTCCTCCTCCTTAGTCATCGAGTAAATCAAAATGTCGTCGATGAATACCACGACAAATCGATCGAGGTATGGCTAAAAGATCCTGTTCATGAGGGCCATGAACACTGCTGGAGAATTGGTTACGCCAAGGGCATAACCAAGAACTCATAGTGGCCATACCGACACCTGAAGGTCGTCTTCTGCACGTCCTCGTTTCTAACTCTGAGCTGGTGATAGCCTGACCTGATGTCTATCTTCGAGAACCACCGTGCTCCCTTGAGCTGATCGAAGAGGTCATCAATCCTCGGTAGCAGATACTTGTTCCTCACTGTCACCTGGTTCAGGCGACAATAGTCGACACAAAGTCTCAAGCTCCCGTCCGCCTTCTTGGAGAACAATATCGGAGAAGCCCAGGGTGAAACACTGGGTCGGATGAACCCCTTGCCCTGCAAGTCCTCCAAATATACCCGTAGCTCTCGAAGCTCAGTGGGGGCCATCCGATATGCTGGAGTCGATATCGGGGCTATCCCGGGGTACAGTTCAATATAAAAGTCTACCTCTCTATGAGGAGGTAGCCCTGTAATGTCGTCGGGGAAGACGTCCGCAAACTGATCCACCACTGCAGGAAAACCAAGACTCCGCACATCAACTGTACCTAGGATGAGGCTAGCCAACTGATGAGTGATGGGTTATCCTCTCCTCTACGGAAGTCCATCCTTTGCTGCAAAGGCTCCCTTCTTGCCGATGAAGATGAACCTCCTCCCGTCGGTGCATACACATCGCACCTTGCGCCTAAAATAGTAAATCTGTGCATGGACCGTAGATAACCAATCCATGCCCAAGATGACGTCGTAAGGCCTCGACGCCTCTACAAGAATATCCCAGCCGAAGCTCTCGCCTCCTAGAGTAAGCTCACACTGCCGGAACCAGTGCTTAATCGTCAAAGCTGCTCCCGTAGGAGTCTCTAGCCGTAAGGATCGAGCCAACGGCTCTGTCGAAATCTCCGAGCTCCGAACAAGGGCAGTGGCTATGAAAGAGTGACTTGCTCCTGTGTCTATAAGTACTGCAGCAAGGGTGGAATAGACACAGATAGTACCTCAAATCATCTCGGGGGCGCCGTGGTCGTAGGCCTCCGCTGCCTGGAGCTGTGCATGTCTATGCCCGCCAGATCCCTGTGGTCGGGGTGGACCTCCTGGTGGTGGTGGTGGTAGAGCCTCAAAGCGTCTCCCACCACCTGCTGCTCGGCCAGCTCCTCTACCTCGTCCACCTCCTCCCTACGGACCGCCACGGTCGACCCTCTACCTCTGCCTCGGAGGTCCCTCAACCATCTGCTGCTCCTCAGCACGGCGGGTCGGGCAATCACGTGCCGTGTGGCCCTACCCGCCGCACGAGTAGCACTATCTGCCTCTCGAAAGACTGGCTCCGCACTGTGTGCCCCGCACTGCTGAGCCAGTGTCCTGAGGTCGTCTGCCTGAGTGTCTGGTCTGTCTGGACCCCTGAGTCATCCGTCGACTGCCTACTGCAGAAGACTCTGCTACATGCCGCCCTGTGGTGGGTCTCGGTGCTGGTGTGGACTCAGCAAGAAAGCTCTCGATCAAAAGGGCCCACTCCAGTACTCATGTCTGAGTCGGAATGCTGAGGGAGATCAGCGATGCCCTGATCTCGTGTCTCAATCCCGGCTCAAAGGTCTGGGCCCGAAAGAATGGGTCTCGTACCATGTCGGTCGAGTAGCATGAGAGATCGGTAAATCTCGCTGAGTACTGGGCGACCATCATGCTGCCCTGCCGCAGCTGAAGAAGCTCCTGAATGTGCACCGCACGGAGTGTGGCTGGGACAAACTCTGAGCAGAAGAGGCTCTCAAATTCTGTCCAGAGTAGAGATGCCTCAACATGCACCTGGAGCATCAAGCTCCACCATCGGCCCGCTCCTGCGTGCAGTAGGCTCACAGTGAGGATCACCATGAGGTCTGTTGGTGTCCCCACTATCCTGAAAACTCGTACGACTGCCTCCAGCTAGTCCTCGGCTACCTGGGGGTCCGTCTCCCCACGGATCCTGGGCAGTCGCTGGCACTGGAACTCATGCAATGCACTGAGGCGACGTGCATCGTCAGCTTCTGGTGCTGGAAGCATAGGTGGCTCAGCGGGTAGAGCTACCGCCGGTGCCACTGCTGACAAAGGGCCCTGTACCGAGGCCTCGTCGCTCGGTGGGCTGTCATCAATATCGACGCTTGGAACCCTAGCTGGCTGCCGTCATGGGGCCATCCTAAAAAGGAAACAGGTGCGCCACGGTCAGAACAGTATACCCGGTGAGCTGATACAAAGTAATCACAAAGAAAACTTGAAACACACATGTAATCAATGTTTTCGTGCATTAAGTCGGAAATCAGAAGTCAGGGTCCTGGAGTACGGATATGTCAGCCTCTGCACTAACATTGGACTCCCTGGACTGATAACCACACTCAATACACTAAACACTATTGCTTCACATAGAAAAGATCAGAGTTCGCAGTAGAACCGAACTCCTTTGATACCAATTTGTCACGACCTGTCCACGGGGCCTGTGCCATGACTACCCCTAGCCCGCCTTCCATAGGCCAGGGGCTGGCGACTAGCACCAAGGCGTAAATCTCAGTAAAAAGGAAAGGCATTTCCTTTGTAAAGTAAACAAGCACAACAAAGTAAGAAAGCGGAAAAAGTAATCACTAAGTAAAAACTGAGTACAACTATAAGTGCAGAAAGTAAGTGGGCCAGTATACAAACCCAAACTGAATGTAAAGTACAACTCGAAAGGGAAAACAACAACTGAAAAGTAAAAGCCGCTACGCCGAGCTATCCACTGGAAATCCCACCTGATGGGTGTGTACAGATAACTCCACTGCTCCTCGGGTCCCGTCGTCCGCTCTGAGTGCGTCCCTCCCAGTGGTCCACCTCCAGGTATCGTCCTGCTCTGCAAGCCTCAACCACGATCAACGATGTCCATCGTCTGCAACCAACACAACGTAGTGCGGGCATAGCCCGTGCAGGGGTGAGTATAAGCTACTCAGTAGGGACCCCGAGACCCCCGAACATCTCCCAAAATCCACAAAGGATAAACCACAAAGGAAAGATACAATCACGAAGTAAAAAACGACACTGCTTAGGTATATGCCCATACATATACCTAAGTCATCAATTCCAATACGCTCCAACCTCCGAGCCCAAGTACAACCTAGTCCACAAAGGAAAGTATACGAATTCCACGTAGGAAAGCAAACGTAATCCACACAGGATAGCACAACACAATCCACACAGGAAAGTAAATAGGATTCATCTCACACAGGTATACTTCTTCAAAAGACGATAGAGATGATCACTGATCCATCTAAGTCGTCAGACCCACAAAGGATCGATAGGTACTAACCCCCGCAAAGACCCACACAGGATCGGACCCACACTGGATCTGTTGGCGATGGCTCACACAGAACCGCTGAGCGCTGACCCACACAGGATCGGACCCACACAGGATCGGACCCACACAGGATCGGTAGAACTGTTCCACAAAGGATCACTGAGTGATGTAGTCGTCGTCATCGAATCCACTGAGGATCTCTGCACAGTCGTCATCGTAGTCACAGAAGCAGTCGTAGCCAGCTCTAGGGTTCCCACACACAGCAAGCTCGTTCGAGAGGGTCCGCTCCACGAGCCGAGAGGCTGATACATCAACTGACACATAGTCCAGAGTTGATGTATCCAAAAGTTCTGTATCGTCAACAGGAACTCAACGTCGTAGACGGCGCGTCAATCGGACGCCCGGTCTGAGAGTTATTGGCCTTTTCGTCCCGGGGGCCCGGTTGGTTTTTAAGGAAAAACCAACCCGACCGTACTCCACCTGCATCCAATCCTTGGGCAGAGTAAGCCAAAAGATCTGTCTCACTTAGAGGAAAACAACAAAGTTGACGGCACGCCAATCGGACGTCCGTAGCTCAAGATATGAGTGTTTACGCTCCGAGGGCCCGGATGATTTCGTGTACGAACCAACCCGGCTGAACACAAAGTATTCCGAAACCTTGAGTGTGATATACCTAAACGACCGTCTTGATCTAAGGATCGTATCTCCACTGAAGACGCGTCGTTTGGAGGTCTGTATCCCAAGTTATGGGCATTTGAACCCAAACAGTCCGATAACGGGGGTTTCGGGCCCGGACTGAACCGGACCGAGACCCCCCGGTTGGCCCGAACCGGGTCGACCCACCCCAGTCCGGGTCGGCCCGGCCCGACACGGCCTGGCCCGGCTGGGCGCGGCCCGGCCTGGCGGACCGGCTGGGCACAGCGCGCCCAGCGCGCTGCCGGCTCGGCAAGTGGCCGAGCCGTTTCGGCAAAGGGGGGGGGGGGGCGCCTGCCCCCCTGTGTAACCGCGGCCCCCATATTTTTGGGGGCCATTTGGATATCCAGACGGGGTAATTTAATTCCCCCGGCTCCTTCCCTTCCGGCCGGCCCGACATGGCCGGCCGGTTCCTGCTCAACGGGAACGGCAATGGCCGGTCCCCTTCCGGCTCCGACGCCGGCGGACGGCCCGGCCGCCGGTCACCTTGCTCCGCCGCGGCCCGGAACCGGCCGCGGCCCTTTTCATCCGGCGCGGTACGACAGCACCGCGCCCCTCCACCGCGGCCCCGCTCCGGACGCAGAATTTTCAGTTTTCTTCGACGCGGCGTGGCGGCGTCGCGTTCTTAAACTTCTTTCCACGGTGCGATGCGATGGCGTCGCGCATTTCCTTCCGCATGAATCCGCGTGGTGCGACGGCACCACGCTCTCCCGTACCAGCCAAAAAGGAACCAACACGAAAATTAAGGAGGAGGGTCGGTCGTTTTTGTGAGGTCCGACCCCCTCGCGTTATTCGATAACAAATGGCTTAAATCCACGAAGATCATCAAGTTGGTATTCACGAATCAAATAAAAAAATAAAACCCCTACCTCGGTTCAGGAACGGTGCACGAAAATCGGGCCGCGGAAGACGAGCGTTGCGGAGGTCGGGCGTTGCGGAAAGAACGTCGATTCCGTTGTCGTCGAGGTGCGTTCAAAGAGGATACGTCGTTGGAAGAAGACGTCGTGTTCTTCGGTGGAGATGTTCCTCGTTGAAGAACGGTGTTCTTCGACGGAGTCCGAGGTGTTCTTAACGTTCTTCGTCGAGGTTGAAGAAGAAGAAGACTTCACGCTTCCTAATCCTCTCAAGGTGGAAAAAACTCTAACAATAATAAAATAATACCAAGTATTAATTTATTAACACAACCTAACCATTTGAATTTCAAGAGTTTGAAAATAAGTAACTCACCTTATTAATTATAACAAGTTGTCAAAAATTAATGAAAGTGAGTTAATGGGGAGTTAGGAAAGTGAAGGGTTAAGAGGAGTTAGGGAATTTGAAAAGGTGTGGGGGGGCTCGTGTGGGCCCCACACTTTCAATTATCCATACAAGGGAAGTTGGGTGGATGTGGGCCCCACCACTAACTTCCCATGGGAGAAAATAACCACATTGACATGAAATATAATTGATGCAACAGTTTTATTTACTTTTTAATTAAACCCCATTAATTAACTTCTTCACCCGCACAAACACAACTACGTTAAAGGTTCTCTTAAGCGATTACCGGCATTGCGAGTTCATCGGTGCCCTCGGAATTCGATTCCGAGCACCGGTTCAAAAGTTAGAAATTCTCACTCGTTCGTTCACTGAACGTACCCAATCCAAACTTCAGAAATTGATTCCGGGCACACCAGGCCTCGAAATCAGGTGCCGTCAGAAACTGCACTCTTGTAAAATTCAAAAACAAATTAAGAAAAAATTTCCCTTGAATTTTACGGGTCTTTACAATTGTCCCATTTTTTGGTTAAATTTAAATTAATTGTTAACACTTCTATGATTGTAATGTTGAAAAATGGAATCAATATTTGAAATTATAATAATTTTTAATTTTTAATAAGATCAACATAGCTTTTTGAAAACATATTATTGACGTTAGTTAAATTTAATTACAATGGATAGGATTATATTAAGCTTAAAAAGAGACTGAACCCTAACCTTGAGGCATAATATGACATAGAAACCTTACAAATGTCAATTGTATTGACATATTTCGACCACATCCTCTATTTTATCTATATGGGATGTTTATTGTATCCAATTTCAATATAAAAATTGGAATAGGGTTTCTCTTTTCCAGCATATTTCAGGAGTTCTACTCCTCCTCCACTATAAATTGTTGTGTCTCCTCCCACATCAACACACCTCTCAAGACACTTTTGTTCACATAAAATCGGTCCAAATTGCTCCAAAACACCCCTAAATTCATCCTTATCTACTCCATTATGGAATAAACCATTCCAAGTAATCCCTTTGGTGCAAACCAAAATGATTTACCTTATTAAGAGGTAACACCCTCCCTCAAGCTCATTTCTTTTATTTTCTTTCTAAAATACCGAATATCTTCTTATTTCATTATTGAATAAAAAAATAGTATCATAAATATAATTGTGTTTTTATTAAAATATTTCAATATAAAAATATAATCACTTCCATATAATGGGTATTCAACACAGTGTTTATGTGTATGTGGAATAATTGTATCACGAAACAATGATTGATCATTTTTCCTTTACCACCTCACATATTGGACATTATGATGCACCATATAATTATATTTTTTTATATATTATATTTATTAAGTCTTTAATATTTTTTAATCCCTTTAAAACAAATATCATTAAACATTATGTTTTTTGTAAATATGATAATTCCTTTCATGGGAGTGTGGAAGACCATCCCCTCAAAGTGATGTGATTCATTTACACACAACATGGAATGTATATATTATGGTTTTAATTAAACATATGTGTCATAAAAACATTTATATTATATTATTTCTATAATAAAATAACTGTAAATATAAAATATACCATTTTCTTTATTACCCTTTCACGCCCTTATAAAGTGATAATGTTGTTCATGGACATGTGGACAACAATATCCTCAAAAAAATGTGATTCCTTTTAAATCATAAGAATTATATATATAAGTATATATGATTAAATAAAATGTTTTTTATTATATAATTATCTTTATTTAATGTTAATTTTTACTAACCTTCTTTCCATAATGATCATTGATAAATGGAAATGTTACCCATGCGTACGTACGACCTACCATCTCCATGATAGTAACATTGATTAATTATTCACAAAAAAAGTTATTGATTGGTTTTAAAATTATAATATTGTATAAATATGATAATTATGCCATTTTTTCAGGTGTTTATATAATGACTATTTTGACAATAGTTGACCATCCAACGTTGTTTTTAACACATGACCTGAATTTGGTAAAAACACTATACTTAAACATATTTTTCTAACTAGTTTTATAAAACATGATAATAATTGAAGTTAAAGTAATAAAAAAATTGATAATGGTTGTGAAAAAATTAATTAAATAATATTAGTTTATTATTTTTGTATATAATGACACACAAGACAAGTAAGACTCAGTGTGAGAGAATTTCATCTCACTCTTTATTTCTGTGAGATACCCCTTACTCTCCGCTGAAATATATTGTGTGGTGCATATACTACCCAAGAATTTATTCGATGCCTATTATAATTAAATATATAGGAACTTACATAACCATTTCAGGATATTTATTTCATGGGGTTTAAGTTTCAAAATTCACCTAATTGGTAAAGTAATATTGTCTCAATATTCATTCGTGGAGACATATACAATGTTGTACATGTATATTTTTATATGATGTGTATAAACTACCTTTGAAAAAATTTAAAACGAATATAAATTATTTAATGATATTTTTAATCCCCATGTAATTTAATTTTCTTACATGGGGAGTTTGATTCAATGTTACCATATGGTAACAGTTTACTGAAACAACCTCACCATTTATTGAGATTGTTTATGATCACATTTTCTTTAAAGATATATTATGATCCATATTTCCAGAACACTCTTAAATTGTCTTTTCCTCTGGTTAGTCTTTATTTATTCATGTATTAGTATCATTTTTCCACTCATTGATACTTAGGATAACTAATAAGATATTTTTAATAGATATGACCCTACCACTCCCTTCTGTTGGAAATTATTATTCCATTAAAACCATGCTTCCAAAAAAAGGATTCCAAGAATATTTTAATAGTCTTCCATAAAAATTAAAATATATTCTTACCATTTTTGTATTTCACCAATGTTTTCAAGGGAATATTATTTTTACTTTCTCAAAAACAGATTTTTCTAACCATCTTACTGTGAAAAATGAATGTTATTTTTACCTCGAATGACATGTTTCATTTACCCACCGTCATTTAATTAATGTTTCCTTTTTTTCTATAAAATGTTAATTTTAATGATTTTTTTTAAAATAACTTTTCAATGAAATGGATTCAAAATAATTTTTAATCATTCATTATAATTTATCAAATTACATTTCATGGAAAGTGGTCATCAAAAGGTTTTAAATATTAATTTATATGTTTCATGGAAAAAAATTTCAATATATATTTCCAATCATAAATTATAACTTTTAAAGTCTACAATAAATAAAAATAGTTTTCAAAAGGTATTATTTTTTAAAAAAAATCAAGGTATAAGGATATTTTCCCCAAGAAAGGTTTTTAAAATATATTTCAAAATTAATTCCCCTCTAAGATGAAATATTTTGGTGCTACTCATTCTATTATAATGTAATGATTCCACATTCCCAGTCCGATTATTTCATGAAATGGTTTTGTTTTTATATAATTTTGATTATGAAACATGTTTACCTTTCCTGGGTAAAATTCTTTTGACATTTTATTCTTTTAGTGGGTTATGATTTTGATTAAATGATTGTGAAACCTGTATCTTTTTTCAGGGGTTATGATAGGATTACAAGTTTATGATACCAATTTCATTTTATGAGTTATTATAAAATTGTTTAGGATATTATTGAAATTGTATGTATGATTTCAATTTGATATGGGTGAGACCTATATCTCCCTTGATTTCATTAGATAAAGATTTATATATCTCATGATATACATATGGTTGGAATGAGGTGTGAACTCGGTTTAGTATTACAGGGTTGGAAGGAGGATTGAACTCGATTTGATATTATAGGGCTCGAATATAGTGTGAACACAGTCCAATAAATGGATTATTTCACTTTGATGGCCTTTGTAGTGATTCCTTGACTACTATGGAAATAATTCTATATTAATATATATTTATACAAAATTCCATGTTTTATCCCTATGTTCTGAATTCATGGGTTATATTCTTTATTTAATGATTATTCTTGTTTTATGAGCATCCAATATTTATACCATGATTAATTTATATGATCTTTGATATATAGGGAATGATATTCCACTTTCATGGTCACGTACACATAACCATATGCTCATGTATATGCTTTCATGTCTCACTTGCTTACCCTGACTGAAAATCAATTCTCAACCCTTTTTATGTTCCCTTCCCCAGGTTATGATGATATTCTTTTTTTTATGTGTATAAGAAGGGTCCTAGTCAATATGAACCTAGTTGAATATAATTTATCTCACATATGAACCAGTTTTCATGTTTCCATGTTTCCAAATTCACTAGACTAGTACAGTATTTGGGCATCTTTTTTTATAATGTATTATGTATTTTGAAAAAGTGACGTAATGTTTATTTATGTTAAGATTGGGTCATTATTTTTTTATTTGATAAAACAATTAGTTAATATTTATAAAAAATAATTATAAAACAAATGTGAGAACTCGATGTAATTTCATAGGGAAAAGGAAACTTATAGAAAAATGTCATGGAATTTTGGTAGAGGATAGAGTGGGTTCTATTTGAGAAATATATCCATGTCTGGACAATATCATTGGATGTGGATCTGGAATAGATGTACATAGAGGTAATCAGTCTAAAAAGATTTCTAGAGCCTAACTCAGGGTATTATAATACAAAACAATGGGCCTTCCTTCACACATTTTTTGACACTCTCATGGGATATTCATTTGGAATTAACAAAATCATCAAAAACTATTATGAATGATTTGAATATAAGATGGTTATGAAAAACCTATGATAAACCTAAGGTGTCATAGGTTAAGAATGGTTTCATAACAAACACATCTTATATGTGTTTGTGTGGTTCCTAAATATGATATTAGATTCTTATTCAGTGCATTATAGTTTTACATGATGGAGGTAATTTGATGAAATATGAATAACATCAAATTTTGTGGACAATATGATAATGAGAAGTCGAATGAGATGACCACTAGAGTAAAGGATGTTATGATAATGCCTAATTAGTTTTCAACAAACATGATCAAGGATATATACATTAACCAACTCTTAGACTCACCAAATATGATAAAGAATGAGGTATAAAATAGGTGAGGTAGTGGAGTCCATGAAATAAAGAAGATTTAATTTCATTTGTGTCAATAATGTTGAAAGAATCACCTATGTTAATGTTAAGACAAACAAGAAGGTGTTTTGACTATAGAAAAGAAGAAATAAAAGCAAGTAATTACAATATAAAAATTAAGGGTTTGGTCAACTAAATGGATTGAAATATTATCCTCTCTAATTCATAATCAAAGGTTAAATGATTTATTTGTTCAATTAACTGTCATTATGTAAATTGATGTCTTAGGTGGAAAGATCCCAATGCAAATCCGCAATGTAGTACAAGTAATTATTATACTACAGATGATTATGAGAATAAAGTTGAAATGTGAAATTAAAGAAATATTAAGTAATATGATGAGGAATAATTTTTATCAATTAGGGATAAATTAAAATACTCAATGTTATTATTTATATGGATTCAATAATTAGGTAGTATGAATATTGAAATATGAGAGGATTGTTCAATTTATGTTTTTCTATATAGATTTTCAAGATTATGTTGAATGTTGTTGATGGGATGGATGTTTGATTTAATTATAAGGTAATATTTCATCTAATGTAAAATAACCCTTAATATGTACCTTATGTCAAGATAATGTTATTTTGATAAAGATATTTTGGATCGGAATAAGTAAATTGGACAGTAGTTATTACCTTAGAACTAATTAAGGACTTGTTTACAAGTGGTTTATGCTATCAATATTATACATTTTTTGGATTTATGTTATAATTCCAATATTCTTTTAAATAGGGAGACATGCATGTTTACAACATGGATTTATGGTAATTCAAGTTGTTAACATGTTTCAAGAAAATATATGATGAATGTATTCAAATGATTAAAATGTGATAATAAAGAGATACTTTTATATATATATGGTATCAATGTTAAGATAATTTGATGACCTTCTTGTAAATTTTTGGATTTTCATATTTTGAAAGGGTTATATGGTTATCTATTTATTTAATGAATATGTTAAAAATTGGATGAATTTTGGGAGAATAAAGTATTTTCTCACCACATATTAATTTAGGCATATCAGAGAACACATTATAATTACTTGGTATTGATTAAAATAGATGACATATAGGATGGAATATCATCGATATCATGTTCTTTTAGTGATTTAGGAATGATAAAATTGCCATCTTTTTGGGTACATAGGTGAAGTGGATCAAGAAACAATAAAGGGTGATGTTTTCCTGAAATCATGAAAGTATATTTTTTCATGAAAATTTTATATCTTTTGGAAAATGAATCATGAATCCACAAATGATATCACAGTACCTCTATTTCCAATTAATTGGATAATCCCTCATTTCATCACATAATTATAGCATTTATATTTTTAATATTCTTTTGAACATGTTTTCTATTACAATCCATCAAAAAATTATGGTAATATTTCTCTTTCATGTCTATTTTCTCACATCTAACATATGTTCTCCTATCAGGAAACCATGTTATATGTTACTTTGGGTAAATTCATGTTTCCAAGTCTATTTTTACAAAATAATGTTTAAGTAATCACTTTTCTAATATGGTTTTTATGAAAGGAACATTAAATTATTAAAAAAATGATAATTCAGGTGAACTTTTAGGGAGAAATTCATTATAATGTGGTAGAATAAAACATCTTGAGAAATTGTGAAATATTTTTTTCATATTAATTTCATCTTGTTGATATATTTCATTTCAGGCAAAAGAGAAAATATTTTATTGTTTTAGAATTGTTTTTTATTATGTTATATGCAACACCATGTTTATAGTGATCTAAAAAAATATAAATATTACATTTTTCTATATTTAACATTGAGGTTGTCATACATTTCCTGAAAGAATTTCCTTTATCAAGGGCTTGTGTAACACATAAGACCGATTGTCCTCAGACAATAATATATTATTAAAAATATTACTATTTAATATAATAATATATAACATATACATTAAATTAGATTTTATAAATTTTATTAATCAAATTATGAAAAAAAAATTCCAAAAATATAAAATCAATTTCTTAGTAACAAATTATTTATATGTGAATATAAAACCAATTGAATATAAAGGGAATATTTTTAAAGAAAAATATTTATATTCACATAAATTATTTTTAATAATAAAAAATGAAATTAATGAAATTGATCAATTATTTTTAATTTAACATATATTTTATATATCCAATGAAATATTTTGGATATTCATCCAATAGATTTTAAAGGAATAATATATAAAAAATCTCATTTCGACACATAAACCCCAATATTTATCCACCTTTTAATGGTGAACAAATATTAAATCTAAATTTTTGAACATTGATAAATCTTAAAAGTAAAAATAAACATTATATTTTAAATATAATAATAAAATTATGTTAGGTGTAAATTTTTTTATTTTTCTATGCATTTTTATTTTTTTATGAAAATTTATAAGTAATGAACTTTAATTCAAAAATTATTTTTCCTATATTTATTTATATAGATAAATTATATTTTAATTGTGTTTTAAAGTTTAATTATATTATTTATTTACCAATAACGCCAATTTATTTCATTGGAATCAATTTAACTTTGAAACTCACTATAAAAACATCAAAATTGTTTGATCATTTTTACTTTAAAAACTTTCATGGTTGTCTGGTCTTGGAGATTAATTTTAAATTACTTACTGCAAAATTTATGATTGAAATTTAGAAATTACGATTCCATTTTTAAAATCATAAAATTTTATAATTTCTAATAATATCAACATAGTTTTTGAACAAAATTACTAGTAAATTTATTTAAAATTAATTACTGTGATTCATATTAAATTAAGCTTAACGAGGGAATAATACCTAAACATTAATCCTAATAGTACCGTAAAATTTTCCAATATCCATTATATGGACATATTTAGATCTTATTCCCTTTTTTATCAATGTTAACCATTATTTTATCTAATTTAAATAAAACAATGGGTGTGGGGTTTCCATTTTCCCAAATATTACAAGAGTTCCCGTACTACCCCACTATAAAAAGGATTCCTCTCCTCCCACATCCATACACCTGTCAAGTGACTTATATTCTACCAAGAACACCCTATATATCTCCCCAAAATTTATAACTACCTCTATGAATCATTTATTTTGGATTAAGTCCTTCTAAGGAATCTATTTTGTGAAAACCAAAAGGATTTACCCATTTAAGAGTTAACACCATCCCCTAAGCTCTTTTCCATTATTTTCATTATCCACTTCCTAAAATATTATTATTCCCTGATTGTATAAAAAACCAGTATCATTAGTATACTATGATTTTTTTATTCTATGGTTTTGAACTACACTTACAAAAAATTACAAATAATTGGTCACGAATACTGTGATTACGTGTATGGAGAACTGCCACCTCACGAAATGATGATTGTTTATTTTTTCTTCACCACCAATAACGGTGGAAATTATGATGGTAGATATTTTTATATACGTTTTATATTATATTTATTATAAAATAAATCTTATGTAAACCTTTTAGAATACATTTCTTTATAATTTCCATTTGGTGTAAATATGATAATTTTGTCCAAGGAAGTGTGGACTACCGCCCCACAAAGCAATGTGGTTAATTCAAAAACTATATGAAATTTATAAGGTATGGTTTTTATTAAAAATAAGTGACATAAAAAACATATATATTATCTTAATAACATAATTAAATCCCTCTAAATTTAATATATACCATTTTCATTATTACCATTTCAAAGACTTATAATGTGATAACGTCGTTCGTGGACATGTGGACCGCCACTTCCTCGACAAGATGTGATTACATTTATATCCCAAAAATTATATATATAAGTATATATGATTAATTAATATAGTATTTATGATATAAATATAATTCAAAAAAATTTAATATCATATACCTTCTTTCTATAACGATCGTTGAGAAATGACAATGTTACTCATGCATACATATGACCTACCATACCAATGATTATAACATAGATTATTTTTTCACAACTGTATTTAAGGATTAGATATAAAATTATAATTAATATATAATTATTATAATTATTTAATTCTTATTATTCTAGTTCTTTTTATATATTTAACCCTTTGACCATAGTCAACACACCAAATATATTTTTTTAAAAAGAATCGAATTTGGTCAAAACACCCGACTTAAACATGATTTTTTATATAGATGTACATAACATGGTAATAATGAAGTAAATTTAATAATAAAATGGTAATGGGTTACTAATAATGTATTAATTCACATAAATATATTATTGAGGAATATAAATATGCATACAACATGTCTGACTAAAGTAAATTTCATCCCCCTCTTTATTTTCGTGAGATATAAGCCTTAATCACCACTCCGTTATTTTTTGTGGTATCTATACTACCACTGAATGAATTATATTACACATATACATAAATATATTTCTATTTATATAACCATTTCATTATCTTTCTATCATGGGGTTTAATATTCAAATGTTACCAAATCGGTAAAATTATTTGGTCTCAATTTTTTTTATTTGAGACAAATGCCATTTTATACACATATTTTGTTTTAATACGTGATGTATAAATTTTCATTGATATTTTATAACATTAATAACCTTATTTTCAGGATATTTTAAATCTCTATGTAATTTCCTTTTCCTACAAGGTTAGTATGATTCAAATTTACCATGTCGTAAGAGTTTATTGAAATAATCTCACTATTTATCAAGGTTGTTTATGATAATGATTTCATTAATGAAATATTATGATCCAAATTTCATGAAAAATCACTAATTTTCTTATACTATGGTTAGAATTTATTTATACATGTATTTTTACAGTTTTTCTACTCTTTGGTACATAAGATAAATAATTTAAAATTTTTGTAAAATATTAAAGAACCTTTCTCTTTAGATGGAAATCAGAATTCTTTCAAAACAATTATTTCCAAAATTAAATTCCAATAATATTGTAACAATATCCTATGATCATTAAAAGACATTGTTAAACGTTTTCTTTTTTACCAATGTTTTAAAAATAATCATCTTCTCACTTTGTGAACAAGGAATTTTTCGTTTTTTTCAATCATAAAGGAATTTCTTTTTACCTCATACAACATGTACGGAATTACCTGTAATCATTTATTTGATGCTTATTTTGAGTCTCTAAAATGATAATTTTTAATAGAAATTTATATAATGAATTTTAAATTTAATGGTTTTAATATTATTTTTAATCTTCCTTTATATGTTTTGAAAGTACTTTGTAAGGAAAGTAGTTTTAAAAAGGTATTCATGATTCATTTATAAATTTTAAGGGAAAAAATTTTCAAAAATATTTCATGATTCCTTTATATATTTTCAAGTATATATTCAATGAATATTGTCTTCTAAAAGTTTAATGTTTTCAAAATATAAATTTTCAAAGTTGAATGATATTTTCCTAAAGAAATGTTATTAAATTATAGTTCAAAATAATATATCATCTAAGATGTCGTCCATTGGTGTTACTCATTCCATTCTGGGGTAAATAATTTAATGATTCCATTCATATTCTTTTTCATAATGGTTATGTTTTAATGAAATGATTATAATGAAACACTTTTCTATATCATAGGTTATATGATTTTTAAATATTATTCTTTTAATGGGTTCTGATTTTGATGAAATAATTATTAAAACGTATATCTCTTTCAACAAGTTATGATATTATTACATATTTATGATACCCATTTCATTTCATGTGTTATTATGTTATACTTTATGATCTTATGGTTCATGTATGACTGATTTTATTTTGATAAGGGTGAGACCTATATCTCTCTCTAATAAATTAGGTAAATATTGATATCTCATTATATAGACAAGAATGGAATGTGAAGTGAACTCGATTCATTATTACATCGATTAAAAGAGGAGTTAACATAGTTCAATATTAAAGGGCTGGAATAAGGAGTGAAAGATAATCATCAGAGTACTTTTTCCATTGAGTAGTTTGGAATCGATGCCTCGACTACTATAGAGATCATTATATATGCTTATGTTTTTTCCACAATTTCATGTTTTATTCCTATGTAATGATTTTATAGATTATGTCAATTATTTACTTATGATTCTTGTATTTTAAACTGCCAATATTTATACCATGATTCATGTTTATGATCTTTGGTATGAAGGGTATGATCCTCAATTTTCATGATCACATTATCATAGCCATATTCACATGTTTATACTTACATGTATCCCATGTTTACCTTTATTTACCATCTAAGCTCACCCCTTTTTATGTCTTCATCCCAAGGTTATGACCATATTTTTTTTTTAAGTGTCCAAGACGGGTTATAGTCTGAAAGAAACTATAGGGAGATAATTTATCTCAATAATGTACCAGTGTTAGTGTTTACATGTTTCCAAAGGCACTAGAATAATATGGTCTTTAGGCATATTTTTATATAATGTTTAAAGTATTATAAAAGTGTTGTAATGTCTATGTACATTAACACTATGTTTTTATTTACATCCTCCCTAAATATATTTTGGCCTCTAAAATTAAATTTTATAAAACTAATGAAAATAATTATAGATATTCATTTGTTAGGAAAGAAACAAGGTACAATTTGTAATGAGATATAGACCGCAGTAACAATGGTAAGTCTTGGAAATTAATTTTTGCGTCACAATAAAAAAATATTGAGATATTCCTTTTCTTCTAACATTCATGAAAAATATTCTTCTATAGTTTATTCTATGATATATTAGTTTCTATATATTTAGCATTCAAGAATTAATTTTCATAATATCGTTTCCCAACAAATTATAGAACCAAATTGGTTATATTAAATATGATTATATATCATATAATCTAAAAAAAGAGAATAGATAATCCCATCATGTCTTATCCCATTACTCCTTTATTTAAATCCATGATAGACTATGTAAAAAATAACACTATCGTTAGAACTATAATACCATCAGTTCATCTATGAAATTATTAGTTCTTCTAAAAAATCTTTCAGTTCTACCAATTGATTTTAATAAAATAATCCCCAAAAATAAATAAACACTACTCTAATATAAATTGATATGATATAATATGAACATATCTAGAAAAATATATCATTTTTATTATTAAACATTATATATCAAAAATGAAACACATATTTCCAATATATAATGAATTGCTTTCTTTGGATATTAACTACCTAATTTTCTTATTATACATTATTTCCTTAATATATAGAACAATATTCTTTATTCATTACATACACTGGTTTATTCTTGAATATAATCTCCTACGGTTATCGAAAAATATATGAAAGAGTAATCTCAAATGCTTTGTGGGGGGAAATTATATCAACAACTCAAAAAGGGTTAGATTATAAGAACATGAGAAAAAATGATCAAGTTATAAATACATGGATAAAAAGGGAATTAAATAACATTATATGATTAGAACTCATAATAGGATAACATAGATCATTTGATAGGGACATATAACACGAAAAGGATTATCATGAATGTATAACTTATATAGTGGAATAAAAATGTGGAAAAGTGAGATAATAGTCCAGATCTATCAAACATAACAGTAGAATATATCACAAAAATATGAACAAAAAATATAATATATGTAAATTTAATCAATGACGACCATTATAGCACAGTGGATTAGTAATCACCACATATATCTCTTAAAAATTATCTAGAACAGCTAACCATACAACTTGAAATAATTTATCATGTGTCACTAAATTTAACCAATAGTGAAACAAAATCCACTATTCGAAGCCAATAAAATAGCAGATAGAGCATTTCTAATCATGCACTATATTAATGCCATGAGATATAATGAAATTCCAAATGAACATGAGGAATATATCGGACCCACTCATTATATATTGATAAAATATACATATGCATTCTACATGTAGAAAATCAGACACCCAATATAATCATCAAATTATTAACCTATTAAAATAACATGGGATTCATATAGTAATTCATGTGGTAAAACTCTCCAAAAAATTATATATTCTACTTAGCTAAATACCCTTTATTTATTATTATTATTTATAAGGTATTCTAATCCTATATAATAAAATGGTATATGGTGATGATAATAGTTTTCCCCATTCAATCCAAATGTATGATTATATAGTTTGACACCATTACATGATAACAATAATAGGGTTATCATAATTTAAATCTTTAGTATAAATGTTATCCTTACACAATATTTTTGATGTGTCCAGGAAAAGGTTGTGATGAATGAACGTGATCATAGAGACTTAATTTCCACATAACATTTATGGCAAGTACTCATAAAAAATAAAAAAAATCTTTTATAATATAATACACAATAATTTAAATGTACAATTACAGAAAATATATAATAATGAATTTTTAAAAGTGTATATACTTGGATGAAAAATCCTTTAGAAGAAGATAAGAAAATTAACAAGATTTAATAATTCAATCCTTAAGCTTTTAAATAACATTAAAATATGAAATACTATGTTCCTGTCATAATACATTATAGGATAAGATAAATCATGTAATGAGTACATATAACCCCACAATGAACATTAAGAAATTATCACATGAACCATTTTATAAGAATATGGAAACATTATGCAATAATCATGATCAATAGATAATTATAGGGGAATACGTAACAAATAAATTCATAAACATTATAAAATATGTACTGTTGATCCGCCAAGACCATCATAATATAGTGGATCATGTGTCACCACCTTTGTTCCATAACATAATGGATTAGACATAACTACATATGTATCATAAAAAAGGATCATGTGTTACCAAATTTATCTTATAGTGGATAGATATTCACTACTATCACCCCATAAAATATTGTATCAGTAATTATTATTCATTTCCCATAGTAATATCATTAGGTATAAAGATTTAATCACTGCATTTTAGGGCCATAATAGACCGACCCACAACCATATAAATGGGTGACACATCAAATAATTAAAACATCTAATATAATCAAAGAATTATTAACCCTCAAAAATAAAATGGTATATATACAATCATTCATGTTATAAAACTCATACAAATAATGATATATTTTTCTAAGTAACTATAAATCAAATGGAATAATAATTTTTATGGTATTGACAATATATAGAGTAAAAGGACAAGATATCTTCAAAAAATATTTCTCCAATATATTGAAACTTATAACTATCTTGGTGAATAATTTTCAATATGATGGAGAATAATAGGTACTCACAAAATAATGGAATTGGAAAGTTGTTTATATTTACTCAATAATGCTGATATGGCAAGAAAAATGTCGTGATAGATCAATATTTTCATATATATTAAATATCTGCATAACCATTGATATATGAAAGTATTGAAAAAAATAAAAGGATTATTTACCAACAGAGGCACATGAAAAAATGATTGATGGGTAAAAATAATCTATTAATAATAATTAAAAGAATTTATAAATCGATTAAAAATCCTTAATATGGAGATAAGAAATTGAAAATTATTTCCAAAATCACTTCTTTATTATTTTTTTAAACGTGAAAATATAATTGAGAATGGTGGAAAATTCCATGTTTGTAAAGACAATAATTTATATATAAAAATTATTTATAAAAATGTTATAAAAATTATAATTTCATTGAAAATGAAGCATGAAAATTAGAAGTCAAAAATGGAATAGATTAAATTAAAATATATTTCTTATTGTATTTAAATTTTCATAAAATATAGTTTAAATACAATTTTTAAATAACCTTTAAAATGCACCAATTTATTTTATAAAAATATCTCTTTTTGGTGAATTTACCAATAATCGATGTGACCACCACTAAACTGCAAACCCATATCTGGTGCTAAAGACAAAAAAATACATTTATGGACTTGATATTGATAAATGTGACTCAATTTTTTCATCCCAAACATGCAATATCAAAATAAAGTATTGGATTACTTATATACAAAATTACCTTTTAGGTTTATAATTTTAGTGAATTATGAAAACCTACTACATAAACAACACTAATGATTTCAAGATAGTATTTCTCCCACTATACATAGATTTTTATATTCTAAATCAATTCTTTAACATCTCTTATAAAATTATTCACATACAAAACCAATCAAGAAAAAAAAATCATCATTCTTCATAACCTTGGGAAAAGGAAACATAAGAAGGGTGAGAAAAAAATTTTATTACGGTTAAAAAATAATAAAAATTAAATATTATCAATGATAGTAAGCTGAGAAATAGGGTAAGATGATAAAATCATATTGAATTAACAGAAGATATGGTAACACATACCCATGAATACTTGGATCATCAATCATGAATCGTGGCATAATGCATTGAAAAAGATTTGATTCATTGGAATAAATAATCCTGATCATTTTTATGTCAATATTGATCAAATTACTCATTAATACCCCATAACTGTTCACCCATAATAATATAAGAAACATTAAATCAAACCTAAAATCATTATATTATAATAAAAATCCAAATAATTCTATAAAAACCCTATATAAACCAGAGGTAAATAATATAGAACCTTGAGGAATGATTTTCATAACATTCATACACATGGGATATCCTTCACAATTTCACATAGAATAATCATCATAGTTAAACCAAAAATAACCATCACATTTATAATAGGAACAACCATATAATTAAATTCCCATAATCTCTTAGGTGAAACCAAATTAGTTAACAATGTCCCTTTACCCAATGCATTGTGGAGATAAAACTGGCCCACACATACTTGATTTATCACAAAACCACCATCATTATAAATAGTTCCCAAATCCTAGGATATTAATAAAGTAAATATAGCATTCATTTCATTATAAAACTCATTGAAACATACACTACACCATTAATAACTTGATTAACCTGTTTAAAAGAAACATGTTCCATGATAAAATAATTTAAACAATAATAATTCATCCCTATAAATATTTAGGATGATATGATTAAAAAATATCCCTTTGTATCATATATAACATTGTGTTTAGTTAGATTTGATGAAAAGAAACACCATTCAAAGATCATTAAAACATTTCTTCAGGAAAATATCTTTTTCATATTGAAAATCATTTAAAGATTCTAAATATTTACAAAATATTCTGAAAATCCATGTCATTAAAAATAAAAATAGAATTTGTATATTGGATTTTCAAATAAAATATTGTAATTATAATTGGAAAACCTATTTTTTAGTAGCCGTAAAAAATAAACATTGTTCTCAGACATTTTGTAAATGGATTAAAAAGTGACCCATTCAGAAAATGATAACATATTTTATTATAAATCATTTTAAAATAAATTCTATGATCAGTTAAAATAGATTTATTTAATTATTAATGTTTAGTAAATAACTTTTATAATGATATTTTAGAATATATAGATATAAAAGATAAATATTCCTAATCTAAAAGAAAATACAAGATTGATATCACATACAAACAAATTTCATGATGTTTATTTAATCAAAATGGTAGGAAATATAAATTAAATATGTAAAAAAATAACCAAATGAAAATAAAGGATAATGTGTTCAATAAAATAAGAGCATATTATTTCCCCCCAAGGAACCTTGAATATAAAAAATCCTTAAAAAAGATTGTAATATAAGGCCTTTTACACTTTGGTAACACTTAAATCATAAGCCCCATAAAGGAATAGAATCAAATAAAATAGTGAATATAATGATCATAAAGAGATTCATGATATCTTATATAAAAGGTGAATTATATAAATCTCATAAAACGAGGTAGTTTTATATAATAAACATGTGTCCCATGAGAGGGAAATTTGATGTGAATAATCCTTACAAGAATAATATCAATAAATTAAAAATTAATAAATAGTGATATATTCTGTAACAATTATATTTCAAAAAAAGTATACATATAGAATAAAACAATTTAGATATCAATTCACACATAATCATGTTATAATAATTTAAATGAAGAAGAGTTATAACCCACTGAATGGAAATTGATTTAAGAATCATTTTATCGCATGTTAAATTTAAAGGTAAATCCCCTTGGAAAAAATATTTCAGATTTCAATGAACAATATAAATAGTTTTAAATTATTCATGATATTACATGAAAAATTTGAATTATATACACCTTATAAAATTAATTATGATCATGACAATAAAATATTCCTTAATCAATGTAAATTGAGATGAAATCACTTATCCTGAGTCCAGACCTTCCATGTGTTTCCTAAAAATCATGTATAATAAAATCATATAAATTATTTTACCTCTTAAAAACAAATTCCATGTTTATTTGTATATTTTTATATTTGTATACTATTTATTTCATTTATCATAATTTGACATTAATTTCTAAATCTCTTAAGTCCACCATGGGTGTTTTGAGGACGGTCGGTTCATAAGTAAAAAATGACTTATATATGTTACATGAGGTCAAATATTTCATTATTAAATAATATCTAGAATAATTATCATGAAATAATTATCATTACTATAAAAAATTATATTTTTAAAATTGATCATGAAATATGGTTATAAAAATGAGTTATGTTACATTTATGGAGATGGTTTGTCCTACGTACACATGACTAGAATTTCCATTTTGAACAGTCATTATGTAGGGAAGCTGAAAAATATTTTATATTTAAATAATTTTCATTATATGATAAATATCATATTACTAATAGAAATACACATATATATTTCATCAACGTAATGTGGTGAGGAGAAACAAATCATAGCACTTCATACTTGTGGTAGTTCACATGTTTGCATGAACGGAATAATTATTTTTCAGTGAAATGAATTATATATAATTAAATGATAAATTATAATTGAATAATGATAAATATTTCATTAATATCATACAAAGAACATTATTTACATCATTATATCCTATCAGGATAAGTGGAGATTCAAAATGAATTGACTCTGTCTATGAGGTGGTAGACCTTCGAACACATGAATGAAGAATTCCTTTCCAATTTATGGGATGTTGGAGATGGATATAGGTTATTCAATTAAAATAATAACATTTTAGTGTATATAAGATATTTATTTTATTATATAATAATTATTTTGGATTATTTTATGATTTTGAAGAAGAAACTAATTATAAATTCTCTGAAAATATTAATAACTCTTCTTCAGATGACCTACATTGATTAACTATTTAAGGCCAATAAGGTTGATATTTTTCCATAAACAATTCCTCTATAACATGGAAATATATTTTATAAAGATGATTTTTTATAAAATTAATATAACAAATTGGTATTTATGTTTTAAATAATGAGAATAAAATATTCACTTTTAAAAAGATAGTATAATATAAATTACATCTTATTTACAAGTGGATAAAAATTGATAATATTATAAGATAAGATTATTATTTGTCTAAATCCTATAATAATATAATTCTTGGATAGGTCTTGATCAAATTTTACACTTTCCCCTTTGGTTTTAACCCTTCATTATCTCTTTTCACACTTACTGTTGAAATTATATTTTTTACTATTTTTAGATAAATATGGTTTAATACATGGAAATAATGTCCCATAAATGTATCATGGTTAATAGTATAAACCTTATCCTAACCAATTGTAGAAATATAATATTTTTTGGAATTTTATATAATTTAATAAGTTAATATTGGCTAAGAAATATCAATATTGGAAATTTTTTGAACTATTCTTTACATTGATTTTAATAACATTATGAAAATAAATGAGATTAGAAAGAAAAATATTTTTTTTGAAATCCTAAAATTTTATATTTATATAAAATATTTGGTTATAACATTAATTATCACAAATTATATTTATTTTTATATTATTAGCATCAGTTATTTATTATTTCTATTAATTGAATAATTACCATGTTAGTTTCGTCTGACAATTTTAGGAAATTATTTAATCACTTATAATTGAAAATTAATTATAATCATCAATATAAATCATTTATATTTAAATGGAATAATTATTACATGGAATATATTTTATTTATCCTCATAATAAAAATATTATAGTTATTCAAAACAATAGTATAACATTTTTTACTTTACTTTATATAAAACATCCTAAAGGACTTAATCACATCCAAATAGATAAAAAATTCCTTATAAATGAAAAATTGATAATTATGTATGATATGGAATAATATAATAATATTAAGTAATTTTTTATGGTCATTTTGTACTACTTATAATATTATTTTCAAAACATAATTTCTTGACTTACCCTTTAGTGTGGCTACAAAAATTACTTCAGATAATATAAAAATTGACCAAAAATGAAAGTGAAATATTTACATAATTTTGACATAATATTTACACATACATAAAAAAATTCCAAATTAAAAACACTAAATTGAAATAATTTAATTTAAAATAAATCCATAAAAACGTGATGAAAATGGGCTTTCGAAACAATACCTTTTAAAATATAAAATTTTTTAATTATAAATTCAAATATAAAATTCAATTAGAAGAACATTATTTCAATTTAAATAATAATGAAATAATTAAAAAATTTAAAACTAATGTAAATTATAATTTTACTTTGTAAAAAAATAAATAAAATATAGTTCTTAAGAAAAACCATATATTTTTAGTATTCAATGAAAAATAAATTTTTTCAGATAGATACAAAAATTTCACCTGTAAAAAATTTTGATACAGTGGTTTAAAAAAATAGATATTTATTTCATCAAATACAATTTATAACAGCATAAAAGATTAATTACATTATTTAGTAATATATATATATATATATACCATTTTTAAATAAAACATATTTTAGAAGAATAAAATGACATTACTAAAAATAGCTGATTATTTACTAAGAATTAATCTATAATTTTTTTATTTATAATATATATATATAAAGTAATTTTATTTTATTCATACCCACAAATTTAAAAACTATGTTACAACAATCACATTTAAATAATAATATTTCATGGCTTTTATGTTGGGTGTTTCTAATTTCGTAGGCTATCAAATAAAATATCATCTTTTTAAAACAATGGGAATTTAACCCCCCCCCCCTCCCCCACCCCCGAATTGCGCTATTGAAATTCTGAAATCTATATCATTAATCTAAGGTTGATATTTTCAAATATCGTTGTTGAAATCCTACATCGTAAAATGGGTTAATAAAACTTATACATGAAAGGGGCGAAAGGGAAGTACAAGGGACATCTAAAATAACCAAAGACTTGGTGTCTGAATAAGATAAAATTAGTGTGATTTTAAAACATGGACATGTAAGATAAAAATAATTATCAACTATTTATGGGGAGTAATATAGTATATGTCCATTCTAAAACTAAACATAAAAAAACCATAAATTTATGATGTGTGAAAAGGGAATTCATTTATCAGTAAGAAATGAAAATGAATAAAATTTTCATTTCATGAAACTTTTCTTTTAGTTTTGGAATAAATTTATAATCATTTATTATGACATAAATAAGTATATTTACTTTACAACTAAAATATTACCATTTAATAAATTTCCACCATAGTAATGTTTTTCTTCAAAAGTTTTGTATTTTAGTCAAAAACATTTAAACCTAAAGCACTTCCATTAGATCGTATAATTCCTAAAATGTTTAATAATCCATTTACATTTTCTTTAGACATCATCAAAAACCACTCTTATTGTTATAAGGTAATATAATTCCCAAAAAAATGAACTATCCTTCATAATAAGAAATAATACATTAATATTAAAAATTTAATATTAAGACCCAAGACTAAATCTAAATCATTCAATAAATAATTTTCCTTAAAATTATTCAATAAAATAATAAACACTATTAACACCAAAAATAAAAACGTTTTGTTCAAGCATTCTTCCAAGATAAAATTCACAATTATCTCTTAACACCTATAATGACTCATAATTTCGTATACACAAATAGGTATATGACCTAATCATATAAATTCAATATATCACAATAACACAACATTTTGATTACATACACTTCAAAAAGAAAATTAAACCAGAAATCCCAAAATATTAATTCATATTAAACTTAGGAGTTTCCTAAAGCTCAATCAAATAAAACAACTCCCAAATATCATTAGTCATGTTAAAATTTCATCACATAAAATCTCAAAAGTGGTGTCTAGATCACTAAACATATAATAAACCTCAAAAGTATGAACCCATGATGGGATCTATTACTCTTAATAAAACATAAAATGAAAACATAATAATATCCAAATTTGTCTAAACCCTTCTTTTTATGCCAACTATGACTTCTACAAACCCATTCTCACATATTCGATGTGAAAAACATAAAAATTACACTTCTATATTTGATACAGATAAATGTGACCCAATTTTTTCATTCCAAAATATACAACATAAAAATAAAATATTGAATAATTAGATAACTAAGAACATTTTAGGTTTAGAGTTTTATAAAATTAGTTCAAAATGTTATAAGAATAACACTTTTGGATTCAAATGAGAATTTCTCCCACAATACTCAATATTTAATATTGAATATTAACTCTTCAATATTTCCCATAAATTTATCCACATATGTGTTATTTCTAGACATATATCATTGTTCATTATTCATGGATACTTGGATAAATGGATATATTAAATTGGTGAGGTCCAATACCTAATAAGGGGAAATAGTGTAAGGTCAGAATAATACAAGATAACACATATGTGAGGAGAATTACGTCTTTTTGAAACACTAGATATATTCTTGTTTGTAAATTTCTTAGTGATTAAAATAGATATGTAGTGTTCTCTTCTACAATGAATATGATCAATGGATAAACAAATCCTTCTGGTTATTTAACAGGAACCCAATTATACATAGCATAGTACAAGGATTTGACACTTCACCATAACTGAGTATGATCAGTTGATACTCCAATATATCAAAATAAATTGATTAGAGGATGGTTTAGGTTCATATTCACAATTGCATCATTAGAAAACAAAATTGAGAGTATATGGATTTTATTCTTCAGAAACGAAATTCTTCAAAAAAGATTAATTCTGAAACGATCCTAGTTCAGATTCTATTCAATATGAATATAAAATAATTGTAGCAATAATCTTACAATAGAACAAGGTTAAAATATATATTCCTCCAAAGTGTATCCTTATCTTCAAATAAGAATCAACCAATTTTTTTTACAACATAAGAAAATATATTCTCATTAATATAGTCATATATGTAAATTAATAAAACATGTATCACACAAATCAAATATATCATACACACTACCTTAATTTTAAAGTTACTTCAATAATATAAATAGATTTCTTTTGGTTGTTTATATCCAAGAAAATCACCTAAGTGAATGTAAAAATTCACTATCATATTAGCCAGAGGATTCGTGGATTCTATTATAAAAAGGATTGATTTTCTTCAATTAATAGGGTTATTTGAATCGATCATAATGATCATTGAATCAATTTTAGATAGGTGTTCTATCAACCTATAATTCTGTCTAGACTATTTCATAAAACTTTGAAAACCATGAATTTAAAACTCTGATGTTGTGTTGAAAATTTTGGATTGAACTATATATTGTATGGTTCCTTTTCATAGCATTGGGTTCCTACCAATGTGTGATTAATTAACGATACTTTCATCTATGTGTAACCTAGGGATCAATGTAACATCAGGATTATTATTCATATGTTCATATGATTCATCATAAAATTCCATATGAAGCATAGATTAACCATTCGCTCCATTACTCGAAAGTATGGTATGAACAATTATTCTAGATTCCAACTTATGTTACATATTATGTACCTTCGTTGATTCCTAATTGTATAGTTTCTGATCCATACACTTAATATCGAGCATAGGGTTGTAACTCTATATAAAAATTTTTTAGCATAGTGTAGGGATGATTATCCATACGTTTATTCACCAAATGTGGGGTATGATCATTGTTTTGATAATATATCCCATAGTGTTTCATTTCATCAATGATAAAAACATGATATATATTATGGAATCATAATTAACATAACATCAATAAAAACGGACAAGGGCATTTCATAGAAACAAAATCAACATATATTATAGTGTAATGTTGAGACAATACATTCCCATAGTTATCACCTTTTTTATGAACACAAAACAAATAAAATAACTAAATAAAATATAGGATTTTTAAACACATTTAGATTAAAAAATAAAGGATCAAAATTAAAGTTCATTTCAAAAAACTATTTCGATTAAAATGGTTCTCATAGAAATATGTTTTTATCACATATTATCACTCTTTTTTTGATATCAAAAAAATTTTAGAAAGATAAAATGGTATAAACTATAAGTAATATAGCATTGAACTTTAAAAGAATGAGATTTTCTATTGTTGAAAAAAAGGTTATGTGATATAGTAGGGTATCTTTAAACACATATAAAACAACAATAAATATAAAAACAATATAAAATTAAAAAAATATACAAGTAATGTAAAGTTAAAATCAGATCAAATGTTTTGAAAAAAATGAGTACAACATATAATCAAGTAAAGATATCTCCAAAATGAGGGCCCTATTATGATTTGTTTCCATTATTAGAGTCTCAATAGGTAGTAATTTTTGTATCCATATGAATAAATGTCATAAAAAACTATGAATTTAATATAGTTTCCCCAACTAATATTGAAAATGGTTGTTAAATAAAAAAATATATTTCTATAGAAGATTCCTTGATTCTTTTAATTTCTTCATGGATTCCACCATGATTACATTAATGATCAAATTCATATATTCTTTAGATTGGAAAAAGGAAGTCAATATATCTCTGAAATCATGAATAACTCGTCCCAACCTGGAATAAATAGAGTTCATTTAACTGATAAAATCTTTCTATTTCTGTAGAATAACATTCAATGGTGTACATTCACATTGGAGAGTGTGCATCGTATTATCATATTTATCCATCACAGTAGTTATTTCATAAAATCTTTTTATCATGTCATGAGAAGTGGGTTTCAGTTTATAGGTTAAGCATTTATGACTATCCATGATAGATTGAAATTATATTCCCAACATAAGATTCAGTTCATCAAAATCATATTTTTCACAAACTCATTTTTCAATGATCTGAACTCTCTTCCTAAATAACTAATAAAATATTCATGATATTTCACTAAACAAATATTCATGAACATATATGATTTGAGTTTTATGGGATTCAAACTCACCTATTCAAATAGATGAACTATTGTGATCCCCAAATTTCATCATCTCATATTCTAAATCGTCTCTCAAAGACAAGTTATGGCTCTCTAAATGCATTTACTTTCAAATCGATGTTTCATCATAAGAGTCATAGGAATCTTGATTGATATTTATCAAATTATTTCTACCATATACCTTATCCAAACATGGATCTCCATGATCGATTTTTTTGTCTCTAAATATAGAACCCTCTATAGAAACCTAATTAAAAGAAATGACTGAAATGCTTTCAGGTCCATGGAAATCTTATCATTGATTACTTTCTCTATGAGCCTTTTTATCAACATTATAATTCACTTGGGCCTCATGCTAAACTACATTTTCAACTTCATCCATAGATTCATAAATTTTGACTAAAATTTTTCTTATTTGAACCAGATCACCCACTTTATGTCTAGATTCGACCTCTTTAGTAGGCCATGGTCATATAGAACCAACATTTGGAATCATCCTCTGCTACCCCAAATCATCTTCCATAAACTTCTATTATTGTTTAGCTCTAACTAGTAAAATACTATTTTTTAATTTTCCCCATATATATCAAAATTTCTTAATAGATCCATCATTTATAAAGTTATAAGGATGAAATCTATATCCAAGAGACATATTTTAGACTATTCCTTTTCGAGAAAAAAGGAATTGATTTTTCCATAGGGATAGTAGATCATATTTTATTCTTTGCGAAATAATCCACTCATATTCCTTATCATAAAAATAGGGATATTGAACTTAATATTTTTCAAAAAAATAAATAGAACATGCTTTTCTAGGTACAAAACTTTCTCAAGCTCAAATGTCCTCGAAAAAAATCTAGTTTGAATAAAAAACGTAATGACATTCATATCGGGAGTAAGGTTCATGTTCATCAGTTTCTTGACAATTCTTAATCCAAAAAAAGAAAACATAATGTCCTATTTATTATATTATTCATCACTAATACATGTCATGTTTAATGTAAAATCCCCATCATGATCATAGCACCAAATCATAGATATATCAACCAACGAAATAAAAAATTAATTATAATGAATTTAAGTTACTATAGAATCTTCTTAGATTCCAAAACTGAACTCAGCATTTCTACATACCACTTTTACTTCTACATAAAACATTAGAAGATTATTAACATCTTCGAGATAAAATTTTAGTCCTTGAAATCACATTGTTACTTTTAAAGAAAGATTTATTTAATTTAAATTCTCAAAATCTAGCACTATACCTTAATGAACATTGGAATACCTCACTGGCAGGTAAATAAATTCAGTGAAATAAAAATATTTAGGAATTCTGAATGTTTCCATTTCTGATGTTTATCGATTGATGTTTTGGAGGTTTAGGGTTTAAGTAACCTAAATTTAGAAGTTATATGAAAATTAATGGGACATGAAAGAGAAAAGCATGAAAAGGAATAATGTTTTCTCACACTGATTGAGAATGTACTCATTAGTTTTTAATTTGAATATATGAATAAATATAAGTTGAAATAAAATTATTTTTAAATCTAATCAATACAAAACTGATAAAAAAATGATAAATAAATAATAAATTTAAACATATAAGGATTAATAAAAATAAAAATAGATATATTAAGATCAAATTAATAAACATTCATTTAAATTTAAGTATTCTTAACTCTCCCTTAATAAAATCAAAATTTTCACTAGGAAATGGTTTAGTTAAATAGTCAGCTAATGGATATTTGGTATTAAAAAATTCTAAATATATATCCTTTTTAATAATATGATATCATAGAAAGTTATTCCTTGTATCAATATGCTTAATAATAGAATTACTTATATGATTTTTTGAAAAATTTATAACACATATATTATCACCTAAAATATATATATTATTAAAATTTAGTCCAAAATTCTATTGTTTGTTTTTCATACACAATACTTGTGCACAACAACTTCCATCAATAAAATATTTTTCCTTAGTTATTTATAGGGTAATTGAGTGTTGTTTCTTACTAAACCAAGATACACTGGAATTTCTTAAAAAGTGGTAGGTTCCTTAGGTTATTTTTCTATCAACTATTAAAACTCTTAAGTTAGCATCTGAATATGAAATTAAATTAAAATCAAAAGTTTTGGGGTAAAGAAAATATTTTAAATTAGTTCCTTTTAAATATCTAAAAATTAATTTCATATTGGTAATATGGGATTGTTTTGGATTGGATTGATATCTAGCACATGGACATATAGAAAACATAACTGCTGGTATTTTAATAGTATGTCACTAAAACCTACTAATCATAACTCTATGTAACTTTTTGTCAACTGGATTTCCTACTTTATAAAAATAAAGTTTTATGTTGGTACAAATAGGATTTTTATTTAAATTTTTGTTTTCACGTCAAAACATTATCAATAAATCAATAATATATTTTTTAATGGCCTGGACCCTCCTAGACCAGTACTTTTCCAAAAACTCGATCCCACTGAAATAGTGGTACTGGTCATGGTAGCACCACTTAAGGTGTCTCACCATGACGGTGGCACCTCTTGTGGTTTCTCACCAAACCGGTTGCACTATAACGGTGGCACACCAAAACTGTGACACCACTAATGGTATCTCATCGATCTGGGGGCACCATGAAAGTGGTGCACCAAAATGGTGACACAACTTATGGTGTCTCACTGAACTGGTGGCACCGTGAGGGTGGCACCATGACGTTGGCACCATGAGGTTGGCATAGTGGAACGATGACATCGCTTATGGTGTCTCACCAAACCGATTGCACCATGACAAGGCACCTTCATGGTGGAACTGTGATGGGGACACCACTCACGGTGTCTCACTAAACCACATCTCACCCCTTTTCTTTATCCGAGTCTCCCTTGTTTTTTTTAGTTTCTCTCCCACAACGTATCATTTGATGTAAAAGTGTTTTAATAACCCCTCTCAATGTCGTTTAAATCTGATAAATTATGTCAAAAATCCCCAAAGAACCTAGTGACCCTTTACTTACCAAAACGTGTCGCTTATCCTCGATGTCACACCCCTTTCCCCATATTCTTTTTTTAGTTCAACCTTTGTTTCACGTTTTCTTCTGGTTTAAGGAAACCTTTTAGTTCACATCCATTATGTCACCTTTCATATGAGCATTATTAAATGACAATTAATTCCATCGTGTGTAACCACCCACGCACGTGTTGAAACCACAATCTTCCTTTAAGCTGTTCGATTATTCAATATCCCATAACTCCAGGATCTACATATTTTATCACACAGGAATTTCCTTATCTTCTTCTTCTTCTTGGCTGGTATCATTTTCTTACCATGTGTGTTTGGAGTCCCCCCTTCCTGACGCAAGTGGTGCACCTATGACAGAGATTTTCTTCCCACACATGGATTCCCTGAAGTTCCTCCCTTGAAAGTTGTGTATCCCCAGTTCTCGACACGTGGAGAGAAACTTTGATTTTTGATCATCCAACTAGGGTTCTTCCTTCTTCTCTCTTTGTTGTGTATCATGTGGGGAGGGTATTCTAATGTTTCTAAAAGTATGGATGAAACCAAAACCATAATGAAGATAATTAATAGACTTTTAAATAATTATGGGGTGTGTGTGATGATTTTTCAACACTCTTCTACTTTTTCTTTTATGTTGTGAGTTACATGGGCTTATGTCCACTGAATATCCTGGTCGTTGGTGGTCCTTCCAGGTGCACTAATAAACCCTTGTTTTTTTTGGATAATCATATGATTGAATGGATGTAACATGGAAAATGGTTAATCACGTAAATATGGCTGAATAAAGGGAAGTCTGATGAGTAATAATCCTTGTTTGATCACCCCAGTTAACCAAATGAAAAGAATAAATTCAATGAATGGTGTGATAGAATCTGGAAACTCCCTTGCTATGTCTTGATATGTGTGGTTTGTTTGCTTATTTCATGTGGGGTGACATGGATGGGTATTGTATCCACTGTTGTGGTGCAGTTGTTAGTTTTTGGATCTAAGGTCGTGTGGGGCCATATGTTTTAGCTTGGTTTTGTTCCAGTTCTTTGAGGGATCTCACTAATACATTTTGTAAATGTTACTTCACAAGATAACTCGGTGTGAATGCTTAAATTTCCATTTGGCTGTTTTTCCATTCCTTGGCTTGCAGCTATGCCTGTTATTTTCCTAGTAGTGAAGAAATTACATAAACAAAATAACTTAAATATAAAAAAATGGTTCAAATGGGAAATTGTTTTCCAATAATGAGTTGTGAAATGGTCGTGGCTGTGGTGTTTCTTATGAATGAATAGTAATTAGGGTGTTTGTGTTGGACTAGTTTCGAACCCCTAGGTTAGGATGTGTGTTTGTTACATATATGTATAATATAGTTCTTATGATTCTTATTCTAACCCCACCCAAGTTGAGTACATTGTACCGAACACCCCATTTCATGGGGGAGGGTGTTTTTTTCCCAACACTCCTATGAGTGGCTGGTTATTAGCTCCTTTTCTGCTCCCTTTCCCAAGTAGTCAATGATCCTTTGGGTGGGATGTGATGGACTGAGGTCTATTTTATCCCTATATACTTCATGTAGTGTACGTTGTGGTAGTTGGCCTATATGTGTGAAAGCAGGTAGTTTCCCACGTGTCTTTGAGATAAGGACAAGGTGTCTTCAGGTGTGGCAATAGGTGTTCTGACCCACGTGTGTGTGGGTGTGGTTACATTTGGTTATTATGGCCAACGTGTTTGTAGGTGGGATGTGTGGTAGTGATAGCCCAGGTGTTTGTGGGCGGCATGAGCGATTGTGATATCCTAGGTGTGTGCGGGAGGGGTGTGGTAGTGAGAGTGCGGTGAGAATGGAGAGAGAGGTCTGATGCATAGGATTTCTTCAATAACCAGTAGGAAAGTTGTGCAGGGTACCCAAATACTGATGTGTTATTACTATAACATGACATGTCTTTTGTTATTTGGGTAGTGTTCCTTGGTGGGGTTGGAGTGGATAGAATCCTTGCTTGGTGCTCTGGTTATCTCTTTTTCTCACGGGCATTAGAATGCCTCCCAACTTGTGCGCGAGAGGTTTTGGTTTCCCTACTGAGTATACCTATATACTAAGGATACATATATAAATTGTCTTCATGTTTCTAGGAGGACATAAGGGATTGTATGGAACCATACTAGCTCAGATGTTGGGACAATTGTTGTTTTTATTTTTCTTTTCTTGTTACTTTCCTTTTGGATTTCGTTGTACTTTTGTAGTATATAATTTTGGACATGTATATAAAAATGATTGATTTTATCTTTAATTTTATCACCAGTTTTGGTGTTTTTGGGATTTACTATCTTATCTCTCGATCCTACTATATAAAAGGGTAATTCCTTCCATCATTAGTGTGATTCTATACACTTGGTGCTATTTTCCACTCCGGGACCTATTGAAGGCGGGTCTGGGGGTCATTATCTATCCTTCAACTTGAAGAAGAAAGGGCCTGGAAATCTGATATCCCTTGTCCCATCTTGGTGAAGGTGAGGTGTGACAGAATGGTATCAAAGGGAGGTTGAGAGATAGGATGGAGTCCGGAGTTAGGCACAATGAGTATTGCACGGGATCGTAGGGAAATAGTGTTAGTAAATCTTGGTACATGAAATATTCCCGGGATGACTGGTAGGGCATGGGATTTTAGGGCCCCCATGATCCAATGAAAGGACTCAGGGCCTACTGAATGACCAAGTTAGGTTACACTGATTGTAGGGTAGAGACAATAGGGAAGGTACATGCATCATAATGACTTGTGTTCTTGTGTTTCTTGGGTATTCGGGTAATTTTAAATGAATAAGAAGTAAAGGAAAATTTAAAATCAATATTCTCCAATACATAGGCTTAGGAATTCCTTGTTTACCTTGAAGCCATGGCTCCCAGATGACAACCATGAGTAGTGCGGGTGATCGAGGCCCATGAGGCTATTTTGGCTTAACAATAGAGGGTCGATCGAGAGGAATAGGATGACCAGTAAAAGAGGACGGTTCATGCATTTCTGCGGAAGACCCTTGGGACGTACGAGGGCAGCGTCTTAGACATAGAGATAGAGGGCTGGTTTGTGGAGTTGGTGATATCTTTCATCTTGAACAGGGTTTCGACAGAGTAATGGGTTCCCCTGGATGTAAGCCAGATGTGGGGTGTGGCATGACAATTGTGGATTCTCTACCTTGGGGAGAAGAGGGAGGTTGTGGTTGCATGGATTGAATTCGAGAAGGAGTTCTGGGTGGAATTCCTATCTTTCTCGATGAAGACTGAGAAGAGTCAGGAGCTTCTCTCCCTCCAGTAGGGGATCAGGTTAGTGAGGGAGTTGGGAATCAAGTCCAAATATCTCCTTCATTTTGCTACAATCATTTTTTCCAATTGAGGAGTCTCAGGTGAGATGTTTAAAAGAGGCACTCTGACCTTCTCTCCAGTATGATGTTACTCCCTTCACCCTTCTGACATACATGGATGTCCACAAGAAGTCTGAAGTGGTTGAAAGGATGAACACACTGGGAGGTGTGCTGCGAGAAGGGATCAAGTGGAGTTCATCAAAGGGGGAGGTCGTCAACATAATGCCTCCAACATCAAGGCCTTCCAGGTTTTGACATGTTGGGAGGAGGCCCCAACAATTACAGTTCTGATCCCCCAGTCATCGTCCCTTCCTTGTGGGCCCAGGACCAAGATGCTTCATATGTGGGAGTTGTGGGAACCTTCAGAATCAGTGCACTGATCGAGCACAGTATAGTGGTGGTGGGAATGTCCAGTGCCCACCTCAGCAGTAGTAGCTTCCATCCAGGTCCTTTCAGCTGTAGTAGTAGAAGGGACAGCGAGCTCCCGCTCCTCCGAGGGAAGATTTTATGGGTAAAGGCCTGCCAGAGGGCACTCCTAAGGGACCTCGACTAGGGCCACGTAGGGGAGGCGGATGACAACAGCGGGGTAGAGGAGCTGGGCATGGAATGATTCACATTGTAGAGGTAGCAGTCCTAGAAGGGTTGTAAGTCATTCGAGGTACGATCAACCTTTTTAGTACTCTTGTCTATACCTTGTCTGATACCAGATCTTCACACTCCTCTATTGAACCTATTTTGGAATGTGCTCTGTGTTTAGACGCCGATAGACTTCTATTTCCCCTGGTGTTGAGTACGCCAATTGGAGGTTAGACCGACCTGTTTTATGTTTTCCGAGGGTATAGACAGATGATAGGGCCACATTATTCTAAAAGTGATCTTCTAGTATTGTAGATACAGCCATATGATGTCATCATAGGCATTGAATGGATCTTTTTTTTTTGCATGCTTTTATCAACTGTTTCCATGTAAGAGTCAGTTTCTCCACTAAGGATAGCCAGTGTGTGACTTTTATTAGTGAACAGAGTTGTTAGGTGGGGAACCAGTGCATGGATCCTCTTCATTCGGTGTTATCCAAGATTCAAGAAGAATCTGTGGATGCTAAGAATATGGATTTCTTGAGAGTTTTTAGAGATTTCCTAGACTTTTTTCCCAAGGAGGAAGTGAATCTACCCCCAGGACGTGACTTTGAGTTTGGGACAGACATACAACCCAATGCCCATATGATTTCCATGGATCTTTATCAGATAGCACCTTTTGAATTGTGGGAGATGTGGATTCAGATTGACGATCTGATGAATAAGGGCTTTGTCTGACCTAGTGTGTCTCTATTGGGGGATCTGATCTTGTCCGCAAAGAAGGAAGATGGTGGTCTCAGATAGTGCATATTCTACCGGAGACTGAATCAGGTAACGGTCAAGAACTGTTTCCCTATCCCAAGGATAGACGATCTCTTTGACCAGCTAAGGGGAGCATGTTGGTTCTCTAAGATCGATCTTCGGTCAGGGTATCACCAGTTAGGGGTAAAGGGTTTTGATATAACAAAGAATTCGTTCAGGTGCAGGTATGGGCACTTTGATTTCATAGTCATGAATTTTGATGTTAAAAACGCACCTGTTGTGTTCATGGGGCTCAAGAACTTTATTTTATGCGAGTTTTTGGATTGGTTCCTTATTGTGTTCATCGATGACATTTTGATCTACTCCAGATCATAGGAGGAACATGTTAACCACCTCAGTATGGTCTTGAAAATCCTTCGACACCACCAAATCTATGGGAAATTGGACAAGTGTATGTTCATGACATGAGAATTTCATTTCCTTTGACATGTGGTGTCTCCGTAAGGGGTAGCGGTTGACCCATCAAAACATGAAGAATTTTTTTCCTGGGAAGCACACAAGAATGTGATGGAGGATTGCAGTTTTCTAGGTCTGGTAGGCTATTATCGTAGGTCTATACCTGACTTCCCTCGAGTTGCATCCCCCTTGACAGCTTTGACCAGAAATGACCAGGCCTTCATGTGGAGTGAGCAGTGTCAGGTATCCTTCAATTACTTGAAGGAAAGGTTGGTCAGTGGTCTAGTGCTCAAGTTTCCAGAGGAAGGCGTGTTGTATGAGGTATTTTGTGATGATTCTAGACATGGCCTAGTGTGTGTTCTGATGTTTCAGTGGGGACTCATATCTTATGGGTCTAGGCAGTTACATCCTCATGAGATTAACTACGCCACCCATGACCTAGAACTTGCAGCAGTGGTGTTCATCAGGGAGAAATTTGTGGTCTTCACAGATCATAATATTTTGAATCATATCTTTACCCAGTGGAAGCTAAACATGTGACAATAAAGGTGCGTGGAATTTCTTCAGGACTATAACTTTGAAAAATTTTACAACTTGGGAAAGGGGAACATGGTGGCTGATGCCTTGGGTAGGAAGTCACAGAAGGATGTGTTTCAAGAGATGGCAGATGCTTGGATAGTGATGGAGGTGTTAGTTTCTCTACACTTTGATGCAAGGGTGGATAAAGGAAGATCTTTTCTTCTTCAGATGATAGTGCAGTCCTCTATGTTGCAGTAGGTAGAGGTGTCTCAGTGGAGAGACTAAGAGGAATAAGTGTTATGCGATCGTGTTGTCCAAGGCAATGCCCCAGAAGAATGGTCAGAAGACGGGAGAAATCAGATGATCTTTCCTGGGAATTTGTTCATCCTGTATGAAATTTGCAAGATAGTTATTGGTGACTTCCACAACTCACCCTTAGTGGTTCACCAAGAAGTTTCTATGATGTATCAGGGCTTGAGGGGTCAGTTTTGGTGGCCCAGGGAGAAATGAGCATTGGCAGAGTTTGTGGCAAGGTGCCTGGTGTGTCAGCAGGTGAAGGCTGAACACCATGTACCAGGTGGTTTGTTCCATCCTTTACATGTCCCCGAGTAGAAGTGGGATGTCATTTTGATGGATTTCTTCACCGGACTACCCAGAGTTCAGGGGGGTTGTGATGCCATATGGGTAGTGGTAGACCGACTGAAAAAATCATCACAGTTCCTGTAAATCAAGGAGTCGAGTGTAGTGGATATCCTAGCTCATTGGTACTTGGATGAGGTGGTGCGGTTTCCTGGATTTTAGAGGTCCATATTCTACGATTATGATACCTAGTTTACCTCACGGGTCATGAAAGGATTGCAACATGCTTTTGGCACCCGGCTATGCCTCAGCACTACCATCCAACCCCAGATGGATGGGCAGACCGAGCACCCTATCCATACAATGTAGGATATGCTACGGGAATGTGTTTGGTACTTTGGGGGATTGTGGGTATGAAACATGCCTCTGGTAGAGTTTTTCTACAAAAATAGATATCACTCTACCATTGGCATGGTCTCGTTCGAAGCTTTGTGTGGGAGGTCGTGTCGCTCACCCGTGTGCTTGACAGAGGTCGGGGAAGAAAGTGATTTGGCCCAGAAGTGTTGAAGAGAACGAAATAGAGGATTCATCTTATATGAGAAAGGATGAAGGCATCCCAGGACTGATTGAAGTCATATACTGATAGTAGGAGGAGACCCTTGGAGTCTGAGGTCGGGTTCCACGTGTTCTTGATGGTCTCCCCTCGACGTAGACAATGGAGGTTCGGCAGGGGGAGTAATCTTTCTCCCAGGTTCATAAGACCCTTTAAACTATTGCGGTAGGTTGGAGATGTGGCTTATTAGAATGATCTACCACAACCACTACTTAGAGTTGAAGACATCTTCCATGTGTCTTAGCTTTGTCAGTATCTAAATGATGATTTTCACGTCCTCGATTGGGGAAATCTAGATATCGGGGACGATGCAACGTTCGTAGAGCGGAGAGCGGTGATCGAAGATTTATAGGAGAAGGTTATTTGTGGACAAACCATTCCCTTGGTTCTTGTTTTATGGAGTAATAGAGGCCTCAAAGAGAGTACCTTGTAATGGTAGGCACAGATACGTGCCCAGTACCCAGTGTTTTTTTGAGTTTTGTTCTATTTTGTTTTGTACATATCCGTGATGTAGTAATTAACCCTATTATCTATGAGATGGGTTGTTCTTCTTTTCTCAGAATGTGCGTGAAGTGTCCTGATTGTGGGTTCGGGAAGGACTGATCCCGAATCAAGATGTATTAATGTGGATTTGGTTAAACCCATGCGGGTGAGTCAGTGCCGCCCAAAGTGGATAATATCTTGACATGATATAAGGAACTTTGTAACCCATAGGACTGGACGATATTTCCTTTAAATATTAGTGTGGTTACTTGAGGGAGATGAGCAGTAGTGTATTCTTAGTCATTCAAATGATAGATCATGAAAAAGGTATTCCCAAATATTAGGGAGGTTTACTCCTGAGAGGTATCCTCTTAGGTGGTTGTTTGGAACCCCTCTTTTTCCCTTCATGTCTATTTAATTCTCGAGGGTGAAAATAGTTTGAGAGGTATCTGATGTAATGGCATGGACCCTCCTAGTCCAGTTCATTCCAAAAACTCAGTCCCATCGAAATGGTGGAACTGGTCACAGTAGTACCACTTACGGTGTCTCATCCTGATGGTGGCACTGCTTGCGGTGTCTCTCCGTGACGGTGGCACCGCTTGCAGTGTCCCCCCAAACAAATGGCACCATGATGGTGACACACCAAAATGCTGACACTACTTATGTTGTCTCACCGAACCGGTGGCACCGTGATGATGGCACAGAAAAATGGTGACACCTCTTACGGTGTCTCACCGAAACAGTGGCATCGTGACGGTGACATCGTAAAGGTGGCACCATGACGTTGGAACACCAGAATGGTGAAACCACTTATGGATTCTCACTGAATCGGCGGCTCCGTGGCGGTGGAACCATGACCATGATGCCACTCACGGTGTATCACCAAACTGTATCTCCCCCTTATCCTTTTTCCCAATCTCCCAATTTGTTTTTAGTTTCTCTCCCAAAACCATTCTTTTGAAGTAAAACTATTTTAATGCCCCCTTTCAAATATTTTTAAATCCCAAAAATGATATCAAAAATCCAAAAATAGTCAAGTGACCCTATACTTACAAAAACATGTCGCTTTTCCTTGGTTTCACACCCCTTCCCCCGTATTATTGTTTTTCTGGTTCCGCCCTTGTATTACATTTTCTTCTGATTTGAGGAAACCATTTCGCACACAACTGTTATGACCACCTCTCCGGGGAGAATTATTAAATGACAATTAATTCCATATGGTGTAACCGCCCACCCACGTGGTGAAACCATGATCCTTTTTTATGCCATTAAAAATTAAATATTCTATAACTCCAGGATCTTACCTTTTTATAGCACATGAATTTCATTTTATTCTTCTTCTGGGCTTCTCTCCTTTTCTTTACTTGTGCATTTAATGTCCCCCCCCCCTCCCAAGTAAAGTGGTGCACCTATGCTGGAGCTTTTCTACCCACCCTTGGAGTCCCCGAAGTTTCTCTCCTATAAATCGTACATCCCCAGTTCTCGGCACATGGAGAGAAACTTCGATTGTTGATCATCCAATTAGGGTTATTTCTTCGCCTCTCATTGATGTGTATCATGCGGGTTAGGTATTCTAATGTTTCTACAAGGATGGATTAAACCAAATCCTTAATAAAGATAATAAATGGACTTTTAAAGAATTATGGGGTGTGTGGGATTATTTTTCAATATTGTTCTACTTTTTCATATATGTTGTGAGTTATATGGGCTTATTTCCACTGAAAATTACATCCATTGGTGGTGCTTCCTTATGGACTAATGAATCCTTGTTTTTCTGGATAATTCTGTGATTGAATGGCTATATCATGGAAACTTGGTAATCACGTAAACTTGGATGAATAAATGGATGTCTGATGGGTAAGAATCCATGTGTGATCAAACCAGTTAACGAAACGAAAAGAAGAAATTCAATGAATAGTGTGATAGAATCTAGAAAACTCAATGCTATGTATTGATATGTGTGGTTATTCTGTGGTTTCTTCTGGGGTGACATGGATGGGGATGGGATCCCCTATTGTGGTGCCGTTTTTGGTTTGTGGATCTAAGGACATTTGGGGCCGTATGTTGGGGCTTGGTTTTGTTCTAGTACTTTGAGGAATCTCACATATCTGTTTTGTTAATGTTACTTTACAAGAGAACTGGGTGTGAATGCTTAAATTGTAATTTGGTTGTTTTTCCCTTCCTTGTCTTGTGACTATGCCTATTAGCTTCCCAGTAGTGCAGAAAAAGAATAAATGAAATCACTTGAATATGAAAACAAGAAGGGGTAAAATGGAAAATTGTTTTCTCGGAATGAGTTGTGACATGTTCGTGGCTGTGGTGATTCTTATGAATGAATAGTAACAAGGTTGGTTTTGTTGGGTGGGTTGGGAACCCCTAGGTTGGGATGATTTTTTGTTACCTATATGTATAATATAGTTCTTATTTTTCTTATTCATGCCCCCACACAAGGTGAATACTTGATACCAAACATCCCCGTTTCATGGGGGAGGGTGTTTTCCCAACACTCATATGAGTGGATTGTTAATAGAACCTTTTCTGCTCCCCTTCCCGGGTATCCCAAGATCTTTCGGGTGAGCTGTGAAGGCCTGAGGTCCATTTTGGCCCTAGATTCATTGGACATGGTATGTGGTGGTGGTTGGCCTAGGTGTGTGTGGGTAGGTGGTTTCCCAAGTGTCTTCGAGATGTGGCTGAGGTGTCTTCGAGCATGGCAGTAGTTGTTCGAACCCAGTTGTGTGCAAGAGTGGTTACATTTCGTTGTTTTGTCCCAGGTCTATGTGAGAAGGATGTGTGGTAGTGATAACCCATCTTTTTACATTTGGTATGTGCATTTCAGATGGCCCAGGTGTGTGCGGGTGGTGTGTGGAAGTGGGACTATGGTGAGAATGGCGGGAGAGGTCTGATGCATAGGATATCTTCAATAACCTGTGGGATAGTGGTGCGGGGTACCCAAATATTAATGTGCCATTACTATTACATTAGTTGAAATGCATTATTTGTGGAGTGTTCCTTGGTGAGGATGAGGTGGATAGAATCCTTGCTAGGTACTCTGGTTATGTCCTTTTCTCACGGGCAAAGGAATGCCTCCCCACATGTACACGAGAGATTTTTTTTCCCTACTGAGTATACTTGTATACTCACCCTACATATATAAACTATTTTCAGGTTTCCAGGAGGACATCAGGGATCTTGTGGGACCATACTATCATGGACATTGGGAGAGTTTTGTTGCTTTTTTTCTTTTCTTGGTACATTCCATTGGAGATTCCAGGTAATTTTTTAGCATTTAATTTTGGACATGCATAGGAGAATGGTTGACTTTGCCTTTACTTTTACCTCATGTTTTGGAATTGTTGGAATTTACTATCTTATCTCTTGATCCCACTAAATAAAATGTGTAATTCCTTCCATCATTAGTGTGTTTCTATACCCTTGGTACTAGTCGCCACTCTGGGTCCTATTGAAGGTGGGTCTCGGGAGTCATTATCACTCCTTCAACTTGATGAAGGAAGGGTCTGGAAATCTACTATTCCTTCTCTCATCTGGGTGAAGGCGGGTTATGACACATTTACATTGATTTAAAACATTTTCATAATCTTTTTTCATAAATGTTTAATACTAAAAAAAATCAATTCTACCATCAACCTCATTTCAAAAAAAAATTCATTAGTTTATGAAAAATCAATAGAAATGTTATTATTTACGTTGAACCGAAAATAACAGCATCAACATAAATTTTAACTAATAAAATATAAGAAAAAACTATTTTCATAAAAGATGTTGGATCTTTCAATCTAGTAGTAAATCTATTTTTCAAAATATAATATACTGATCATTCATACCATGCTCAAGGTTCATGTTTAAGGCCATAGACAACATTATTATGTTTAAAATAGAATTTAATTTATGAGGGTTTCAAAATTAGGATTTTTTCGACATAAACATACTCCATTAAATATCCATTTAAAAGGGTTTATTTAATATCCAACATATATAATTTAAAATCCATATGAGATTCATAAGATAAAATCATTTTAATGGATTGTAATCTAGATACAGGTGAAAATTTTCTCATCATAATGTATACCTTCTTCTTAATTATATCCATTAGCTATTAATCTAGATTTATTTCATGTTATACTCCCTTGATCATCCTATTTATTTCTAAAGAACCACTTACTTTATATTACTAGATAATTGGTTGTTCTTTATAATAATTCCAAAATTTCATTTCTTCTAAACTGGTTTATCAATTATTTAATTGATAACATGCAAATATAATCTTCCAAGGATTCATCAAAATACATATGTTCTAAATGAGATATAATTGCAAAAAAATTAGCTATATCTCTAACATTTCTTCTATTTCGCATTCATGTTTAGGTGTATCCTACAATAATTTCAAAAGGATTATTCTTTATGTTTCTAGATAATCAAGGAAATACACTTTCAGGTTCTTCATTTTCATCTTCATTTCACCCAGATAGAATTTTATTTAGATCATTTTCAAAAACAATTATACGGGTGTCAAGTCTCATGTTCTCATACAAATCAGTAATTTCATATGATTAATCTATCTTTTTTATAAAAGTTTTAGTTTCATCAAAATTCACATGAACTGTTTCTTCAAAAAAAAATTATTTTTTTAAAACAATATTAAGGATTTGGAGATAGTATAACTTCCCAAAATATTTCCTTCACATTCATTTGGATCAAACACACCAAGGGTTTTCTTAGTATTCAGGATATATACCTTGCATCCAAATTAATTAAAGTAATTTACTTTGGGCTTTATATTAAATCAATGTTCATGGGGAGTCCGTTTAAAAATTGTTCTTATTAAAACTCTATTTATGATAAAAAAGGATATGCCTACATCTTCTTCCCAAAAATATGTAGTAATACTGTATTCATTTAGCATATTTCTTTCTATTTCTTAAATAGTTATATTTATTCTTTAATAAATTCTATTTTGGTTGTTTTGTTATTGAAAATAAGGTGTGTTTAATATCGTTCATTTATAAAAACTTATTGAATTCTAGATTCTAAAATTCTCCACCATGATTAATTCTGAATGAAATTATTTTAAAACATTTATCATTTTGATTAATTTTTCAAAAACATTAAAAAACAGTTAATACTACACTTTTTATTTTTAGAAAAGATTCCAAGGTAAATCGAGAATAATCAACAACTAAAAAAATGGAATATAATTTACCAGCCTAACATGCTACTCTAGGTGGTCTAAAAAATCCTTGTGGATTAGTTATAAAGGAGTCCATGTATATATTTTTTTAAAATTTATGAAAGAATATTTTTGTTTTTTTCAAATTTTCCTGCATCATAGAACCTATCATTGTCAAATTTATTACTAAGAAAATTGGAAACTAATTATTTCTTAGGAACATTAAGTAATTTATATACATTGTATTGTCCACAGATTCTATTCTAAAAAACTGACTCCTTCGCATTAACAACTAATCAATTCACATTCCATTTATATAGAGAATTTAAATTCAAATTATAAACATTGTTAGTTCTTGGTGATATAAATTTAACAATTTTATCTTTGAAAAATGATCCAAAATTGTCAGAAAAATCAATATAAAATATCATTTCAAATATTAAAAATACTTATTAGGTTTTCTTTTAACCCTTTTACATATAGTAATTTGTTTATTTGAATTTTATTAGGATCTCTGGTAGTTCAAACTCCGAAAAACATTCCTTTTTAATTGTCACCAAAAGTGTCTACACCTACAATAATTTGAGTTATTGTAAAATAACTTTTATGAGGCTTCCCCCAAGTGTATAGAACATCCACCATCCATATACCATAAAATATTATTATTTCAATATCATTTTTCTTATAAAATAATTTAAACCCATATTTATTTTTTACCCATATTTTAATGGGTCCAATAGTCTTAGTGAGCAATTATCTAGGAATCCAGATTTTCCAAATTTTACCATAATTTACATCAACTATTTCAAACATTATTATTGAAATAAAATCCTTTTTTATAAAAATTATTTGGGAATTTTTCAAATGATAATTTCTGTTGGAATGACCTTTTGTCCCACAATAATAACAGGAATCGTTTTTTGAATTTGTCACAAAGTAATTCTTATACAGTTATGATTTTCCACCCATTATTCTTCTTCCAAATCATAATCTTTTAATAAAATTATTTCCAATAATATCATTTAAAATTTTTCTCCATTTATAAATATAAGAACCATACTTTTATAGGATTCTATATCATCTGGTGATTCTTTAATCCATTTTTCTGAACCAATATAATTTTATACATAAGAATTAAAATTTTCAACTAAAACTTGATTTTTTTTAGTATAATATCTCTTTCTCTTGAAAAGTCATTGTGAATATTTTTCAAACCTTTATTATTCCTTAATATAAATCATATTTCTCTTCTAAAATTGAATATTTTGAAGGTAATTTACAATTTGAGAAACTATTATTTTTAGAATTTGAGGAGTAATAGGATTTTACCTCTCCTCTTCAGCCATGAAGAACATATTGTCTTTGAGATTTGATTGCTCCTTCTATTAATCATATATTGAATATGTGTTATATTCTTTATATAAATTCCATGTATCATTCATTTCACTTTTTTTCCTTTATGCTCATCATCATCATTCTTTTTATATTCCTTTTCTAGAGTTTTCCTTTAATATTTAAATTGGGGGAAATTAGGTCCAATGTGACCCAATGATTTTCATTCATAGCATCGAACTTCACTATGATCTTTCTCATCCTTCCTGTAATATTTTATAAATCCTCATTTCTCCTTGTAAATATTACTGAGTTTTCTGGTTAGCTGAGCCATTTCCATTTCATAATATGAGGAGTTTGAAATTTTTATTCTCTTGATTCTTGTTTTTTCACTCATGCTTCTAAGATGTCTCTTTGAGATTAGTATTTTTCCTTTTTAGTGTAATATTATGGCCCTTAACCTCATCAAGAATTTATTCTTCCAACATCATCATAGTTCTAATTAATTAATTCATTGTAAAATCTTTAATAGGTGATGATTGTCAAGTAATAATAGATATGTCATTCCAATAATAGGGAAGTACTATGAATGCTTATAGATCTTGATCATATTGATTGACAAGAATTACCATAGTAGTAATATTATTGAGGACTTATTTTAACCTTCCATTCATCTTTGTGATGCTTTCACAATCAAACATTATTATGTTGTCAAACTTTATATTTGTTGTATCATATCTCATTTTTATAACATTTTCATTTCTTACATAAGGAAATTCAATAGTTTTCCACATCACATATATAGTAGGACACTATTATACATGGTTAAACTCATCCGGACCAAGTCCATATATAATAAAATTTATTTCTTTTGATTTGATATCATATTAAGCTTTAATTTCATTAGTCCAAGACTCTAGTTTTTAGGGATCTCATAAGGAGTAATTATAATCGAATATAACTTCAAGCCTATAATTTTCAAACATATTATAATATTATATTTTTTAAACCCCTATAATTCACCATTAAAGTATGGATAAAGATTCATATACAATGCTTCTCTTGGATCAGCCATTTACATCTACTTTGTATAGTCCTTATACTTTTCATCTTGCTATATATTTATCTCAAAATATCTTTTCTAACACCAAATTTTGGGTCATAATAATACAAGGTAACACCATAGGGGGTGAATTGTGTATTTTACATGCTCTTGATAGATTCTAGATTGTATCTCTTTTAGTGATTTATGCAGATATGCAACATATTATTCTATATTAAATTAGAGAAGAGGATAAACATAAATAATGAACTGAAAATTTTATAGTGGTTTGGGGTACAAAGATACCCTTGTTAACTCCACCAACAATGTCTTTGTGAACTTGGTGAATTTAACTTGCAAGATCCTCTTAACAAAATAACATCAAATCCCCAAATGAGTGTTGGCAGTTGACACCTTTACAATAAGGATAAAAACCCCTCTAGTTATTTAAAAGGGAATTGATTATCCACAGCATTATAAAAAAAATTGAAACTTCACTAAAATAGATTACAATAATTTGATACCCTAATAAATCAAAATAGTTTGATATGATGATAGTTTGGGTTGATATTTACAGTTGTAGTAGCAGCCACAACATATAGTATATCGATCTTCTTCTTCAGAAATTAATTCCTTACAGAAAGAATTATTTAGTAGCGACCCTCATTGTAAATGATCTTCAATATGAATACCAACTAATAGAATTAATTATATTATACCATATTGAGTTTACAATATGTTTTTCTGCAAAATGTATGCTCCTCAGAAAATAATATAGTCGGTTATTTGTTGAAGAAGAATGGTAAAATATATTCATATGAATATTATCATTTGTATGACTGAATGAAAATTATATTACTTGTATCACATAAATCACACACAACACCTTAATTTCAAAAATACATTGATCATATAAATAGCTCTATTTTTGTTCAATATATCCTAGAAATTCTCCTACATTAATGTATAAATTAAAAACCATATTGTCTAAGGGATTTGTAAATTCCCTTAAGAAAAGAATCTATTTTCTCCTATAAATATAGGTTTTTAAATTGATTATAACAAGATTTTAATCAGCCTTTGGGATGATTTCAATTATCCTATATTTCTATCAAAACCTTTTCATGAAACTAAGATAAAACAGTGAACTTGAAACACTTATGTTGAGTAGACAAATGTAGGATTGAACTTAATATTTTTGGGTTTCTTTATATACCATATGGTTCCTAACAATGTATGGTTCCTTAAACATACATTCATCTATGCATAATGTTGGGATCTAAGTAACATATGGTTGATGATCCCAAATTTCATCCTATTCATCATAAATTTCCACATGTAGAAATGATTAAATAGAGTTTCAATTTCCAAAATACAGCATATAAATAGTGTTTCTAGATTGTAACATAGGTTTCATATTCCATTCATTCATTGATTACTAAATGTAGGGTTTTTGATCTATATGCTTAAAATCCATCATATAGTTTTGAATTCACACAAAAATGGTTCAGTATAGCGTAGGGATGATGATACAAATGTTCATTAATCAAATATAGGGTATGAATACTATTCTCATAATGTATCCCGTAGCTTTAAATTTCATCAGAGATCAAAACATTATATATATTATTGAAACAGACTTGATGTAAATTCATAACAAAACAAATAATGGTATTTGTGGGCATCAAAATCAGAATATATTATAGATTATTTCTAATACAATACATGAACAACAAAACTAATCACTAATAATCGAATGTGATTAGTGAGAGTAAGATTACCATAAGGGTATGATGGCCTAATTATATTTAATGATTACAATATAAGGTAACTACTTCACATCAATACCCAGATCATTAATCATGAAACATTGAATAGAACTTTATAAAATGCATGATTCATTTGATTCAATAACCATGATCCATGTGGTATCAATATTTATCAATGGAAGAATAAAACACCTCATATATTTTCACTCATATGATGTCAAAAATAATTTTCTTTAATCATAAACATTTTTTATCCAAGAAAAAAACATAATATTTCTATAAAAACATATTGAAAGATTAGATACATTATACAGGAACATTAGGCATGATTTTAATATCACTCTTATAAATGGAATGACCTTCACAGTTACATATATAATAACCATCACAGTTTTATATAAAATAATCATCACGGTTATAATCAGAATACCATCATATTAAATTCCCAAAATACTTTACAAGAAACATAATCAGTCAACTCTATCCCTTCACCAAATGCATTAGAAATCTACAATATGATCAACTATCCTTTTTTATCATAAAACCACTTATTAATATAATAAATTCTAAAATATGATATTATAAATAAGTTATATATATATATTTCCTTTAATCATAAAAATCCTAGAAACGTCCATTACTCCTTTCATAACTTCATTAACCCATGGAAAAGAAAGTGGTTCAATGAAAAAATCTTATAAACAATAATAATGCATCCTGATAAATAATTTGGATGGTATCATAAAAAAATATCCATATTGGATCATATGTAACATCATGGGTTATTAGTATTTATGTATTTAAAATCCATTAAATGATCATTACAACATTTCATGAGGATGATATACTTTTCACTGTGAAAATAACTATAAAAACTTTTAATATACATAATATGGTGAAAATAATTTCTTTTAAAATAATCATGTAAAATTAAAAAGTAATCTTCAAATAAAATAATGTTCATGGGGGTTGTAAAATCCATTTAGGTTGTAAACATTTTAAATAAACCTTGTTTTCAAACATTAAAAAAAAGAGACAAATTTTATGCACTTATAAAAAATTAATAAATTTACATTTAATTACTATTAAAAGAAATTAAACTATAATATGAAATACCTATAATAAATAATTAAGGTTTAGGATGAAGAATTTTAAAAAAAATAGAAAAAATGGATATTAGAGAGAAATAATCATGATCTAAAAGAAGATAAATGATCAGTATCACTTATAAATGTCTTTCTTGATGTTTATTTAATAAATAGGGAAGGAAATGGAAATTAAATATGTAAAGAATATTTATCAATAGAGGAGTATAAATGGAAATTATTTCAAGAAAATAAGTTCATATGATTTTACCTCAAGGAACCTTGACCATAAAAAATCCGGAAAAGACAGGAGATTATATCCTAAATAGTTTACCACTTCTCAATTGTAAGCCATATAAAATAATAAATTAAATTGAATAATTATAGGTTATTACCATAAGTAAAATCATGATATATGAAAACAAAGGGGAAGTGTATATACATCATAAAAATATATAAGTTCATGTCATAAAAATACATTCCAATAAACTGAAATTTTATAGGAATAACCCTTAAAAAGATCCTGTCATTGAATTTAGAATTTATAATTGGAGAGATTATTTCAAAATTTATATAAATCCACAAAGAAAGTTAAATAAAAAATTATATATTTATTCACAGATAATCATGGAATAACAATTCAAATTTATAATAGTTATATCCCAATGAAAGGTAATTTAGTTGAGAAACCTTTACCACAGGGTAACTTACATGTCAAATAACATTGAAAAAATAATTCAAATTGTACCTAAAATATCATAATTATTTCATAATTCATGATATAAACTCTATAATAAGAATTATATACACCATATTGAAGAGATTAAGTGCAAATAGTAAAACATGCCTTAATGAATGTAAATTGAGATGAAATCCCTTACCTCGATTCAAGATGTTCTAATTAATACCTTTAACTACTACATAATAAATCATATAAATTATTATATTTCTGAAGAATATTTTATATCCTTAAAACCTTATACTTAAACCATTTGTTTTATTTATCTTAGTGATATATTTAATTAAATACACTATTAAGTACAAGGCATTTGTTTTGAGGATGTTCGGTTTATGAGTTCAATATTACTTCTTTTGGTTAACTGACGTGAAAGAGTTCATTAGTCCCTAATATTAATAATAATAATCAAGAAAAAATAATTATTATTATTATAAATAATTGATACTTTTATGAAAATTCATGAAATATGGTAATGAAAAATGAAGTACATTGCATACATAGATAAAATTGGTTTTACGTATACATGATTTACATTTCCATTTTTCAACAATTATTATATAAAGAAGGTAAGTGTTAGTTTATATTTAATGAATGATAATTTTACCCAAAATATCAAATGATATATTTATTTATAATTGTATATATCATCCTTGTGATATGGGGATGAAAAATAAATCTCATATCTTCTTGAATGTTGTGGTCTACTAGTTAGCACAAATGATGTTATCATTTTCGAATAAATGGAAACGTAATAAATTAAATGACATATTATTATCTAATAATGGTAAATATTTTATTATTATAATATATATAAATTAATTAAATCATTATATCTAGGTGTAATAGGCGGTGATTGAAAAAAATTACATTGATCAGTGAGGTGGTATTCTTCCACACACAAGGATGATGAATTATATCCCCATTTGATAGAGGTTAGAGATAGATTTTGGTTATTAATTTAACATAATAATATATCATCTTATTTAATAACTTATTTTATTATATAATCAGGGTTAATAATGATTTTATGAATGTGAATGATGAAATAAAATAGAAATTCTCAGTAAAGAATGATGTCTCTTCTCCGGATAACCACATTTTTCTAAACACCTTAATGCCACTAAGGATGGTATAATTCCATAAATAAAGAATGTATAATTTTATTTAGGATTTTATTAAGGTATTTTTTATATTAATTTATGCACGAATGGGTTTTTTAATATGAAGTAATGAGAAAACAATATTTCATATCATAAGAGAGGGGAGTAGCATTCTTGGATTATTTAAAATATAAATTTAATTTTATTTAATTTTGATTTGAAAATGGATATAAATTGATAATATTTCAAGTTAAGACTAATATTATTATAAATAATTTCATCAAGTAATTTTTGTTAAATTTTATATCACATTTTTAACCATATCCTGTGGCTTTATACCTCTGTTAAACCTTTTCACAATTATTGTGAAGGCAAGGTTTTCTACGTTTTGAGGGTCAAGATAGCTACTATAAATGAAAAAATTACCCATAAATGGACCATGGTTGATATTAAAAACCATATCCAAATATATTTTAGTAATATATTATTTTCATTAATTTTATTTCAATTAATAAAATATTATTTATTTTAAAATTTCAATAAAATCAATTTTTAGAACAATTCACTACATGAATTTTAATAACATCAAGAAAAAAAATTATTAAATCAATTAAATATTATATAAATATATAAAATTCATGTAACATATTAAAAATAAAAAGATTCATATAATATTTATAATATCATTTATTTAATATATGCATTAATTTTATTTTTATTTTATCATTTTTGCTTAACCATTTAAGGTAATTATATTTACACAAAAATATTGAAGTAAATTATCATGATGAAGATAATTCATTTATATTTGATATTAATATTTATAACCAAATATATCAACGGTTTAACTCCATTTTAATGAAATTAAAATAATTAAAAACAAGAGTGTTGCATTATTAACGTTTCATTGTATAAAATATTATAAATTCCATTTCTAAGCACAAATGGAAGAAAAATCCATATTACATAATATTTGATGAGTACGGATGAGATATAATCATCCAATAAAATTATATAAATTTTTAGGTTCATTTTATATTCCTTATCATGTTATTTTTAACACATAATTACCTAATTTACTATTTATAGTGGAAAAAATTTACTATTCGTACTATTCATCATGAGAAAAAATAAAAGGGAAATCTTAACAAAATTAGGAACTCATAATTACAAATATAGAAAACATTTCTCAAAATTAAAAACAAAATGTTTGTATGATTTATTATGAAATAAAACATTAAAAATAGGATAAATAATATTTTTTAGACAAATTCTATTTTTAAATATAAATTGTTTGTATACTAAATTATATTATAAAATTCACTTAGATTTTTTTTGTTATTTTAAATCAAAAGGAAATTATAAATTTTTTAAACTGACCCAAATTTAAATTTTAATTTGTAAATACATTAATATAAAATTTAGTTTTTAATAGAAATCAGTACTATTCACTATTGACAACATAATCAACTTTTTCAGATAAATACCTAAATTTCACTATAAGATTATTTTTATGATCTTATTTAAAAATAGAAATATATATATATATATATCATCAAATAAAAATAATAAAAGTTTCAAAAAACTATTTATAATATTCACTCACAAAAATAAACTGAAATAATTTTTGAAGAAAATATATTTTTGAAGAAGATGATGACATTACAAAAAAAATTAATGATTTTTTAATAACCATTATTTGATAAAATTTTATTGATTAGAATCATTATAAATAATTTGAAAATGTAATAATCTTTTTAATACCCTAAAATACAACAGTTGGGTTATAATGATCCTATTTAAATAATAATATTTAACATTTTGTTTATACTCGGTGTTGTGTATTTTGTATGTTATCAAAAATTGTATTTATTTTTAAGAAATAAGATATTAAATTTAAACTTGTGAAAAAACATTAATGTTAATGTAAATAACTATGGAGTGGAAAATATAAAATATATCGATGTATTAAGAAATGTACTTTAAATACCCTTTATTCATTTAAAGATACCTCCATCGATAAAAGAATAATAAAAATTTAATTTTAAAATAAATAAAAAAATTTAATATTGTGGGAATATAAGGAATCACATAAATATATATCTAAAAATAAAAAAATAAAAAAATTGTGAAACATTAGGAAATTGGAATAGAATTACCCAAAATAAAATGTGAAATGTTTTCCTACATAATGTCATGTCATTATCAAGTAAAAATAAATCAAAATGGATTTTTTAAAAATAAAATGTACAATACCTAGAAATAAGTTCAAAATACCATATAATAAAGGTAAATTTAATAATATTGCAATCATATAAGGGAATAACAAAATAACAAGGTGGACAACTCATTGAAAAGAGATAAAGTCAACAAAAAAGCTAATTACATTAGTTATAAAAGAAGTGAATGACATGGTAAGGGAATTAGAAATAGAATATTATATCTCATTATTAAAATTTAAATAATGATATAATATTCTATTTTTTCAATATATACAAATTATATAAATTAAAATGGGTAAATAAAATGAAACAAGCATCTTGGAAGATAAATTAAGATGAAATAACCATTCATTGAATTTCTTCACAGTTAGATGTTCCCACCAACCATATATAGAAATCATTTAATCATTATAAATAATTTGAAAATCCCTATTTGTAATTATTTTATTTTTCATTTTTCTCTAATTACATCTTATTTCTCATTTTTTAATCACTTATTGAAAAAATTATAATCAAATTTTAATTTATCAGTCTTTTTTTACTGACTTTTAGAATAAGATTTTTGTCATATCTTAGTGGTAATGTTCTAATAACCTATAGAATTTTCATGATGATTTAATTTATTTTTTTGATATATTCATGGAAGATCTGATGATTGATTGTAATAAAATATTATGAATTCTTCTTTTTTAAAGAATATATCAATTAGAAGAATTTGTTTTTCTAAAAAAATTATTGATATATATTTAAATTAAGTAATTATAACATAAATTATATTCCTCATTATTATAAACTGTTTATTGTTTTTTTGTTTTATTAATCATTCACTATGTAAGTGTTATGACATTATTCTTGTAGGTGGTAAGACTAATCAAAATAAGAATATGTTAATATTAAAAAATGGGGAAAATGTATATATATAGTTATAATATATATTTTAAAGAATTTTAATTTTTTATAAATTATTTACTATATAATTTTAAAAAAAATGCTGGTATATGATATTATAAGTAAATTAAAAAAATGTAAAAGTCTCATCACTTAAATAGAATCCCTCATTTTCATAACAGGTTCCTTTGAGATGAAAAACTTCTTACTCCTTGTTGTAACTAATGTATACAATTTATGGGATATGATATTCATAGAAGGAATTTTGGAAGGAAATAAAGATAAAAACTATGAGAATTTTATTTATTGGTTGGTGGTTCCCTCATTTTATTGAAAAAAATGGGAATTTATTTGAATACATGAGTTAGGTGAATGTTATATATGGTATTAATTGTGAGTTATCTTAGTTAGGTTAAAAAATGTTTTTGATAATTTTATTATAGATCTCCATAACTAATAAAGATCTTATATAATGATTTTATATCATTTTTTTATCAAATATTTGAAACATATCATTTTACCCCTTCTTACTTTTTTAAATGTTCACCTTATAAACGTTTTTATTAAAAATATAAGATGACCCCCTATTACCTAATTTGGATTACCAAGAGAATATAAAAAAGTTGATTTTTTTATATTGACTACAAAATTAAAAATAAATCCTATAAGGGAATATAATAACATAATACATTATGATATATTTATTTAATTACAATATATTTGGTATCATGCATTACTTGAAAGTTTGAGTTATAAAGAACATCAATAAATTATTATTATAATTATTTTATATAATATTTATATCCTAGTTTTCAAAATTTAATTATTGAATAGGATTAAATAACTTATGAATATATATATATATATATATTACAAATGTTTAAGGGGCATCTATTTTTTTAAAAATAAAATTAGACTCATTTAAAAGAACTACTTTTTTTCGGAAATTGGTATTTTTTTGAAACAAAAATTGAACAGTGTCTAACTCACATATATTAAAAAACAATTCCACGTTAACAAAATATTTTTTTAAAAAAATAATTTTAATTCTTTAAAATTATAATATCAAAAATATCTTTCGGTTAATTTTTTCTATTTTTTTAGAAGTTTTATTTTTTTATTTATAGGGAAAAATTATGAATCTTAATTGAAAACTCTATTTTAGTTTACATAATGTATGATGTAAAATTATATTTTTATTGGTTTTAAATTTTAAATAGTTAAATTATTATTATATTAATCCAATTAAGGTAATTGGAATAATTTTCATAATTAATTTCTTTATAAAACATTCGTAATCTTTTAAACATTTTCACTTGAAAAACATGCTTTCTCATTGTGTCTAGAGGATTAATTCTAAATTAACTTCTACCAATTATGGGATTTTTATTATAAAAAATGTATTTATTATTTGTATTCATCAAAATTTATATTATTTAACAAAGTCAAATTAATATTTTCACTATAATTATAAATGAAAATAATTATAATTAATTATAACAATTAAGGTAAGAACTAGTTTACATAGTGGTTAAACTTATAATATCAGGTGGAAAATGACAAACCCATTTTTCTGATACCGTTTTTACGAAACTATTTACACCTGTATGACCTTGGAAAAAATTTTGTATCCTTTTGATACACTTTTCTAAGATATTTTCACATATAATAAGGTATTTAAATAAAGAGACACAAATGTACCTTCCTTTATTTTCATATATATGAAGCTTTAAGATAATGTAAAAAAATAGGCTTACTTATAAATATTATTGTAAATTAATTTTTTGTTAATTAAATAATTACTCAAATTTCTCAAGAAAATCCAATGTAGGAATTATTTAGTTAACAATTATATAAAAAAAAATAAAACCAAAAATTAAAATTGAAGTAAATTGGATGAATTATTTTATTAAAATATTTTTTATGTTAAATATATAATGTTTTATAAATTTTAACAAAATATATTTTAAATTAATAATTTAATTGACACTTTTTAACTCAATTTAGATGAACGATTTTAAAATGGACATTAATGTAATTTCATGAAACATTATATATTATTTAATGGTTAAAAATTAATAAAAATTCTATATTTGATAAATTTATTTAAAAATATGAAAACATATCAACTATGTTCCATTCCTAGATCAATTTTTCTAATATAATTACTATATTTACTATTAAATATTAAAAACTCAGTTAGTGAGGTTACAGTTAAAGTAGTGTTTTTCAAATTACAAGTGATTGTTTAAAAAGAAATTTCAAGACAATTTGAATTTTTATTTTATAAATAAGATATAATATTTTCAACCATTAGGTTTAAATTTTCTAATAATTAACACTATAATTTTATCTTAATGGATAAATGAATTTGGTTAGGAAACTAGTTTATATAATGAAAAAATGTAAAATTAAGAAATATAAGAGTTCTAGAACTAAATTTTTTTAAAAAAAAAATTATTTTTTGTTAATAGTTTTAATAAACCATGTAATTCTTTAAACACATTAATTATCAATCTTGGATCCACATGAGTTAAGTGAGACCTTCCAATAGTGAATAATGTTGAGTATTTACAAGAATTTCACTCCTCATCAACTATAAAAGGCTACTCAATCCCTGATCTTCTTCACACCTTTAAATACATTAGTCTACACCAGTTTCTATCCAAGTCACTCCTAAAATTATCTTTTGTAAAACTATTAGCCTTATTTTTGTCATAATTATATCTTCTTGTGTATTTTGTGAAATCCTATTGGGGATACTTGAAAAGGAGGTAATGTTCTTCAAAAATAATTTTTATTTTATTTTCTCCTCCACCTCATTCAATTCATAGTATGACATTATTATATAATAACATATGTATCTTAAATATACTTAGATAATGTTATTTTAACAGTTATAACTAAAATATCACACACTTTTATCAAATGGGTTTCAGAATCATTGTTCATGTGTATGGCATATTATCGCCTCACAAACCGACGTAGTTTGTTTATCAATTAAAACCTTTCATGGCTGGGAATAAAAATAGTTTTAATGTTTATAAATAATATATATGATATTTTTGATTTTATTATTCTTCTAAAATAATTATATCATAGATACCTTTATGATTTTCATTTTCTGAGAATACAATATTATCACTCATGTGGACGGTGGACAACAACCTCGTGAAACGATGTGATTTGTTGACCTTTTTCTAGGTATGTATTAAGGATAGTTTTATAAAAAGTTTTTGTTATATATGACATAATAGTGATATTATAATTACAATATATATATATATAACTTTTACTTTTCATTCTTTCGATACGACAATAAATGGAATAATCGTGCATTTGTGCATACGTCGTACGTCACCATTGACAGTGTATGTCATTTCATATCACCAAATTTAATATATTACTATGAATAAATATATAATAAATATATATATGTTATTTACATAATGGTTTTTGTTTTTTATATGATGAATTCATTATTTATGTAATAGTATCAAAAAATAACAAGTCAAAACATATTACAAAACCAAGGCAATTAATACCAAAACAATGCAAAAAAATGAATGATTATTAACAAATAGACTATAATGTGTTATAATAGGATAATATATGATATTATAATTATTAATTAGTTCTATTATAAGTAAAAAAAATATTATAACCATTATATGGGAGGCTAAGTAGATTTCAACAAAAAAAAGTGTATGTTAAGTGTCTTTGTCTCAGTTTAGGTCCTGTTAAAAATTATTTTTTATTATAACCCAATTCACATTTATGTGTTATATATAATGTATTTTGACTTGTAATATTATGATTAATTTATAATTCATGTTATTTTATGTTTCACTTATAATAATTTTATCTAAGGAGATTTCAATTAAATTTTATCTCGTGGTAGAAGTTATTTTGAAATCTCACATTCTCTTGGGGTTGTTAAATTTATCTTAAAAAATGCTCACATGTGATAATTTATTATTAAAAAAATTCTATCAAATATTAATATTATTTTGTGATGTATGTGATTATTTACTTTTACATATAGAATATTTACATAATGTGTATACTTTGAATTTTATTTTTTATAATTGGAGAAATTTTGAAAAATCTGTATTCTTTACTCTATACTGATATTTGAAGATTAGGAACATTATTAAATAAATTACTCAATATTAGAGGAATTATTTGGACCTGAAGATACAGGTAGGGCTCTGTTAATTATATCTCTTTTATGCATTGATAATCTCATTATCTAAATAAGTTTTCCAAATCAAATAGGGTTCTAACCAGTATGTATTAAACTATCTTGATAATAGATATTGACGGTAAAGGTTTCATGTGCTTAGGAAACATGACATATAATAATTAATAATTTCTTTCATTAAGAATTCATGTATTCTTATCCCTGAAATTTTTACTAGGATATTTTCTATATATGCCTTTCATTCTCAATTATTATTTAGTTGGACTGTATGGTGAGTTATTTACCTTTTCGTATTGATTATTCCTTATCCACATATTTAAATGTCATGTATGTTGGGTTATTTAAATTTTCATGATCATTATAAATATTTAATCATGATTTATTTTGTTTTACATAACCATTATATAGCATTTCACCTCATGTTTTTTCCTTTCCCTAGGATACCATGAACATTACTAAAACTCATTTACCGCGATATATTTGATGGAAATCAGTTGTTCTAATAAGATAAGAAACTATGTTATAATTTTTGTTTTCAAATGTAAAATATGATTCACAGATATATTTATAGTTTACCAAGACAACTAAAATTATCGGCCCAAAGAGAGGCGATTCTTTATATTTTATGCCAATGTAATGGTAGCAGGCACCGGCTCCGAGTTAAGGGGGTTCATATCATTATTGTTTGTAATATAGGGTGTTCAGTTGAAACCCTTGAAAATAGATTTAAGAAAACATAAATTTTGGAGTATTACCTGAAGGTAGAATGTGATTATAAGTATATAAGAAAATCATAATCATATGGTATGGTATATACTATGTGGTTTTTTATTTCAATGCATCCATTCCTGTATAATAAAAGTACACGTGGTATTTGAACATATGTAACTAGGGATAAGAACTCTTAAAAGATTGTTTTGGTCTTGACACGAGAGTTACTTGGTACACAATAATATTCCTTACTATAAACCTGGTTTGACACTCCATGGAATAATTCTTCCAAAATTTATTATTTTTTCTACAAACCATTATGAATGATTTGAATAAATAATGAAAATTAATGGACTAAGATAAAACCTGGACCAATTAATGTACTATGTTTAAATAAAATAGAATAAGAATTTTTTATTGGGATTTAAAAATTAAATTTTAGAATTATTTTCACCAATTGTATTTTTGGGAAAGTAATCATGAATAACTAACAAATTGTGTTATATTATATAAGAAAATGTGTATTTATTATTTTAAGAGTTACCAAATAAAAAGTGGTTTTGAGTTTAATTTTGATAGCATGTTTAAAGTCTTAAACACAACTTTTAAAAAAATTGTTAAGAATTTCATAATATTAACAAAAATTTAGATAAATTTGTCACATGTATTATAGAAAAGTTATTTTTGGAATATTTCCATTATATTTTATAAAAAATCTTAAAAAATTTTATTTTATTTTAGGGTTAATATAATCATTAATTACATTTATATAATACTAAAATAATATTACTATACCTTATAAAAATATATAAGCTTCATTAAAAGAATTTGTAAATAAATTATTTAAATATTAACTTTATTTCATGTATGTAAATCATATGTTTCCAAAATATATAGGAACATTATTAATATTTTTTATAAAATTGAAAACATTCATGATAGGTGACAAACATATGTGTTTGTAAAAGATGGAGGTCTTAAACCTAGGAAGAAATTATGGTAAGGGTTTAGTACCTACTTTTGTCTTACATGATTCCTTGGTTAATGGATTTGAATGCTCTGCACCCTTCTGTTGTGTCGGAGAACCCTAGTCTCATGTCTATTGGGTTTTCTATGCTTTTGGTACCCGAAGATGGTGAGGATTGGCCACCCCCAACTTCTTTTAATGAGGTCTTGCTACGTTCTTCTCAGGATCGTTTCCTATAACAGAAAGGGCCATTGGAGGATCCCCTGGATGATTCTTTTTTCATGGATGATGGATGCCTTATCCTCACCTTTTTTGTGGCATGTTTTGTGATGGCGGTGAGCAACCTTCAGTGGACCCTGGTTGTGAGATTCGGCAACGAAAAACCTCCACTCTCTGTTTTCCAGGAATGCATCAAACGAATTGTCCTCAAATTTCCAGCCAAAGAGTCGATCCTCGATCGGAAGGTGTTCTTCATCATCACGGATTCTCAGGGGGATTTTGTGAGCGCATGGAGCATGATCCCCCGTTGGGTGGGGTGTTGGAGTTTTTCTCTCTCTCATTAGATGATGGATGATCACTCCGGCAAGGATAGTCCCCTTGTAGCAATCTAGATCTCCCTCTTTGGGCTACCTCATCCTTTCATTTTGGAGTCCTTCTTGAAGGTGATCGGGGACTCGCTAGGAACATACCTATGCACGGATTACTGGACGATTCGCTTCGAGGAGACGTATGTTGCGTGGATCTTCTTGGAAATGGATATTTTCCAGCCGATCATGGAACATGTTGTGCTCTGGATAGAGGGATTGAATGATCATAGTCAAGGCCTATTTTTTCATACATATCCCCGTTTCTGCTCGTTCTGTCACCATAATGGTCAATCATTGAAGGATTGTCTAAAGGGGTGTTGAGCGGCACCTCCTCCGAGGACATCAGAATGATCTCTGACACCCTCCTTTGATTATCAAGGAAAATGAGTGGTCATTTCTGATCAGGACTCCTAGGCTTCCTCTTCCAACCAGTGCTTTGTCTGGAAAGCATCCTCTTGTGGGGATTTGGTTTTGTTCAATCACAACGTGGGTGAGACCTTGCATTATCAAACCAATATAGTGGGTCCACCTCCAGAAGGAACATTTCGCAGCAGTCCTATCAGGATTGGTCCGCAAGTTCTGTGTTTCACCTCCAGGATCATAATTTTAGATATTGTACAAACAAATTTTGGATCTGATGCATCAATTGTTTCTCAGTTATCTATTCCTATTGAGGTCCTCTCTCTACCTTCTCCCTCACTACAAATAGTGTAATATTCTCCCCCACCACAATCCTCGATGATGACATCGCCCCCTCCACTCTCACCTCTAGCGTCTCCATGTCTCAATTTAATGGATGTGAAGCATTCTGTTTCTCAAGTGGCTACTATCAGGGAGTGGCCTATAAGAGGGTACACTCTAGAGGTCGTCTTCAAGAAGCTACATTGTGGAATGTGCACTCGTTCTCAGTCCAAGAATAGTGCTTCAATCTCTCTGATCCTATCTCCTCCCACCAAGGGCCAGTTTCCTGGGGCCAAAACCATATTCCCTCGGTTAGATGTCTAAAGTTATCATCTGGAATAGAAGAGGGCTAGGAGCGCAGGTGAAGAATAATTTCATCATCATAGAACTAGTTAATGATTCAGTTTCCTTGGTGGATATTCTTAAACTAAAACCAGAAGCAAGAAAACTAGACCTCTTCACGCAGAGTCTCAGTGTAAGGAGATTCATGCACAGGAATACTCCTAACACCTATATCTTTCTATTCTAGAAGGACCATGTCTTTGTCGATCGGTTGAGTGTGTTGGATCAGTACCTTTCCACAAATGTATCGATAGCCACTCCTGGTTTTTTTCACAATCGTATATGCTAAACTAAATGTTCAAGAGAGTGAGATCATGTGGCCTGAAATTTATGATCTCAATGACTATAGTACCTCTTGGATTTTTGGGAGTGATTTTAACACTATAGCATCTCCAGAAGATAATCAAGGGGGTGCATTCCCAAGGAGTTCTAGTCCGGCCTTTTTTTTCATCCAGGCCAGAACAAGTCTAATAGATGTGGGTTTTGACGGTGATCGCTTCACCTGGAGTAACAACCAAAGGGGCGTGAGGCGCACCGAGTCTAGTCTCTATCGCTGCTTGATGAATGTGGTTATTATCTCACTCTTTTCAGATGAAAAAGTCTCCCACCTAGCATGGTTCTTATCTGATCACTCACAACTATGGCTTCACCTCAGCTTTACTAAAGCAAGAGTCGATAGTGTTCAGTTTTCTAGGATGTGGGTGGATGATGAGGGCTTTAATGAAGTGTTTAGGCAAGTTTAGATTTGTTCATTCCCTAAGAACCCATGGAATTCTCTTCATAATAAGATATGGTGGCTCAAAAAATGCTTCAATGGTGGAGGAATTCTTCTCCCGCCCTTGATTCGGACATTCTTGAGATCAATAAGGCGGTCAATTCCAGGGAGGATAACATGGAGCAAGAATGGGATGACAACATTTTCAAAGAACTTAGTACCAAAAGTGTACCGTTGCTGAAATTATTTTGAGGTTGGATAGGACTGTAAGAGAGGGTTCTCGTGTAAGATGTCTTCGTGAGGGGCACTAGAATATTAGCTACTTCCGTGCATGAATTATAGAGCAGTTACACATATCAAATATTCTCAGGAAGGATGGTTCATATTCCAATGACTGGGAAGAGGTTGGGGAAATGGACAATGCAACTATCACAGATTTACTTACAGGACATAAAACTAATATGTTATGAGGTTATCCAATTGAGTAAATGGAACTCTTTGAGGAAATTACAAGAAGCATTACAGAGGATATTTATGGGCACTTGAGAAGGTATCCAGAAGAGGAGGAAGTGTGTGAGGAGGTATAGACTCTGAATCTAGACAGTGCACCAGGGCTGGACAGCATACCTGGTTTATTTTACAGGGTGGCATGGGATATGGTCAAAGGTGATTTAGTGTGAGTTGTGAGAGATTTCTTCGAGGGAGGGACTTTCTGCGCATATCCAGTGAAACCAAGGTGGTCCTGATACCAAAATTGGGTAACCCACAGTCCATTGAGCAATACAGGGCAATAAGCATGTGCAACATGGCTTACACGATTCTAGCTAGCATCCCCAACAAAAGTTAAGTGTCCCACTTAGATACATCGATGGAAGTGGAGCATCATGGCTTTATCAAAGGTAGATCTATTCAGGGTGTCATTGGAATAGTGCTATAAATAATCAGTGTGATTGATAATAAGATCTTTGAGAATAATCTTGAAATTAAATTATACATGATCAAGGCTTACAATATGATAGAATGAAGTTTTATATTAAAGTTTTTTGGATACATGGGTTTCTAAAATTTGAACAGTGACCTGTTTTTCCATTTCATCAACTCAGTATGGATATCCACCTCATTTCTGGGCAAGCAGTTTAGCTTTCTCAAGACCTGTCGAGGGCTTCTAAATGGGGACCCTCTTTCTTCCAATTTATTCATGTTATCTCAAAATGTGCTTAGTCACTATATAAATAAGGGTATGTGGACAAGAAAATTACAACCTTATCGGGATAAGCATGTTATTGAGGGCATATCTAATCTGATGTTCACGGATAACACTATCATGTTCATTAATGGAAGTTTAAGATCAGCGGTTGGAATGAATGGGATTCTTGATAAATATTGTAAATGGAGTGGGAAGGTGATTAACAGGGAGAAAATCCTCTATTATACTTATAAATTACTCTCAGATAGAAGGGTTAGGGTCATGGATGATACCTTAATTATGAAGAATGGCAACATTCCCATGGAGTACCTTGTATCTCCAGTCAGTCCATAATCTCTTCGTGTCCATCACTTTGATAAGATTTTGTGCAAGGTTACGAGATGCATCTTCAACTGGAAAAAAGAGTTTTCTTTCTTTTAGAGGTTGCATTACCCTTGTTAATAGAGTTTTGGTTTCTATAACCATGCATCTCCTATCTACATTTAAGGCACCCAAAAGTGTGGTATCTAACATGGAGAGGATCATGGTATCCTTCATATGGTATGGATAGCTGGAAAGAAAACATCACTGGGTAGCGGGAAAGTGACTTTCAAGACCTATTGTAGATGGAGGGATAATTATGCGGAGTGTATCCTCCACCATGAAAGGGTTGCATGCTAAATATTCATGGGATGCAATGGAATGACACTCCCTTGGGAAAAATCTTATGTATGTGAAATTTTTTCCTTGATGTGGTGGTGTAGAGGTTTGGAATGTCGAGGATATGGAATCTTATTCACCCGTATATAGAGGTCATCAAGTCTCACTCTAGGTGGTTGATTGGGATAGATGATGTAAACTTCTGGCATTAGGATTGGGGGGAGGATGTGGTTTCCTGGATTCTCCACACCGGATATGTCCTCTGGTGATGGGTGTGGCCACCGAAGCTTTATTAGGCCCATTCTAAATGATAATAAACACACCGTCTTCAACGAGGTTATCCTCAGTGATGTACCATATAGACATATTTTCACACTCTTCCTTGGTTGAGTTCTCAATCAAGGCGTATTCAAATGTATGGATAGACCTGATCATGGGTGACTAATGGGGGAGATTCGGTGGTGTAGGGGGAAATCTCCCAAATTCAACATTCTAATTTGGTGGGTAAAGAACAATTTGATGCTCACTGATGATAATATCTAGCGTATGGGGGTGTCCATGGCCTCCATATACTAGTGTTGTAAAAATCCCAAGCAATAAATGGTGAAGCACCATTTCTTTGACAGCGAATGGGCCCATAGGACATGGTAGACATATGGATTTTAATCTGGGTGGTATGAACAAGACAGGATTCAGGGGGACTTCTTCAGCCGATGGTTTAATCGCACTGGCGAGCATGGTCTAGAATAGATAGGTTGGGAGATCATCCTTGTTGTTGGTTTTTAGATCATTTGAAAAGAACGAAATAATGCTCGACACAGAAACGTATGCGGTTCCAGCACCACTATTTGATTCAAGATTAAGAACACTTTGATGGATTTGTCTGGTGTGTGTAATGAGTGCCATGCCACTCCATTTGTAAGAGATTTCAACCTAGGGGAGTATAACCAGGCAGGGAGGATGGGTCAGGGGAATTGGGTAAGCTGACATCCCCAAAGAACTATGTTAAATATCAAAACGGATGTCTCCCTCATAATGGGGGACATGAGGGATGGAGGCATAATTTGGGACCAGAGGGGATATGTAGTGGTTGTTTTCTTAGCCTTTTACAATAGATGTGATGTTCTTCAGTCTGAGGTAATTGGGATGGTAACGGGGCAGGAGTTAAGTGAGAAAAGAAATTTAAATTTGAAGGTAGTGGAAACAGACTCCTTAATTTTCTATAAAGCACTCTCTAAAAGTGGTAGTTTCCCTTGGAATGTATAATATTCTGTTCATAAGTGAAAACAGATATTGGGAGTCAACATGGAGATCACCCACATATGGTGAGAGGGTATCATGGTTTCTAATTTCATGGTGTCTTAAGCATCTCCAACTCAAATCTTATCATTCTTCCTGAAATTAGTTTTATTTCTATTTGGTGGCATTAATTTTTTTATCAATGATGTGTTGGGGCTCCACTACATTTGAACGCCATGATTTTCTTTTGTTTTTATATATGATTCCAAAATCAAAAGAAATTTAAATATTCAATCATGATTCCTTAATTAATATGTCATTGTTTTTAGTTAAAAAATATAGAAAAATAAATATTAATGATTAACCTATATTATTACATTTTAGGTTTACATATTATTGTATTTACACAATTTTATTTTTAAAATAAATATACATTGACATAAATGATTGTTTTATGGATCCTAAAATCTGTAAAAAGTAAATTTTAGTTTTTCAGGAATAAAAAATTCACTTTTGGATATTCATTTATTAGAGAAAAGGAATAAAATGGATAATTATTGAATCAAAAACAATGGATGATTTTTTTTATAAATATAAAATGAATGATGTAATTAAATTTCCGTATATTCTTACACAATAAAAAAATTCAATAACATTAAGAAATAGATATTAAAAAAATGCAATTATGATACAGTCATATACAATGAATCATATGGTCTATTAAATTATCAAAAAATTATATTTTGTTGGACCTTAACTTTCCATTGATTCATTATTTTATTATGACCAATGACCTCATTCACTCCCTATAATTATTTATACATTTCATCCATTTTCATCATTTCTCTACAACTTAGAAACCTAGTAATGTATTATTCTACATGATGTTTTTACATACCATTCTCTCTTATTAAGAGGATTTTTTATCACCCCTTCTCACAATGTGGGATTTCAATAAATTTATTTTAAAATATCTATCCACTGATTATCAAGATCATGTTAAAATTGTGTGGACACAATTTATTTTATTTATGATGAATGTAACACCTCAAAATTCTAAAATAAGGAAATTTTATTTAATAGAATTTATTCCATAAAACACCCAGAGTGTATGGGAATATAACACAGTTGAAATTTATGATATATATATATATATATATATTTATTTATTTATTTATTTATTTATATTCAATATCTTTAATATCTTATATTACACACAAGGATGAGTATTACCAAACAATAATATGTTATTAATATGATAGTTATTACCTAGACGTTATAATGGTGGTAATGAATAGGATTAACTAAAATATATATATATATATATATATATTACACATGTTTATTTTTTTATTTATTATAAATAAAATAACAATAATTAAAAATAAAAATAACTATTTTCTAAAAATAGTATTTTGTTCAAAAATATTGTTTAATCATTCTTGGAACACATAATAAAAATTACATTTTACCAATTATAGAATTTTTTTTGGAAGAATAAAAATAATTATATAAATAGGAATATTGATATTTTCTTCGAGTGATATTTTTGTTATTATTTTTGAGACGTTTTATTTTATAATAAATAGGGACAAATACTGAATACTAATTGAGAACATGCTTTTTATTTAAGTAATTTATAATAATAAATTATATTTATAAATAGTTATAACATCAAAATACATTAATTATAAATTTATTAATCTGATTTAGGTCATTGTATTCATTTTTATATTAAATTTTTATATAAATACATGGAAAACTTTTGATCATTTTCACAATAAAATCATGTTTTCTCATTGCATTTACGGGAGTAATTTTAAATTAAATTCTGACAGTTATGAGAGTAGAATTTGAAACAAATTATTACATATTAAAAATAATCATAAGTTATATTATCTAAAAAGTTCAAATTAATATTTAGACATGTTTTTTAGTAAAATCAATAAAAATAAATGACAATGATTAATGTAAAAAATAGTTTACTTAGATGATAATCCTTGAATATAAAGTGTAACATAACCTACCCATTTTTTCAAAATCTATTAGATGGTACTATTTTTCCTCTTATAGCCCTAGAATCATATTTTGGACCTTATGGGATACCTTCCCATGATAGTCACTCATATAATTAGTTATGTTAAGGAAAATAAAAAAATGTACCTTCAAAGATTTTAATATCTATAATGCTTTGGGATTAGTTAAAAACAACATGGATTTTATTATAAATTCTAAATTCAAATATAAATGAGTTTTAGTGCTCATAATAATTTATCTTATATTTTTAACAAAAAAATTATTTATTGTGCTTATGAAATGCCTACATAGATATTATTGTGCTTCTGACTCCTTTTTGTAACTAATGTATACAAATTATGGGATATGATATTCATAGAGGGAATTTTGGAAGGAAATAAAGATAAAAACTATGAGAATTTTATTTATTGGTTGGTGGTTCCCTCCTTTTATTGAAAAAAATGGGCATTTATCTGAATACATGAGTTAGGTGAATGTTATATATGGTATCAATTGTGAGTTATCTTAGTTAGGTTAAAAAATGTTTTTGATAATTTTAGTATAGATCTCCATAACTAATAAAGATCTTATATAATGATTTTATATCATTTTTTTATCAAATATTTGAAACATATAATTTTACCATTTCTTACCTTTTTAAATGTTCACCTTATAAACGTTTTTATTAAAAATATAAGATGACTCCCTATTACCTAATTTGGATTACGAAGAGATTATAAAAAAAGTTGATTTTTTTATATTGACTAGAAAATTAAAAATAAAGCCTATAAGGGAATATAATAACATAATACATTATGATATATTTGTTTAATTACAATATATTTGGTATCATGCATTACATGGAAGTCTGAGTTATAAAGAACATTAATAAATTATTATTATTATTATTTTATATAATATGTATATCCTAGTTTTTAAAATTTAATTATTGAATAGGATTAAATAACTTATGAATATATATATATTACAAATGTCTAAGGAAAATCTATTTTTTAAAAAATAAAATAAGACTCATTTAAAAGAACTTTTTTTCTGAAATTGGTATTTTTTTGAAACAAAACATTAATAGTGTCTAACTCACATATATTAAAAAAAATTCCACATTAACAAAATATATTTTTTAAAAAATAATTTTAATTCTTTAAAATTAGAATATCAAAAATATCTTTTGGTTAATTTTTTCTATTTTTTTAGAAGTTTTATTTTTTTATGAATAAGGAAAAATTATGAATCTTAATTGAAAACTCTATTTTCGTTTACATAATGTATGATGTAAAATTATATTTTTATTGGTTTTAAATTTTAAATAGTTAAATTATAAATATATTAATCCAATTAAGGTAATTGGAATAATTTTCATAATGAATTTATTTATAAAACTTTCGTAATATTTTAAACATTTTAACTTGAAAAACATGATTTCTCATTGTGTCTAGAGGATTAATTCTAAATTAACTTCTACCAATTATGGGATTTTTATTATAAAAAATGTATTTATTATTTTTATTCATCATAATTTATATTATTTAACAAAGTCAAATTAATATTTTCACTATAATTATAAATGAAAATAATTATAATTAATTATAACAATTATGGTAAGAACTAGTTTACATAGTTGTTAAACTTATAATATCATGTGCCAAATGACAAACCCATTTTTTGATACCCTCATTACGAAACTATTTACACCTGTATGACCTTAGAACAAATTTTGTGTTCTTTTGATACACTTTTCTAAGATATTTTCACATATAATAAGGTATTTAAAGAAAGAGACAAAAATGTACCTTCCTTTGTTTTAATATATATAAAGCTTTATGATAATGTAAAAAACAAAATAGGCTTACTTATAAATATTATTGTAAATTATTGTTTTCTTAGTTTTTCATAATAATTTTTCCTTTAATTTTTTGTTAATTAAATAATTACTCAAATTTCTCAAGAAAATCCAATGTAGGAATTATTTAGTTAACAATTATATAAAAAAATAAAACCAAAAATTAAAAGTGAAGTAAATTGGATGAATTATTTTATTAAAATATTTTTTAAGATAAATATATAATGTTTTATAACTTTTAACATAATATATTTTAAATTAATAATTTAATTGACACTTTTTAACTCAATTTAGATGAACGATTTGAAAATCGACATTAATGTAATTTCATGAAACAATATATATTATATAATGGTTAAAAATTAATAAAAATTATATATTTGGTATATTTATTTAAAAATATTAAAACATATCTACTATGTTCCATTCTAAGATCAATTTTTCTATTATAATTACTATATTTACTGTTAAATATTAAAAAATCAGTTAGTGAGGTTATAGTTAAAGTAGTGTTTTTCAAATTACATGGGCTTGTGTAAAAAACAATTTCAAAACAATTTGAATTTTTATTTTATAAATGTGGTGTAATATTTACAACCATTAGGTAAAAATTTTCTAATAAATATCACTATAATTTTATCTTAATGGATAAATTAATTTGGTTAGGAAACTAGTTTACATAATGAAAAAATGTAAAAATAGGAAATATAAGAGTTCTGGAACTAAATTTTTAAAACATTTTTTATATTTTTTGTTAATAGTTTTAATAAACCATTTAATTATTTAAACCCATTAATTATCAATCTTGGAGCCACATGAGTTAAGTGAGACCTTCCAATAGTGAATAATGTTGAGTATTTACAAGAATGTCATTCCTCATCAACTATAAAATGCTACTCAATCCCTAATCTTCTTCACACCTTTCAATACATTAGTCTACACTAGTTTCTATCCAATTCACTACTAAAATTATCTTTTGTAAAACTATTAGCCTTTTTTTGTCATAAACTTATCTTCTTGTGTTTTTTGTGAAAACCTATTAGGGATACTTGAAAAGGAGGTAATGTTCATCAAAAATAATTTTTATTTTATTTTCTCCTCCACCTCATTCAATTCATAGTATAAAATTATTATATAATAACATATATATCTTAAATATACTTATATAATGTTATTTTAACAGTTATAACTAAAATATCACAAACTTTTATCAAATGGGTTTCAGAATCATTGTTCATGTGTTTGGCATATTATCGCCTCACAAACCGACGTAATTTGTTTATCAATTAAAACCTTTCATGGTTGGGAATAAAAATTGTTTTAATGTTTATAAATAATATATATGATATTTTTGATTTTATTATTCTTCTAAAATAATTATATCATAGATACCTTTATGATTTTCATTTTCTGAGAATACAATATTATCACTCGTGTGGACGGTGGACAACAACCTCGCAAAACGATGTGATTTGTTGACCTTCTTATAGGTATGTATTAAGGATAGTTTTATAACATGGTTTTGTTATATATGACATAATAGTGATATTATAATTACAATATATATATACCTTTTACTTTTCATTCTTTTGATACGACAATAAATGGAATAATCGTGCATTTGTGCATACGTCATACGTCTCCATGGACAGTGTTTTTCATTTCACATCACCAAATTTAATATATTACTATGAATAAATATATAATAAATATATATGTCAGTTACATAATGGTTTCTGTTTTTTATATGATGAATTCCTTATTTATGTAATAGTATCAGAAATAACAAGTCAAAACATATTACAAAACCAAGGCAATTAACACCAAAACAATGAAAAAAATGAATGATTATTAACAAATAGACTATAATGTGTTATAATAGGATAATATATGATATTATAATTATTAATTAGTTCTATTATAAGTAAAAAAATATTATAACCATTATATGGGAGGCTAAGTAGATTTCAACAAAAAAGTGTATGTTAAGTGTCTTTGTCTTAGTTTAGGTCCTATTAAAAATTATTTTTTATTATAAACCAATTCACATTTATGTGTTATATATAATATACTTTGACTTGTAATACTATGATTCATTTATAATTCATGTTATATTATGTTTCACTTATAATCATTTTATCTAAGGAGATTTCAATTAAATTTTATCTTGTGGTAGAAGTTATTTTGAAATCTCACATTCTTTTGGGGTTGTTAAATTTATCTTAAAAAATGATCACATGTGATAATTTATTTTTAAAAAAAAATTCTGTCAAATATTCATATTATTTTTTGATGTATATGATTATTTACTTTTACATATAGAATTTTTACATAATGTGTATACTTTGAATTTTATTTTTTATATTTGGAGAAATATTGAAAAATCTGTATTCTTTACACTATACAGATATTTGAAGATTATGAACATTATTAAATAAATTACTCAATATTAGAGGAATTATTTGGACCTAAAGATACAGGTAGGGCTCGGTTAATTATATCTCTTTTATGCATTGATAATCTCATTATCTGAATAATTTTTCCAAATCAAATAGGGTTCTAACCAGTATTTATTAAACTATCTTGAGAATAGATCTTGACGGTAAAGGTTTCATGTGCTTAGGAAACATGACATATAATAATTAAGAATTTCTTTAATTAATAATTCATGTATTCTTATCCATGAAATTTTCACTATGATATTTAATATATATGCCTTTCATTCTCAATTATTATTTAGTTGGACTGTATGGTGAGTTATTTACCTTTTCGTATTGATTATTCCTTATCCACATATTTAAATGGCATGTATGTTGGGTTATTTAAATTCTCATGATCATTATAAATATTTATTCATGATTTATTTTGTTTTACATAACCATTATATAGCATTTCACCTCATGTTTTTTCCTTTTCCCTAGGATACCATGAACATTACTAAAACTCAATTATCGCGATATATTTGATGGAAATGAGTTGTTCTAAAAAGATAAGAAACTACGTTATAATTTGTGTTTTCAAATGTAATATATGATTCACATATATATTTATAGCTTACCAAGACAACTAAAATTATCGGCCCAAAGAGATGTGATTCTTTATATTTTATGCCAATGTAATGGTAGCAGGCACCGGCTCTGAGTTAAGGGGGTTCAGATCATTATTGTTTGTAATATAGGGTGTTCAGTTGAAACCATGGAAAATAGATTTAAGAAAACATAAATTTGGGAGTATTACCCTAAGGTAGAATGTGAGTATAAGTATATAATAAAATCATAAACATATGGTAAGGTATATACTATGTGGTTTTCTATTACAATGCATCCATTCCTGTATAATAAAAGTACATGTGGTATTTGAACATATGTAACTAGGGATAATAACTCTTAAAATATTGTTTTGGTCTTGACACGGGAGTTACTTGGTACACAATAATATGCCTTACTATAAACCTCGTTTGACACTCCATGGAGTAATTCTTTTGAAAATTATAATTTTTCCTACAAACCATTACTAACGATTTGAATAAATAATGAAAATTAATGGAATAAGATAAAACCTATACCAATTATTGTACTATGTTTAAACTAAACAGAATAAGAATTTTTTATTGGGATTTAAAAATTAAATTTTAGAATTATTTTCACCAATAATATTTTTGGGAAAGTAATCATGAATAACTAACAAATTGTGTTATATTATATAAGAAAATGTGTATTTATTAACTTAAGAGTTACCGAATAAAAAGTGGTTGTGAGTTTAATTTTGATAGCATGTTTAAAGTTTTAAACACAACTTTTAAAAAATTGTTAAGAATTTCATAATATTAACAAAAATTGAGAGAAATTTGTTACATGTATTATGGAAAAGTTATTTTTGGAATATTTCCGTTATATTTTATAAAAAATCTTAAATTTTTTTATTTTCTTTTATGGTTAATATAATCATTAATTTCATTTTTATAATACTAAAATAATATTATTATACCTTATAAAAATATATAAGATTCATTGAAAGCATTTTTAAATAAATTATTTAAATATTAATTTTATTTCAAGTATGTACATCATATGTTTGGAAAATATATAGGAACATTATTAATATATTTTATAAAATTAAAAACATTCATGATAGGTGACAAACCTATGTGTTTGGAAAAGATAGAGGGCTTAAACCTAGGAATAAATTATGGTAAGGGTTTAGTACCTAATTTTGTGTTACATGATTCCTTGGTTAATGGATTTGAATTCTTTTCCCCCTTCCGTTGTGTCAGCGAACCCTAGTATCATGTATATTGGGTTTTCTGGGCCTTTTGTGCCTGATGATGGTGAGGATTGGCCACCCCCGCCTTCTTTTAATGAGGTCTTGCTGCGTTCTTCTTAGGATCGTTTCCTAGGACAGAAAGGGCCATTGGAGGATCCCCTGGATTCTTCTTTTTACATGGATGATGGATGCCTTATCCTCACCTTTTCTGCGACATGTTTTGTGATGGCAGCGAGAAACCTTCAGTGGACCCTGGTTGCGAGATTCGGCAAAGAAAAACCTCCACTCTCTGTTTCTAGGACTGCGTCAAATGAATTGGCCTCAGATTTCCGGCCAAAGTTTCAATCCTCTATAGGAAGGCGTTCTTCATCATCACGGCTTCTCAGGGGTATTTTGTGAGAAGATGGAGTACGATCCCCCATTGGGTGGGGTGTTGGAGTTTTTCTCTCTGATTAGATAATGGACGATCACTTTGGGAGGGATAGTCCCCTTGTAGCAGTCTAGATCTCCCTCCTTGGGCTACCTCATCCTCTCATTTTCGAGTCATTCTTAAAGGTGATATGGGACTCGCTAGGAACATACCTATGCGAGGATGACTAGACGATTCGCTTCGAGGAGACATCTGTTGCGTGGATCTTCTTGGAAATGGATAGTTCCCAACCGATCATGGAACATGTTGTGCTCTGGATAGAGGGATTCAATGATCATCGTCAAGGCCTATTTTTTTCATTCATATCCCTGTTTCTGCTCATTCTGTCACCATAATGGTCAATCATTGCAGGATTGTCTAAAGGAGTGTCGAGCGGCACCTCCTCTGAGGACATCAGAGTGATCTCTGACACCCTCCTTTGGGTATCAAGGAAAATGAGTGGTCATTTCTAATCAGGACTCCTAGGATTCCTCTTCCAACCAGTGCTTTGTCTGGAAAGCATCCTCTTGTCTGGATTTGGTTTTGTTCAATCACAGTGTGGGTGAGACCTTGAATTATCAAACCAATATAGTGGGTCCACCTCCAGAAGGAACATTTCGCAGCAGTCCTATCAAGATTGGTCCGCAAGTTCTGTGGGTCACCTCCAGGATCATTATTTCAGATATTGTACGAACAAATTGTGGATCTGATGCATCAATTGTTTCTCAGTTCTCTCCGCCTATTGAGTACCTCTCTCTATCTTCTCCCTCACTACAAATAGTGGAATATTCTCCCCCACCACAATCCTTAATGATGACATCGCCCCCTCCACTCTCACCTCTAGCGTCTCCATGTCTCAATTTAATGGATGTGAAGCATTCTGTTTCTCAAGTGTCTACTATTATGAAGTGTCTTAGAAGATGGTACACTCTAGAGGTCGTCTGCAAGAAGCTACGTTGTGGAATGCGCACTCGTTCTCAGTCCAATAATAGTGCTTCAATCTCTCTGATCCTATCTCCTCCCACCAAGGGCCAGTTGTCTGGGGCCAAAACTAGATTCCCTCGGTTAGATGTCTATAGTTATCATCTGGAATAGAAGAGGGCTAGGAGCATAGTTGAACACTAATTTCATAATCAGAGAACTAGTTAATGATTCAGTTTCCTTGGTGGATATTCTTAAACCAAAACAAGAAGCAATAAAACTAGACCTCTTTGCACAGAGTCTCAGTGTAAGGATATGCATGAATAGGAATCCTCCTAACACCTATATCTAGCTATTATAGAAGGACCATGTCTTCGTCGATCTGTTGAGCGTGTTGGATCAGTACCTTTCCATGAATGTATCAGTAGACACTCCTGGTTTTTTTCACATTCATATATGCTAAATGAAATGTTCAAGAGAGTGAGATCCTGTGGCCTGAAATTGATGATCTCATTGACTATAGTACCTCTTGGATTGTCGGGAGTGATTTTAACACTATAGCATCTCCCGAAGATAAACAAGGGGGGTGCTTTCCCAAGGAGTTCTAGTCAGGCATTTGTTTTCGTCCAGGTCAGAACAAGTCTAATAGATGTGAGGTTTGACGGTGATCGCTTCACCTGGAGTAACAACCAAAGGGGCATGAGGTGCACCTATTCTAGTCTCTATCGCTGCTTGATGAATGGGGTTATTGTCTCACTCTTTCCAGATGCAAAATTCTCCCACCTGGCATGGTTCTTATCTGATCACTCACAACTATGGCTTGACCTTAGCTTTACTAAAGCAAGAGTCGATAGTGTTCCGTTTTCTAGGATGTGGGTGGATGAGGAGGGCTTCAATGAAGTGTTTAGGGAAGCTTATATTGGTTCATTCCCTAGGAACCCATGAAATTATATTCATAATAAGATATGGTGGCTCAAAAAATGCTTCAAAGGTGGATGAAGTCTTCTCCCGCCCTTGATTCGGACGTTCTTGAGATCAATAAGGTAGTCAATTCTAGGGAGGATAACATGGAGCAAGAATGGGATGACAACATTTTCAAAGATCTCAGTACCAAAAGTGTACCCTTGCTAAAATTATTTTGAGGTTGGAGAGGACTATAAGAGAGGGTGCTCGTGTAAGATGTCTTCGTGAGGGGGGCTAGAATATTAGCTACTTCCAGGCATGAATTAAAGAGCAGTTACACATATCAAATATTCTCTGGAAGGATGGTTCATATTCCAATGACTGGGAAGAGGTTGGGGAAATGGACAATGAAACTATCATAGAATTACTTACATGACATAATAATAATATGGTATGATGTTATCCTATTGAGTAAATGGACCTCTTTGAGGACATTCCAAGAAGCGTTACAGCGGATATTGATGGGCACTTGAGAGGGTATCAAGAAGAGGAGGAAGTGTGTGAGGAGGTATAGACTATGAATCCAGACAGTGCACCAGGGCTGGACAGCATACCTGGTTCATTTTACAGGGTGGCATGGGATATGGTCAAAGGTGATTTAGTGTGATTTGTGAGATATTTATTCGAGGGAGGGACATTCTGCGCATATCCAGTGAAACCAAGGTGGTCTTGATACCAAAATTGGGTAACCCACAGTCCGTTGAGCAATACAGGGAAATAAGCATGTGCAACATGGCTTACATGATTCTAGCAAGCATCCCCAACAAAAGGTAAGTGTCCCACTTAGATACATGGATGGAAGTGGAGAATTATGGCTTTATCAAAGATAGATCAATTCAGGGTGTCATTGGACTAGTGCTAGAAATAATCACTATGATTGACAATAAGATCTTCGAGAATAATCTTGAAATTAAATTAGACATGATCAAGGCCAACGATATGATAGAATGAAGTTTTATATTAAAGGTTTTTGGCTACATGGGTTTCTAAAATTTGACCAGTGACCTGTTTTTCCATTACATCAACTCAGTATGGATCTCCACCTCATTTCTGGGCAAGCAGTTTATCTTTCTCAAGACCTGTCGAGGGCATCGAAATGGGGACCCTCTTTCTTCCAATTTATTCATGTTATCTCAAAATGTTCTTATTCACTATATAAATAAGGGTATGTGGACAAGAAAATTCTAGCCTTATCAGGATAAGCATGTTATTGAGGGCATATCTAATCTGATTTTCACGGACAACACTATCATGTTCATTAATGGATGTTTAAGATCAGCGGTTGGAATGAATGGGATTCTTGATAAATATTGTAAATGGAGTGGGAAGGTGATTAACAGGGAGAAAATCCTCTATTATACATATAAATTACACTCAGATAAAAGGGTTAGGGTCATGGATGATACCTTAATTATGAAGAGTGGCTACATTCCCATGGAGTACCTTGTAGCTCCGGTCAGTCCATAATCTCTTTGTGTCCATCACTTTGATAAGAATGTGTGCAAGGTTACAAGTCGCATCTTCAACTGGAAGAAATAGGATTCTTTATTTTGGAGGTTTCATTACCCTTGTTAATAGAGTCCTGGTTTCTATCACCATGCATCTCCTATCTACTTTTAAGGCACCCAAAAGTTTGGTATCTAACATAGACAGGATCATGGTATCCTTTATATGGTATGGTTAGCTAGAAAGAAAACATCACTAGGTAGCGGGAAAGGGACTTTAAAGGCTTATTGTAGATGGGGGGATCATTATGTGGAGTGTATCCTCCACTATGAAAGGGGTGCATGCTAAATATACATGGGAGGCAATGGAAGGACACTCCCTTGGGGGAAAGCTTATGTATGTTAAATTTTCCCTTGATGTGGTGGTGCAGAGGTTTGGATTGTCGAGGATATGGAATCTTATTCACCTGTATACTGAGGTCATAAAGTATCACTCTAGGTGGTTGATTGTTAGAGGTGATGTAAAATTCTGGCATTAGGATTGGGGGAGGATGTGGTTTCCTAGTTTCTCCACACCAGATATGTCCTTTAGTGATGTGTGCGGCCACTGAAGCTTTATTCGGCCCATTATAAATGATAATCAACACACCGTCTTCAATGAGGTTATCCTCAGTGACGTACCATACAGACGTATTTTCACACTCTTCCTTGGGTGAGTTCTCAATCAAGGCGTATTCAAATGTATGGATAGACCTGATCATGGGTCACTAATGGGGGAGAATCGGTGGTGCAGGGGGATATCTCCCAAATTCAACTTTATAATGTGGTGGGTAAGGAACAATGCGATGCCCACTGATGATAATATCCAGCATATGGGGGTGTCTATGGCCTCCATATACTAGTGTTGTAAAAATCCCAAGCAATAAATGGTGAAGCACCTTTTCTTTGGCAGTGAATGGGCCCATAGGACATGGTAGACATATGGATTTTAATCTGGGTGGTATGAACAAGACATGATTCATGGGGACTTCTTCAGCTGATGGTTTAATCGCACTATCGAGCATGGTCCAGAATAGATAGGTTGGGAGATCATCCTTGTTGTGGGGTTTTAGATCATTTTAAAAGAAAGAAATAGTGCTCGACACAGAAACGTATGCGGTTCTAGCCCCACTATTTGATTCAAGATGACGAACACTTTGATGGATTTTTTTGGTGTGTGTAATGAGTGTCATGCCACTCCATTAGTAATGGATTTCAACCCAGGGGTTTATAACCAGGCAGGGAGGAGGGGTTTGGGGAATTGGGTAAGCTGACATCCCCAAAGAACTATGTTAAATCTCAACACGGACGTCTCCCTAATAATGGGGGACATGAGGGATGGAGGCATAATTCGGCACTAGAGGGGATATGTAGTGGTTGTTTTCTCAGCCTTTTACAGTAGATGTGATGTTCTTCAGGCTAAGGTAATTGGGATGGTAACGGGGCTGGAGTTAAGTGAGCAAAGAAATTTAAATTTGAAGGCAGTGGAAACAGACTCCTTGATTTTCTATAAAGAACTCACTAAAAGTGGTAGTTTCCCTTGGAATGTATAATATTATGTTCATAAGTGAAAACAGCTATTGGGAGTCAACATGGAGATCACCCACATTAGGTGATAGGGTATCATGGTTTCTAATTTCATGGTGTCTTAAGCATCTCCAACTCAAATCTTATCATTCTTCCTTAAATCAGGTTTATTTCTATTTGGTGGCATTAATTTTGTGATCAATGATTTGTTGGGGCTCCACTACTTTAGACCTCCATGATTTTCTTTTGTTTTTATATATGTTTCCAAAATCAATAGAAATTTAAATATTCAATCATGATTCCTTAATTAATATGTCATTGTATTTAGTTAAAAAAATATGGAAAAATAAATATTAATGATTAACCTATATTATTACATTTTAGTTTTACATATTATTGTATTTACAAAATTTTATTTTTAAAATAGATATAGATTAACATAAAATATTGTTTTATGGATCCTAAAATCTGTAAAAAGTAAATTTTAGTTTTTCAGGAATAAAAAAATCACTTTTGGATATTCGTTTATTGGAGAAAAGGAATAAAATGGATAATTATTGAATCACAACCAATAGATGATTTTATTTTTATAAATATGAAATGAATGATGTAATTACATTTCCTTATATTCTTACATAATAAAAGAATTCAATAACATTATGAAATGGATCTTAAAAAAATGAAATTATGATAAAGTCATGTACAATGAATCATATGGTCTATTAAATTATCAAAAAATTATATTTTTTTGGACCTTAACTTTCCATTAATCCATTATTTTATTATGACCAATGACCTCAATCAGTCCCTATAATTATTTATACATTTCATCCATTATCATCATTTCTCTACAACTTAGAAACCTATTAATGTATTATTCTACATGATGTTTTTACATACCATTCTCTCTTATTAAGAGGATTTTTTATCACCCCTTCTCACAATGTGGGATTTAAATAAATTTATTTTAAAATATCTATCCACGGATTATCAAGATCATGTTAAAATTATGTAGACACAATTTATTTTATGTAGGAAGAATGTAACACCTCTAAATTCTAAAATAAGGAAATTTTATTTAATATAATTTATTCCATAAAACACCTAGAGTGTATGGGAATATAACACAGTTGAAATTTATGATATATATATATATATATATTAAATATCTTTAATAACTTATATTACACACAAGGCTGAGTTTTACTAAACAATAATATGTTATTAATATGATAGTTATTACCTAGACATTATAATGGTGGTAATGAATATGATTAACTAAAATATGAATATATATATATTACACATGTTTATTTTTTTATATTTATTATAAATAAAATAACAATAATTAAAAATAAAAATAATTATTTTCTAAAAATAGTATTTTGTTCAAAAATATTGTTTAATCATTCTCGGAACACATAATAAAAATTACATTTTACCAATTATAGAATTTGTTTTGGAAGAATAAAAATAATTATATAAATAGGAATATTGATATTTTCTTCAAGTGATTTTTTTGTTATTATTTTTGAGATGTTTTATTTCATAATAAATAGTGACAAATACTGAATACTAATTGAGAACATGCTTTTTATTTAAGTAATTTATAATAATAAATTATATTTCTAAATAGTTATAACATCAAAATAAATTAATTATAAATTTTTTAATCTGATTTAGGTCATTATATTCATTTTTATATTAAATTTTTATATAAATACATGGAAAATTTTTGATCATTTTCCCAATAAAACCATGTTTTCTCATTGCATTTTCGGGAGTAATGTTAAATTAAATTCTAACACTTATGAGAGTGGAATTTGAAACAAATTATTACATATTGAAAATACTCATAAATTATATTATCTAGAAAGTTCAAATTAATTTTTGGACATGTTTTTTAGTAAAAGCAATAAAAATAAATGATAATGATTAATATAAAAATGAGTTTACTTAGTTTATAATCCTTGAATATAAAGTGTAACATAACCTACCCATTTTTCCAAAATCCATTAGATCGTACTATTTTTCCTCTTATAGCCCTAGCATCATATTTTGGACCTTATGGGATACCTTCCCATGATAGTCACTCATATAATTAGTTATGTTAAGGAAAATAAAAAAATGTACCTTCCAAGATTTTAATATCTATAATGCTTTGGGAAAAGTGAAAAACAACATGGATTTTATTATAAATTCTAAATTCAAATATAAATGAGTTTTAGTGATCATAATAATTTATCTTATATTTTTAACAAAAAAAAATTAATTATTGTGCTTATAAAATGCCTACATAGATATTATTTTGTTAATAATTAAATAAAATAAAGCATACAAAACATTTTAAAGTGAATTAAATTGAATTAAATTGAATAAATTATTGTATTAAATTAATTTTTTAGATTAATATATCTTGTTACATATCTGTTAGAATAATTTGTTGTGACTCTATCATTGTATTTATATTTTTAAAAAATCAATGAATATTGTCAAAATTCATATTAATGTTATTTTTGATAATTTATATTTTATTAAATTATTTCAAATTATTACAAATTATATGATATATAACAAAATTTTTAAATATTGATAGATATAAACTATGTTCTATTAATAGACAAATTTCTCTATTATAATGACTATATTAATCGTTAAATAATAAAAACTCATTTAGTGTGGTTACAGTTATTGTCGTGTTTTTGCATGTCACATGTACTTCTGTTAAAATGAATTCTCAACACACAAAGTATTTTAAATTTATAAATTATATATCATATTTATAATAATATGTTCCAAATTCTATAATAATAACTTATCTAATTGATCTGTAAAGGATAAATTAATTTGTTAAAAAAATAGTCTAAATAATGAAAAAACAAATTGTAAAATAAGGAAACAAAGAAGTTAAGTAAAAAAATGTTTAAAAAATGTGTCCTATATTGAAGGGGACGTGTGAAATAATAATATAATCCCTCTACCCAATTATTTATAAACATTTTTGTTAGATGAGGTATGTGATGCCTTCAAATAGTGAATACTTTTGAGTATTTACGTGAATATCACTCATCCTCAACTATAAAAGGGAAGTCACTCCTCTCTCTTTTTCAGACATATCAATACATTTGGATCATCCATGATCATACCAAATCACTACCATTATTCAATTACCTCATCCTTGAATCCATATTTTGGGAAAAAATTAACCTTTTTGATTTTTTTGGTGCAAACCTAAGGAGGATTCCCTAAAAGGAGGAAATGTTATTCTAAAACATTTTTTTTATTTTCACATATTCCTCATTAAACTCCTAATATGAAATTATTATATAATAAAATTAGTAAAATATAAATAATTATATGTTTTTTGTTATGTTTTTTACCTAAAAGTTTATACACTTTGATCAAATGTGTTAGGAAATCACTATTCCTCTGTACAGTAGACTACTACCTGGCGAACTGATGTCGTTTGTTTTTCCATTACCACCTTTAAAGCCTGGTAAAATGATATATTTATATTTTTTATGTAATATATATGATATTCAAAATTTTACTATTATTATTTAATTCTTATATCACACATACATTCATACTTTTCATTTAATGGGAATATAATATAGTCGCTCGTGTATTTGTCGGACTACCACCTCACGAAATAATGTGATTTGTTTACACTTTATATGAAATGTAGTAAGGATGTTTTTAACATAAATATATGATATATATAACATAAAAATGATAATATAATGATAATATGTGTATATATATATATATATATATTTATAATTACTTTTCATTTTTCAATGAGACAAAAAAATGGATACAACATGTCCCTAATTGAATCTGGTCGCCGCCAAAAACAGTGCCAAACCCAGCCCATGACAAAGCCCGATGGGATTTTCCTATCCCCATGGGCAGGAACATGTTCAGGGGTATCATTTATCTTGTTTTGGGAATGATTTACCCAAATATGTATACATAAAACAACAAAAATATTTGATTAAATGAATCTAAAAAATTCATACCAACAAGGTTTATACAAAAAACCAGAACTGAATTCATAAGTTGAAATTAAACACAAAAGGTAAAAATACACAATGAAACAGAAACAAAAAATCTGCATGGACTCCACATGACAAGGGTTCATCAACCCCAAGCCGTCTCCATAATTCTGCTCCAAGGATGGAGACTAACACCCTGATCTGTCATCACCCTTAGCCTTTCCTTTACATGATTCAAACATAACCAAGTCTACATACACCCAAGGGGTGTAAGTAGTGTGTGATCCTAATACTAATATGATACCACCCAATGGTTCCAATGATCATGCAATACAATGTGAAAAATAAAGCAGTTTTAATACCCAAAGAAAAGCAGCGATAAAATCCAAGAAATGCAACTTTCAATTGAAAATATTTTTCAAGGTAAAGATTTTAGAATGTTGAAACGTTTAGATAGAAATGTTTTCTTCTGTAAAGTACCTCCAAAAACACCCCAATACATGTTAAAATACCACATAGACAATTAGAAACAAAATCGGGAACACCCCTAGGCACTAGATAGTCTCGGGCCCCATGTACCACATACCTCGGTGTAATGTAACCATAGTAAAATCTGTTCTCCTGCACAAGACACTAGTAGGGAACATACCCATAACCTATTGTTCCCCAATCATCATATACATAGTTTAAATAGAGTTTTCTTTATCCAAATGTTAGGTGAAATAGGGACAAAACCCATCTGGTCCACTTGTTGTACTAGTAGACATCTGTCCCACCAAGGTATCTGGGCTTCCACCTTTGTGCTCAAACAATTTGATAAGGATACATATATAAATTTTAGTATAAAAACACTAATGTTCACATAAAATCAGTATAGTAGCTACACATATTTTATACAATTTAAAACACACAACAAAACTCATTGAGTTTCAATAAAACAACTTCTCCAAATCTTTCTTTGCTTTGCACCCAAAACTCATTGAAAACGCCACTTGAACACCATATTTATACTCATATTTATCAAAATAGAATCCAAAACACCCTAAAAATTTATTTAAACTCTTTACATGGTTTATTAAACAATCTCAATAAGCATCTCATAGTATACACATGTAAAACACCCAATTCAACACCGAATTGTTACTCAAAACCCATTTTCTTAACAAACGTCACCCAAAACAAATTTTGCGGCAATAAAAAAATAATAATAACATTTAATAAATTATTTTTCATCCCAAATACAGTTCAATAAGGTCAGATAAATAATTAAATGGAATCCCTTAATTGACCAATAAAAGATTTATATAAAAAACACAAATTTAACATGAAATTGGCCCTTAAATTTCGCATGCATTACAAACACCACTAAAACCAATTTTTGTTGCACCAAATAAATGGGTTAAACACGAAAATATAATAAACATAGTAGCTAGGTCACAATGATTTCATAAAAAGTGGAATCACCTACCAAAGTAATGAAAACCCTTGAATCAACATGCAAAAATCAAGTCGCACCACCACCGCACCAAGAGGGACATAGAAAAAATATAAATCCACGAAATTGGATGAAGAACACCCATGGTTAAACCCTAGGTTATAAAACCTAACTCCTAGTTGTTTGGTACTTCATGTAAAAGGGAATAAACCCCAAGAAAATAGAATAAAACCCTATGCAATTTGACAGAGGAATGGAAGAGACTCACTTACTTGAAGGATCTGGAATAATCGCCCCTAATACACTGGTAGATGAAATTAAAATAGTAAAAACGTCAAGGGAGGTTCTAATAATTATGATGAGGTCATTTTGGAACTGTAATGGGGGAAAAAGCATATGAATTGAGAGATTTATGATAGAAAGAACTTACCACCTCAAATCTTCCTGATTTTAGAAACCCTAAAAATTCCAGCACTCAATCATGATGAATAAGAACTCCAAAGAGGGGAGAGAGAGGTTAGGCGTGCGGACGGATTCAATGGGCGTGTGTGAGGCTTGTAATCACCATAAGATCCTAAAAATTGAATAATTTATTAATTAATCAAATTTCATTTTTAAAATTGAAATTGGGCTTTCAGGCAGGCCCAGTACCTTAAATAATAATCCATATACACATTGGTTATGGATTTATAAAGGATCAAAAATACAATGGTGGTGTTAATATGTGAGGGGAGACCATTTTAAAATTAGAATGGGTGAAAAATATTAAAAAATGAAAATGTTATTAAAGAAACAAAATTAATTTTTAAATCTGGATTTGGGCTCACGGTTTGGGTAAATTCACGAAAACTCACCCATTCCACTATAAAAGCTTGAGAAACCAAAAAAACAAAGAATAAATGGAAATTAAATGAAATTTAACTTCAAAATAAGTCATGTATGTGAAAATTCTCCCCACTATGAAGACTTTCTGTCCTCGGAAAGCTACTGCAAGGGATGATAGGAAAACTAAACCCAACCGATAACCCACGATGTACTTCTTTGCCAAGCTTCACCCCCAAGGGCCAAAACACCTCTAGTGATCAATTAAAGAATGATTAATCTCACAACCCAAACATACAATATTTTCCTGAAATGATCAATCACATTCATAATTTATCCCAGAATAAAACTCTTCAAACACTATCCGAACAAGACTCTAGAAATTCACCCAAACGAACAACAACTTAGAACAAGGTTACACTTACCTTACATTAACTAAACCATTAGGAGCTCTCTAATCCCAAAGTTTACTCAAAGAAGATGTTGGTATCTAGAGTGTTTTGAATGAGACTACCTACCACCAAGCTAGGACCATGGATAAATCTGAGCTATTGGTATGGGGGAAAGAAATAGGCACCACACCATAAGAAGAAACCTATATTATTTTTTGAGACACAATCAAGGCATTAACAGAGGGAGTTCTGAATGAACTCCCTAGTACAAAGGGTAGAATTCCATTCACAGTTTACGAAGGAACGTACATGAAAATCATAGTGGGTCTCCCCACCATAAGAAGCAGCCATCTTATCCGACCAGCATGGGCCGACACAAAAAGACCCAAATTTTTTTAATGATTTGGGAAGGGCGTAGGGTCAGTCCGCACGGTTTTGGAAATTCTGCACTATCTATGCAGATCATTCATTTCACATGGATTCCTGGAAAATGGTCACTACTAATCATACACAAACGGTTTCCTCAACATGTCTATCAAAATTTCCAACCATTCTCTAATTACTCGATGGAAACCAAAGGGGGGGAATTACATTAGGTGATGACATGGGTAGAAGGCCCTCAACATATTTCCACCGAATGGGAACAACATAATAAAGGTGATGACACTAGGGGTTTAAAATCTTACTATATTTCATGCTGAGGATATGACATTGTAAAAGGGTTTAAAAATCCCTGGGATTTCCCCTGACTATGAGTCAGCTTCTCTCCAAGACCTATGGCTAGAGCTCAAATTATTAAAGCATCTTCAACCTTGTAGTTAGGCATTGGAAACCCCCATGAATGAGAATTATTCTTTGGGTGCCACCAACAACTATACTGAAATACCTGATTAGATTCCAAATACATAACACATTCCAAAATCACTATACCCTAACTCAATATTTCACTGAAACAAGGGCTTTGAAAATGAACACACATCACACCTTGTTTCTTCGAGTGAGAAACTATACAAGTAAATAACACCTATAATCACCTTCCTCTAAAATGGATGATTTTGAAGTTTTTCCAAGGGATACATTCTCCCAACATAAATAGACTCTCAAAGGATTGGACGACTTTCACCTTTAATGTCAATTGAGTGCACGAAATCACAAGGCTTTAGCAAACATGTCAATTGCGACTAATATAAAAAATTCTTGGAGTGGAACCTTATACAACATCACCAAACAACACACAACTATAGAAAGTGGCCACAATATCCTTTCATGACTAGATTTCCCACACTAGTTGTTTATTGGGAACTCCTTCTTCGAAGAGACTATGAAGGACCGAGAGGACCACTTAGACACCATCTAGATAATCATCTATGCTAACAACCCCAGACCACTTCCACCTTCATAAAATCAAGAAACATAAGAGGATAAGGTCTCTTTCAACCTTCTAGGATCAATCTCCCAGTACAATAGGATACACAAAACCAAGAAAGGAAATGGTGTAGACTCAATCAAAAATTCTCAAGAAAAATATTCCTTATATTGATCAATTGGAGGGTCTTTGAATAGAGAAACAATCCGGGCTTCACTTCAGTTGTGCACTAACCCTTAATGGGGTGTACCTTATCCAACGATTAAACCTAAAAACCCAACCCAGATGGTCCATTGGTCATTATATACCACAAACCAGATCCAAAAACATGAAATGAAACACCATAAAAGCATCACAAATCATTTCTCAGAAGAGACCACTAACCGGCCCTTCAACACAACTTACCGACCAAACAGAAACCCAAAACACAATACAAACAGGAGGGATTCTTGGACTCCAAAAATCCCACAACATAAACATTTAAGAAAAACACATAATACAAAACATCCCAAATAAGTCATAAATACATTAAATTTTTCATTTAAAATTATCTTTTTGAAAATAAATGATTCAGTGGTTACTGTATCCACCAATGGTACCCCATGGGCCTTACGCATGCATGTCTCTGTGCCACAATAGGAACCCTCTCCATATCTGTCCCTGAACTCATCTGGCCATGCCATTAACAATACATCATCCAATATAACCCCATGCAAGTGGTCGCTCATGGAAATACCAAAGGTTAAAATAAAAAAACTCTTTCCACTTTTCAAAAAGAAAACAGTCAACCAATACCTCCTTTTTCTCAAAACTTCTAATCATGAAATCAAACCCAAATTAAATATTAACAAGATTTTCAAAAATGAACAATGATTTCAGTGAAAACTAACATTATATTCATACAAATTAATTTTAAAACATCTCATCCCATTAAAACACCTTTAAATAGTTTAGAAAACTCTATTGGAAACACTTTTTCAAAACCAACATTGACACACTTCATGCTTTCAAAAGAGGTGAAAACACACTATTTTTCATTCCATTAAAATCCTGAAAATTCAGTTCTCCATTTCCAAAAATCTATCCATTCCCAATTTATTAGATAATCATTTCACAAAAACATTACGCTTTATAAAACCAAGTCACTTTAAACCCATAGATCCAAGATTTCCAAACTATAGAATACAAGACAATGCGAGAGGAAAGTAGTTTTAGTGGGTAACATGGACATATGGTTGGAATCCATATTCCAATCACTTCACCATCACAGAGATTGTTCTAGGTAAATATCGTTGACTCCACATGGCTTTCCAGACCATGAGAAATCACTGACACCAGTAACCCAACTCTCTTTTCATTTCACCTAATCATCATCAATCCAAGACATCAAAAGCAATCATATAAATCCTGACATCCCCAAGTGACTTGAATCCCATAATGAGGTGTGGTGATCATCCAAATTACTCATAAATAGAATTCCATGTCCTGACAATCCTAACTCGAGACTATCCCGACTGTTCCGCAAATAACGTGACCCAAAGAGAGCGAACCTCCTCTAATACCATTTTGTTATGAACCAAATCTTCTTGCCACCAAAAACAGCACCAAACCCAGCCTGTGACAAGGTCAGAAGGGCACTCCCTATCCCTACGAGCTGGAAAAAGTTCCCAGGTATCGTTTATCTTGGTTTGAGAATGATTTTCCCGAATATGTATACATAAAACAACAAAAATATTTGATTAAATGAATCTAAAAAATTCATACCAAAAAGGATTATAAAAAAAACCAGAACAGAATACATAAGTTCAAATGCAATACAAAAGGTCCAAAGGCACAATGAAACATCCACAAAACAGCCCCATGGACTCCACATGACAAGGGGTCATCACCCACAAGTCGTCTCCACAACTCCGCCCTAAGGATGGGGACGAACACCCTAAACCGCCATCACCTTTAGCCTTTCCTTTACCTAAGTCTTACATAACCAAGTCTACATACACCTAGGTGGGGTAAGTATGGTTTGAGACTAATCCCAATAGGATACCACCCAATGATTTGAAATATCATGCAATACATTGTGAAAAAACAAGCAGTTTTAATACACAAAGAAAAGCAGTGATAAAACCTATACACATGCACGAGAAACTAGTAGGAAACATACCCATAACCTAGTGGTACCCAATCATCATCCACATAGTTTACGTAGAGTTTTCGTTATCCAAATTCTAGGTGAAACAGGGAAAAACTCATCAGGTCCACTAGTCGTAGTAGTACATATTCGCCCCACCTAGGTACCCGGACTCACCATTTGTGTTCAAAAAATTTCATAATGATACATATATCCATTATCCTATAAAAGCCCACTAATGGTGGCATACAATAAGTATAGTATCTACACACATTTTATACATTTTAAAACACAGAACAAAACACTTTGAGTTTCAATAAAACAACTTCTCAAAATCTTTCTTTGTTTTGCACCCAAAACTCTTTGAAACCCCCACTTGAACACCATATTCATACTAATATTTATCAAAAAAGAATAAAAAACATCCTAAATATATATTTAAACCCATTACATGATTTATTAACAATCCCAGTAAGCATCGCATAGTATACCCATGTAAAACACCCAATTCAACACCGAATTGGTACTCAAACCCCATTTTCTTAACAAGCGTCACCCAAAAACAATTTCTCAGAAATAATAAAATATTAATAACATTTAAAAAATTATTTTCATCCGTAATACATTTCAATAAAGTCAACTAAATAATTAAAAGGAATCCCTTAATCGACCAATAAAAGATTTATATAAAAAACACAAATTTCACATGAAAATGGCCCTTAAAATTCACATGCTTTACAAACACCACTAACACTAATTTTTCAGCACCAAATCAATGGGTTAAACAGTAAAATATAATAAACATAGTATCTATGTCACAAATAATTTAGACAAAGTAGAATCACCTACCAAAGTAATGAAAACCCATGAAACAACGTGCGCAAATCAAGTCACACCACCACCGCACCAAGAGGGACTTAGAACAAACCCAAAATCACAAAATTGGACCACGAAAACCCAATGTTAAACATTAGGTTTGAAAACCTACCTCTTATTTATTTTTTACTTCAAAAAAGGGAAGAAACTCCAAGAAAATAGAATGAAACCCTAAGAAATTTGAAAGAGGAATGGAAGAGACTAACTTACTTGAGGGATATTGATGAATCTCCCCTAATACACCAGTAGGTGAAATTTAAAATAGGAAAAAGTTACAGGGAGGTTCTAAAAATGATTATTAGGTCATTTAGGAACTGTAATGGAAGAAAAAGAGTAATAATTGAGAGAGTTATTATAGAAATAACATACCTCCTCAAATTTTCCCTATTTTATAAAACCTAAGAAGTTCAGCACTCAATCACGATGAAGAAAATCTCCAAAGAGGGGAGAGAGAGGTTGGGTGTGCGTATGGGATCAATGGGCATGTGGTAGTCTTGGAATCACCAAAACAACTTTAAAATTGAATAAGGTATTAATTAATCAAATTTAATTTTTAAAACTAGAATTGGGCTTTCGGGCAGGCCCATTACCTTAAATAAAAACCCATATACACCTTGGTTATGGAATTATAAAGGCACAAAAATACAATGGTGGTGTTAATATGTCAGGGGAGACCATATAGAAATTGGAATGGTTACAAAATATTAAAAAATGAAAATGTTATAAAAGAAACAAAATTAATTTTTAAATCTGGAATTTGGATCACGGTTTGGCCCAATTCACAAAAACTCACCCATTCCACCATAAAAGCCTGAGAAAGCACAAAAACAAAGAATAAATGGAAATTAAATAAAATTTAACCTTAAAATAAGTCATGTATGTGACACAATATTCATATGTACATATGGATTACCGACTCCGTGAACAATGTATTTCATTTCCCATAACCAAATATTATGGATTTCCATGATTACATACAAAATGAATAAATATGATTTTTATATCTTGGATTACATTCTGAAGATGATGAAGTAATTTTTTGAGTAATATGAAAAAAAATAACTATTCAAAACATATTTAAAAAACAAGGAAACTAACAACTGGAACCATGAAAATAATGAAAAATTATTAATAAACGGATGATAATATGTTATAAAATGATAATATATGATATTATAAATATTAATATGGTCTATGTGTATGTTAATAACATGATGAAAACCATAATTCTAGATGTTAAGGAGAATTAAACCAAAATTAATTATAAGGTAATGGATTTCGACTCAATTTAAATTCCATTGAAAATTATTTGTTATTGTGCACCAATTAAATTTTATGTGGTGTATATACTATAGTTTGAAATGTAATATTATGATTCATTAATAATTTTTGGTATTTAAATTATCACTTTCAACCATTTCATCTAAGGGGATTTGACATAAAAATTACCATGTGGTAAAAGTTATTGTCAAATCTCAGTATTTTTTGTGGTTGTAAACTTTTTATTGAATCAATCACTCCCTTTGGATCATTTATAAATATAAATTTCTTTTCTATTAAATACCCATATTACTATCTGACATATAAGATAATTTCTTAATATATATATATACTATTTTTATATATAATATACACTTTTAAAGGTATATTTTTATCTTGGAAAATGTGGAGAAATTTTTATTCTTTACTCAATAGAGATATTTGGTGATTTGTAAAATTATTAAATCTATTTTTATATATTTTATGAATTCTTTTTAACTAAATACATTATTGAGAAATGTATAATGATATACCCTTGATGAATTATTTGCCTCATGAGATGAATCGGTTTTCCAAATAGAATGTGTTTTACCTAGTATTATATAAAATATCTTGAGAATAGATCATATTAGTAAAGGGTTAATGTTCATAGGAAATCTGTCGTCTAATAATTGAAAATTTCCTTCATTCAGAATTCTTTATTAATATCCAAGATATATTCACTGTGATATTATCTTCAGATTCATTTCATTGTAAATTATTTTTTAAATGGAAAGTGTGATATTTTCTTTACCATTTCCATACTAATTATTGTATATATAGTAATTTAAATGTAATGTGTTTAAGTTATTTTCATTTATATATTCGTTATTATTATTTGTTCATGATTTCCTCTGATTTACTTTATCCTTACAGATCATTTGACCTCACCAATATTTTTTATATTCTTCCTATAGGATTCCATTCAGTTTACTATGAATAATATATTGGGGTATTCTGGATGAAATAATGTTATACATGGAAGAAAAAAATATTTTTTTAATTAATGTTTCCAAATTTTATATGTGGATCATGTTTGTATCTATTTTACAATGGCTACTAAATGTGTTGGTCCTCCAGGATGTGATTCCAGATATCTTATTCCAATGTAATGGGAGCAGTCACTAGCTCTGAGCTATTGGGATTAGAGTCCTTACATAATTTTAATGTGATGCCTCAAAATTAGGAATCCATCTAATATAATCAATATATTAAGTAGGATAATTTTATATTTTAAATGAAAACATAAAATATATAAGAAAAACTATTTTTTAAAAAGTGTCTTTTTAAATAGTAAGTGTTATTATACTTATTTCATATCAAATACTAATCATTAAAAATGTTGTAAACTATTTTTTATACATATTAATGTTATATTTTAATGTTATTTATTTTTTATTATAAAAAACTCAAAATGAAAAAAAACAATTTTTAGAAACATATTCATTATAACATTGAATGAATTCATTCTTCATTCCAAAAAAATTAATAATTAATATGTAATTTTTTATTAATTTATATACATATATATTTAATTAAAGTTCAAAAACTAAATATCATAAATTTATCCTTTTAATAGTAACAATTTATATTAATCAAAAATAAGGTTTTAAAAAACATCATTCTTTGACTATGAATCCTTATAATTATATTCCTTATAATTCCTTTATTATTTCCTGGATGTTAATTAATAAATTATAAAAAATAAAAATTGTATTGTATCAGTCCACTTAATTAAAATAATTCCATAAAAGTAATTTTTTTAATAAAAATGTATACCTTATTAAAATAATTTCAATAGAAAAAAGTTATTTTCTCCTAAAAATACCATCATTTTAATCTATTCAAAAATCATTTATTTTATTTACAATGAATTATTCATAAAGAAAATTTATATTTTTAAAATCGAAGTAACTTTACTTGTATTAACTACATAAAATAAATTTCAAACAATAAATATGTTTAGTGGTATTATACTGAACAATTATATTCCCTTTCAGATGGTCAAATATTGGTTATATTAACCCCATTATACTATAATTTATATAATCACACATCCAATTCCATTAATTTTTCGTTATGATTTAAGGAAAATCCCTATTGAAAATGATTTTATCATTCCATGTTAAGTTACACCAAAGGTGATTATCAATGGTAAATATGATCTAATGGATTTTATCATTATAAAAATATTAATTATTTTATTTATCAAATTATTTTAATTTATTCAATGTTGAGGGATTTTCTAATCAAAAAATTTTAATAATTAATGGTATAATATACGTGGTTTAATTTAAATTTCATGAATGGTTCCATTATATGTGAATAAATCGTTGTTATTTTGATTCATTCCTTGCAAGTTTTCTTTCCAACTACTGTTTAGATTCATTATGAAGAATAAAACATAAAAATTATGAAAAAATTAAATTCATACAAAAATTTGGGATATTATTGTTTTATAAAGGATATTTATTTTTCTTGTATGTTGCTGTGATCTCAGTATAAAAATATCACATAAATAACTTTTATAGAATGAAATTATAGCAATGTATGGATTATGAGAGTTATTAGGAGACCCTTACCATAGAATCCAATTGTAGAAGATACCAACAATTGGGTTGAAATAATTGCACACCTAGGTGTTTTCAAAAATATCTCTACATTATTCTGTCTATGTGGTGATTCAAAATTTTATAAAACATCTAGGGTACAGGGGAATGTTTTGAACCTTTATCAAATAAAGCATTCTCCATTCTTGAGTGAATAGTATGTGTACCTTGAAAAATTCATTTTTTTGTTCCACTATAGTGGTGTGGATGGCATAATATTTATCCTAATATAATGGATTAGGTAGATACTAATGATGATAACCATCAAGGATCCTGGGGTTGGTTCACTATATTATATAGTACCCAAGTTCCTCATATATGAATCATTTTACCATAGGTGGTGCATCAGGATGTTTTTTTTATTTCATTATCATTTAATGTGGTTTATTTAAGTACCATCTACATTCATAATAATTATAATCTTCATTTCTATACTTTAATAATTTCTATATTCTTCAGAAGAAATTACTATGGGGTTTCATTACACATATTATACATATGGGTGGCTCAATCATTTTCCTTCTATATAATTTTTTCCACCAAATGGAAAATATATCCATCATTTATAATCACTATATCTATAGAACCACTATTTTAACTCTTTCCATGATTTGAGAGCACACCAAAAAACTTCTTTATAACTCTCAATATCTTAGATATCTAATTCTTTTTTGGTATATGGTTTTGAGAAAATAAATAATCTATATATATATATATGATTATCGATAATAAAACCAATGGTTTACCTTGAAAACATGTGAAATTGAACTTATATGCTGAAAAAGAATTTCATTCTTCTTTTTATGAATCTTTATAAATTATATCACTTTCATACCTCAATTATTTTATAAAAAATACATGTTATGAAATATTTTAATGAAATTATCCCACTTTATAGATTCAAATACATCTTTCATGTTTCATTTTTTTTATTTCTTAAAATCACATTCCATTGATTAGCTTCTCCCTCTAATAAATAGATGGCCAAAGTAATGTTCTCATTCTCATAATGACAAGGCACATAAAATATCATTTACATAGATTTAACCTATTTCCCTAAAATAAATGGGTCAAAAGATCCAACAAATATTATTGGTCATTATTGCATGGATGATTCAATGGATAATTTCCCTCACTTGGGTAAAGGCGGTCATTCTACATGCTTCAGGTTAATTTTCAAAACCATGGATAAAAAAGTAAAGTACCACCATAAGGTTTTAGAATCCAACACTCATTATATTAGAAATATCTTTTAAATTATAATCATTTTCTATCACATGGGATTTTTTATTGCTTTCTCTTGATTCCAACCATTTTATAAAGTAATAAAATATTATAACAAACATAAGTAAAAAAATATTGTGTAAATTATTAATTTACCTGTTAAAATAAATTAAGAATTCTTAACATATAAGGAATTTATGTTTAACCTATAACAAACCTTCTTTTTTTAACACACTTTAACATGATTTATTACATAAAATGGTACATAAGACAACTTGATGGATTGAGAAGTTTAGTGTCTTGGGAAATTAGTAGCATTACTTAACAAATTCAAATATGAAATAAAAAATCATTATTTTAAACATCTTTTTCATGACCAACTCATTCTTTCGTACTTAACAATGCGCGGGATAACCTGAGGACATTCATAAGAAAGGGGTGAGTTATAAATCATCGGGAGGGAGTAACATGTGCTCAACATGAAGAATACAATACATGTTAAACAATTGTCATATCAAGGGAGAATAAGAGAAATATGAACATAAAGTCATGATGTAGCATGATTATCATAACATGGAAATATGGATATGACATACAACATGGTATTTGCTTGATCCAAGGCTCCGGGCACATGGATTAGCAAGACTAAACCCACATTGCACATGAATTATAATGATTAAACCATATTTGGAAACGATTAATAAGATTAAACCCCCATTGGACATGGTTTATCATGATACTAAACAATACTCATTGCATTGGAGTGATATCAAGGCGCACTCTTCATAAACATTTCATTTAATGCTTAAGTGTTCCACATAGATCATATAACATGGAATACTAAAACGTCATAAGTTATTACACAATTAAGTAATGAAGAATTCCTACATTTAATTACCATTAAATAATTATATGTCCATAATGGTGAATACCCTTGATAGGGAAATGAGTATGGTATTCACTACATGATGATTTTGGATTAGAAAATCACAGTGCAATTTCTACAGCATAACATCATCAAATTTAAATTAATAAGTTGGGTTGATGAGAGATAAAATATTCTCTCATAATTTATATATGAAATTTAAAGTATGGGGATCATGTAATTTAATATCCCAATATATGAAATGGATTTTGGTTGCATAATATGGGAGAAATGCTTGAGTGGAAATAAGTAGACAAAAATCCATTATAGAATTTTTTTCATAGTTTCGGGTGTACACAGAAGGCACCAATGAGGGAGAAAGTAGTATATCATAATTAAAAAATAAATAGGTATATATGGGGATGTGTGAAATAATACCACAAAATTTTTAATTGAAATTAAAAGGTTATTACAATATAAAGTTACTTGGATAAAAATTAAAAAGGAAGGAATCCATTACTTGAGTGTGTGACTTTAAAAGCTTGAAGAGGGGCTTCTTGAGATCTTAGGGAACCTTAAGAGGATGATAGAGAGGGGACTTCTAATTAGGGACGTGATTAAAGGTTTTTTAGTGAATATATGTGGGATATTGGGTGGGTTTCTCTAGAAAATGATAGGGGAATTCTTTAATATTTCTCAAACATAGGTTTTTGAATCTATATAATTAAATATTTAATTCCAAAAACCTTCCCATGGTTTTTCCCCAAGGTTTTTTCCTATGTGGAGTAGAAAATATTTTTTTTCTGTCCAATGTACTAACATATTGAAATATTATTCTTGGTTATGTGGAGGGAGTTACATTATTAATGAATTGAATTTTTAATTCATAATGTATTTTATACATTTTGGAGGATGTGCTAAGGCTTTATAAAATAACTAAAAAAATATAAAATAAATTTATTTTAATGGTAAATCTTTTTTTGGAAAATAATTCCTATTATAGTATTTATTACATCATTTTTGGGTCTTTATGATTTCATAAAACACATATTTTATTAATAAATTATTTAATTTTTACCCAAAAAAATCGACTCTCTCCAAAAATTATGAAAAAATTACCATTGGATAATTTAGACATCCTGATTCCAAAAATAATATTCATTTTATCTAAATAATTTTCCAAATATGTCAATTTTCTCTTAAAAATAAAAAATGACATTTATTAAAAATTCACAGGTTCTGACAACAACTGTTTTCAAACCTTAATAAAAATTATATTTGACTTCCTAAAAATTATACTGATTTGTTATTAAAAAAAGTTATTTGATAATAATATTTTATTTAATTATTAATTATTTAAATAATTCATTAATTCCTTAAAATAAATTCTTTAATTAAAAAATATACTTTATATATTATCGTTTAAAAATATACCTCTTATCAAACAGATTTTCTAATAATTTATAGATAACAATGTGATATAATCAACATTTATAAGAATATTTTTTATAGTATTATAAAAAACATATATTTAATTTAAATATATATATATTCCTCAAAAGCACAATTTTTACCTGAAGAAACGATTTTTCAAATTCATCACTTTTTAAGAAAGACCAATCTTATAAATAAATTGATGGAATAAGAATTTTATTTATAAAAAGTGATTACACAATAAGTAACTAATATCTTATTACATAGACCCTTATAACACCCACATAAGACTTAAGGGTAAGGTGTGCGATGGGGATAGACTCTTGGGGCGGCTGGGATAAAATCGCCCAGGTGGTAATATCTCTTAACATAAACATCCCTCATAGGTGATTCCAGTCAAGGTTAAAAAGTGGAAGATTGGATTATTCTTGGCCATGAGTGAATCCCAATGAAGCTACATCCTTTCTGAGATATGAAAAATGATCTTCATATGGTCCAAGTATACTGGATGAGTCCATCCCCTACATTATTTGTGTTGAAAGGATTTTTTAAATCCTTATAATTATATGAGTTGTCTTATCATTGTAAAATGACTAAATTATTAGTGGTAATGATAATTAATTTTCATTAAAACCCCAAAAATTATTTCAGGTGTTTTCGATAAGACATTAAAAGAAAATGAATTATTTTCATAAATGCTCAGGTCATTACAACATTCCCCCTTCATATATTTCAACCTCAAAATATCCTTCCCCCACACTAAAACAGATGTGTGTAACTCTTCCTCATCACATCCTCTGATTACCATGTTTCTTTTTCAAACTTGTGGTTTCTCCCCAACACTTTGATGAGGGGACTATTCTTATTTCATAGAACGTTTTCACTATAATCTAGCATCTTCACCGACTTCACTTAACAAGTGTTATCATTCTCCATTAGTACCATGATTGGATTGAGTACATGCAATGGGTTAGGTATGTACTTCCTCAAGAGTGATACATGGAATACATAATGTAATTTAGATTGGTTTGGTAGGAGTGATAGTTGATAGGACACTCCACCAATGAGATCAAGGATCTCAAAGGGGATGATGTACCTTAAACTAAGATTTCCTTTCTTCCCAAATCTCATCTCTCAATTCCTTGGAGATATGCATAGGATAATCATATATCCAACTCCAAACTCTAGGTCTCATTGATGGTTGTCATCATAGGTTTTTTGTCGACTTTGAGAATATTTTATGTGCTATTGGAAGGTCTTAACCTTCTCTAATACTTCTTAAACAATTTCTAAACCTAGAAGTTTTTTCTCCCCAACATGTCATTGTTCTAGACCTCCTACCATTAAGGTATTCATAAATATTAATTTGGATTCTTGTGTGGAAACTGTTGTTGTAATATAACTCAGCCAGAGGTAGATGTTGATCTCATCCTCCTTTTAAGTCTATTGATCAAGATCTTCACATGTCATCATGTGTTTGGAACTTCTGCTCATATTGGACATGAGTTTGTTGATGATAATCCATACTGAAGTTCATATCAATATTCAGAGTGTGATTGGATAGCCTGCTCATCTATCTACTTCTTCATGTTGTCCTACCATTATTTCTTTAGGATATCCCCATAAATATTTGTGTTTCCAAGGTGAATTGAGAAATTATAACTATGTGTATCATCTAAAATATATTTGTTTAACTCTAGATTTGATGAAACATGAAGTCTTGACCCAAATATCATAATTACTTATTCATTAACATTGAACTCTAAGGATTTACCTTTTTAGATAGTTTCCACATTCTTCTGAATTCCCACATCATCCTTTTGAGCATCCATTTACCTTTCCAAAAGAGATGGTTGATTAATAATTTATGAAAGGAAGTATTAATTACCCTAATTTATGATTCCCATATTTTTATACGTCAAATATAAGAAGATTAGATACTTTTCAATTTTCAATAATGATAGAATCAATGGGCCCTTTCTACTTAATGCATCTACTACCATGTTCGCTATCCCAGGGTGGTAGTAGGTTGAGTAGCCATTGACTTTGTTCAGCTCTAACCATCTTTATTGGCGTATATTCAAAAAAAATTGTGTAAATTAAAACGTGAGGCATTTTTGATCCCTATATATTTCACACCATTCCCTCAAAGAGGTAATGTCACAAAATTTTCAAATAAAAAATCCATGCAGCCAACTCCAGATCATGTGTTGGATAATTTTACTCATGAACTTTAAATTTCCTTGAAGCATAGGCAATTAATTTATCATTTCTCATCAACACACATCCCAGGACCTTCTTTAAATAATCACTGAATACCAAAAAATATTCTCCACTTGTGCATAGAGTGAGCATTGGAAAAGTCATAAGCCTCTTATTCAACTCCTTGAAGCTCTATTCGCATCAATCATTATAAGAAAACATTACCCCCTTATGATTTATCTTGACAAGAGGGTTTTAAAATCATTAAAAATATCTCACATATCAATGATAATATCAATTTTACCCCAGAAAGCTATGGATATCTATCACAGATGTTGGCCTCAGCCATCCCTTAATTTCATTTGTCATGGAGGGACCACATATATCTCATTTCTTGTGATGATATGACACAGTAATGATACATCCTTCAACTATAACTCAAACATGGTGTACGTTTCATAGAGCTTCTCCCTTTGCAAGGTCTTTAGTATAGTGCATAGATGATTCTCATGATCCTCCTTGGTTTTGATGTATATTAAAATATCATCTATAAAGACTACCATAAATTTTTTGAGGTAATATATAGGTTATATTCATCAAGTGCATAAATATTTCAGGAGAATTATTGAGTTAGAAAGGAATTAATGTGAATTCATAGTACCCATACACGGTACAAAAAGTAGTCTTAGGGGTATCCTCCTTCATCACCCTTACATGGTAATATACTGACCCCAGATCTACCTTGGATAAGTATTGAGATCGATGTAGATAATTGAATAATCCACCAATTCATGGAAAAGGATACTTGTTCTTTATCGTGATTTTTTGAGATCATGATAATCAATTCAATGTCACATTTACCAATCCTTCTTCTTGACGGAGAGGACTCGTTCACCCATGTTGAAGAACTTGGGTATATAAACCATTTATCTAGATTCTCTTGTAGTTTTTCCTATTTCTCCTCATTCTATACAAGAGACATTTTATATCGATTCATGGATATTATTAATGCCCTAGGTATAATATCAATCAATAGTTCAATATCTCTTCTAGGATGAAGACTATAAAATTTTTCATGAAACACATAAGCGAATTCCCTCACAATAGGCATGACTTCGAGGATGGTTCCTTCCATAGATGTAATCACTTGAGAAAGATATTAATTCTCATAATGAATTAATATCCATTCTTGAGAAAAATTTTCTAACTAAAATTTACCATCCTTCTTTAACTTGTATATAATTGGGGGTCAATTCACCATTTAGAGAGTAATTTACCTCTCACTGAAATTTATGTTGGCTCTATATAGGTAAAGGTAATCCATGTCAAGTATTTCATCAAATTCCACCATAGGGAGTACAACATGGTTCTCTAGGGATTTCAATCAACAAATTTTGATAGGGGAGTCATATTCTTTGTATGCAAAAAATTTCTCATTTTCCGTTCTCACCGACATATCTACTTCCTTGATTTGTGGTTGTGTATTGATTATTCTAATAAACTTTCTATATATAAATGAATTTATAAAACCAAAATCCAAAATTAGGCTCAATAGTCTTGAATGAATAACTAGACTACATGTCACCACTTCATTTTCTGGATTCACTGGAGTGGTAGTGATTGAAAAAGATCACCCTTGATACCTTAGAGGTTGTTGGTTGCCTCTGAAACTGCATAGATTAGGGAACTGGTCTCCAAAGTGCACTAGATATTTAAATTTTTAGCAACAAAAAATAAGTTGATGGTCAAATAGATCATTCCTTTTCTTCTGTCATAGTAGCGGGTTTTTCTTGTCAATTTTTAAGGGCTAGTTACCCTTATCTTCCACACCTAAAGTATTTCCACATCCCCTTAGGGAAATTTCTGGGGTGAATCTTCTCTCACCTTTGGAAAGTGGGGTTTTGGAATTTCTTATCACCATTGTATTTATCCATCAGACTGCCAGAATTAATTTCCACATTCTTCTTCTTCTCCCCATGATAACCCTGAGATTTGATGATCTCCATTTTTTATTTTGATGGCACACGGGATAATTTCTTCATATCTATAAAAGTTAAGGATCACTAGGGATTTCCCAAGGATATCTTTTATCCCACCAAAGAAGTAGTCAACCTTGCATTCAGGGGTAATGACAAAGTCGTAGGCGTTTCATGCTTTCCTTACGAAGATTTCCTTGTACGCTCTACTGGATTCATTGTGCTTTTCTTGAGGTCAAGGAATACAATTTCCATCTTATTTTTGAGGGTGAGAGGAAAATATTTATCCAAAAAAATCGATAAATTATTCCATTCCAGCACCATGATTTATTCCTCAGGTTTTGTATTTTTTTGCAATGCCCACCATTGGTCATCTTCACTCTCCATATGATAATCAACCAAAATAACCTTCTCTTTTTCATAACATTAAAGGATGGAGAATACCTTTTCAATTGTGTTGATCCCTTGTTTGGAGATTGAGATACCAGATAATACATTGAGTGTGGAATGCCTTTGTCTTATAACACTCTTAATTGCATCATTTTCCTTATTAGGGGTGTTTGGAAGTTTCTCTTAACCCAGGATTGAATTAAAAATAGGAGTTAACAGAGAGAGTATAATGACAATGTTTGTGATTCCCACTCTCATCAGATGAGGCATCTCATTAGAAAATTCATCACATTGATCTGCACGTCTTTTGTTAGACTGAGTCCTCCTATTTTCATCCATTGTCTAAAATAAAAAGTAAATTATGTGTAAGCATTGTAAACTATTAAACTCATAATTGTAATACAATGATAAAAAGGGGTAACATTTAAAATACATTGATTTCTTTAACTTATGAATTTATAAGCTTCAATCTATGTTATCCATGATCTACTTCACCGCATATATTATAAGGTAATTTTTTATTCCCTTAATAATGGTTCATACTAAGCTTATGAATTTACCAAATCATATCCCCATGGGAGTGTCGAACCAAGAGTGGAACAAGGCCTATTTTTCTTGCACTATTTCTTGTTTGAGTCTAGCTCAAAGCAGGGTTTTTGGGTTTTATAGTTAGATACATCTGTTCCAGAGCCGCCTCTACTAGGTCATTTCAAGAGAGGGATGCATTTTCTTGATAAACCACTTACTCTATATTCACAAAAATTTATGTATAATTTTATTTTTCATAGTCTATTCCAAAGTAATTCACTATATTTTGTTAACCCTAATCCAAAATATAACTAAACATATCCTCTGATACCAACTATAACAACCCTACGCTTTATTATACACTTAAACATGATTAATTACAAAAACATCTACATAAGACAATGTCATGGATAAAGAGGTCTAATGACTTGGAAAAATAGGAATATTATATAATAACATAAAACATGAAATAAAATATCTTTATTTCAATCTTTTTTGACATGACCAACTCATTCCTACGTACTTAACACAACATGGGATAACATGATGACATAAATAAGAAAGGGGTGACCTATAAATCCTATTAAGGGATTAAACAAGCCATAAATTGAAGAATACAATACATGTTACGCAATTAGAATATCAATGGAGCATAAGAGAAACATGAAAATAAATTCATGATATTACATGATTGTCATAACATGGAAATGTGTCAATGACATACAACATGTTATTATCAAGAGTCTGGGCTCATTGCACATGGATTATCATGTGTAAACCCTTATTGAATATGAATTATTTCGAATAAACCCTCATTTTATATTGATTTTCGTGATTAAACCCTAATTTCACATAGCTTTTCTTGATACTAAATGTTACCTAATGCATTGGAGCTCCATCAAGGCACACCCATTATAAACACTTCATTTCATGCATAAGTGTGCCACCTATATTATATAACATGGAATCATTCATCATTATAAGTAATTACATGATTAGAATGTTTGGTATACATACATGTCAGTACCATTCAATAAGTATATGTGCATAAAGGTGAATACCCCTGATAAATAAGTGGGTATGGTATTCACTAAAAGGTGTATTTTTCTCAGAAAATCATGGTGCAATTTCGGCAGGTTAACATCGTCAAAGATAAATTCATATGTTGGGTTGATGAGAGATAAAATGGGTCCCTAAAAATTTATACCTGAAATATATAGTAAGGGGATCATGTAACATAATATCCCAACATATGAATGAAATTTACAGGCATAATATAGGAGAAATACTTAAATGGAAATAAGAAGACAGAAATCTCTTACCAAAATTTTGGCATGGTAATGGGTATAAAAGAAAGTCAATAATGAGAGATAAAGTGGTATATAATTATTCAAACATAAGTAGGGAAGTATGGTTGAGGTGAAAAAACATACCCCAATATTTTTAATTGAATGTAAAAGGGTATTACCACAAAAAACATGGATAAAAATGATAAAGGAAGGAATCTATTACATGAGTTTGTGACTTAAAAAGCTTGAAGAGGGGCTTCTTGAGAGTTTGGGGAAAATTGAGAGGATTCTTGAGAGGGGAGGAAAGATTATGGACTTTCTTCATGGATTTTTAGTGAAGGTAAGTTGGAGCTTGGGTGGTTTTATATATGAAATGAAAGGATAATTCTTTTATATTTCGCAAAAATAGGTTTTTGAATCTATAAAATTAAATATTCAAAACCACAAAGCTTACCATGGTTTTCCCCATGATTTTTTCCAAAATGGAGTGGTTAAAATTATTTTATTAGGACAATGGCCTATCATATTAATATATTATCCTTCATTATGTGTAAGTGTGTCACATTATTAAGGAAATGATATCAAAATCATAAAGTATATTATACATTTTGGAGGATTCACTAAATCTTTATAAAATAAGTAAAAAATATAATATCAAATTATTTTAATGTTAAAACTCATATTGGGGAAATATTACCCATTATAGTATTTATTACATTATTTTTGGGTTATTCTGATGTTATAAAACAAATATATTTTTATATGGTATTTAATTTTTACACAAAAAATTTGACTGTCTTCGAAAATTATGAAAAATTCACCGTGGGATAATTTCAGTGTCTAAATTCTAAAAATTATATTCATTTTATCTAAATAAATTTATAAATATGTTAATTTTCACTTTTAAAAATTAAAATTGACATTTATTGAAAATTTACTAGTTTTGAGAAAAATATATTTCAAACCATTAAAAAAATTACATTGGTCTTCATGAAAATTATATAATAATTTATTTTAAAAAATATTAAATTGATAAAAATATTTTATTAAAATATTCATTATTTCAAATATTCATTTTTTCCAGAAAATAAATTTTTTAATTAAAAAAATACACTTTCTATTTTATCGTATATAAATATAAATCTTACCAAACCAATTTACTAACCATTTATAGATAAGGATTTTTAATAATTTTTTTATATTATTATTAATAAAAGTCTGAGTTTCATATAATAATGTTTATATTTCTCAAAAGTACCATTCTAACCCGAAGAATAAATTTATCGAATTAATTATTTTTTTAGGAAAAACTAATCTCATAAAAGAATTGATGGAATAAGAATTTTATTTATAAAAATGGATTGCACAATATTTAACTAATACCTTATTACATAACCCCTTATAACATCCACATAAGACCTAAGGTAAAGGTGTGTGATGGTTATAGACTCTTGGGGTGGCTTGGATAACATCGCTCGGGAGGTAATCTCGCTTAACATGAACTTTTCCCATATGTGAATTCATTCTATTTTAACGTGAGGAAGCTCGGATTAGGCTTGGTCGTGAATGAAGCTTAATGACACTATTGCCTTTCTAAGCTCTATCAAATGATCTTCGTATGATCTGAGTCTACTGGATGAGGTCATCCTCTCCATTTTTCATTGTCAATATGATTTTTTAAAAACGTATGTTTATATCAGTTTAATGATCAGTGTACGATGACTATATTATCAATAGTAATGATACTGAAGAGTTAGTTAAACTTAAAAAAAGAAAGCCAGTGTATTTTATAGGACATTAAAATTTTTGGAATTTTATTCATAAGTTTTTTTTATTATATAACATAAATTTTATTTTACTAACCTAATTCCAATATTAACTAAACATTATTATTATAAATGTTATATAACCTTGTTACAATGCATACATGCTATTTTTTATCATTTTAAATATAGAAAAGAAAAATAATACAGTAACAGCATTAAAATTTTAAGGTAAATAAACTTAAATATCATGATACAATAATTAATTTTTATAATCCTCTTAATGGTTTAATATGGATTTTGGAATATTCTCAATAATTTGGAAGCTTAAAAAAGTGTTTTCCAATTTTATGGTACACCATAGGAATGACCACAATGTTGTAAGGGATGTTTTTGTATCCTAAATCATGCCTATGTGAAATGGGAAGGACAGAAAAACCCTTGGTCGGGTCTGGTATCACATATATAGCACTATGAGACCTTTTATAGACTATGGACAAATTTGGGGAACCACATCATGGTGGAAGACATGGTGAGGACAAAACGGTTTTGGTTTTTTCAAAAAAGGATGTGTGTCACCATGTTAGGATGATAGGACCTAGTGTGATTAATGCAACCAAATCCATTATGGTAATCACCATCCTATGGTGATGGAAATATCATTTTTAGAAAAGGGGAAATCCTTAACCGATCTTTCTAGGATTTCGTTTTTTAAAGGTATAACACAAATATTAATTTGTGGGATATATTGATAGGGTTTTTACATGATTTATTCCCTATATTAACCATCTTATTTCTATCCTAGATTAGCGGGTGATATAAAAAAATACATGGTAATGTTTTGAGATTATTTTTTCTCTTAATTTGGCTACGTGAGTTAGATGATTCTATGGAAGGAGACTTGGATGACCTCTCTTCATTCAAATGAGTTCAATGATGAACATCCACATCTTTCATTTTATCTTTGAATATATTAGGCTATGTGTTTAACCATGAGGTAGAGAGTCTTTACTATATATAATGAATATGTAAATGGCATTTACCTTTTTTTATGGTATGCATGTGTAGCCTTGTAATATGTATTCTTGATGTGATTCACATATATTGGATGTGTGTCTAGCCAAATAAGACACATTCATGATTTGATTCACATGCAATGTGTGTGTGTGTGTGTGGCTCTATCATACCAATGCATGATGTGACTCACATGTGGTGTGTATTGGTATCCTCTAGAGACCCTCACATTATTTTATTCTCATGTATATGTGTATTGGATATATGATACATTATTAGCATGAAATGATTTGGAAGTAATTTATTGTAGCATTGTCTGTTACATGTGAGATTTCGTTATCTTTATAAGTGAATGATCAGGATAAGCCATATGGTCTAGTATCTCTCTTAGAGGAGTATCATGGACGATGTAATGGATTTCACTAGATATTTTTCATTATGTAGATTAATGGTTTGTTCTTCTCCCATGGTCGCAAATTATGTCAACATGTGGTGTGCCATTCCCTATATTCGTGAATAGGGTTGACTTAAGTATAACACTTAAAGTTAGGGTGACAATCAATTAAATTAAGTGTTGGATAGATTGTTAATTTTTCGATTCCATCGGTCCAATGTATGACTTTTCCATTTTATGTTACAACAAATAGTTTAATATATGACATCCATTAAATTTATCAATGTGTTTGAAAGCTTTCTACACACACAACACCAATCATAAATGAAACATTGATTGTAGAGACCCAAATCCTGACGTACATTGACATTACATTACATTTTCGGAATACTTAGTACATAACAAAAACACACAAACAAGGATCGTAATAGTTTAGTGTCTTTGGAAACTCGGAATATAATCTTCTAATCCTGGTGAAAGATCTTCAACATCTCCCATAAAGATCTTCCTTTTTTTTACCTAAAACCTTTCTTTATATCATGGGGAAAAGAAAACGTAAAAGGGTGATCTCAAATGCTTAGTAAGGGTAAACAAAATAAATATCAATCACATCATATACATAAGCACATAACATTTGGAAATCTTAACCTGAAAAAGAGATCATAATTTCATAACATGGGGTAAATCATGGCAGTGAAATGTAATCACAATAATCATAACTTAAAACATGAAACTTTGTGGCATTCACACATAATCATAGAGAATCATTTCTTGTTAGTCAAGACTCATTTCCAAGACTATCTTAGTGGACAAAGTCCCTTTCTGAACCGAGTCACCCTCGTTTCAGTCCTGTTTCACTGAACCGGTATAACCTACCGTTCCAGCCATGTCTATCTCATGAGATATAAAATATTTACCCAATTCATTGGAGGGAGATATAGGTCCCACCCATCTCATAATTATACCATTATTATGTGTGCCACAAAATCATAAATCATACATCATTACATAACCCATGTAATAAAAATGGGAATCTTAAACATCATGACATCATAAAACAATTCATATACGATAAAGGAATTCATAAAAATAATTCCATCACAACATAATCAAATCAATGTAATAATAGGGATAAAAACAGAACCCTTTATTATCTTAGATTGAAAATAATTTTGATAAAACACTTGAACTTCATTCTTGAGGAAAATATCCTTTCTACTTCAAAAATACTTTTCCTTTTTTAACATGTCATTAAATTCTAAACTAAAAGAAGTTGATTAAAAATAAACATGAAAACATGTAAAGTAAGCTTCTTGGAAATAATTTTTTAAAAATCCATTCATGCCGTATAAGTTAAAAAAACATTCTTTTCATACTTTTGTCGAAAAAGTCAAAAAGTACCTCCTATGAAAAACGACAAAAGATTTATTTCTTATAATTTACTAAAAATTCACCGAAGGGTAAAATTGGAATTAAACAATTGTACGTGGATGGAAATAATATTACATATTGAGGAAACATGGATGTGGATGATAAAATACACCCCAGTAAATACCAAAGTATAAACAATCTCGGATAAAATGAGATTGTGATATATTCTCATACCTTATGTCTGATATGCTTTATACGTATCCGAACCTCCTGTATAATGATTTAAATAATGTCATTAACTTATTACAGAATCATATTAATTGTTATGATATCATATATGGTTCACTTATGACTTTATATTAACCGTTCTTTTGTAAATTCCATGTTAAAGAAGCGTTTTGGGTAAAATTGTTTCATTTATCGTAGTTGTTTGGACTTGTTGTTCTTGACATTATTATTACTTATATCATGATTTACATACTTCCAGAATATAAAATATTATTTATATATCATATATATTCAGTTTATATATATATATATAATAGATAGATAAATTAAATGAAACACACCGTTCATGGAGACGGTAGTCTGTACGTACGCATGAACGCTGTTTTCCTTTCCTTATTGTCTTGAATGGAAGTAAGTAGATGACATATATATATATATATATAAATAAATCCAGTAGATTTACCAAGTCATATATTTCATTATTATTCATTATATATACTTTATAATCATTCTGGAATGGTTAATGTGGAGAATGAATCTCATCGCGTCGTGGAGACGGTAGTCCGTACGTACGCACGAGCAATGATATCATTCTCATGATCGTGAACTATAGTGTTGAAGTGTATGTATACTATTTCAGTATCAATATCACTTTATAATAATCATATATATTTACTCATTACACCATTATACCCATCCAATTAAGGTGGTGGCGGAAAGTAGATTACACCACGGCGTGGAGACGGTATTCCGTACGTACGCACGCACGGTGATTTCCTTTTTCCGTACGATGGATAGAAGGTTAATTAGAGTTGTTTCATATTTATAATAACATATCAGTATATAAGAAATACTGATTTTATTACTTTATCATGAAACAACTAAAGAAGAAGAAGTTGAAGAAGAAAGAAATTGAAAAAGATCGGTAATGGATATTACCTCTTTTTGACGCGCCTTTTCTTAACCTCCAATTAAAGAACTAAGGATGGTCTTTGAAGAAGACCAGGACCTCTAGGATGATACTAGGGAAGTGGATAAGAGATTTTGGCAGGTTTTTTCCGAGCTTGAATGCTCAAATTGGTGTGAGGAGGAGAGGGAGGAGGTGCCCTTTTATAAGGGAGGAGAGGGGAACCTTAGGAAAATCTCAAAATATTATTTTATATTATGGTCAAATTCGGTTTATAATGGTTCCAAAGGGTCTTATTTAGAAGATAAAGTGGGGATGGGTCGAAATCCTCTCATCCAATAGGATTTATACAAGTTTAGGTTATTATTTTAACATTATCAATTAGATTTAACTCTAACTTAAATAATTTAACTTTTACCGTGTCTTTTTATTTTCTTACACTATATGGTTAATAAACTTACTATATCAAGCACAAAGAACCCCAAGTTTTTTATTATTAATATATATAATATTATCTAAGTCATTTTTCCGAATCTTAGATTTTTTGGAATAAAATATCAATTAATAATATAATATTTTTTTAAAAAAACTAATTTATGTCAATTTTGAAACTATTTGGTACATGATTTTTATGAAATTCATAACAGAATGATAAGTTCGAACCAAGTTACTCAAATCAACAATAACATTCCAAATTAACCTATAAAATTAGTTTAAGTCATAAAAAGTCTCAAATTATATTTATTTGGGTATTTATAACATCAATTATGTCAATATGTCATTAATAAGGTAATTACTGCATCATCGTTGTGTCATAAATAAATTAAATTATTTAATGTCTAAAAATTACAAATAAAATAAAATTATGTATAAAATATTTTTAGCTTTCTAATGAATATTTATAGTCGAATTTAGCTTATGTATAACCCCATATTAAAGATGATTTACTTATTAAACTTTGATTTTAACTATTTTAACCCTTCTTTAAATAAATTAATAATAAATGTCCTAATCTAATCCAAGTGGGCCTAAATAATCATATTTTATTCCTAAGGTTGTTTTTTGTCAAATTACACTTATCCAATAGAATTAGGACATGTGTTAGGGTAATAATAATAACATTTTTACCCTTAATTACCCTATTTACTTTTAACCGTGGTAAAAAAAAGTTACTATTCACCAAAAATAATTTTCATCTCATTGAACCACATTTTACTTACTAAAATCAACGGTGTCTTTCGGATTTTTGAAATTTCACTCACTGAAGCGGTAAAATTAAGTTTTATGAAAAAATCATTTTTCTTAACTACCACTTAGTGGTTTCACTATTCATCAAAAAATGAAAGTTTCCAGAAAAATACCAAAAATTAGGCCTAAGATATATTTGATATTATGAACTAAAAAATGATGTCTATTTTACCAAATTCAAAACATATTAGTTTCATTAATTAATTTAAAAATTAATTCTCGTCGTCAAAACAAATAGCGTGTTTTTAAGAGATAATATCCATCAAAAGATTGACACTTGTTTATGACTGGTTTAAATATGAAATTACATCCAATGACCAACATTGTATTAAATTGTAAAAATATATTCTAAATATACTTTAAAACCACTCAAATTAATAATTTATCACTATTAATTATTTCTATTAAAAAAGTTCTTTTTAGTTAAAATTTAGTAATTTTCACTATTCATTAGAATATGAAAGTTATCCGAAAAGTACCAAAATTTCACCCTAAGCTGATTTCGATATTCCGAATCCAAAAATGAAGTCCATTTTGAAAAATAAAATTTCCAAAATTTCAAAAAGTGGTTATTACTATTCATAATGGCTAGTTTTAATAATATTTTAATAGCATATCGTTGTTTAGTGAAACACGGCATTGCGTACTACACACGCTATCGAGGAAGGTCGCGATTGAATGTAATGCAAGCCAAGTCAGGGTTGCGTGTTGTGAAAGAATCCTTCGTTGTTTCATATAACAGAATCCAACCATATTTCATTTATACATTGAATATATATATATATATACTCAATGTTGCGTAGAATAACTATTATCAAAATTGTGGGTAACACGATCCAAGAATAGTGTTGCGTATACTGAAAGCTAATGCGGTTTTGCGTATAGCGCAAGGTAATATTGGTGTAGAATACAACACAAGACATTAATGAAGTTAAAAGAATATTTTTCATAAAATCTCGGGGTGTTACATTCTACCCCCCTTAAAATTAATTTCGCCCTCGAAATTCGTCGCGGTTATAAATGGTTTACTATTCGAAAGTTTCTTTAATAGAAACCCACATCGTAAAAAGGAATACCAAAACCAATATTTAAAAACAAAAGTATGAAACGTAACGGTTACCCAAATAAACTAATCACTGGGTTTCCACATAGGTGAAAATATGGATATAGAATAGAAATCTAACCATCATGTTCTGATAGAGAGTGGTAGAGAACATGGCTATGGAAAAGCCAGCAATCACAAAGCCATAAATTTTTGAAGATCTAAGGTACCATCTGATTCATTAGATATAAGAGCACTAGGACAACATTTTTGGTTTTCAAGATCATTTCCCTAAAGTTGATGAAATTGGAATTAGAAGAAATACTTTCGTGATTTTGGTATAGTCTCACCGTTTATCGTTATTTGGACAATTTCCACTTCATCTCTTAAAGAAATGAAGTTGAATTTGTCATTCGTGATGTGTTAGCAGATCATGTGATAGAATGATGGGTCATTCTATCTGTCTCAAACAAAAGGTTAGAAAAGTTATCAAAAAATACATAAGCCCATCTATAGTGAGATTAATCCAATATAGTTCCTAAAATGAACTTATACATCATATATCATACTGCTTAATAAAATAAAACTAGTTTCCACTAACCAGGGACTTCCTATAGGCCAGTGGTAGGCGATAAAGGCCAGTCGCACTTCGGTTGTGGGTTCGATTCCTACGACCTTGTCCGACGCGTTGGGTTGTCGCCCGTCCTGTAGGTTGTCCTTTTTTTAAAACTATATTACTATAACATCCCATCAATAATATCGAAAAAAACTTCTATCCTTAAACAATACTAACTTATGTCCAACATAATCCATTCTAGTCTTTAGGCTTATCCATAATACTGCAGTCCATTCCATAATATAGTGAAAATGATTACCAGAGATTTAATACCATCTTTGATCCCCATATATCATAAGATATGTCTTGTTGGTCACATTCCAAACATTCAAAGGCCTTAATCATGTATTCTCTTGAATACCCATTGAACCATAGTGAAAACTTGAATGCAGTTAAAAGTTAATACTTTCCACATACCAAAATCATCAAAATTCTATATACTCAAACCATGATATCACTTAGTCCTTATATCAATCATGAGCTCATGAATACAACCAAACATCTCATTATATTCTTGTCCCTTCATTATGCGCATATCATCTACTTTCCAAAAATATTTCAATCACTTTTTTTTCCTGGTTACCAGTATCATATAATTATTGAAAACCAATACATAGATATTCCAAAATTCCACAATACCATAAATGAGATTCCATGATACTATTTTGAAATCCCATTACATAAAAACTTAATCATTCCACCACATCTTTGTAAACATCGCCAATAGTGATCACCTGTGACTTCCCATTTTCCTTTGCCTTAAGCGGTTGCTCATGTCGATCATCACTAACCCTTGGATTAGGGCATTTATTAGCATAATGCCCCATTTCCTTGCACATGAAGCATTGAAGTGTTGGTGGTGCGTTCTCTGTAGTGTTTGCTTTATTCACACCATTAGAAACCCTTTTTCCATTACTTCGACACTCAGCTGCTCGATGACCTTCTTTTCCACACTTAAAACATTTTCTAGTCCCTTTAAGACAATCTCCACCATGCTTCTTTCCACACTTTGTGCATAAATAATCATTCATCTTCTTTTCACAATTATTCTAAGATTTCTCCTTGAACTCCATCTTTCGTTTCTTATCAAAACTATGAGATGGATAAGTAACACCAACTTCAATTTCTACCTTGATAGAACAACGCACAATTTCTTCATAGCTATTGAAGTATCTTATAGATAATTCCCTACTAAGATTTGGTTTTAAGCCATTGAATAATCGATCAACTTTACTTTCAGGTTGGATGATAAATCCTGATGCATACCTGGAAAGCCTTGTAACATTCGCTTCGTATATACCAACAGATTCATCATCCTTTTTCTTTAGATCAATAAACTCCTTCTCCATCTTTGTTCGAAGAATACAAGGGAAGTACTTATTGAAAAATAAGTTCTTGAACTCGTCCCATTCCATGGACTCAATTTCATCTCTTGGCCTTGTATTCTTGATAAGATTCCATCATTGATCAGCTTCACCTTCCAAACGATATAATGCTAAGATGACTTTATCATGTTCAGAACATTGAAGAATTGAAAATATCTTTTCAGTGGTAATGATCCATTGGTCAGTAACAAGTAGATCAGAAGACCCACTGAAAGAAGGTGGATGTTGCCTCATGAAGGACTCAATAGAATATTGTTCCCTTCTCTGCTCATTTGGATGTCCGGAATGATTCATAGCTTGTGTAAGTATAGCAATAAGATTTTTCACTCCATCTCCCATAACATTTGTTTGTTCAGGAGGACAATCATTGTATTGTCCATTACATTGATCAACACGGTTCCTTCGGGTTCCAGCCATCGTCTAAAACCCAAAAAGAATAGTGTGAGAGGCAAAAATCATGCTAGGGAAAACAACATAATAAAGGGGGAGTGTCACATACATGACATATTTTAAAGGTATTTTTGTATTTAATTTACATTATTGCTTTTTTGGGGGGGTTTTCAATGCATTTTTTAAGGAAATGGTGGGTTTCCATAATTTGGGTCAACTCGAGAGCCCATTTCCAGTTTTGACAATAAATTTTGTTTGTTTAATAACTCCCTCTTTTTTCAACATTTTTAACTCATTCAACTTCCAAAATGACCTTAATGTAACTATTAAAAGCACCAATGAATTTTGGCCCCCTTAAAAATTCATTTGTATCTTGGATTTGGGTGATCAAGTTAGGTATTGGGCCAACCCGAAAGCCCATTTCCAGTTTTAAAATTGTTTTGTAATTATTTCATAAAATATTCAATTTTTATTCTTTTTCGGTGATTCCACCTCTCACCTTCTCCCACTGTACCGGGCCGCACCCCCAAATTCGTTTCCCCTTCTTTGGAGATCGCATCTGTCGCGAATTAGGGCCTAACTTCTCTGGTTTCTAAAAACGTCCAGTTTTCTCAAGTAAGTGACTATCCTTCTAATTCTCTCCTTTTCCTTGAGATTTATCTTTTTTTTCTTGAATCCCCAAATTTCCAGAAGCTAGGGCTTCGTGCCTAGGGTTTCATTTTGGGTTTCATGGTTCAATCCTCTGGTTTTAGGTTTGATATCACTTCCTTGTGGCGCGGTGGTCGTGCGGTTGAAGTTCCGCACTAGGATTTGCGGTTCTTGAATCTTTTGGTAGGTGATTCCATTGTGTGTGCAATTCTTTGGGAATTTGCTTGCTGTGTTGAGGGTGAATTAATGCTTATTGAATTTTAATGTTTCTGTAAAAAAAAAAATTAGTTGCATTTACAATGCAAAAGAATTTTATGTTACAATTTTTGTTGAAATTGAGGGTTTTTCATGCAAGTATTTTATTGGTTCATTTTGGGATGAACTCTAATTACATAGTTGATTTTATTGAACTGTATTAGGAATTAAAATAATGTTTTAAATATCTATTATTTTTGGTTGTGGGTGCAAAAGTTTGTTTAAATTGTGTTTGAGAAGAAAATGGGCATTAAGTGCCATGTTGGTGTGAAAATGGTGGTTTTTAAAATATATAATTTCTTGGTTCACATTGGGCTGCCCCATAACTGAATTTTTGGTGTTATTAAATTGTGTTGAACTGAAATTTTGTTTTGATGACTTACAAGTGTTCACATACTGTGAAAAGTGGATATTTTAAAGAGTTTTGGGTGCAAAACAATGTGATGTTTTGAGAGGTTGTTTTATTGAAGATCAAAATATTTTATTGACTGTTTCAAATAATATAAAATGTGTGTAGCTACTGTACTATTTGTTTGTGACCAGTAGTGATACTTTACATGAAAAATTATGTGTGTTGTTTGCTGAAATTGTTTGAGCACAAAAGGGGGAATCCCGGGTACTTAGGTGGGCGGATATGTACTAGTACGGCTAGTGGACCGGATGGGTTGTGTCCCTGTTTCACTGAGCAAATGGATAACGACAACACTAACTGAACTATGTGGATGTTATTTGGGGACCAATAGGTTATGGGTTTGTTCCCTACTAGTGGCTCGTGCACGGGAAAGGATTGTGACTTGGATACTTTACACCGAGGTACGAGGTACATAGGGCCCGAGACTATCTAGTTGCCTAGGGGTGTTCCCAATTTATGTGCTCATTAGAATTGTAGTATTTACCCTTGTTGTGGGATCTTTTGGCAGTACTTTACAGTAGCTCACATGTTTATTTAATGTGTTATCATTCTGAAATTCTTGGATTGAAAACTGTTTTCATTTGAAAGTTGCTTTTCTTGAAATTTTTAACATTGTTTCACCTTGTGTGTTAAAATTGCTAGTTTTGTTCCCATTGTATTTCATCCTCTTTGGAATCTTCTGGTGGTATCCTATTGGGCTTAGGCTCACACCCTACTTACACCCCTTGGGTGTAAGTAGAACTTCTTATGCTTGACTCAGGTAAAGGGAAGGCTAAGGGTGATGGCGCTTCAGGGTGTTAGTCCCCATCATTGGGGAAGAGTTGTGGAGAAGGCTTGCGGGTGATGACACCCTTGTTGTGTGAAGTGATTGGGGATGTCTTGATGTTGTCATTATTTGTTTTTGGACCACTTGTAGTGCCTTTAAACATATGTATTCAGATCTGGTTTTGTTAAGAATGGTTTAGTATGGAAATTTCAGATTCTTATTATTGATTGTTTTATTTGTTTTATGCTTTCATACTCGGGTAAATCGTTCCCAAATCATATTGTTTTATACCCGGGCACTTGTGCCAGCCCGTGGGGATAGGGAATGCCCTTCGGGCCTTGTCATGGGCCGGGTTTGGTGCCATTAATGGTGGCGACCAGATCTGGTACGTGACAAAATGGTATCAAAGGAGGTTAATGTTTTTGGGTTATATTGCTATTTTGGGATGAGTCGGGATAGACAGGAGCTAGGACTGTCGGGGCTCGGGGTATTGGTTGTGAGTAGGGTGCCTGGCCCGCACCTCTCATGGCAGACTTTGAGTCACCAGAGGATGTTGGAATTTACTGATTGACTTCACTTCCAGGTGAGACGTGTGGGCTGCAGACCACATGTGGACATCAGGCAAATGTGGAGTAGTTGGTTCTTTTATTACAAGAATGTGTTTAGTTTGTTTATATTTGATGTATTTGATTACAATTTTCAGAATTGTGGTATTGACCATTGTTTTGTGACTGTTGCATTTTGTAGCAACATGCCTCCCCGGAAAGCTCCCACGCACCCACAGGAGGAAGCTGGAGAGAGTTCTCCCAGGCCGATTGATCAGAGGCTAGTCGAGGCCGTGGTCCGGGCTGTCCAGGCTCTAGGATATGGACCAGCTCCAGCTCCAGCTCCTGTTAGAGAGGATTATACTGGTCCTAGAAAGGACAAGTCCCAAAAGTTCCTGAAAAATAAGCCTCCAACCTTCCGAGGCAGCTCAGAACCCCAGGAAGCAGAAGAATGGCTCGAGAAGATCGAGCGTATGTTTGAGTTCCTGGAAACACCCGAGGAGCACAGGGTGAAGTGTGCCTCCTTCCTATTAGAGGGTCCAAGCCGTAAGTGGTGGGAGTCAGTGCTTCAGGCAGGGAAGAATGAGCAGATGCGCTGGGGTGATTTCAAGGCTGTCTTCAATGAACAGTACTGCCCTGAGGTATTGGCTTATGCAAGGTCTAGAGAGTTCATGGAGCTTGTTCAGGGGAATCTATCTGTGATGGAGTATTCCAACCGTTTCGCTGAGTTGGTTCGATATGCTCCAGAAATTGTCTCTAATGAGCAGGCGAAGGCCCAGAGGTTTGAGAAAGGCTTGCGACCAGAGATATACTCCCAGGTGTTCTTGTTTAAGCTCAGGACCTATGCTGAGGTTGTTGATCGAGCGTGCATGGTGGAGATTGATAGGAAAGGCAGGGCTGGTTTCTATGGTTCAGTATCAGCAGTGGGAAGTGGTAGTTCCTCAGAGAAGAAAAGGAAGCGGGAGGATCATGTGAAGAAAGGAGGGGGCAGTTCAGGCCACTCTTCCAGGCAGTTTTCTTCTTCTGCTGCTTCTGATGCAAGATCGGTCGTGTGCCACCAATGTGGGAGGCCTGGGCATATCCGACCAGCATGTCCACTTCCTCCGAAGCCTTGTTTCCAGTGTGGAGGTATGGGGAATTTGCAGCGTTTTTGTGGTGTGGCACGTCCACTTCCGAGTGGGGTTGGTTCAGTGGCTTCAAAAGGAGTTTCAGCACAGTCTGAGCCATCGAGGACTGGGGGATCTCGATTTGGAAGTCGTGGTGGAAGGGTTGGATCATATTCTGGGCAGAGCCAGTTCAGGGCACAGCCTCAGGCTAGCGGTCGTTCTCAGACAGATACTGGACACCTCCATGCAGTGGATCAGACACCAGCAGGATCAGAGGCGGGACCGTCGACAGTTCGAGGTACCGTTCTGATTGCATCTTCTATAGCTACTGCTCTTTTTGATACTGGTGCCTCTGTTTCATTCATTTCTGGACATTTTGTGGACATGATGAATTTGCCAACTGAGTTGATGTCTTTTGTGATGGAGTTGGTGACACCATTGGGAAAGAAGAAGGAGCAGGGCCTGAGGTGCCCCTCGTGTGCACTTTCTGTGTCAGGGTTCGAGATGGAGTGGGACCTCTTGGTCTTAGATATGGACCTTTTTGATTTTATACTCGGGATGGATTGGCTAGTAAACTTCCAGGCACACATCGATTGCTACAGACGGCGGGTGAGTTTCACATCACCTGATGGGAGTCGTCAGGTTTTTCATGGAGAATGGGATCCACGATCAAGTCGCGCAGGGCCTCCACTCCCAAAGTTGGGAAGTGTTATCTTCCAGTTATCTTCACTCATGCTAGAAGATGGTATTTCTTCTAATGGTTCACTACCTCATGTAGTGAATGAGTTTCCAGAGGTATTTCCGGATGATTTTTCGGGTTTGCCCCCAGAGCGGGATGTGGAGTTTTCGATTAATCTGGCGCCGGGAACACAGCCGATATCTCTTCCCTCTTATCGCATGGCCCCCACCAAGTTGAGGGAATTAAAGATGCAGCTGGACGACTTAGAATCCAAAGGATTCATTCGCCCGAGCGTCTCTCCTTGGGCCGCTCCTGTGTTGTTCGCAAAAAAGGCTGATGGATCCCTCCGTCTGTGCATTGACTACCGGAAGCTGAATAAGGTAACAATTAAAAACAAATACCCTTTGCCCAGAATAGATGATTTGTTTGACCAGTTGAAGGGAGCAAAGTGGTTCTCAAAGATAGACCTGCGTTCAGGGTATCATCAACTCAGGGTGAAGGAGTCAGATATCCCAAAGACAGCCTTTCGGTGCAGGTACGGCCACTTTGAGTATTTGGTCATGCCCTTCGGATTGACCAATGCTCCAGCAGTCTTTATGGAACTCATGAATAGGGTGTTTCATCAGTATCTTGATTCCTTTATTGTGGTGTTCATGGATGATATTCTGGTATACTCTAGCTCTGAGGAGGAACACGAACATCACTTGAGGATCGTTTTAGGTACATTATGGGATCACCGCCTCTATGTAAAGTTGTCAAAGTGCACCTTCTGGATCAAAGAGGTGAGATTTCTGGGGCATGTGATCTCAGAGCACAGAGTTTCAGTGGACCCTGAGAAAATTAGTGCGGTTATGTCATGGGAGCAGCCAAAGAATGTGTTCAAGATCAGGAGTTTCCTTGGCCTAGCTGGTTACTACAGGCGATTCGTTCGGGGTTTCTCTCGGCTTGCATCACCAATGACTGCGCTCACCCGGAAAGGGGTGAAGTTTGTATGGGGTCCAGAATGTCAAGCATCATTCGAGGAGCTGAAGAGACGGTTGACTACCGCCCCTGTGCTGATTTTGCCTGAGGCTGGGAAGGGTTATGTGGTTTATTGTGATGCTTCAGGTATGGGTCTTGGGTGCGTGCTTATGCAGGATGATCACGTGGTGGCTTATGGCTCTCGCCAACTCCGACCACATGAAAAGAACTACCCTACCCATGACTTGGAGTTGGCAGTGGTGATGCATGCTTTGAATACATGGCGTCACTACCTCTTTGGCGAGAAGTTTGTGGTCTACTCTGATCACAAAATCTTGGCTTATATCTTCTCGCAGAAGGACCTCATCTTGAGGCAACGCCGCTGGATCGAGTACTTGCAGGGGTTCGACTTTGCCATTGTCTATACCCCAGGAAAGGGTAATGTGGTGGCCGACGCTTTGAGCAGAAGAGTTCCAGTGCAGGCTTTGAGGAAGTCTAGTGATGAGTGGACATTGATGGGGCTCTTTTCTCAAATGCATGTGGAGGCTAGGGAACACAGTGGAGGGGCATTCTTGGCAAGTGTCCAGTTGACTCCTTCTCTATTAGAGTTGATTCAGCAGGAACAGCCCAGTGATGATCTTTTTCAGCGGTCTAAGCAGTTCCTTCATGGTGGGGAGACATCCTCTGATTGGTCGTCATCTCCCGAGGGCATCTTGTGCTTCAAGGGCCGTTCAGTAGTACCGTTATCTCTACGGAAGGCAGTGATGCATGATAGCCACCAGTCTCAGTGGGCTGTCCATCCAGGTGCCACTAAGATGTATTATGATGTCCGTCGGCATTTTTGGTGGCCTGGTATGAGACGAGACATAGCAGACTTTGTTTCGAGATGCTACACATGCCAGTAGGTGAAAGCAGAGCACCAAAGGCCCTCCGGTTTGCTCCAGCCATTACCCATTCCTACCTGGAAGTGGGACGAGGTTGCCATGGACTTCATTGTTGGCTTACCTCGTACACCTCGGGGTAAGAATTCCATTTGGGTGGTGATTGATCGTCTGACCAAATCAGCCCACTTCATTCCGATCAGAGATACATCTAAAGTGGATGAGTTGGGCCATTTGTATCTTCAGGAGGTGGTGAGACTCCATGGTGTACCATCAGCTATTGTCTCGGATAGAGACCCCCGCTTCACTTCTCGATTTTGGGAAGGCCTTCAAAAGGCCTTGGGCTCTCAGATTAAGATGAGCACGTCGTACCACCCTCAGACGGATGGTTAGACAGAGCGGGCGAATCAGATTTTGGAGGACATGCTTCGTGCATGTGTCTTGGACTTTGGAGGTTCTTGGGATATCCATTTGGGATTGGTTGAGTTTGCTTATAATAATAGTTACCAATCCTCAATTCGAATGGCCCCTTTTGAGGCGCTCTACGGTCGGCCATGTCGGTCCCCCCTATGTTGGGCTGAGGTAGGAGAGACTTCACTATTGGGGCCGAGCCTTGTGCAGGAGACTTCTGAGAAGGTCAAATTGATCAGGAAGCACTTATTGACAGCTCAGAGTTGTCATAAATCTTATTTTGATCGGAGGCGTCGAGACCTAGAGTTTACTGTGGGTGATAGGGTATTCTTAAAAGTGGCCCCTCGTCTGGGCCATCGTCGATTGGGGAAGCAAGGTAAGTTGATGCCACGGTATGTCGGACCCTTTGAGATCACCGAGCATATTGGTAAGCTGGAATACAGGTTGGCCTTACCTTCTCAGTTGACATCTATCCATGATGTCTTCCACGTCTCCCAGTTGAAGAAATACAATCCAGATCCATCCCATGTGTTGAGTTGGGAAGAACTAGAGATAGAGCCTGACTTGTCTATCGTTGAGAGGCCGGTGAAAATAGTGGACTCCCATGAGAAGATACTTAGAGGAAAGTCTATTCCTTTAGTCCGGGTTTTATGGCAGCATGGGAATGATACACATGAGACTTGGGAGCGAAAGTCATGGGTCGAGGAAGAGTACCCATTCTTGTTTACCAACCAAGAATCATGTTGACTTTCCGGGGCGGAAAGTCCTTCATGGTGGAGAGAATTGTCACATACATGACATATTTTAAAGGTATTTTTGTATTTAATTTACATTATTGCTTTTTTTTGGGGTTTTCAATGCATTTTTGAAGGAAATGGTGGGTTTCCATAATTTGGGTCAACTCGAGAGCCCATTTCCAGTTTTGACAATAAATTTTGTTTGTTTAATAACTCCCTCGTTTTTCAACATTTTTAACTCATTCAACTTCTAAAATGACCTTAATTTAACTATTAAAACCACCAATGAATTTTGGCCCCCTTAAAAATTCATTTGCATCTTGGATTTGGGTGATCAAGTTAGGTATTGGGCCAACCCGAAAGCCCATTTCCAGTTTTAAAATTGTTTTGTAATTATTTCATAAAATATTCAATTTTTATTCTTTTTCGGTGATTCCACCTCTCACCTTCTCCCACTGTACCTGGTCGCACCCCCAGCTTCGTTTCCCCTTCTTTGGAGATCGCATCTGTCGCGAATTAGGGCCTAACTTCTCTGGTTTCTAAAAACGTCCAGTTTTCTCAAGTGACTATCCTTCTAGTTCTCTCCTTTTCCTTGAGATTTATCTTTTTTTTCTTGAATCCCCAAATTTCCAGAAGCTAGGGCTTCGTGCCTAGGGTTTCATTTTGGGTTTCATGGTTCAATCCTCTGGTTTTAGGTTTGATATCACTTCCTTGTGGCACGGTGGTCGTGCGGTTGAAGTTCCGCACTAGGATTTGTGGTTCTTGAATCTTTTGGTAGGTGATTCCATTGTGTGTGCAATTATTTGGGAATTTGCTTGCTGTGTTGAGGGTGAATTAATGCTTATTGAATTTTAATGTTTCTGTAAAAATTTGTTTTAGTTGCATTTACAATGCAAATGAATTTTATGTTACAATTTTTGTTGAAATTGAGGGTTTTTCATGCAAGTCTTTTATTGGTTCATTTTGGGATGAACTCTAATTACATAGTTGATTTTATTGAACTGTATTAGGAATTAAAATAATGTTTTAAATATCTATTCTTTTTGGTTGTGGCTGCAAAAGTTTGTTTAAATTGTGTTTGAGAAGCAAATGGGCATTAAGTGCCGTGTTGGTGTGAAAATGGTGGTTTTTAAAATATATAATTTCTTGGTTCACATTGGGCTGCCCCATAACTGAATTTTTGGTGTTATTAAATTATGTTGAACTGAAATTTTGTTTTGATGACTTACAAGTGTTCACATACTGTGAAAAGTGGATATTGTAAAGAGTTTTGGGTGCAAAACAATGTGATGTTTTGAGAGGTTGATTTATTGAAGATCAAAATATTTTATTGACTGTTTCAAATGATATAAAATGTGTGTAGCTACTGTACTATTTGTTTGTGACCAGTAGTGATACTTTACATGAAAAAGTATGTGTGTTTTTTGCTGAAATTGTTTGAGCACAAAAGGGGGAATCCCGGGTACTTGGGTGGGCGGATATGTACTAGTACGGCTAGTGGACCGGATGGGTTGTGTCCCTGTTTCACTGAGCAAATGGATAACGACAACACTAACTGAACTATGTGGATGTTATTTGGGGACCACTAGGTTATGGGTTTGTTCCCTACTAGTGGCTCGTGCACGGGAAAGGATTGTGACTTGGATACTTTACACCGAGGTACGAGGTACATAGGGCCCGAGACTATCTAGTTGCCTAGGGGTGTTCCCAATTTATGTGCTCATTAGAATTGTAGTATTTACCCTTGTTGTGGGATCTTTTGGCAGTACTTTACAGTAGCTCACATGTTTATTTAATGTGTTATCATTCTGAAATTCTTGGATTGAAAACTGTTTTCATTTGAAAGTTGCTTTTCTTGAAATTTTTAACATTGTTTCACCTTGTGTGTTAAAATTGCAAGTTTTGTTCCCATTGTATTGCATCCTCTTTGGAATATTCTGGTGGTATCCTATTGGGCTTAGGCTCACACCCTACTTACACCCCTTGGGTGTAAGTAGAACTTCTTATGCTTGACTCAGGTAAAGGGAAGGCTAAGGGTGATGGCGCTTCAGGGTGTTAGTCCCCATCGTTGGGGCAGAGTTGTGGAGAAGGCTTGCGGGTGATGACACCCTTGTTGTGTGAAGTGATTGGGGATGTCTTGATGTTGTCATTATTTGTTTTTGGACCACTTGTAGTGTCTTTAAACATATGTATTCAGATCTGGTTTTGTTAAGAATGGTTTAGTATGGAAATTTCAGATTCTTATTATTGATTGTTTTATTTGTTTTTTGCTTTCATACTCAGGTAAATCGTTCCCAAATCATATTGTTTTATACCCGGGCACTTGTGCCAGCCCGTGGGGATAGGGAATGCCCTTCGGTCCTTGTCATGGGCCGGTTTTGGTGCCATTAATGGTGGCGACCAGATCTGGTACGTGACAAGGAGTAACTTCAATATCTAACATCTTAGGTTTAATTCTATGATCGTTAGCGTAATTCTAGTAATATAACCTATATGTATACTTAACCTTAGGGACATCCCTAGACATACCTTAGAAATATCTCTAGGGATCTCACTAACGTTTTCGCATCCTAGTTTTTAAAGGCTGACTAAACCTTTCCTCTGATACCAACTGTAGAGACCCAAAGCCTGATGTACATTGGCATTACATTACATTTGCGGAATACTTATTACATAACAAAAACACACACACAAGGATTGTAATAGTTTAGTGTCTTTGGAAACTCGGAATATAATCTTCTAATCCTGGTGAAAGATCTTCAACATCTCCCATAAAGATCTTCCTTTTTTTACCTAAAACCTTTCTTTATATCCTGGGGAAAAGAAAACATAAAAGGGTGATCTCAAATGCTCAGTAAGGGTAAACAAAAGAAATATCAATCACATCATATACATAAGCACATAACTTTTGGAAATCTTAACCTGCAAAAGATATCATAATTTCATAACATGGGGTAAATCATGGTAGTGAAATGTAATCACAATAATCATAACTTAAAACATTAAACTTTGTGCCATTCACACATAATCATAGAGAATCATTTCTTGTTAGTCAAGACTCATTGCCAAGACTATCTTAGTGGACAAAGTCCCTTTCTGAACCGAGTCACCCTCGTTTCAGTCCTGTTTCACTGAACCGGTATAACCTACCGTTCCAGCCATGTCTATCTCATGAGATATAAAATCTTTACCCAATGCATTGGAGGGAGATATAGGTCCCACCCATCTCATAATGATACCATTCTTATGTGTGCCACAAAATCATAAATCATACATCATTACATAACCCATGTAATAAAAATGGGAATCTTAAACATCATGACATCATAAAACAATTCATATAAGATAAAGGAATTCATAAAAATAATTCCATCACAACATAATCAAATCAATGTAATAATAGGGATAAAAACAAAACCCTTTATTATCTTGGATGTAAAATAATTTTGATAAAACACTTGAACTTCATTCTTGAGGAAAATATCCTTTCTACTTCAAAAATACTTTTCCTTTTTTAACATGTCATACAATTCTAAACTGAAAAAAGTTGATTAAAAATAAACTTGAAAACATGTAAATGATGTTTCTTGGAAATAATGTTTTAAAAATCCATTCATGTCGTATAATTTAAAAAAAACATTCTTTTCGTAATTTTTTCGGAAAAGTCAAAAAGTACCTCGTACGAAAAACGACAAAAGATTCCTTTCTTATCTTTTACTGAAAATTCACTGAAGGGTAAAATTGGATTTAAACAATTGTATGTGGATGGAAATAATATTACATATTGAGGAAACATAGATGTGGATGATAAAATACACCCCAGTAAATACCAAAGTATAAACAATCTCGGATAAAATGAGATTGTGATATATTTCCTTACCTTATGTCCGATATGATTTATACGTATCTGAAACTCTTGTATAATGATTTAAATAATGTCATTAACTTATTACAGAATCATATTCATTGTTATGATATCATATATGGTTCGCCTATGACTTTATATTACCCGTTCTTTTGTAAATTCCATGTTAAAGAAGCGTTTTGGGTAAAATCGTTTCATTTATCGTAGTTGTTTGGACTTGTTGTTCTTGACATTATTATTACTTATATCATGATTTACTTACTTCCAGAATATAAAATATGATTTATATATCATATATATTCAGTATATATATATATATATAATAGATAGATAAATGAAATGAAACACACCGTTCATGGAGACGGTAGTCCGTACGTACGCATGAACGCTGTTTTCCTTTCCTTATTGTCTTGAATGGAAGTAAGTAGATGACATATATATATATAAATAAATCCAGTAGATTTACCATGTCATATATTTCATTATTATTCATTATATATACTTTATAATTATTCTGAAATGGTTAATGTGGAGAATGAATCTCATCGCGTCGTGGAGACGGTAGTCCGTACGTACGCACGAACAATGATATCGTTCTCATGATCGAGAACTTGTGTTGAAGTGTATGTATACTATTTCAGTATCAATATAACTTTATAATAATCATATATAGTTACTCATTACACCACTATACCCATCCAATTAAGGTGGTGGAGGAAAGAAGATTACACCACGGCGTGGAGACGGTATTCCGTAAGTACGCACGCGCGGTGATTTACTTTTTCCATAGGATGGATAGAAGGTTAATTAGAGTTGTTTCATATTTATAATAACATATAAGTATATAATAAATACTGATGTTATTACTTTATAATGAAACAACTAAATAAGAAGAAGTTGAAGGAGAAATAAATTGAAAAAGATCGGTAATGGATATTACCTCTTTTTGACGCGCCTTTTCTTAACCTCCAGTTAAAAAACTAAGGATGGTCTTTGAAGAAGACCAGGACCTCTAGGATGATACTAGGGAAGTGTATAAGAGATTTTGGCAGGGTTTGGCCGAGCTTGAATGCTCAAATTGGTGTGAGGAGGAGAGGGAGGTGGTGCCCTTTTATAAGAGAGGTGAGGGGCACCTTAGAAAAATCTCAAAATATTATTTTATATTAAGGTAAAATTCGGTTTATAATGGTTACAAAGGGTCTTATTTCGAAGATAAAGTGGGGATGGGTCAAAATACTCTCATCCAATTGGATTTAGACAAGTTTAGGTTATTATTTTAACCTTATCAATTAGATTTAACTCTAAGTTAAATAATTTAACTTTTACCGTGTCTTTTTGTTTTCTTACACTATATGGTTAATAAACTTACTATATCAAGCCAAACGAACCCCAAGTTGTTTATTATTAATATATATAACCTTATCTAAGTCATTTGGCCGAATCTAAGATTTTTAGGAATAAAATATCAATTAATAATATAATATTTGTTTTAAAAACTAATTTATCTCAATTTTGACACTATTTGGTACATGATTTTTATGAAATTCATAACAGAATGATAAGTTCGAACAAAGTTACGTAAATCGACAATAACATGTCAAATTAACCTAGAAAATTATTGTAAGTCATAAAAAGTCTCAAATTATATTTATTTGGGTATTTATAACATCAATTATGTCAATATTTCATTAATAAGGTAATTACTGCATCATCGTTGTGTCATAAATAAATTAAATTATATAATTTCTAAAAATTACAAATAAAATACGATTATGTAGAAAATATTTTTATATTTCTAATGAATATTTATAGTTGAATTTATCTTATGTATAACCCCATATTAAAAATGATTTACTTATTAAACTTTGATTTTAACTATTTTAACCCTTCTTTAAATAAATTAATAATAAATGTCCTAATCTAATCCAAGTGGGCCTAAATAATCATATTTTATTCCTAAGGTTGTTTTTGGTCAAATTACACTTATCCAATAGAATTAGTACATGTTTTAGGGTAATAATAATAAAATGATTACCCTTAATTACCCTATTTACTTTTAACCGTGGTAAAAAAAAGTTACTATTCACCAAAAATTATTTTCATCTCATTGAACCACATTTTACTTACTAAAATCAACAGTGTCTTTCGGATTTTTGAAATTCCACTCATAGAAGCGGTAAAATTAAGTTTTATGAAAAATTCATTTTTCTTAACTACCTCTTAGTGGTTTCACTATTCATCAAAAAATGAAAGTTTCCCGAAAAATACCAAACATTAGGCCTAAGATATATTTGATATTATGAACTCAAAAATGATGTCTATTTTACCAAATTCAAAACATATTAGTTTCATTAATTAATTTAAAAATTAATTCCTGTCGTCAAAACAAATAGCGTGTTTTTAAGAGATAATATCCATCAAAAGATTGACACTTGTTTATGACTGGTTTAAATGTGAAATTACATCCAATGACCAACATTGTATTAAATTGTAAAAATATATTCTAAATATACTTTAAAACCGCTCAAATTAATAATTTATCACTATTAATTATTTCTATTAAAAAAGATCTTTTTAATTAAAATTTAGTAATTTTCACTATTCATCAGAATATGAAAGTTATCCGAAAAGTACCAAAATTTCACCCTAAGCTAATTTCGATATTCCGAATCCAAAAATGATGTCCATTTTGAAAAATAAAATTTACAAAATTTCAAAAAGTGGTTATTACTATTCATAATAGCTAGTTTTAATAATATTTTAATAGCATATCGTTGTTTAGTGAAACACGGCATTGCGTACTACACACGCTATCGAGGAAAGTCGGGATTGCATGTAATGCAAGCCAAGTCAGGGTTGCGTGTTGTGAAAGAATCCTTCATTGTTTTTTATAACAGAATCCAACCATATTTCATTTATACATTGAATATATATATATATATATACTCAATGTTGCGTAGAATAACTATTATCAAAATTGTGTGTAACACAATCCAAGAATAGTGTCGCGTATACTGAAAGCTAATGCGGTGTTGCGTATAGCGCAAGGTAATCTTGGTGTAGAATACAACACAAGACATTAATGAAGTTAAAAGAATATTTTTCATAAAATCTCGTGGTGTTACATTGATATATTTAGATAAAATATAAATATTTAAGTATTTCCATTAAATATTACCTATTTAAATATAATTAATGAATAAGAGTATCACGTTATGAAATATATATATAAATAAAATAATTAATACTTTTCATATGGATTAAATTAAATTATCTTACCAAAAATGACTAATAATATCATTTATAATTTACAAATGTATATTTCTAAAAAACTTCATTTTTATAAGATGTGAATTTCTATTTGATGAAATTTATGATTAATAAAAATAAATTATATTCTATAGTAACAATTTACATAAAATTAGTTGTTGAAACATTTGAAATAATAATAATAAAAGTTAATTTTTTAAAATGTCATTTTCTAATAACAATTTCTCATTATTTTTAAAATTTTATTCAAAAATGAAATGAAAAAATTTATAATATGAATTTAAAGAAAATTATTTTTATTTTAAAAATATATATATCTCTTATTTATGTTAGTTAATATGTTTTTTTATGAAATAAAGAGTTCTTAGAGGAATATTTATGAAATAAAGATTTTTCTAAAAGCTGTCACATTAATAGACTTATCATAATAAAATAATTATATAAATTTTCGAAGAAATTATATATAAATAGTGTACATTTTTTAATTAAAATGATTCATTTAATATTACAATTTTTTTATAAAACACATTTATATCATTTTGGAAACGTCCGTACTATTTTACATTAAAAACGGGTTTTATTAACTTATATTAAAAATTAATATTCAGGTATTTCATAAATTAAATTTAAAAAATAGATTTATTATTTTAGATCAATATTATCATATTATTTAATAATGTGAATTTAAATTTTAGGAATAAAAATATGATTACTAAGATTAATGTTATTAATCATGATAATGAGAAACCTTGTATATTCAAATAATTGTTTTATTTATATTATGTAGTATTTATATCATAAATTAAATTCATAGATTTAAAATTATTACACAGATATTAGGTTTAAAAGATATGTAAATATATTAAACTTTATTTAATTAGTAACAATTTCTAAACAAGATTAAGAATTCATATTGGTTAAACACTGTTTTTCTATAGTAAATGGTTTTCTGTATATTAAATTATTTAAATGATAGATTAATTTATCTTATTTTGAAATTTAATATATTAAATAGATATAATATTTTGGGTTCATCACACCAAAATTTGATAAAAATGATTATTTTATAGTTCTATTAAACCATAATTTACATGGTTAATATAAGGCCCCGGCCTTAAACCTTACATAATCTTGAGTTATCACAAGATTGCAGGTTGAGGATCTTTTCGGGTTTAGAGTTTTAGATAATTAGATCATAAAACTTGCATTACATTCCACATATAAACAAAGTGGTTACATAAAGATAGTATTCTTCATTCCAATCAATGGAAACATATTTAAAATAAACATGGATTCTTTCTTGACACTTCCTTGACACTATCATCATATCATGTACCTTTCCCTTGACCTGTGAAAAACATTTCAAAAAAAACTTGGGATGAGCATAAAAAGCTCAGTAAGGGATATAAAAATATGGAAAGGAAACATGGGTAAATATATACATAAGGATGAGATCATACATTACCCATAAAACATAAGCACTTTAACATACCTCATCAAATCATGAATAAATCATAGAAATCATAAGACATAAAGGTAACTTGAGGCATTCATAACATTCTTACATAGGGAGTAACCCTCTTGGTTACGTTTGGAATACCCATCACAGTATATTCCCTAAATCTTTTCGTAGAAACCTTAACATTTCACTCCTTCACATTACCCAATGCATTGGAGAGCTATATCGGGCTCACCCGCCCTTAGTCTATCACGGAACCACCCGTCTTCATAATAATGCCCAAGAACCTCAACATAATCGTATCACATAAAACAAGCATAAAGGAAACATAAAATTTCCACCTTTCAATCACAAGATATCAATACAACACATTGATATAAAAACATTATGAAAACCATTTCCAATAAAAGAAAAATAAAACATGGTATTTATTTTTCTTTTAAAAAAGGTATGGCTTGTAGAGGAAGCCGAAACTCAAATAATGGTCACGGCGGCGGAGAAGTCGTTGTCGCCGCATACGTACGACAAAAAAAATTCCCTTTTGTCATTTAGTAAGTTCTTCTTATAAAAAAGATTCCTTTTGGATAAATGTAAAAGTCAAAGGGGTTTATACACCGTATAAAATAAAGTTGTGTATAAAATAAAATATGCCTCAATGAATGGATATTGAGACGAAGTCCCATACCTCGTATCCGACATGACCCGACCGTTCTTTAATCTCCTAAATAATAAACATGAGTTAATCTCTACTTGCTTAAGAACCTTTTTCAAGTTCATTATTCCTTTTATACCATGTTATTAACATCATGTAATCATTTAAGTTAATAATGTTCATTTTGTCGGTATTTGGTTCTTAAGTCAAAAATAGACTTCTTACACTTACATGTTGTTAATTTGGTCAAAGGTTCATTATATCCAGAATGATATTAATGATTTGTATAACATATATATCATATATATTTATTATATATATGTATTTATAATATTACATCACATTTAGAGGTAAGAAATGAAATGCACCGTTCATGGAGACGGTAAGCCGTACGTACGCATGAACGCTACTTCCATTTCTATTTCGTATTTCTGGAATGAAATCATAATGATATAAGATTATATTATAATTCCAGTATAATAACATATATAATATCATTAACTTTATCCTTTACACATCCCACATATGGTATTAACGAATCAAATCACTTTCAGGGGGCGGTAGTCCGCACTTCCTAAAATGAAGATATCGTGTTTACCCATAATGGAAACAATAATAGTATGCATAAATGAAAAATACAGAAGCATAAGGAAAGAATAAACATATTATATATCATATATAAAAATAGTGACATCATAATGGCCACCTTTGAAGGTGTTAAATGAGTATTGAACAATCATCGTTTCGGGAGGTAGAATTTCGCCATCCACGGAAACCGTATGTTATTTAACCATTTGATGTAGTTGTGTGAGTGTGTAGCTCGAATAAATCTTATAAAAAAATCATAGTATATTGAAGATACTGGTTTTGTTACAAAATAAGTAAATAAAAAGATTTTAGGGGGTTGGAGAAGCAAAATAAAACAAATGGACATGACAGAATAAATTACCTTTAAAAGTGTAACTCCTTTTGATTTGAGCCTAAAGGCTTCCTTTGAAAGGATTATGCCCAAAGGGAATCCTCTAGGATGAGGATAGGGATGTGTAGAGAGTACATGGTCAGGGTTTGGCCGAGACAAAGGCTTGAGGAGTGTGTAAAATGAGGTAGAGGTGGGGGCCTTTTATAAGAGGAGAGGAGGGGCACTTTTGGAAATCATGAAACTATTATTTTATTTTCAAAAGTGTTTCAAATTTCTAAGGTCCCACATTGATATATTTTTAAGATAAGATGATAAGGCTTAGAAATATTTCCATCCAATAGTTTTTGGACAAGTGTAGGTCTTAGATATTACATTGTCTTTCCATTTTATTTTAATCGTTAAATAATGAGGTCGTCGCTGCATCATCATGATGCCATAAATAATTTAATTTATTTAACGTATAAAAATTATAAAAAAACTATCCTGATGTAGGAAATCTTTTTAGCTTTATAATGAATATTTATAGACAAAAATATTATTAGTATAACCTCTTCTAAAAATTGTTTTAGTAAAACAATTTATGTTAGTGTCATTTTCACCTTTATTTAAAAAAGGCATTAAAGTCATTATCTCACACAAGTGGCTCCATGGGGTCCCCTAAATCAACTCATGGGTTGTCTTGGTCGTCCATGACTCACCCAATATGTGTATGACAAGTGTCATGGTGTTTTCACATTTTTATAATATCATTTTTACCTGAAATTACACTAATTACCTCTAATCGCGATTAATGAAAAAAAGTTACTTTTCACCAAAAAATTATTTTCATCCCATTGAACCACATTTTACATACTAATGACAACCATGTATGTTGGATTTTCAAAATTCAAAACACAATGATGGAAAAATTTCATTTAAACGGAAAATCAGTTTTTATAAGTACCATTTAGTGGTTTCACTATTCATCAAAAATTGAAGTTTTTTAGAAAATTACCAAAAATTCACCCTAAGATATATTTGATATTCAGAATTCAAAAATGAAGTCTATTTTACCAAATTCAAAACATATAAGTCACATTAATTAATTTAATAATTAATTCCCACTGTCAGAGCAAATAGCGTGTTTTTATAAAACAATAAGTATCAAAAGATTGACACCAGTTTAAGTCAAATTTCAAAGTGAAATTGATTCCAATGACCACCATTGGATTAAATGGTAAAAATATATTCATATTACACATTAAGACCAATTTAAAAGATAATCTAATCATATAAATAAATTAGATTAAAAATCAGTTTTGATGTAAAATGTAGTATTTTTCACTATTCATTAAAAAATGAACATTGTCAGAAAAATACCAAAAATTCACAAAAAGTAAATTTTGATGTCCCAATCATAAAGAATAAGTTTATTTTGACAAACATATCTTATAAAATTGTCAAAAGATAGATTTAAAAATGTTTTTCCATCAAAAGGTAGTAAAACAATCTTTTAAAAATATTAGTGTATTCCATGCTTAAGATTGGATTTATTTTCATTTTAAGCCTCTAAAACACTATCTAATTAATTAATAGACATATATAAAAATATCTATTATTCATTACTTACTTGGGATGTTACATCCTTCCCCCCTTTAGAAAATTGCGTCCCCGTAATTTATTTACTTATCGAATAAATGGGGGTACTTATCCCTCATTGAATTTTCTGATTCCCATGTTGCCTCTTCCATCATGTGGTTTTTCCACAAAACCTTTACCTGCTTAATCACCTTATTCCGTAACACTTGCTACCTATGGTCAATAATCTGGACCAGTTGTTCCTCATAAGATAGGTTCTCTTCCAACTGAACTACCTCTTGACTCAAAACATGAGATGGATCTGGCATATACTTCCTCAACATCGAAACGTGAAAAACATTGTGTACCTGAGATAAACTCGGAGGTAAAGCCACTCGGTATGCAACTGATCCAACTCTCTCCAGAATTTCATATGGTCCAATGAACCTTGGACTCAGCTTTCATTTCTTACCAAATCTCATCACACTTTTCCATGGAGAAACCTTGAGAAAAACATGATCACCGACCTCAAAAGAGAGATCCTTCCTCCTGTTGTCTGCATAACTCTTCCACCTACTCTGAGTTGTTCTCATGTGATTCTGAATTAGCTGAACTTTTTCTGCTAACTCTTCTACCAATTCTAGTCCCATCAACTTCCTTTCACCCACTTCATCCCAGAAAGCTGGAGTTCGACACCGCTTCCCATATAATACCTGAAATGGTGCCATCTGTATACTGGAATGAAAACTGTTATTATATGAAAATTCAACCAAAGTAAGATGTTGGTCCCAAATTCCCTCATAATCCATAGAACAAGCTCGTAGCATATCCTCCAAGGTCTTAATTGTTCGTTCTGACTGCCCATCTGATTGAGGATGAAAAGTTGTACTAAAATTTAATTCAGTACCCAACGACTTCTGAAGGCCTTTCCAAAAGTTAGAAGTGAACCCAGTATCACGATCAGATACAATAGAGAGGGGAACTCCATGCAACCTGACTATCTCTTTAAGATACAAACGGGAAAGTTGATCTAGGGAAAAAGTATCTCGTATAGCAAGGAAATGAGCAGATTTAGTCAAGCAATCAACAATAACCCAGATTGCATTATTACCTCGAGATGTCTTCGGTAATCCCACAACAAAGTCCATGGATATATTCTCCCATTTCCACTCTGGCACTGGTAAAGGCTGAAGCATCCCTTTCGGTAACTGCCGCTCTTCTTTAACCTGTTGAAAGGTCAAACACTTCACAGTAAAATCAGTAATATCTCTTTTCATTCCATCCCACCAGTAATAATCCCGCAGATCTCTATACATCTTATTACTGCCAGGATGAACTGAAAACGGAGAACTATGAGCTTCATATAATAACTCTCTCTTCAACTGTGAATCACAAGGCACACACAATCTCTTCCCAAATCTCAAAATGCAATCATTATCAATGTTGAATTCAGGCAACTTACCTTTCTGAACCATCTCTACCTTTTTCTGCAACTCACTGTCATGCTTCTGTGCTTGCTTGATTCTATCTGATAGAGAAGATCTCACTGATACCTGAAACAAAACAAAAGAACTTCCTACACCAACAACTTCTATGCCAAAGTTCATCAAATCCTTAACTAAAGGATCACATTCCAAACACAACATTGCTAATAAAGCATTACTTTTTCGACTCAAAGCATCAGCCACTTTATTTTCTTTTCCCGGATGGTAATGAATTGTACAATCATAATCCTTGATTAATTCTATCCATCTACTTTGTCTCATGTTCAATTATTTCTGAGTGAATATATACTTTAAACTTTTGTGATCGGTATATATTTCACACTTTACTCCATACAAATGATGCCTCCAAATTTTTAAAGCAAAAAAAACAGCTGCTAATTCCAAATCATGTGTAGGGTAATTTACCTCATGAGTTTTCAACTGTCGTGAAGCATAAGCAATTACCTGATCATTCTGCATTAGGACGCAACCAAGTCCTTTCAATGAAGCATCACTGTAGATAACAAACTCACCATTCCTGGAAGGTAGTGCCAAAACTGGAGCATTCACCAATCTTCTTTTCAATTCCTGAAAACAATCATCACATTCTTTTGTCCAGATAAACTTAACACCCTTCCGAGTTAGCTTAGTCATTGGACTGGATAACTGTGAAAAATTTCTAACAAACCTTCTGTAATAGCCTGCCAAACCAAAGAAGCTACGAATCTCAGTTACATTTGTGGGTCTTGGCCAGTCTTCCACAACTTTTGTTTTTGCAGGATCAACAGTTATCCCATCTTTAGAAACAATGTGACCAAGGAAAGAAATTTGTTGCAACCAAAACTCACACTTGCTGAATTTTCCATACAATTTCTTTTCTTTTAAGGTTTGCAAGATAACCCTTAAATGTCTTTCATGCTCCTCTTTACTTTTTGAAAACACCAAAATATCATCAATTAAAACCACAACAAACTTATCCAAGAACTCATGGAAAATTCTATTCATTAAGTCCATGAATATAGCAGGTGCATTTGTTATCCCAAAAGGCTATACTACCAATTCATAATGGCCATATCTCGTACGGAATGCGTTCTTCGGAACGTCTGCTTCTTTTACTTTCAACTGATGATACCCCGATCTCAGGTCAATCTTTGAAAAAAAAACTAAGCTCCATGGAGCTGATACAACTTCATTTGATGGCCCAGCATCTGCTGAAGTAGTTGCAAAGAATTTCACCACACCTTTCTGCTTGTAGTTTAACTGCTTCCCATCACTCAAGCTCTTTGTCGGACACTCATTTTCATAGTGACCCATCTCATTGCACTTACAACATTTCACTAACTGTAAATCAAATTTGGTCTTACCTTCACCTTGATCCTTTTCAGTGCAATCACGAGCCTTATGTCCCATCTTACCACATCGGTAGCACTTTCCATAATTTAGAAGACATTCCCCAGCATTCCTTTTTCCACATTTATCACAAACTGGAAACATAGTTTTCTTACCATCAGACTTTTTTTAAGAATTCTTACCTTTCTCATGCCACCTCGGTCTCTTCTTCTGTTGGTTGTTATAGAACACTTGATCATCGAAAAACTCCATTTCCACCTTCTCAGCACATCGAACAAGCTTTTCATAACTTTTAAACTCACGAGAAGCTAATTCCCTTCGATATTTTGGCTTTAATCCTGAGTAAAAACGATTGATTTTACTATCAAGGTCTCGGATAAAATTTGGAGCATACCTTGCCAATCGAGTGAACCTTTCTTCATAGGCATCCACTGAGTCTTCCTCTTGCCTCAATTCCAGGAATTTTTTCTCCATCCTAAGTCGAACAGCCTTAGGAAAATACTTTTCAATAAACATACCTTTGAATTCATCCCAGTCGAGAGCATCAATCTCATTAGCGTCCTTGATATTTTTAACCATCGACCACCACTGATCTGCTTCACCCTCCAAACGGTAAATAGAAAGACTAACCTTTTGATTGTCTGAACACCCCATGACATAAAAAATCTTCTCCAGTGCTTTAATCCACCCTTCAGCTAGCACAGGGTCAGATGACCCTCTGAATGATGGGGGATGTTGCCTCATAAAATGTTCCACCACTGACATGTTCCTCTGTGTTTGATCTCGCTGATCTCGTGCATGGATACCACCACCATTTATAGCCTGAGTCAACTATTCCATCACTGCAACAAACTATTCAGTTCCAATTCCGACCATCTCAGGATGCTGATTCGGAAGGTTATTTCCTTCTGTATGCCTTTCTAGCACTGCTTCCCTATTTCCTCTACGGAAAACCATTCTGAACAAACATGTCTTAGATGAAGCAACATGGTAATCTTAAAATTCTATATCACTTCAATTTGACCATAAAAAAATATTTTTGGATAATCATTTAATAGAATTCTAACTCCTAAAGTTATCTAAACCGACCTATGATACCAACTATAAGGCCCTGGCCTTAAACCTTATATAATCTTGAGTTATCACAAGATTGCACGTTGAGGATCTTTTCGGGTTTAGAGTTTTAGAGAATTAGATCATAAAACTTGCATTACATTCCACATATAAACAAAGTGGTTACATAAAGATAGTATTATTCATTCCCATCAATGGAAACATATTTAGAATAAACATGGATTCTTTCTTGACACTTCCTCGATACTATCATCATATCATGTACCTTTCCCTTGACCTGTGAAAAACATTTCAAAAAAAACTTGGGATGAGCATAAAAAGCTCAGTAAGAGATATAAAAATATGGAAAGGAAACATGGGTACATATATACATAAGGATAATATCATACTTTACCCATAAAACATAAGCACTTTAACATACCTCATCAAATCATGAATAAATCATAGAAATCATAAGACATAAAGGTAACTTGAGGCATTCATAACATTCTTACATCGGGAGTAACCCTCTTGGTTACGTTTGGAATACCCATCACAGTATATTCCCTAAATCTCTTCGGAGAAACCTTAACGTTTCACTCCTTCACGTTACCCAATGAATTGGAGATCTATATCGGGCTCACCTTCCCTTAGTCTATCACGGAACCACCCGTCTTCATAATAATGCCCAAGAACCTCAACATAATCGTATCACATAAAACATGCATAAAGGAAACATAACATTTCCACCTTTCAATCACAAGATATCAATACAACACATTGATATAAAAACATTATGAAAACCATTTCCAATAAAAGAAAATTAAAACATGTTATTTATTTTTCTTTTAAAAAGGTATGGCTTGTAGAGGAAGTCGAAACTCAAATAATGGTCACGGCGGCAGAGAAGTCATTGTCACCGCATACGTACGACAAAAAAAATCCCTTTTGTCGTTTAGTAAACGCTTCGTATAAAAAATATTCCTTTTGGATAAACGTAAAAGTCAAAGGGGTTTATACACCTTATAAAATAAAGTTGTGTATAAAATAAAATATGCCTCAATGAAAGGAGATTGAGACGAAGTCCCATACCTCGTATCCGACATGACCCGACCGTTCATTAATCTCCTGAATAATAAACTTGAGTTAATCTCTACTTGCTTAAGAACCTTTTTCAAGTTCATTATTCCTTTTATACCATTTATGAACATCATGTAATCATTTAAGTTAATAATATTCATTTTGTCGGTATTTGGATCTTAAGTGAAAAATAGACTTCTTACACTTACATGTTGTTAATTTGGTCACAGGTTCATTATAACCAGAATGATATTAATGATTTGGATAACATATATATCATATATATTCAGCATATACATGTATTTATAATATTACATCACATTTAGAGGTAAGAAATGAAATGCACCGTTCATGGAGACGGTAAGCCGTACGTACGCATGAACGCTACTTCCATTTCTATTTCGTATTTCTGGAATGGAATCATAATGATATAAGAGTATATTATAATTCCAGTATAATAACATATATAATATCATTAACTTTATCCTTTACACATCCCACATATGGTATTAACGAATCAAATCACTTTCAGGGGGCGGTAGTCCGCACTTCCTAAAATAAAGATATCGTGTTTACCCATAATGGAAACAATAATGGTATGCCATAAATGAAAAATACAGAAGCTTAAGAAATTATAAACATATTATATATCATATATAAAAATAGTGACATCATAATGTCCACCTTTGAAGGTGTTAAGTGAGTATTGAACAATCATCGTTTCGGGAGGCAGAATTTTGCCATCCACGGAAACCGTATGTTCTTTAACCATTTGATGTAGTTTTGTGAGAGTGTAGATCGAATAAATCTTATAACAACATCCTAGTATATTGAAGATACTGGTGTTGTTACAAAATAAGTAAATAAAAAGAGTTTAGGGGGTTGGAGAAGAAAAATAAAACAAATGGACATGAGAGAATAAATTACCTTTAAAAGTGTAAATCCTTTTGATTTGAGCCTAAAGGCTTCCTTTGAAATGATTCTTCCCAAAGGGAATACTCTAGGATGAGGATAGGGATGTGGATAGAGTAAATTGGCAGGGGTTGGCAGAGCCAAAGGCTTGAGGAGTGTGTGAAATGAGGTAGAGGTGGGGCCTTTTATAAGAGGAGAGGAGGGGCACTTTTGGAAATCATGAAACTATTATTTTATTTTCAAATGTTTTTCGAATTTATAAGGTCCCACATTGATATATTTCTAATATAAGATGATAAGGCTTAGAAATATTCCCATCCAATAGTTTTTGGACAACTTTAGGTCTTAGATATTACATTATCTTTCCATTTTATTTTAATCGTTAAATAATGAGGTCATCGCTGCATCATCATGATGTCATAAATAATTTAATTTATTTAATGTATAAAAATTATAAAAAAAATATCATGATTTAGGAAATCTTGTTATCTTTCTAATGAATATTTATATACAAAAATAGGATTCGTATAAACCCTTCTAAAAAATTTTTTAGTAAAATAATTTATGTTAGTGTCATTTCCACCTTTATTTAAAAAAAGGCATTAAAGTCATTATCTCACCCAAGTGGCTCCATGGGGTCCCCTAAATCCACCCATGGGTTGTATGGGTCGTTCATGACTCACCCAATAAGTGTAGGACAAGTTTAATGGTGTTTTCGCATTTTTATAATATCATTTTTACCTTAAATTACACTAATTACCTCTAATCGCGATTAATGAAAAAAAGTTACTATTCACCAAAAAATTATTTTCATCCCATTGAACCACATTTTACATACTAACGACAACCATGTATGTTGTATTTTCAAAATTCAAAACACAATGATGGAAAAATTTCATTTAAACGGAAAATCAGTTTTTATAAGTACCACTTAGTGGTTTCACTATTCATCAAAAATTGAAGTTTTTCAGAAAATTACCAAAAATTAACCCTAAGCTATATTTGATATTCTGAATTCAAAAATGAATTCTATTTTACCAAATTCAAAACATATAAGTCACATTAATTAATTTAATAATTAATTCTCGCTGTCAGAACAAATAGCGTGTTTTTATAAAACAATAAGTATCAAAAGATTGACACCAGTTTAAGTCTAATTTCAAAGTGAAATTGATTCCAATGACCACCATTGGATTAAATGGTAAAAATATATTCATATTACACATTAATACCAATTCAAAAGATAATATAATCATATAAATAAATTAGATTAAAAAGCAGTTTTGATGTAAAATGTAGTATTTTTCACTATTCATTAAAAAATGAACATTGTCAGAAAAATACCAAAAATTCACACAAAGTAAATTTTGATGTCCCAATCATAAATAATAAGTTTATTTTGACAAAAATAGATTATAAAATTGTCAAAAGATAGATTTAAAAATGGTTTACCATCAAAAGGCAGTAAAACAATCTCTTAAAAATATTAGTGTATTCCATGCTTAAGATTGGATTTATTTTCATTTTAAGCCTCTAAAACACTATCTAATTCATTAATAGACATATATAAAAATATCTATTATTCATTACTTACTTGGGATGTTACAGTTAAAAACCAATTACTATGGTAAAACAAAAAAAGGTAAATGTACAATACCTAAGAATAAATGACATCGAAAAAAATTAAACCTTTTTTCAATTTCATTTTTGAGGATTTATTGAACCAATATTACCTCAAACTCTATTTCATATAATATTTGTTGTATTTGACCATTGAATAGTGTAATTATATCATCCAAAAGTAAAGGGGTATTAAAAAATCGATTTTTTCACTTATAATGGGGAAAATTCCACCCCTCAATTCAGCATCGATTACATAGAATTACATCCAAAAATAATGAATATTTCATCCTAATATAATTCTATATCATGTTTATAAGGCCCTTTTTTCAATTATTTATCATAGACACATCATTTCCAGGGAGAATTTCAAGACAAATTCCAAGATACTAAAGTGACTATTATCTACTCATTATAGTTTCTTCTTAGTCATTTTCTTCAATCATATACAAAACATGGTATTATTATGCCTTTGGTATCATTATAATACTATATTTTTATTATATTAATTTAAAACCACTTACTTATTCATCTCTATAATCATATTAAAAAATATAACATGAAATGTGGGTTGGGTGTACTACCACCTCCAAAAAGTAATATTTTCAGTTTTTACCTATTAATTTTATTTATTTATATGGAACACATAATATATTATTAAAATAATAACAATATATAAATAATATCATTAATCTTATATTATAATGATATTATAAACTTCAACAAACTTACTCAAAAATTGAGATATAACATATTCTTGCTTTAGGTTAGTTTGACCAACTACTTGAACAATGATATAAAAATAGATCATGGATGGATGTGAGAAATTGAATACTAATACTATTATAATTAAATATAAATTTAAATATTGTTTTTCAGTTATTTAATAGTTATATTAATTATTTTACTTATTTATATAACATTATCATTTATTTCTAAGATCACCAAAATAATTGGACACCAATTCAACTTTCACACAAATATCAAAAATATATATATAAAACTTTGAATATAATAATATAAGGTATATTTTAAATAAAATATACATAAATAAAGTTTTTAATTAGTTATATAATAAACTTAATTTTATTATTTAGGAATCCAATCTCATGAATAAAGTTAATTTACTACATGCTAAATATTCTCATCTAAAATTCCTCCCTTGTAGACAAGTTTTCTATTCTGCACCAAATTTAATTTATTTCTTACATATAATTCCAATTTTATATATAATATAAATAATTAAATTTTAATAATGGTATTTTAATTTCAATTACAAGACATATCATTCAACTAGTTTTGATTAAAATGGTTCTCAATCAATAAGGGTTCATTGACACAAACTTTAATTTTTTGAGATAAGTTTATATTATGCCGCATATTTTCCTTTTAAAGTTGTATTGTCTTAAAATTGATGTTTTTTTATCAGATATATTTTTTATTAATTGGTAATATTAATCCAAATGAGTTCCTTTTCATCAAATTTATATTTACTCAATTGTTACCCTAGTCCTAAAGAATTTTGCTAACTCAATTTTCATTTATTGAGTGATTATCATCCAATTGAAATTAAAAAGTGGTGTAAAATATACCAATTGATTATATTATGTGATATTATTATTTTTTATTAATTTAAATTTATACTTTATAATAATCCATTTTGAGATTATCCATACTATAGCGACACTCACTTTTCACACATATGAATTACATAACCTTTTCAGAATATATAAAACATTATAAAAACAGATGCCAAAATACCATACTAGTATAGTTCCTTTAAAAACAAGTAATAATGAAAACTATTACATAATTGAACTATATTATCTCTTACTAGGTTCTTCTTGAAAATAAATATTCTTATAAACACCAAACATAATACATATCTTCATAACCTGAGTTAAAGGAAACAAAAAAATGGTTGAGCTCAATTTCTCGGTAAGGGTAAGCAAGGGATAATTTTAAGAATAAACTAGAGAGTCAGGGTATTATAATATGATAATATAATTATATTTACATACCCTACATATAAAAGATAACTACCATGAATAATTGAATAAATCATGATAGTTCATATTACTTGAATCATAAAAAAAGAACATATGACATTAATGCATAATAGGGGAATAAAAGATGGAATTGTGACAAAGACATAAGCATATAATATGATTTGTAAAGTATATAAGTCATATATTTTGGTAATATATTAGTATTATGGATTCAATCCTCATAAAATCATGGTATTCATTGTTCTCTCCCCTGGACATCTTAGTGGTATGAGTCCATAACTCATATCGTCTTGGTAGTCATGGTTCACTCTCACGGCCATGTAAGAAGTCAATGTTTACTCCCAAGATAATATTATTCTATCACATGAGATATAAATCATTACCCAATTAATTATATGGATATATATTCCCCACACATTTTATAATGAAATGATATATACATGTTCCACAATTTAATAAACAATCATATAATTGCCTATGAAATGAAATGAGTGTCATAAACATGTGAACATATCTTAACCTGTGAAAAAGATGGGTTTCATAATCATTTCATCAAATCATAACCCATTAAAGGAATAATATTCATAATCTTATTATCTGAAAAAGAGAAATGGGTTTTTAAAAAATATAACACGTGGAAGAGAAAAATGTTTCACATAAATCATGCCATCAGAAAATAATCCACATAGAGAAAGAATATGAATGAAAAAATTTAATAATTTACCTATAAAGAAATTATTAAACTGAAAATATGTTATATTATATGGAAATAATTTTGAAATATCTTCTATAAAAAATTTATTTATGAAAATATATAGTCATCCTTAAAACGCTTTTAAAAAACATTTTTTAAAACCATTAATATTGAAAATAGAATTAAAAACATATAAAACAATATTTTAAAAACAAATCCAATTTCCTTGATAATTATATTCAAGGACAATTTCAAAACATTTTTGAAAACATGGTTTTTAAAATGAAACTGATTTTCGATTGAAGAGGGAAACATGATCATATTTCTCTCAAAAACAATTTACTAATTATTTTAAAAATAAAATAGTAGAAAAATGGTACCAATACATAGATATAACTTTAATATACATGGTTTAAGGAAACTCATGAGTGTTATTTAGACATTAATCATACCATTTTCTTAATTAAAGTGTAATCATAAACAATCTAGATAAATGATGAGATTGATTTAATAACTCTTATCACTTGGTAACTTTGTGTCATAATATCCATGTAATAAAATAAATTAAAATGACTCTTATAATATCATGAAAATATTTATATTAAATTTATAATAGGTCAAATTAAATTATATAAACCTAGATAAACATTGTTGGTGTATAATAAAACATGTCTCTCAAAAAAAGACAATTTGAGAAAAACTTATCGTACTGATTTGGTAAATTTTGAAACATTAACCCCACGAAATAATGATCATAGAATGGATATGTAAATATCCACAAATTTAATAATAATCATCATATAATACATTCATGTGATGTATATACACCACACAAAATAAAATAGGGGTGTCTAAGGCATGTATCTCATGGAAATATAATAATTAGATGAAATTTTCCTAACTTTGTGTCTTGACTCTAGTTGTATACATAGAAAAATCATGTATAATAAATATAACTTATTTATATATATAAAAAATAACAATATTATTATATCTAATAAAATATGTTATTTTATTATTATTTTGTATTACCTACTTGTTAAAAATTCTATGTTAAGGTTTCACTTCAGGTAATATTCACTTTGATTTTCGCATGTGTCTTAAATTGTTATGTCATTATTGCTTAGAATTATATTATTATTTATAGAGTAATAAACATGATATAAATATAATTTCTATTTATTGTATCTGTATTATAATAATCAAGATAATATAGATGTTTGAAATGGAATAAAATTTTCATGGAGATGGTTATCTGTACGTAAGCATGAATGTTTTTTCTGTTATTATTATTGTATTAACTAAAATAAAAAAACTGATATATATATATATATATATATATATTATAGTTCTATTAGAATTATTACATTATATATATAATAAAATTTTACTAAACTCATCCTTAATACATTCCATGTAGTGTGTCAACAAATCACATTTCTTTGAGGGGCGGTAGTTCACACTTCCAGAAACGAAAATATCATATTTACAAAAAGTTTATTGTATAATGATATTTTTTCTAATAGTATTGAAAAATATTAAATACATAATAAATATAACAGATAAATATATTTTCCATCAAAACTTCCTCCCTGAGAGGTGGTAAAGGAAAAATGAACAATAACCCTTTTGTGAAGCGGTAGTTCGTTGTACCTATAAAGAGTTTTTACATTACCCATTATATGGAGGTGTGTGTAAGTGTTGGTCTAAACCCTATTATAAAATATCATAGTATATTGATGATATATTTTTTTTATACAATAATTTAATAAATATAGTATTGGTTTCAGATAAAGAAAATAAATAAAGGAGCTTGAGGGCGCTAATTTCCTCTAAATTGGGTAACTCCTTTTGGTTTGAGTCAAAAGTAATATTTAAAATATATTATTACAAAATAGAGGCATCAATAAGTAAGGCATGATTTTTCTGATGATGTTATAGCAGATATTTTATGATCATAATTTGTTTGAGAGGTGTAAATAAGATTAGGATATGATGCCTTTTTATAGTGGAGGAGAAGTGAAACTCTTTTAAATCTTTTGAATATGAATTCAATCCATGTTTTTTCCATAGAAATTGGCACCCATTATTTAAAAAACCCAAGAAAAGATATTATATGGTCTAAAAATAGAAATAAAATGGATCTGGGAAAAGTTTTGAGGACTTTTGTGACTTAAATTTACGGATTATTCCATAGTTAAGCTGAATTTTACTTTAATAAATGTATTTAATTTTAATAACATTCACTATCCATTTTGGTCAAAATATAAGTTTCCCTGATCATAAATTATATATTTTTTTAAATAAAAATATGGGATCAATTTTTCCAAATTTAAGTCACATAATTAGTATAAATTAATTTACAATTAATCTCTTAGTCGGTTCGATAATGCAGGTTTTTAAAGTAAAAAAAATTCAAAATCTTGCTATGTTTTTATACCTAAGTTCAATTTAAAATTTATCTCAATGAACTATATTTTATGAATTGATAAATATATTAACTAATTTAACATTTAATATAATTTAAAATATAATTCATCCTTGTAAATAAATTATATGAAAAATAAGTTTTGAATAAAAATTCATTATTTTTCATTTTTCATCTAAAAAAAGTTTCTATGAAAAATCCCAAAAATTCAGCATAAGATAAATTAAACCTCATAAATTCAAAAATGAAATTAATTTTATCAAATAAATTTTTTTAATTTTTCTAAAATTAATTTATATTATTTTTATAAAAGGACATGAAAAGTAGTTTTTTGGGGAATTAGTATTTTTAAACATATAAATACTTTCAAAAAAAATATTATCCGTTATCAATATGTTGTATTTATATAAAATAGTTATAAAAATTATTTTAAAATTATTTTTTTCTATTTATATTACTATGTTTAATGGGTAGGTTATAATTATCTCATTTAAATAATTATAATAGTAAAATGATGTTTCGTAGAAATGTTGGTGTTGTGTGTAACATGTTCCAAGTTATTGTTTTGTGTAACATACACAAAGTTCTTGTTCTGTGTAACAAATTCCATGTCGGTGTTTCATGTACCATATTCCAATTCATTGTTCTGTGTAATGTATGCCAATTCAGTTTCATGTAAATTTAATGTTTGACTAAGTGAATTGCAAGATATAAATAATGTTTTAATTTATTCGAATACAAAAATGGTCTATTAAAACATAGGGTGTTATATTATACCCTCTTAAAAATGAAATGAGCCCTAGAAATTCATAACTTGAAAAAAAATGAGAATACTTATACTTCAACATATCCTCAAATTCCCAAATAGATTCCTCGAATAGGTGATTTCTCCACAAACCATTGTCAAGGTGAGTGGCCTTATTTTGTTAAAATTTATCTATATAATCCATAATTTCAACTATTTATTCTTCATATGAACAATCCTACTCGAGTGGTATGACTTTTATGTTCAGTACATGTGATGGATCAAGAATGTACTTTCTTTGGGGAGATACATGATATACATCAGGGACATTAGAGAAATTTACAGGAAGTTCCAAGCTATAAGAAACCATCTTGATACAATCAAGAACAACATTAGTATGGATATACTTAGGTATTAGTTTCCCTTTCTTCTTCAATATCATAAATTTCTAACAGGGAAAGATTTGTAGAAACAGGTTTTCACCATTTTTAAAATATAGATCACACTATTAGTTACAAGCATAATGTTTCTATCATCTTTGAACAAACATGATATGGTGCAAAATGGTGTTAACCTTCTAGACCATTTCTTCATAAATCTCAAGTCCTAGTATCTTCCTTTCTCCAACCTCGTCCCATCACGTTGGAAGTCTATACATATTCCCATGGAGGGATTCATAAGGTTCCATCTAAATAATTGAGTGAAGATATTGTTTTAGGAAAAATCTATAAGGAGAAGGTGTTAATCTGAGCAGCCTTTGAAATCCATTGAAAATGATCCCAACATATCCTATAGGGTTTCAATTGTTCTTTAATAATAAAACGTTTTCTGAGGATGATTTGCAGTGATGAAACCCAATTCTTTTTCAAGTGAATACTAAAGACATCACTTAACATTGAGGTTAAACTCATAGCCCAATATAATATAATAGAATGTGTTTCTCCATTAAACCTTAAATCATACTTAATGAATATCCTATAAAGTTGGTCCAGAGAAAAATATTCTCCAATATAAATGAAGTCTGCTGACTTAGTAAGACCATAGACAACCACTCATATAGCATTAAACACATTATATTTTGTGGGTAGTCCAATGAAAAAATATATTAGGAAGTTCTACCATTTCCATTCCAGTATGGGTAATGGATGTAACATCCCCTTTGGATTTTGTCTCTCATCCTTATAATATTAGCTTATGAAACACTGAGATACAAACTATGTGGTATATCACTTCATTCCATCCCACCAAAACTATTTTTCAAGTCCATATACATCTTCTTACATCCTGAATAAATAGATATTGATGAAATCTGAGCTTCCTATGACGGCTCCTTTTACAAATTTGGTATGGAATGAATACATACATGGTTCCTCAACCATATCATTCCCCCCCTAATCTTTGTTAAACTTAGAAACATTTTTTCTTTCTTTTTCCACTCTATGTCATCCATCTACACCTCCTTAATATTTACTTGGATTAAGGGTTGAACATTCATTTTAGAAATATAATATTTTCCCATTCCATGAAAATTTTTAGATTAACCCCTTCTATATAAAAAATTATTGGATATTTTGTGATCCTAATCATGGATAATATAGCATGATCCTTTTTAATCAAACAATCATCCCCCTTTTTTTCTTTCCCATAGTGGTAATGTGTTGCTGGGTCATAATATTTTATTAATTCTAACCACCCACTTTGGAGAATTTTAAACTCCTTCTATGTGAATATATATTTGAAACTTTTATATTCAGTATATATATCACCCGTTTCTCTAAAAAGATAATGTCGACATATATTTAATGAAAAATTTACCACTTCTAACACCAAATCATGAGTTGGGTAATTTTTCTCATGAATCTTCAACTACCACGAGGAATAAGGGATAAAAATGTTATTATATATAATAAAACATCATAATACCTTATTGAATGCATTACTAAATATTAGAAACTAGCCACCACTATTAGTTAATGAATGAATATATGTGTTGTCTAACATTTTTTCAGTGCCATGATATTTTATTCACCATTATCTTTCTTGAGGAACATGAAACTTTTCTGAGTAAACATGGTCAGAGGATTAGAGAGTCATGAAAAATGATTGAAAAAACATTGATAATATCAATATAAACCATGAAAGAAATGGATATCAGTCATCATGGTTGGTCTAGGCCAGCATTAAATAGCCTCTATCATTGATGGATCTATAACTATACAGTCACTTGAGATTATGTGACCCAAAAATGAAACCTTTTGCATCCAAAATTCACAGATTGTAAATTTATCATATAGTTTATCCCCTCTTGGGGTATTTAGTACAATTATCATGTTATCTTTGGTAACATACTTACTCATTGAATAGATAATAAAATCATCTACAAATACTTCCAAAAAATGATCGAGGTAATCAATAAAAACTCTATTTACTAAATCCCAGAAGGTGGTAGGGGAATTAGGAAGAAAAAAATGAATCACTATATATCCATAGTGTTGTTACCTTTTATGGAATGTCAGATTGGTTATATCCTCATTCTTGATCCTAAATTAATTATATACATAATGAAGTTAAATCATGGAACTGTATTGTGATCAGTGTAGTTGATTAAATATATCATCAATATGGGGAATATGATACATGTTTTGTATTGTGGTCGTGTTCAACTCTCGATAATCAATACGGAGTCACATTGATCAGTATTTATTTTTTACAAAGAGAACAGGTCAAACACATGGTGACACACATAGAAAAATGAATCCATTAGAACCATTTTCATGGATTTTCTTCATCAGTTCATGAAACTCATCTAGGTTCATGCTATAAGAATTATTTTAAATTGGCGTGGAACCAGGTATTAGTTCTATAGATAACTGAACATAGCATATTTTTGGATGTCTAGGAAACTCTTCTAAAAATACATCCATAGTTTCTTAATCAATACGCATATCAACGATGCCACATTTCTCCCCAACCATTTGAGATAAAAAAATCTTCTGAACAAAAATTAAGACCCATAAATTGGATTTAATCTCTATAGGAATTTCAATCATATCATCATGTTGATGGATAATTATAAGAGGGTTTGAAATATCAAATGTAACATAATTTCCTATAAAATATATGTGGTATTTATGTAGATAAATCCAATCCATTCCTAAAATGACATCAAATTCAACCAAAGGAAGAATGACAATGATTATAGGAAGTACATTCTCAAAAAAATGAACATGTGAGGAATCATAGACATTAGATTCTATCATCATATGATTATGGGTTTTCAAATCTAATTACACATCTTATAGTTTTGGTGGAATCCTAACACTATTGGAAAATTATTTAGTTATGAATGATTTGGTAGATCTAGAAAGAAAAATGAAATTATGAGTTCTACATTAGATGGTAAGTGTACCTTTCATCGTGTCATTATCACACCCCTCATCAGAAATGGTGAATTCATGAGATTTTCCCTTTTCCATTGGCTTAATATATTATTGACATCAATCTTAATCAATATCCCTTGGGTTTGGTTAGTGTTTATCAAATTTAACATGCTCCTAAAACTTATTGGACTGAATTTTGGGAGGTAAAATTTGTACATATTTTTCACCGTTAGAATTTTAATCTAACTACTTCCCATCATTTCAACAATAAATTTCCCAGTGACCTTCCTTTCTGTACATAAAACATGTAATAGACCCATTAAGACAAATTCCCCCATGCTTCTTCCTATATTTAGAGCATGAAGTAAAACTCAACTTCATGTCTCTATTTTTTTAGAGTTTACTTTCCAACTACATATTGTTTTTTATTTTCAAAACCATGTTGTTGATATCTGACTCAAACTTACATTTCAACCATTATATCACAACACACACTCTCTTCATTTCTATTAAATTCTCTTATGAACAAATCCTTTATGATACTTGGATTTAACAACCTAAAGAACCTATAAACTTTACTTTTAGGCTGGATGATAACTCATGTACCATACCTTGATTTTCTTCTGAAATTAGTCTCATAGGTACAAATAGGATCATCAACCCCTTACTTAAACTCAAGGTACTCTTTCTCCATATTGGTATAAAGAATTATAGTAAGGTACTTATTCAAAAATAATTTCTTGAAATCACCTCATACCATGGATACAATTTCATCTTGATTCCTCATTTTCTTGATTAGATTACACCACTACTATAATTCACCATATAAATAATAAATATCCAGAATAACATTCTCATGTGATAAATACTAGATAATGGGAAATATTTATTTAGTGGAACTAGTTCATTATTCAGCAACAAGTGGACCATAAGACCCAATAAAATAAGGTGGTCATTGCATCATGGAGGACTCTGTAGAATGTTTTTCCCTCCTTTTTCTCATTTCGGAGTCCCCCATGATTAATACATGAAGAAAACTATGTGATCATAAAAATATGATTTTTTATTCCATCTCATGTAGCATTCAGTATCTTGGGAGTAAAATCGTTTAATTGTAGGTTGTAATCATCGTTAACAAGGTTCCTTCCAGTTCTAGGCGTTGACTAAAACCAAAAGCATAGAGTATGAAATAGTTATCATATTAAGGAACCATGTAATGATAAATGGTCACTTATAGAATGTCCAAATTATGACAGATTCCAGAATAAATGACACATTAGTTTTATCCTTGGTTATTCATATCCAACATCTATTAAAATCCTTTATGGGGGACCATGAAGAGTTTTTGAATTTCACATAAATATCTCCCGATAGTATTTAACCAGGTGTGCAACAAGGCCCGCTATTCTGTACCAGATTACCCTGAGTTAAGCCCAGAATATCTTTTTGGAGTTTCTACGACAAGGTACATTTGTACCAGATCCACAAACACCTATAGTATCCAGATATGGATGTATTTCTAGGAAAAAACTCACCTAATCCATCACTAAAATTCTATGACATTTTCCAATAAATTTCATCCTCCTTAGACTTATCCATATACATGCCTTTCGGGTTCTCACAAATGTTTTTTTATCCTTAAATCCAAAGGTAAACTAAAACGTTTCTCTGATACCAACTATAGTGACCCACTATTTTCAAATATAGACATTACAAATCATTTATTTAATACATAAAACATTATACAAAAAGACACCCAAATAACCTACTATAATTTTGCATTTAGAAACATGTAAACATTAACACTATTACATAAGTGAGCTACATTATCTCCCACTAGGTTCTCCTTTAATAAAACCATTCTTAGAAACACCAAACATAATACATATCTTCTAATATTTGGTGAAATGAAACATAAAAATGGTGATCTAAAATGCTCACTAAGGGTAAAAATGGAGGCATGTAATAATAATCATGATAATAGGGGTACGATAACACGATCAAAATATTATAAGATCATACCCTACATATCAAATATCACCAACACGAATCGTGGAGTAAATATTCATAGTTTATAATACATGGATCTTAATGAATTGAAGAACATAATACAAAAAATCATAACACGGGAATAAAACATGGAATTGTGGAAAACACATATTCAGATAATATGATTTCCATATTAGATAATGAATCACTGCTGATACCATCTTAGTAGTATAGTTTTACACCCTATATCTTCTTGGTAGTCATGGCTCACTCTCATATCCATCTTAGAATAATTAGTTCACTCCTCATATTATCTTCTTTGGCATGGTTCACTCTCATGGTCATCTTAGTTGTCAATGTTTACTCCCAATACCATCTTAGTCTATCTCATGGGATATAAAAATTTACCCAATGTATTGAATGGATATATATTCCCCACCCATCTCATAATTAAATCATATATTCATGTTGAAAAAAACCCATAAACATTCATATCATAACCCATGAAATGAAATGGGTATCATAAATGTGTAATCATATCTTAACCTATGTAAAAATGTAGCTTTAACAATCATTTAAAAGACGCATAACACATGGATTTATGTGGGTTTCATAAGTGCATAACACGGGAAATATAAACAGGTTTCATAAACATATAACACGTGGAAGAGAAACGAGTTTCATAAATAACATGCCATCTAAACATATTCCACTAAGATAAATAATATCAATGGAAACATTGAAAAATTTCACCATAAAGTTATTATTAATTGAAACATATGTTATCTTAAATGGGAAATAGTTTTCAAATTTTTTTTGAAAACATTTATTTATGAAAATATCTTTTCTTCATTTGAAAAGTTCCATTAAAACATAATTTTTTTGATCCATTTTTTCCTTTTAAAAGAGAACTAAAAATTTATAATGGAATCCTTGAAACCAAATAAAAAAAATTTCTCATTGATAATGATATTAAATATCATTTTAATACATTTTTAATCATTTTTTTTCTAGAAAAACAACAGATTTCAGATCAAAGAGGGAAATACTGTCAGATTTTCCTAAAAAACATTTTATTAATTATTTTATGTACCAAAAAAAGGATGAATTTTAATAATACATGGTTATCACTTGAATAAAAATATTATTATTAAACTAATGATATTTCATGAGATATTAATCACAATATATCATCAATTAAAGCAGAATCCTAAATTACCTCGATAAATGATGAGATTGATTGAATAATTCTTACCAATTAGTAACTTGGGATCATACTCTCCATTTAAGAAAATTATTTTACATCAAGATTAAACTATCATGAAAATAAGAATATTAATTTTAAAAAAGTTCACATGTAATTATATACTCTTATAAAAATAATGTATGTGTATAACAAAATATGTCTCTCAAAGAAGTCAATTTGAGACAAAACTATCTTATCGATTTGGTAACTTTTGAAACTGTAACCCCATGAAAGAAATATCATTGAATGGATATTTAAATACAAATAAATTTAATAATAAAAATTAAATAATAATATCATGTGTATTATATACACAACACGAAAATAGATAGAGGTGTATAAGTCAAGAATCTCACAAAAATAAAAAGTGAGATGAAATTTCCTTTAAATTGTGTCTTGATTATCTTCAAGCTCATACAAACCTCATATATGATTTTCAGATTATAAAACAAGATATAAATATCTTTTATATTCATTATATGTGTATTTTAATAATCTATTTAATATAGAATAATGAAATGGAATACACTGTTCATGGAGACGACAAGTCGTACATAAGCGTGAACGTTGATTTCATTTTAATTGTCTTATTAAAAGAAACAATAAAAAAGAGATATATGTACATATATATATATATTATAATTAAATTGTTGTTATTATATCGTATATATTATATAATTTCACAAAATATATCCTTAATACATTCCATGTAGTTTGTGAATAAATCACATCGCATTGAGGGGGTGGAACTCCACACATCCTCAAACCTAATTATCAAATTTACACCAAGTATAAAGTATAAATATATTTGTCTTAAAATGAATAAATAATATTGAATACATAAAAAATAAAATATATAACTATCTTTTCCATCATAATTTCCACCATGATATTGGTAATGCAAAAATAAACAATCAACATTTTTTGAGGTTGTAGTTTTCGGTACACATAAACAGTATGTTGGTTACGCATTAGATATAGGTGTGAGTATGTTAAGGTTAAAACTATATCATAACGAAATCATAGTATATTTGGGATACTGTTTTTTATAAAATCATGGAATAAATAGATTTTAGGTTATGGAGAAAGATAATAAATGATAGGAGCTAGAGAGAAGGTGTTACCTCTAAATCTATTAACTCTTTTTGGTTTGTTACAAAGTGCTTCCATGGAAGACTTTATTCCAGAAGGAAGTAATCAATGAGAATGTAGGATTTTTTATAGGATATTTTAGAAGATAATTAAAAATAACCTATGTTTTTTGAAGGTTATAGATATGTGGAGGGGAGGAGGCCTTTTACAGTGGAGGATGAGTGGAACTCTAGTAAATCATTGGAAAATGAATTACACCAAACATTTTCCCATATAAAGTGGCTACTATAATAGAGAAAAGGTGATAAAATGAAGGATAGGGTTGATATATGTACATCAAATGGATCTTGAAAAAGACTCTATGTCATTTATAGTCTTAAATGAATGGATTAGTCCTCTGTTAAGCATAATTTTATCTTCATCGAGGAAATTAATGTTAATTACAGTCACTAATCATTTTTGTAAAACTAATTTGTACTTATTAGATATTATAAATTATAATTAATAAAAATATAGAATAATTTTTTTTATTTTAAATCACCAAAGTGATATAAATTATATTAAAATTAATCATGCAATCGGGTTGACAATACCTTTTTTTAATGTAACAATATACAAAAGATTGTTAATATTTTATACATAAGTTCAATGTTAAATTGTTCTCAATGAAGTAAATTTAATTAATAAATAAAAATTCTATTTAATTAATCTATTAAATATATTTTAAATAAAATTTATCCTTATAAATAAATTAGATGAAAAATTAGTTTGGAATTAAAAAAATTATTTTTTTTTATTCATTCGAAAATGATGTTTCTCTAAAAAATCCCAAAAATTCACCCAAATATAATTTTAACTATTCTAAATTCAAAAATAATATTTATTATATCAAATTAAATTTATAGATTTTTCTAAAATTAATATCATTTTTTTCAAATAATGACATGAAAAGCAGTTTGTTTGAGAAAATAGTATTTTTAAACATATAAATTTGTTAACAAAAATAATATTTTTCATGATCAATATGTTCTATTTGTATAAAAAATTATTAAAAATATTTGAAAAGTAGTTTTTACTATTAATATTACTTTTTATAATATCTAGGTAATAATTAACTCATTTAAATAATTATGAAAATAAAATTATGTTTCACAGAGTCATCAGTGTTACGTATAAGGTATGCCAATATGGTGATGTGTGTAACATACTCCATCTAATTATTCTACATAACGCCTGCCAAGTTAGTGTTTCATGTAATGTACTCCAAGTTTTTTTCCTATGTAACGTATCATAATTTAGTATTTTGTGAATGTAATTTTTCACTTAGTGCATTACAAGAACGAAATAAAAAATTAATTTATATGAAAAAATTGATTTTTAAAAACTCAGGGTGTTACAATTACCTCAAATATTATGTTTCCCTTAATGGATATCAAAATATAAAACCTATTTTATTTTAGTTATATTATTTAATCATGAAATTATCTCTTAAATACATGGGTTATCCATTCGTAATATTTTATTATCCATTAATTTATCTACCTCTATGGAGATAATGATATTTTAATCCAAAACAATGCCCTGTTATACTTTTTACAATGTAATATTTGAAAAAAAGTATTATCAAATTAAAAAAATGGGTTTTCCTTTCACATTAATATGTTTTGTATTTTTCTCCTATTTTCTATGAGATATAATTCATTTATTTTGAAGGATCCGTTATTGGACATTCTTTTTTAATGTAAATGTTTCAAGAATCCTTCATGTTACCATTTCAAAAGTTAATTCTAAAATTAACATTTAGGATTTTATTTTAAAATAATGTTAAGCATGTTTTCTAATATATATTTCTAGGTTTCACCTTTATTTCTATTTTTATATTCATATGTATTTATTCTCATGGGATGTATGTTACATAATTTATCCCCTATTAAATATATATAGTTATAATTTGGGGGATTTTACTCTCATTATTAAACAATTCTATTCATGATCTCTTTTTTTGTGATATTATTATAAGGATTATTTTATAAAGACTTTTTTAATTTACTTCAATACCCTTATGATTTTATTATGTTAAACTATGTATATTTTATTTTGAAACTATTCGCCTTATTTATCTAGAATTTATATAATCATGTAATTCTAGTATTCACTTTTCCATATATCCCTTTCTCTATGTAATGTGAACATCACATTTTACATATTCTAGTTTGAATGATGTTAACGATGAAATAATTTTATTCCATTTAAATGGGTAAAATTATTGTCCATTTTATGTCTTCTTCTAATACGAATGATTATTGTTAAGTTTACTATGTTTTATTTGACCATCTAAATTCTATTTCTATATGGTTTATAATTGTGTTATACATTTTATAGACCTGGGGAAAATTATTAGAACTCCATATTTTATTACATCAACATTGATGATTTTTGTAAATTTTATTATATATTATCATACCTTCATTCTCTTTATTTGGATGTATTATGACCATGATACTCCATTTATTGACATGGGGAAAAGTATAGGAATTATTTATGTCATTCTTTTAATGATAATTCTTATCCACAATTTTTATTATGTATTTTTTATTCATTTAATCATATGATGAAGCCATTATACTTCAAAAAATGATGGGTGGTCCTGAAATTATGCATCTCCTTGATGTAACCCCATGAGATTCTAAAATAAGAAACTTATTCTCATGAGTGTATCTGGTATGCAAAATCGTGCTTAAATAAAATGTGAAATATATTATTTAAAAATTATTGTTATAACTTAGTCATACAATTGGAGGGTATGTATAGGGTTAAAAAAATAATAAATATTTTTATTTTCTAATCAATACCTATTTATTGATAGTTTTTTATTAATCAATCACTCAATTTTTAGTAAATTGAATTTCATTGAAATGGATTTTATTTATTTTCATGAGAAAATATATATACATTATGTTTGGAACATGTAAAAATGTTATTTGATAAAAATTAAATCATTTTTTAAATCATCATGAAAAATTATCATAGTGTGAAATTTAACTGATTTTCTATGAAGGCTAATTTTTTATGTATAGTGAATAATTATAATTTTTATTGAGAGGTAACTTCCCATATAAAGAATTTAAAAAGTTAAATCTTTTATTATATTGTTTAAAAATTCTTATTAGTTGATTTATATTAGTAATAATACAATTTAGGTCATCAAAATCAGTTTTATGATTAATTATGATATAAAATTTTTTAAAATTTTATAAAACATTCTTTTTTAAATACCATTCTTCCCATCTATCTTTGATTATTATTATAAAATAAATTCATGGAACTTATAGGTACAGAATTTGGAATCAAAAATTAATATTTTTAAGTAGTTTCAATTTTGTTATTAATGTATTTTCCTTATTTTTTGTCATAAAATATTGTAAAAATGGAAAAAACAATTATCACCCTAGAGAAGTTGTAAATCAGAAATACTTAGATTAAAATGAAGTGATAAAGTCCCCATCTTGCATCTTTAATATTATTGGATGAATTTATGTATACCCTTATTACCTTAGGATCAAAATTTAATTTTTTATTGGGAATTTTTCTATGAAAGAGACCTATATAATATGTTATGTAATAAAAAATAAAAAACTATCATGGTGTTGATTTTAAATAACTCTTATGTGTTAATATAGGGATAAAAAAATTCAATAAATTTTAATGATTATTTGGAAAATAATTTAATTGTTTTCCTAGTATTACTATATTATCGTTTATATTAATTATTTAATTACCTTAAAGGATTTAAAAACCCTGAAAAAAAATGTATTCAATTAATAAAAAAATAAAAGGAAATGATTTTTAGTGTCATGAACTATACCCCGGGGCTCGTGTGGTGACTACCCCAAGACCGCATTCTATATGCCAGGGGCTGGAGACTAGCACCAAAGGCGTAAATCCCTAAAACTAGGAAGGAATTGCCTCTATAAAGTATAAACACACACAACAGAGTATGAGCTTAAAGTAAAACAATAAGAAAAACTGTATACAAAGGAGTGCTGAAAAGTAAATGGGGTCGGAAATACAAGCCCAACATGAAAGCAGAAGTACAACTGAAAACAATTAAAACTGAAGTAAAGTAAAACAGTTGTCGGGATGTCCTCCAGGGAATCCTACTTCAAAGGTAAGTACAGATAGCCTCTATAGAGCTCCACATCTGTTCGTCTCTTACGTGTACCATCACGTTATGTGGTCTACCTCCGGGTGTCATCCAGTACTGTTACTCTCGGCCTCATTCAGCTCTGTCTGTCGTCTGCAACCAACACAATAAGGTGGGGGCATAGTGCGTGCATGGCTTTGTATAACGATGCTCAGTAAGGTCCCCAAGACCCTTAAGGTCTCACAGAATCCAACAAGGATAAATTACAGAGTATGAAATCAACTGATAACCCCACATAGGTATATGCCCATACATATACCTATGTTATCAAGTAATCCATCTTAGTCAAGAGGTAAACACAAAATTTACTGACTCAGCTCAACGGAGATTTTATTCTAGGGGTAGTGTCAATCTGAACCCTTGGGTGCTAGAGAAATCCTCCTCTATCGAGTACTATGGGTCCGTCTCGTCACACAGAGGCACTTCCCACAAACCATGGACTACTAAGGTACTCCTCCTGTCAAGTACCGTGTGTCTGCAATGTCACATAGAGGCACTCCCCACCGTGGCTCTGCCACGTCACATAGAGGCTCTCCCCCTTGTAGCCTACTGAGGAAATCCTCCTGTCGAGAACCTTGGATATACCGTGACACCAAGAATCTCCTCAAACCGGGTCTGCCACAACACCATGGCCCTCCCCGCAGGGCTAGTGTAATCGTTGCGAGTCAAACAGTCAGCAGTCATATGGTCTCAGCCAGCTACTATGTTCCCCCACAAATGCTCGGTCGTTCCCGGTAGATCCACACCACAAGTGACTGGTCAATTCACCAGCTACCACGAATTTCCATGAAGAAGTATCTCAAAGGACTACCACGTCATAGAGGTCTCAACACAACCAACGACGCATTAATTGGACGCCTGGTTTTTGAGATTTGAGCCTTTTAGTCCCTGGGGCCCGGTTGGATTTTTGCACGATCCAACCTGACTGTATCTCAACATTGCCCCAAACTCCAGTAGGGTATACTCAAATGGAACGTCGTGCTCCAAGAATACCAGTGCCGCTGACGGTTCGTCAAACGGTCGTCTGGTGTCAAAGATATGGCCAAAATAAAGTAAAGGGTCGGTAGTGGGCCTCGGTCCAGTCTGACCCAGTCGGACCGACCCGACCTGACTTAGTCTGGGGCGACACAGTTCGGGTCGACCCGTGCTAACCCGATGGGTCCGGCCTAGCCCGAACCACTGGGCCCAGCCTAGCAGGCCGCAAGGGTGGTCCGGCCTAGGCTCAGGGCCGGTTCGGACCCGTGAACCGTGAGGGTGCGGCCTGGCGCGGTTCGGCCCAGAGGGCGCACCTAGGGCTGGTTCGTCCATGGAACCATGAGGGGGTCGGTACACCAGCTCGGCTGGTAGGCCATGAGGAGGACGGGACACCGGCTTGGCCAGGTGGTCGCGAGGGAGATGGGATTCCAGATCGGCATGGAGCCTTTGAGGTGTCTGGGACACCGGCTTGGCCGGGTGACCACGAGGGAGCCAGGACGACGGCTCGGCTAGGATGTTGCGAGGATGATGGAAAACTGGCTCGTCTGGGTGGAAGAGAGGGACCCGGGATATCGTCTTGACCGGGAGGCCTCGAGGAGGCATGGACACCAGCTCGGTTGGGTGGCGGCGAGAGAGCCAGGACGGGGAGGTGCATGGGGCGCGCAGAGGCCGGCAAGCAGGCCGGTTCGGGGAGGCGCGTGGGGCGCTTTCAAAGGCGGGTAGGTAGGCTGGTGGTGTTCAGCCGGGCAGGGCGTGTCCAAGCGGGCCAACGACTAGGAGGCTATCGCGCAGGCCTGTTCGGCGCGGTGCAGGCTGGCGGTGTTCAGCCTGGAGCACTGGGGCATCGCAAGGGCGACGTACTTCACGTAGGATACATGTAGCAGGACCTTTGTCATCACTACCTTCTTCATTCTATCTCCTCAAGTCCATTCCTATGTTCATCATAAACAAGATCAATAGAGGGGTATGGCCATGTTGGTTTGGCCGGCACCCTCCGCCTTTAGGGTGGAATCAATAGGTTCATCAAAGAATAAGAAAGATGAAAAACTATTGTTTTACAACCACGCATCGGTTCTGTTCCAATCCGAGGAAAAAAGAAAATGAGGATTACAAAAAATAAACCCTCTACCATTGATCATCGTTCGGCATTCGTTGAAGAAGTCACGGAAAGTATATGAAGATGATCGTCGTTCGTCGGGTCCACCACACACTTCCAAATGCTAGCTGCATCGGCTCAATGACAATGATGCAGAAGTCGGTCGTCGAAGATGTCTCATGATGGTTGAAGCTTCGAGTATGAAGTTAATGAAGGTTAGTGTTCTTCTTTCTTCATTCCTCGTTGGGAGATGGGGTTCTTCGTTGGGAGCTTTCTCCCAATAATCCTCCTCTCAAATCTACCACCAAAATTAATATGCCAATGAAATAATAAATTGAAATATCCTATTAATTTGATGGCATGATATTCAAATTGGACTAATTAATTGGGAATCCCCCCTTAATTAATTCAAGGTATTGTCATGAGAAATTAAATTAGGGGAGATGAAAAGGCTCTTCCTCATTAATGAGGGAGATTTGAGAGGTTTTACTCTCCTCCATTGAAAGGGGGTCAAGTTTCGTGTGGTCCCCACGTCGTAACCTCTTACGGGGGGTTGTGTTCGGGTGGGCCCCACCACCATAACCTCTCAGTGGAGGTTATGGTATAGTGGTCCCACCTCCAACTTCTATGAGGAGTTTTTAACCCTCAAACACCCACATGGAGGCTCAAATAAAAATAAAGTCATGCTCACTTTATTTTATTACCTTCCACAAAAACCCAAAAACTATCTTCCATTCATGACTCATTTCTGTCGAAGTGAAAGTATTCTTAAGTGAATATCGGCGCTTCGACTGCAACAGTGTCCTTAGAATTCAATTTCGAGCACTGATTCCAAAGTAATAAAAACCCACTCGTACATTTATTGAATGTATCCAAACGAAACTTCAGAAATTTATTCCAGGCACACCGGGACTCGGAATCATGTGCCGTAAATTTTCAAAGACACATTAAAATTTACATGTATTTAAGAAATAATTTTCCATAGAATTTCAGGGTCTTTACTGTCTCCCCACCTCAGGGCTTTACGTCCCCATAATCAATAACCCGAACTAAGGGAACAAGTGGGGGTACTGAGTACGCACCTGAGCCTCCCTCTCCCATGTGCTCTCCTGGAGGTTCTTGTGCTTCAAGAAAACGTGCACAAGAGGTCTCGACCATCCATGTAGGACATGATCCTATTGATCCTAAATCTCCACTGGAACCCCCTTGAAAGTCTCCAAATCCTCGATGTCTAGTTCTCCATGGTTGATGATGTGAGAAGAGTCGTGTACGTAACTCCTCAGCTGAGATACGTGGAAGAAGTCGTTCACCCAATGCAACTAAGGTGGAAGAGCTAAGTGGTAACCCACCTCTCCAAATCTACTGTGGCCTTGAAAAGGTCTGATGAATCTCAGAGATAACTTTCTGCCTGGTCCAAATCTCATTTGTCCTCATTGAGGTGAGACCCATAGAAAGACATGGTGGCCATCCTCGAATTTTAGAGGTCTCTGTCTCCTGTCAGCATATGACTTATGTCTACTCTATGCAGTTATAATCCTCTCCAAAATGATCTACACCTTCTCTTTGGTAGCTCATACCATCTCTATTCCCACTAGTGCAGACTCCCTAGAGTGAGTCCAGCGCAAAGGTGATCTGCAAAGTCGTCAGTATAATGTGTCAAAAGGCGTCATCCCTATGGTGGAGTGGCAGTTGTTGTTGTATGAAAACTTCACAAAATGTAAGTTATCCTACCAACTACGACCGAAGTCGAGGACACAAGCATGCAGCATTTCCTTGAGGGACAGAATGGTCTGCTCAGTCTTTTCATTCTTCTGAGGATGGAAGGAGGTCCTCAGATGAAGCTGCATCTTGAAAGCCTCCTGCAACCCCTTCCACAGCCAAGAAGTAAACCGTGTGTCATGATCGGAGACAATAGAATAATGTACTCCATGTAGCTGCACAATCTCCTGCACATAGAGGTGTCCCAAGTTCTCTACTGAACCCTGCTCTCTGATCAGTAGGCGATGGGCTGACATGGTGAGTCGGTCAACGATCACCCAAATCGAGTCGTGACCCTTGGATGTACGTGGAATTCCTGTCACGAAGTCCATATATATCCCATCCCACATTCACACTGGGACCTCTAAAGGATGAACAAAGCTTGCTGGTACCTGGTGATCGACCTCCACTTGCTGAAAAGTGAGGAATCGAGAGACAAACTTCGCTACTAACTTCTTCATACTAGGACACCAGTGTTGTCGTCAGAGATCCTGCTATATCTATTCCACTCCTAGATGTACCTCAAGAGGGGATATGTGGAACTCCTTCAACACTTCCTCCTGAAGTGACATGGGTACCATAGTATGTCATCTCAAGAAGATGACGTGCTCCCCACCTTCAGAAAATCCATCAGGTGCATGCATTGTGGATATCTAAGCACATCGTGTCTTTTAGTCAGCGTCTCTACGATGTGCCTCCCTAACTCATTAAAGAATTAGAGGAGTGACTGTAAGAGACTGAGGGGAAGCTTCTTTATCTCAGTCCACAAAGGATATCTGTAAAGCAGCCAGCTGCTCTGTCGCCTCCCCCAGCAACTGTATACCAGATCTCCTGATGAGTACATTTGTTACAACATTACTCTTTCCAGGAGTATAGACTATCTCGAAGTCATAGTCCTGGAGGAATTAAAGCAATCACTACTATCACAGATTTAGGTTCATCTAAGAGAAGATATATGTGATACTCTTGTGATCAGAGTACATGGTAAAATGTTCTCCCATCAGATAGTTTCACCATATCCTCAAGGCGAAGACCACTACTTCAAACTCTAGTTTATGGATAACATAGTTCTTCTTGTGTTGTCTCAGCTGTCGAGAACCACATGTGATCACTGATCGCTCCTGCATTAGGACACACCCGATTCTGGTCCTTGATGCGTTGTAGTAGACTACGTACCCTACGCCTTCCTCTGGAAGCCTTAAGATGGGGGAACTAGTCAACCTCTGCCTCAGCTCCTAAAATCTTTGTTGGAATATCTCCAACCACACGAAGGGTTTCCCCTTATTCCTCAAGTCTAATAGTGGTTCTACAACTCTAGAGAAGTCTGGAATGAATCTTAGGTAATATCCATCCAATCCCAGGAAAATTTGTACCTCCATCACACTCCTGGGTGGCTCAAAAGAAAGTACTGCCTCAGTCTTTGCTGGATCCACTGTAACATCAGCCTCTGAGATTAAATGTCCCAGAAATTGAACCTCTCGGATCTAGAAATGGAACTTCGAGAGCTTACCATAAATCTGGTTCTCTCTGAGTGTTTCCATTACTACCTGAAAATGGTAATCATGCTCGTCCTCAGTAGTCGAGTAGATCAGAATGTCATCAATGAAGGCCACAAAAAATTGATCGAGGTATGGATGGAAAATCATGTTCATGAGTCCCATTAATACTTATTGAGTGTTGGTTACGCCAAATGGCATAACTAAGAACTCGTAGTGGCCATACCGACATCTGAAGGTCATCTTCTGCACATCCTCATCTCGAACTATGAGCTGTTGATATCCTGATCTGAGGATTATCTTCGAGAACCATCATGATCCCTTCAGATGATCAAAGAGGTCATAAATCCTCGAGAGTGGGTACTTGTTCTTCGTGGTCACTTGATTTAGGCAATGGTAGTCAACACAAAGCCTCAAACTCTCATCCCCCTTCTTGGCGAACAGAATCTGGGCTACCTTGGGAGAAACACTAGGCCAGATGAATCTTTTCCTCTGCAAGTCCATTAGCTATACTCGCAGCTCGCGTAGCTCAGCAGGAGCCATCCGATATACTGGTTTAGATATCAGTGTCATCCCACGATACAGTTCAATGTAAATTTCCACCTCTCTAGAGGATTTAGAACAAGGAAATTACCAGAGAAAACATCAGTGTACTGGTCCACCACTACAGGATGAGTCAGACTTTCCACATCAACTCCTCGAAGGGTAAGGAAAACCAACTGATGAGTGAGCAGTTGCACCCTCCGAGTAAGTCTGTTATCTGCTACAAAGGCTCCCTTCTCACCGGTTAAGGTGAACCTAGTCTTATATGTGCCGATGCACCACACTCTGCGTCTAATACAGTCGATCTGAGCATGGACTATAGATAACCAGTCCATACCCAAGATGATGTTGTGAGGCCTCGATGTCACTACTAGGAGATCCCAACATAAGCTCTCACCTCCTATAGCAAACTCACACTGCTGGCACCAGTGGGTAATATTCAAGTCTGCTCCCATAGAAGTCTCTAGCCATAAGGATCAAGACAACGGCTCCATTGGAATCTCCGAGATCTGAACGAGGGAAGTATTAATGAAAGAGTGACTGGTACCTGTGTCTATAAGAACTGCAGCTATGGAGGAGTAGACATAGATCATACCTTGAATCATCTTAGGAGTTCCATGATTATAATCCTCAGCTTCCTGGAGTTGAGATCTCCAATTTCCATTGGCTCTCTGCGGTCAGGGTGGACCTCTTGGTGGTGGTGGAGGTAACACCTCAAAACGTCTCCCACTGCCAGCTGTATGACTAGCTCCTCTGTCACATCCGCCTAATCCCTGAGTACCACCTCGATCGAATCTCTATCTCTGTCTGGGCAGTCCTTCGATCGTCTACTAATCATCTAAATGGAGGGTCGGACAATCACGGGCCATTTGACCCTACCCACCACATGAGTAAAACTACCTGCTCCCAACATGTGTGTCTCTTCCCCGGGTGCCCCATACAACTAATCCTAAGTCATGAAGTTATCCACCCATGGATCTGGCCCTCATGGACCTCTGCGACATTTGTCAATATCTAGTTGAAAAAGACTCTGCTGCTTGTCGACTAGGGTGGGTCTCGTTGCTGGAGACTTCTCAGTAAGGAAACTATTCACTAAGAGGGATCGCTTGAACACCCATGCCTGTGTTGGGATGCTGAGGGTAGTCATTGAATCCCTGATCTCTCGCCTAATCCCCTGCTCAAATGTTCGGGCCCTAAATAATGGGGTCCTCACCATATTTGTGGAGTAGCGTGAGAGGATGGTGAACCTCATTGAGTACTACGCCACCATCATATTTCCCTTCTGCAGATGAATTAGCTCTTGTATGCACACTACACGTAGGATCGCTGGAACAAACTCCACCCGAAATAGGCTCTTTAAGTATTTCCAGAGTAGCATCATCTGGTCGTGGACATGGATCATCAAGCTGCAACATCTACTCGCTTCTACCTATGGAAGGCTGGCAGCAAGAATCACGATGAAGTCTACTAGTTTCCCTACCAGTTGGAAGACTGCCACCATAGCCTCTAGTCAATCCTCTATTGCCTGTGGGTCCATCTCTCCCCTTAACCTAGGTGGCCTCTGGCGCTGGAACTCATGCAACATGCTCAAGCGTCGTGCATCATCTGCTGCTAGGTTTTGTGGCATCGGTGGCCCAATGGGAAGTGGTACCACTGGTGCCTCTGCTAGAAAATGTCCCTTCATCGAGGCCTCGTCGCTTGGTGGGCTGTCAATTCATACAACTCTCGGAACTCTCGCTGGTCGTCTGCGGGGAGGCATCCTGAGTGAAACAGATGCGACACGGTCAAAATATTATACCTGGTGATCTGACCTGGTTGAGATGACTTAAAGAGAACCTTTGAAAAGTTTCACGCAATAAGTGTTTTTGTGCACTAAGTCGGAAGTCAGTACTCAGGGTCCTGGTGTATGGATACGTCGGCCGCCGCACCAACACTGGACTCCCTGAACTAAAAACCACACTGAGTACCCATAAGAATATTTCTTCACAGAAAAGATAGATCAGAGTCTTATGTTTTGTGGTTTAACCGACTCCTCTGATACCAATTTGTCACGAACCATGCCCCGGGGTCCATGCCATGACTACCCCATGCCCTCCTTCCATAGGTCTGGGGCTGGCAACTAGCACCATAAGTGTAAATCCCCAAAACTAGGAAGGAATTGCCTTTATAAATTGTAAACACACACAACAGAGTACGAGCTGGAAGTAAAAAAATAAGAAAAACTGTATACAAAGGAGTGATGAAAAGTAAAAGGGGCCAGAATACAAGCCCAATAGGAAAGTACAAGTACAACTGAAAAACAAGTACAACTGAAGAAAAGTAAAATAGATTTCGAAACGTCCTCCATAGAATCCTACCTGAAGGGTAGGTACATATATCCTCCATGACGTTACACGTCCGTTCATCTCCTCCGTGTACCGTCATTCCATGTGTTCCACCTTCGGGTGTCATCCAGTACTGCTACACTTGGCCTTAGTCAGCACTTTCTGTCATCTTCAACCAACACAATGAGGTGCGGGCATAGCCCGTGTAGGGGTGAGTATAACGATGCTTAGTAGGGACCCCGAGACCCTCAAGGTCTCATAAAATCCAACAAGGATAAATTATAGAGTAATAAATCAATATATAACCCCACTTAGGTATATTCCCATACATATACCTACGTTATCATGTAATCCATCTCAATCATGAGGTAAACACAAAATTTGTTGACTCGGCTCAACAAAGATTTTATTGTAGGGGTAATATCAATATATACCCTCGGCTACAGGAGAACTCCTCCTATATCGACTAAAGTGGGCTAGCAATGTCACACAAGGGCGCTTCCCAATAACATTGGCCTACTGAGGTACTCCTCCTGTCGAGTATCGGGGGTCTGTCGCGTCACAAAAAGGCGCTCCCCACTGTCGGACTGTCACGTCACACAGAGGTGCTCCCCCTCATAGTCAATGGAGGTACTCCTCCAGTCGAGTACCGTGGGTCTGCCGCGACACCAGAACACTCCCCAGTACGGGTCTTCCGCGACACCATGGCGCTCCCCGCTAGCCTAGTATAATCACTACGAGTCAAACGGTCACCAGTCATCAGGTCCCAATCAACTACAACGTTCTCGCAAAAATGCTCGCTTGTTCTTAGTAGATCCTCTCCAAAAACTACTTTTCGATTCTCAAACTACCACAAAGTCCCATTACAATGTAACTCAAAGGTCATCCATATCATAGAGGTCTCAACGCAAATGACGGTGCATCAATCGGATGCTCGGTCTGTGAGTTTTTAGCCTTTTAGTCCCAGTGGCTCGGTTGGATTCATGCTTGATCCCACCTAACCGTATCTCAAATTTACCCAAAATTACAGTAGGGTAAACCCAAAGGGACCATCATGCTCCAAGAATACCAGCGCCCTTGATGGTTTGTCAAACGGTCACTCGGTGCCAAAGATATGTCCAAATGAATGTAAAGGGTCGGTAGTGGGCCCGGGTCTGATCTGACCCAGTCGAACAGACCCGCCATACTTCATCTTGGCTGACCCAGTTTGGGTCGCTCGTGCTGACCAGAGGGGTCTGGCCTGGCCTGTTGGGCGGGCCGACTTGTTGGGTTTATCCCGACCCACTGGGTCCAGCCCAGTAGGTCGTGAGGGCGGTCCGGCCCGGGCTCAGGGCCAGTTCGTCCCGGTGCACCGCAAGGGCGCGGCCCAGTGTGGCTCGGATCGGAGGGCACATTCGGGGGTAGTTCGGCCATGGCACCGTGAGGGGGCCGGGACACTGGCTCGGTCGGGTGGCTTCGAGGAGGTCAGTACACCAGCTCGGACGGGTGGCCACGAGGTTGTCGAGACGCCGGCTCGGCCGGGAGGCCGCGAGAAGGTCGGGACACCGGTGCGGGGGACACCGGCTCGGCCGTTTGGCCGCAACGGAGCCGGGACACCGGCTCGGCCGGTAGGCGATGAGGAGGCTGGGACACCGGCTCAGCTGGTTGGCCGTGAGGGACCCGGGATGTCGGCTTGGCCGGGAGCCACCGATGATGCCAGTACACCGGCTCGGTTGGGTGGCTGCAAGGGATATGGGACACTGGCTCTACCAGGAGGCCGCGAGGAGGCTGCGACACCAGCAAGGCCGGGTGGCCGCGAGTGAGCCAGGATAGGGAGGTGTGCGGGGCGCGCGGAGGCCGGTAGGCGGGCCGGTTGGGGTTGGCGTGCGTGGAGGACTTTAGGCGACTTGGTTTGGGGAGGCACGCGGGGCCCGCACGGAATCTGGTAGGCAGGACAACGGCGTTTGGCCAGGCAGGGCATGACAAGGTAGGCCGGTGGCCAAAAGGCGGCCGGTCAGGCCGGGTCAACGCGGCTCGGGCCGGCGTGGGCCGAAGATGTTCGGCCGAGAGCACCTGAGTGCCGCGCAGGTGGCGCGGTTCGTGGAGGTCGTGGGTAGCACGTCTTTTTCCATTGCCACCTTCATCATTTTGTCGCCTCATCATCATTCTGAAGTTCATCATAAACAAGATCGGTGGAGGGGTCAGGCCTTGTTGGTTTGGCCCGCACCCTCCACTTTTACGGTGGTATCAATTGGTTCATCAAAGAATAAGAAGGATGAACAACTATTTTTTCAAAACCATGCATAGATTCCTTTCCAATTTGAATAAAAAAGAAAATGAAGGTTACACAAAATAAACCCCCTACCTTTGATCGCCATTCATCATTCGTTAATGGAGTCGTAGGAAGTAGAAGAAGATGATTTTCGTTCATCACGTCCACCATGCACTTTCAAACCCGAGCTGCATCGGCTTGTTGATGACGATGCGGAAGTCGATCGTCGAAGATGTCTCAAGATAGTTGAAGCTTCAAGGAAGAAGTCGAAGAAAGTCAACGTTCTTAGTTCATTGTTCTTCGTTGGGAGAGAGGGTTCTTCATTGGGAGCTTTCTCCTAATAATCCTCCTTTCAAAGCTGCCACCAAAATGAACATGCCAATGAAATAATAGATTGAAATATCCTATTAATTTTTTGGCATGATATTCAAATTGGACTAATTAATTAGATAGGCTCCCATTAATTAATTCTAGGGGTTGGAATAAGAAATTAATTAGAGAAGGTTAAGAGGCTCTACCTCATTAATGAGTTGAGAGTTTTTACTCTCCTCGATCAATAGAGGGGTTAATCCCCATGTGGTCCCCACGTCGCAACCTCTCGTGGGAGTTTATGTTCAGGTGGGACCCACCACCATAACCTCTCATGGGAGGTTAAGATGTGGTGTTCCCACCTACAATTTCTATGAGGAGGATTTAACCACCAAAATCCACATGGCGGCTCAAATAACAATAAAGTTATGATCACTTTATTTTTTTTACTTTCCATGAATATCCAAAAACTATCTTCCATTATCGACTCACTACCATCGAAGTCAAATTTTTATTAAGCTAATTATGGCGCTGTGAGTAAAACAGTGTCCTCTGATTTAAATTTCGTGTACTAGTTCTAAAGTTATAAAAACCCACTCGTACGTTTACTGAACGTACCCGAAAAAAACATAAAAAATTGATTCCAGGCACACCGGGCATCAGAATCATGCCCTGTCAATTTTCATGGACTTGTAAAATTCCCATGTATTTATGAAAAAAAATTCCATGGAATTTTAGGCTCTTTACATTTAGAAACATTAAGAGTAATATAAATTGAATGAATTATTATGTTATATATATATATATATATAATATTTTAGTAATTTGTAAAGGGAATAAATTATAATTCCATTTCTTTCATATTGTTTTCAAATTAAAATTAAATTAGTAGTTTCAAAAATGACATTAATGACATTTTATAATAATTAATGATTTTATAAATGATTTAAAATTCCTAACAATCTTATCTACGGCCATGTGATTGGGATACTTTTAAAAATAGTAACCACGTTATATTTATTATCCAATTTTCCATTTATATTAATTATCTCGACCCCTAAATAGTAATATTTGTATCACCATTATTCTTGTCAAAAACAAAAATTCATTGGTAAAAACCATTTCTAAAATTAGAAAAATTTTATGAAATTATATAATTTTTAACCAAAATATTCTTATATTGAAATTTTTTCATTATTTATATGTATTCTAATGATAAATAATTTATATTAATTTAATAATTTATGAAATTTGAAAAGTGTTTATCCCCTGACTTTTAAAAGGTAACATCCTCTCCTATTTTCTTCACCCAATAAAAATCAATTGTTTTGGAAAAAAATGCACCAAATACCATCTTTAATTACTTTACCAAGTAATCGAGGACTTTTTTTATTATAAAAACCTCCTCGAAAGACTTTTGGTGTAAACCTAAAGTGGTTGTCTGAAGAAGAGGCATCATCATTAACCTAGTGTTATTGTATTATTTCTTCTTCCACCACCTTAAAATATTATTCAACCATTACAATAAAATAGTACTAGTATCTCCCATATAATGATACTTTTTATTTTAATTTAATATCCTACATACATCTCCACATCTATTAAATGGGAAACAAAACTATCATTCGTGTGTACGGAGGAATACCTCCTCACGAAGCGATGTAATTTTTTATCCATCACCACCTCTCATGACTGGTGTTAATTATGGATTTAATATATACATATATATATATATATGATTTTTTTCATATTTATCATTATTTAATGATAAAAAACCATAAAATTGTTTATGTTTCTATTTATTTAAAAAATTTAACATCATTCGTGCTTACATTTGTATTATCACCTTTATGAAGCGATGTGATTTCTTTTTCAAAACCACATCCCATGAATAATAAATATATGTATATTTAATTAAATTGTATGATATTTAAATAATTTTTATCATTCTGTAAGGGTATTATAGTACTAATGTTCTTTCCATCATTATCATTGAAAATGGAAATGTTACTCTTGCGTACGTATGACATAATGTCTTCATGTTTGTAACGTAGTTAATTTTTCATGACCATTATTCATGGTTGGTTTAAAAATTATAATTTATGTAAAAAAATAAATTATTTCATGATTTTTATTCTCATTATTGTGGAACAACTAACACTTTTACCATCGCTAAATAATTCTTGTCATTTTGGACATATAAATTGAATATCATTGAAAATTCCAACGTGAACATAAATTATTTTGTAAATCAATAAAACATCGCGTAAAATAAATTTAAATTAATAATTAAAATGAAAAAATGTTTTAAAGAAAGTAAATAATTAAAATAATTTTACTATTTTTAGAATATGAAGAACGTATGTGATAGTCAGAACTGAGTAAAGGGGTCTCTTAACTCAATTCCCATTTATTTTGTTAAACTTATAATTCATTGACTATATTATGAAAATATTATGTGTATAATGTAATTTTAATATTTTATGTTTTATTTAAACTTTTTTATTAAAATTTTATTACACATAATCACTTCATTTATTAATTCTTACTTTAATATTTATAAGGGATTGCATCTTAATTTCCTTTAATTGAGTGTTATTTTAATGTTATGTTCTAATTTATTTTATATGGTTTATATAATTACCTTTTACATGTTATATAATGAACCCTTTAAACATCAAGGTATTTTAAGTTACATTTCAAAAAATAATAATCCAAGGGGATTTGACTTTAAAGCTAACATGTGGTAAGGGGGTTCATAACTAAATTGTTTTCATATGGTTATATTACTTCTTCACTTCCTTTGACATTTGAACATTATGTTTACAATGAATATGGATTATTTTTATATTATATCCAATTTTTTATTTTTATTTACATTTTAAACACAAAATATATTCATTTATTACTTCTCACTTCAATGTAATTATATTTTTAGAAGATGTAGTCTCAATTTCAACTCTATTGAGACATGATAGGTATTACGAACCTGATTATTTATAAGAGAATTTTCTATTTCCTATTATATTTTTTATGACATATATATTTTTATATTAATGTTATTTAACACTTAATTTTAATTTATTTCTTCATGAAGATTATGATTCAAAATTTTTCACTGTGGTAATGTTTTATTTCCCAATCTCATCATTACTCATAATCTCTTATGTTAAAGTCTCAATGGGAGAATTATTTGGTCCATCAATATTAACCTGGATACATGTTCTTCCCCTATGGTTTATTCTGGAAATTATATTTTTCTCATTTCATTTGACAATCCTTATGTACTTAAGAACTGAAATCAAGTTTTTAAAGAAAACCGACTTGTTTTTCTATTCATTCGGGGATATTTTTCTTCTGAATCCATATTTTCCATAAAAAATTTAAATAATATTTGGAATCATCTTTTCATTTCTGAATAATTCACTTTTTTACTATTTATCAAAACTGTGAAAGGAATGTATGTATAAATGTACTCAGCGTTAACAAAATTTTTATCATTATCATAACCACTAATTACATTAAATATTATTTTACAATTTCACAATCCATATTCTAAATAATAATTTTTCCTAATATTCATTAATTTGTTAATTATTTAAAGATATTTGAAATGATAAAATCCTATTTTCCTCGAGAATTAATATGATGGACTTTTATTGTATTTATATTCATCAATGAACATAGACAATTATTTAAACTACACTCCATATAGTACATATTCCAATAATTCTATCCAAATTATTTCTTTATATTATTTATGATTAGTTTGAACATGGAAAGTGTCAACATTTACTCAATTGATTAATATTTATTCATGAACATTTCCTTGAAATATTCACTTTCTTATGATCTTTAAAAATTAAATTTCCCTATATATAAATATTAATTATCAAATATATTTGTATTTCATAAATAGTCTATTATTAAAACATACGGTGTTTTACTATGAATGTTATTTGATTGATAGGGGAAATCATGATTAATATGTATTATTTACTCAATAAGGATATTTTATGATAACACATACTATTTATATGTTGGATTTTTCAATTAATATATGTGTAATACAATTAAAATGTAGTGATATATAGTGACAGATATAGATGTCACCTTGATTAACCAACAGGTATTATGAGACAATTCAATAAGATGGCATTAAATGTGATTCTGATGTCCTATTACCAATGGATTAAAAAGTTTTTATAGAAGGAGATGATGGTGTAGACTTAATGATGTCTGAGTTCCTAACATCCAATACTAAAAATTTCCTTCATATTGAATTTATTTATTATTATCAATCATATTACAGCATTGATATTATCCGTGGAGTCATTTCATGCTCATGTTATTTATTAAATAACATGTGTTTTTATTTTTTACCTTTATGTATGTATTATTACTTATTGATTCAAGATTGATTCCATTGAACATATCTGATTCTGAGAATATGAGCTCACCATTATATTATTTCTTTTCCTAATGATATAAACAATGAATCATATAATAAGATCAAGGTTTTATAATAATTACTTTCACTATATTATTTATTTTATGTTTTCAACTATAATTTTATATTCATGTACGTATCTGTTTTATCAAGAAAAAATAATTATTATGTCTTTCGTGATATGTTTCAATGTATATAATATCATTGTAATAAAATATCCCCAAACTCTTGGATAAAATTTTTAGGTTCTTTGTAGTTAGTATCAAATAGATCATTAGTATCAACCTGGGGAATAGGATTTTGGACAATACAAATAATTGAATATAATTCTATGACTGAATTTGAGGATAATTATATGTATATGATAACATTTTAAAAAAGCCTAAGTTTTAGATTATGATATTTTAATATTCATACATTAATTTCTAGATACTCCTATATGTTTATGTGTCTTTAGAATAGATTCATTTAGGTGTAATAACCCTAAAACGGTTGTTTGGGTATATTTTGACCATCAATTTGATGCACAGTGAGTGTTTCTTTCCTGTGCACCTAGTTTGACACTCCTGAGATATATGTTTGGGTTAAAAACTATTTTCATTACAAAATATTTTTATGAATAAGATAATATAACCTATGGAAACATATGATATAATATAGTGATATGGGGTAGACATTAATTTTTTGGGGGATGAGGTATATCTGACATATAAGTTTGACATGTCATTTAACTTGAAATATTATTTTGGAATAAGGAAAATTCATGTTTATAGATATTGGTCAAAAGGTATGATACAACCTTTTAGGATATAACATTATTTAATGTTTAGGTTATTGAGATTAATTTGGATCTATGATGTGCATTTGTGGTATAATATAATTTGAACCTAGGGTGTTATTGTGGAAATTTGGAAGTAAAATGTATTATTTTCTCATATTAAGGTTTATACATTTAGAATATCATACCATATACTATATTCTTTCATAAATAAATTGAAAATATATTTTCATTATTTTATGGATCATATGATTTCTTAAAAGTTTATTTTAGGGCATCCGACATAAAAAATCCTCTGGGGTATTAAATTATTGTAGTATGAAATGAATAGGAAATTGATAAAACCACAACCAAAGGATGAAATATTGCTTATGAAATAAAATATATATTAATTAATTATATATTATAGGTTTCTATATCTGGATTTTAAATTAATCCTTTAACATGCATATAATTATATTGAAAGAAAAATGTTATAAATTTACCATCACTTCTAATAAATAAATGGCCTTCATATCCATCACAAATTAATGGCTTTGTGGTCATTATCATTCACAAGGAAAAGTTCTCACTAACACTATATTAGTACTCTTATGTAGTTTACTCCTCTATGTCAATATTTATACTTCCCATTATTGTTCTCCTATTAAGAGAAACATAGTTTTATGTTATTCTAGTTGACCTTTATATTTCACTTTCCTTCTATTTAATAATATGTTTTATTAACCCTTTTCGATATAAATTTTCCTCAAAGTAATTTCTAGATTTCAATCCCTTAAATCCTGATATCAATTTTCAATTGGGATACTCAATTTATTTAAGGTGGGAAGAATAAAACACCTTGATATTTAAAAATAGAAACATTATGTTTTATATCATATATGATACACAATAGAGATCTTAAAAGATTCACCAAATACATTTTTTAAAATATGAATATTATAAAAAATTTATTGAATTCCAGTGTATAAATAGTATTAACCAAATTATTTAGTATATATAAATTTCCAAATAAATAATTATTTATTTATAAATTCTCAGTAAATAATCACTCAATTTTTAATACAGTCATTTTATTGTTCCAAAAAAGTTTTTCCTTCAAAAATTATTGTTATTTCTTTCTTGAGAAAATAAAATAATTAATTTAATCAATATATAGAAATTTTATTGGATAATAATTAAGTAATTTTTGAAATGAAAATTTAAAAATTATCTTATAAATAGAGTTTTAGAGTTTTCTAAATTGGTTTATTTATTTGATGAATAGTGAATAATAATAATATTTAATGAAAAGGCCATTTTTGAAAAAAGCATGTAAAATATTAAATTTTAAATAAAAAATTTTTTAATCTTTTCCTTAGTTAAAATATATTACTAATAATCCATTTTGGTAATTTGAATCGATTCTATGTTGAATTTTGATATAAAATTTTTTTTCTACTTAAGAAAACATTCTTTTTCTGAAACTTCTTTTAATAACACATTGGAGGATTATTATAAAATTAATTTATTCAAATTATTCGGATGTGATTTAGTAAAATATATTCTATATTTGTGATAATCATAATTTATTTTATTTAATAATTATATTTTTGTAAAATACATAATTTTTATGAATTTTTTTGAATAAATTAAATTTATTTGATTAAATGTGCAACATTCAACATCGACTTTTAATGAACCAAAATATACACTTAATATTATTATCTTTTCATTTTTCAAAGGAAGAAAGAATAATAATATCAAAATTTTAGAAACTCATTGTAATGGATTTATATACAGAAAACATATTGTTAAAAGTTACTTAATTTTTAGTAAAGTACTTATATGTTTCAATAATAATATTTCCTCAAAAAAATAATTTGTTTTTGAGAAAAAAATATTTTTTATTCTAATTTTTATAAGATTTATGTTATAAGAATTAATTTTTTAAATCTAAAAGTCAAAATTATCTTTGAGTTATGTTTTCACAATTTTTTGCAAAAATTATTTTTTCGATGAATTGTAAAAAAAATATGGATTTCTATTAAGAACATCATTTCTCTAAATGAATTTGAAAGCTCCATTTTATTTTAATATGGTTTTAAATGTAAAATTAGTTCAATTAAATATTATTTAATATATTATTTTCATTGTAATTAATTACATATTGAATTATGATATTAAAACTTTCTATACTAATGATAATTTTATCTTAGGAAAGCTATTTTCTTCGTTATGTTAGAAAGTTTAATTTTAAATTAATATTTTTTCACTTATTTTAATTTTATTTGGATAATTGATTCCATATTTTCAATCATCATAATTTTGAATTAATTTTTTGTCAAAATTAATTTTAATAAAATTCAAAATTAATTATCATGGTTATGGTTAAAATGGGTTTACCATGGGTTAAACTAAAAATATAGGGTTTGAAATAACCTAAAAACATATCAAATTGCTATTTATGGACATATTTATATATTATATCATCTATTATAAGATAAAGTTCAATTATTGAGCCTTTTGGAATATTTAAAACATTGTTACACCTTTTTCTTTTCAATGATTTGAAGCTTGTCCTTTCACACAGTTTTAAAGGGGTACCCCCTCTCATCACCTCAACATACTTCTAAAACCCATTTTTTTGGAATATCCCTAACCAAATAAATTGCATAATTCCCACCCCACATCCTAAAGGAATCATATTTATTATTAAATCCTATTATCAAGGATTTTGGTGTAAACCTAATGGAGTTCGCTGAAGAAGAGGTGTAGTCCCTAACTATGCATTTTCATTTTATTTATTCTCCCAACTCTTGAAAATATTCTTCAAATATAATGATATAAAAGGATAAATATATCTTTTACACTAATATTTTTTCATTTTAATTTAATGACATACATTTATCTCCTATTCCACTACGCTGTAAATGAAACTATCGGTCGTGTCTACGGTTGACTACTGCCTCATGAACTGATATAATTCATTTTCCATCACCACCTCTCACATATGGGGATTGTAATGGATTTAATATTTATAAATTATATTAATTAAATTATTATACATATTTATTTATAATGTAACATATAAATTATTTTTTTCTAATATGTTTGGAAACGATAACGTTTATCATTCAAACATATGGACAACTGCCTCCACATATTGATGTGATGCAGTTTTCATTTTATTTTCACTTTGATGTTAACAAATACAGATTAAATTAATATATATGATATATATGATATAAAAAATTCTAAAAATATTAATTAATATTTACCTTTATTGAATAACCTCCAACTAATGAATGGAAACCATATTCTTGTATATGTATGTCCTACCGTCTCCTTGAATGTTGTAATTCGTTTTTTATTTTCAAATTTTACAGATTACTATAAATAAATAATTAATTAAAATATAATATATTTATTTCGTGGTTACCATTATGGATATTACTTAACCAATATAAAACTAAATTTTATTAAAAAAACCAATCTGAATCATACATGAAAAATGAAGCATTCAGTACCTGAAATGTGATTTTAACAAAAAGAATTAGTAAATCGGTAGTAATGGGTCATAAGTAAATAATATATAGTTTGATACAAATAATTATCATTCCAAAATATATGTATAATATACCTTTATTAATTATAAAGGAGTCTCAAAAATGTATGAGGTAATTCAGGACTTAAGATAAGATATTACTAGTTTCCTTTTTAGTTTTGGATGCCATTTTCCATATTCACCAATTGTTTCTTCTGTTTGTTGTATATACTTCCCATTTCACATGTTATATAATGTATCCATTTATTTTGAAGATATTTAACATTTAATTTTTTTTATTCTTTCAGGGGTATTTTTAATCAAAATTTTCCAATGTAGTAAGGTACTTTTATCAAACTTTTGATTTTTCTGAGGTACATTACATATTCACAATTTGATTCAGTTTGGTGGTGTATAAACTATAAATGAGTGTATTTTAATATTATTTTCAAGATAATTATGTAATATAAATATAAATATATGTTTTTTCTGTCATGTGTACTTTTTGTTTTGAAATGATACTAATGAAGTAAGGGTTTGATGATGCAATCTCATTGTTTATTGGGGTTGTCTATGATTATAATTCAAATTATGGGATATTTGGATATACTAATAAAAAAACACATAAATTTTCTTAAATTTTATTTATTCCTTAAATTAATTTTTTCCCTTTTATTTTTCCTTGATCATGTACTCAATATTTCAAAAGTTGTTTTTAATAGAAAAACTAAATCTATTTCTCTCTTCAGCCGAGAAATATTTTTTCCCATGTCCAGGTTTTTTGAAAATTATTTAAATAATGTTTTATTATAATCCATGGATTTTTTAAAGTCATTTTTACCCATAAATGATTTTTTTAAAAAAAATTAAATTAATTTTTTTCTTTTTCCAAATAGGTTTCTTTTGACTTTTTCTCAAATATTTAAAAGAAAACATAGTTTTAATGTACAAGACATGAATAGTATATTCCACTATCTTAGTTTCATGGAACTTTTAAGTATTAATAATCATCTTTAAAAGTTTATTTTCAAAGAAATTTTTTTATTTAATATTTAAGAAATTTTTTATTTTTAAATATGTTTTTTTCTAATGTAATTTATTTTTCTATCATGAAATGTTCTAACTGATATTTCAAAACAATTTTTCTATCTAGGATGACATGATTTGGTGAATATTATGATTTTTTGTGAATATGATCCATTGATACCATCCTTATTATTTCTCTAAATGGTTTAGATTTATGATGAAGAAATGTTTGTGAAACTTTTTTTCCCACGGTTTGTGTTTTGATTAAATTTTTTTGGGTCACTTTTAATTTATATGGGTCATTATATAATTTATGATTTCTAATCTTAGGGAAAATATAAATGGATTATGTGATGGGTGGGCCATATATTTCCATTCAATGCATTGGGTAATGATTAATTTTCTATGATCTCATAGGATACATGGGATTTTTTATCGAACCCAACAAAGATGGTACATAGGATGTTATCCCAATTATAAAAAAGGTAAATGGGAAGCTATCCCAAACCTAAAGTAGTTATATGGGTGGTTATCAAAATACTACCTTATGGTGAATTACATGGTGAGTAATGTTGATATATGGTGTTCTATGCTTTTGTGTATGTTATATATCTATATCATGTGCTAATGGCGTGTTTTAATGGATCATGTTCTTTGATTACATTGTGATTAATGTATTATGATGGACCATAATATGTGTTGAAACTCATTTTTATAATCAATGATATGTAGGGTATAGTTTTCAATTGTAATTATCATATTCACATATCATTATGATCTTATAATATTCATAACACTCATGTATACTCTTACTGGTCATCTCTCACATTTTCTTTTGTTTCCTTTCTTAAAGTTAAGAAGAATGGTTTTTAATATAATATGTCTATGTGTTTTTCTATGTGATAATATATTTAATGGATGTGTTCATGATATTTCATGAACTTACAATATTATGTATCTATTATCCTTATCAAATAAACTTGTATGGTTCTTGGGAATCTATTTATGATATATATTGAATATTGATCTATTAAAATGTAATATATCTATATAAGAAAATACCATGTTGTTATATTAGGTATTTGAGAAAATAATTAGAAATCCATTGTAACTATGATGAGAAAACGTTAATATGAATTCATAGAATAATTATAAGGATAAGTCAATGTATAGGAAAATAACTTGGAATTTTGGTGAAGGATAGAGTAAGTGGTTTCCATGAAATTAATTTCATATCTAGATAATACTAGTATATGTGGATCTAACATAAATGTGCCTAGGATTACTTAATCTGGAAAATGTGAATTTTTAATTTACTAAATCATCCCCTAGTATACTTTTATGCATCATTTTGTACATATGGTTTGGCATGTTGAGGGGATATTATTTTTAAATTCACAAACTATTTATAAACCATGAAAAATTATTTCAATAATAAATATGAAGGACCCAGGTTAACCCAAAGGTGTCATAGATTGAAAGGAAGGTTCCATTATTTAGATATATTATATGATATTTTTTAGGATTATTTGGTTTCCTGTTTGGATTATTTTTTCAAATTATGTTTTTTGGTTTTAGTCAGTCTATTAAAATCAAAGGAACTGTATTATTGCTAAATCTAAACGAAAATGCAATGATTTTCTTCCTTATAACCTAAATGCAACGGGAGATAGAATACCAAATCTTGTAGTTTTATCACAAATAATACTTAGACTATAAGTCATAATGAACTTCCAAATGATCAGTGAAGGGAACTACGTTTTATTGAGTCATTTATAAGGAAATACCCACAATATTTTAGTGGTTAAGTTGATCCACTAGTTATTGTGAAATGGATTTTTACCACTAAAAGATTTTTTCATTCATCCAGTGTTTGGATCATGAAAAAATCTATTCCACTGCTTATTATTTAAAAGTAAATGAAGATCATTGGAATAATCTTATGTAGAATATGAAAAAACATGAAGAAATAAACTCCATGGATTTGGGGAGTTTAAGAGCATATTTTTCAATATGTAATTTCCATGTATTCTTTATATGAATGTGAAGAAGGAATTGGATGAGATAAAATATATGGTTGATGTATTAGTTGGTATCTATGAGGAAACTTTTACAAAACATATGACATATACTTCTATAATTATAATCCAACATGAATGTATTGTTGATCAATTTTTTAGTCACTTATAACTAATACTATAATAGGAATTATGCATATTATATTTTTGTAACATGGAATAAATTTTTCAAAATTCATATCAATGTGGAAATAAATACTTGATTTACCCATAGATATCATGGTTTTGATAATAAAATATGATTGAATTATAATGAAACTCAAAAAACCAGGGAGATTAGATGATTAGTTTTCCATTATTCTCAATGTGAGGAAGGAAAAAAAATAAGAAATTGTAAAAATCATACTACTATGTGTTTTAAGTGTGTTAATTAAATTGACCAAGTGTCTAAATTCAAAATTTCAGGGAAAAAAGTGAGCTATTTAGAAGATTAAATATAAGATATCCAAAAAATTATTTTCTGAAATTTTAGTGTCTAAAATGTAAGGAGTTTTGGGAATTATTCTATAAGTTATCAAATTTGAAGTTTAATGATGAATATCAACATTAGTAACACCTTAAGCTTGGAGAGAAAGTGAAATCTCATGCAATCACTATTTATTATCAATAATATGATTACAATTTTGTGAATGTTACACATACCATCTTTTACATATTTGTTAATGCCTTATTTTACATATTATCTATCCACACTATTATATCTGAATAAATTTTATAAGGGTATCAAAATTCCACCTCACCAAATACAGGTTTAATTGGAAATTAAAAACCATAATTGTATTATGATCACATCTCATGTTTATGATTCTTCCCCAATTGATTTTTTTTTTGGAAAAGTGTTCCCAATAATATTTTTATTATCCCTCTTCCTGAATTGAATGTTATCTTAGGTATGTATTGGATTTATTTATATAAAGGCAATATTAATTAGAATTTAATTGAAGTAACATTTTATATTCCAAAACAAAATATGATCTTAGGATATTGTGACAACAAATATGAATTTAAATGGAAATTTCATCCATTGTATGGGACTGGATCCCTATTCAAAATGTGTTTATATCTGATATGATTAGGGAGAAAGAAAAATAGATGATATTCCTATTGTGTGGGAGTATTTTATGTATTTATGAAAGAGTTTCCTAGTATTCCCATGAGTCATTAAGTTGAGTTCTCAATAGAACACATACCTAGTGGCTTTCATATTTCAAAGACTCCCTATGGAATGACCTCGAGTGAGTTGTAATAATTGATCAAGAAACACTAGGAGATTCTTAAAAGGGTATTTTTTTACAAAAATGGGTATTACCATGGAGTGTACCTTCCCATTATAAAAAAAATATGGATCAATGTGACTCTTCATTGATAATCATGAACTAAACACGATCTCAATCATAAAAAGTATTCTCTACCCTATATTTATGATTTTATTGACCACCTATGTGAAGATCAATAATTTTACAAGATTTGAATTAATATTTTATATTATCAATTGAGGTTTGAGAAGAAGGATATACTATTGAAAACATTTCAAACATGGTATGGGGAATGTCAATATATAGTGATGCAATTTTGACTTACTAATTCCATAGTTATGTTCATGGATTTAATGAATAGTGTCATTAGATAGTACCTTGATTAGTTTTTGGTAGTATTTATATAAGATATTAACATATATTCAAACCGGAAAAAAAAAGATAATTAAGATGAGTTTATAATTTTACATAAGACCCTAATAAAAGAGAAATTATTTTAATAACTTACTGAGTATGAATTTTGGCTAGAAATGGTTTCACTTTTGGGCCATATAATCTCAGGAGGGGGTATATTAGTGAATCCATCAATGAATGTGGCTATTAAACATTGGCTCAGACCATCCATGATGATTAGGATCTGAATGTTTCTTGGTTTTGATGGATAATAGCTATGTATTGTGGAGAATTTCTCACAGCTATCAAATTAACTCACCATGTTACCTAGAATGGGAGAAAATTTCTTCTTGATAAAATAATGTGGAGAAAATTCCAAGGATCTGAATATATGATTTGTGAGGGCACCAATTCTTTAATTATTATATAGTTGAGAAGGGTATTCAATATGTATTAATTCATTGAGAAGTTCATGGGATATGTTCTTATGAATATTCAAATAGTGATAATTTATACCTCACCAAAATTGATGGTTGATGCAAAAAAAATACTAACTCAGGATTTTGAGTTAGATACGGTAATTTTTATATTAAAATTTAAGAGGCATTATATTCGTGTAGAAAATGTTGTTATATGTACTAATCATAAAATTTTAACATATATATTCTCCATATCTCTTAGGTATAATAAATTGTGAAAATATGGTGTTTATGTTGTTCTTTGAGGTCAAGGACACATATTTCTAACAATTCATGATAAATTATAGTTCTATGAACTACATTTATAGGACCGGTAGGTTGACCAATGATTCCAACTTCCTATAGTTTCGCCCCTTTGACGTTAGCTTTGATGAAAAATATATTCAAAACATTTTTTAAGGGATTTAAGTCTGATCTAAATCCCATTACTTCTATCTAACTTTTTTCTAACTGTCTGGTTTCCAAACTTGGTCAAAACACATAATCTAGACCTAGTCTACCTTTAATGGAAAATGTAAACAATATCTAAACCACAACTCTGTTACGTTTTTCAAGAGGCCAAGATACCTTCCACCTTTTTTTCTTCATTATTTTTTTCCATGGTATAGTATTCCCAGATTTCATACTCTTATAGGAGTCATGCGATCGAACTGCAATCCTTGAATCATGTTCCCGTTGGATTTTTTCCTACTACTTATACACCCCCTATTTTAGTGAATCCAAGAAGTTTCTATCTATCTTTGATTTAAGCTATGATCTACCTATATTATTTTAGATTCATCAATATATTTACTCATATTTATCTTTTCCATGTGATGGCATGGGATCTCCATGATTCTAATGGATCTTTCATGGTAGTTGGTTGGAGCGGTGGTGTCACGACATCCTCCGTTGGATGCAGTTATAATGGTAGAGGTGATTGTGATCCGTTGTGTCGGTTTCTCTCAAGAAAAGATCTCCAGAAATATTTTGAGGTTGTGGATTCATTTATTATCTATTTATTTACCTTCAATCAAATAGATAACATAATTTACCCCTTTATATTTCCATGAAATTCACATAAAATATATTTCATCCAGATTAAAGAATTGGTAATGATCTCAGAGAAACATTTTTTATACAGTGATAACAGTTTTCCTCTTGATTTTATTGATTGTATGATATATATGACTTGGTTGATTTATCATGTTTTTTTAGATAAATTGGTAGATAATGTAATGACAGAATTAATTTATTATTAATCAGAAAAATGTTTCAAGATGCAAGCTAATGAATTTGGTTGCTGTTGTAATTTTATGATAATCAAATGGATACAGATACACATGTTTAATATAATTAGAAATGAACTAGTTGTATGAATAATAGGATAATTAATTTGTGGGGATTTATTTTCCTTCTTGTTTTAAATTCAATGTGAATTGTTCTTGGGATCCTTGAGATCTCGTTGTGTGGTAAGGTTGGATGCCTTGTTTAGGTCCATGATCAATATTCCTATGTTTGTTTGTTTCCTACTTCTTATGGTGTGATTTTATCCTATGATAGATGATCCTTCATGGTTTTTGTGATATATGCGGAAGGGATTCCCTGTTTGTGTTCTAGTGGTTGATTCCTAGTGTGGAGAGACATATCAGTTTATGCATATGGGTGTCGGGGAGGACACTAGAGATAATGGAATGGGTTGAAGGTGGGCTTACCAGTTGATATGAATATGGGATTCTTGTTAAACTTTTTATTTTTTATGTATTTTACATTTCCTACTTCTTGAGGTAGATAGTTTTTTTACCCTCCCTCCAATAGAGGCGAAGACACATGGGTTATTCTACTTTCTTTCCATGTTTATCTTCTTGAGGATAGATGGGTCTACACTCTTTCTATGTGGGGAAAAGACTCAATGGTTATTTCATCTACTCATCATGTGAAGCCCCTTGTGTTTGGAAGCTTAAAGTGTTTTCTTAGAATACATGGAATTATTGAAAGTGATGATGTTTTTAATAAATTAGTTGATTTTTAAGCCAATGGGTTGGATCTTTCTAGGATGCAATTTTGGGGTTGTATTTCTGAGAAAATGTGAAATTGGTTTTCTTAGGCCTAGAGTGCATATATATTCGTTGGAATTCTAATGAAATGTAAGGGGAAATTGATAATGTTTAATTAATGTTTAAATAATTATTTAATGGAAATTGAAAATGGTAAAAATGGATAAAGTAATTTAATATGTCTCTTTAAATGGTTTTGTGTTTATAGGATATCTTGTCTTATAAGTGGAATTCGGAAGTTCGAGAGATGCTACATGTTGTTGATCCTAAGAATAGTATGTGACCATAGTGTGGTTATAAGATAAATTGTATCTTATACATTGTTAGATTCTATATTCCAGTCCCCCCATGTTTTTTTGGGAGACTGATACCTTAGGGATTCTGATCCCTAGGGGTGTTTTCCCCAACATCTTGGTGGGTGGATAGATGACCGACTACCCCATATGGCCCCTATCTCTTCACTTGGTAATTACTTGTTCTAGTAGGCATGGAATTTAGTTTTCCACATATATGTTTTTAGTGGGTTTAAATGTCTTATTATATTTTCACACACATATATTCTGTATATAGCAACCTAAGGACTATTATAGTTATAGCGTGCATTGGTTGTGATGGCTTGAGGATCTTTACTCCATGTATGGGATGTGATGTATTGAGTTATAATAGATAATTTTTGAAACACATTATGTGTGCTTTGGTGCCTCTCAGAAACTACCTAATTTATTTTAGTTATAAGGATGAAGTGGTGATTTTCACGTGGTGTGTGTTGTGGTGCTTCGCCCAGGTTTCTTCAAGCCATCCTATTGGGAGAGAGATTCCCAGGCATGCAACGTTGTGGAAAAGTTGAATATTTTTAGGGAAGTGGTTGTAGGGTACCAGTGATATTCCTTATTATATTTTATACTCTTCTATGTGATACATGGAGAGAGTAGTCATTGTGAGTTTGGGGACTAAGTAAACTTGTATAGGAGACAAGTTAGTTTAGCTTGTTTTCTACTATTCTTTAGCATGCTTTATGTACCTTTTCACTAGTTTCTCCAGGGAGTATCCAACTGAGTATACTTTTAAACTCAACCTATGTTAAATAAACTATTTTTCAGGTCAGTTGGGGTAGTTTGGAGAATAGGATTGTTACTACATGCTTGAGGTTTTACAGGATTTGTTTGGACTTCGTGGTCATTGTCATTTCATTTTTTTGGTACTAATAGTCATCCCTTTCAGTTGTACTAGTTCATTCAAGAAATTAGATATGTGTTCTAGGGTTTTCATTTATATTATAATCTATGAATAATTTGGTTGATGTCTATATAATCTCTCTCTATTGCATGTGTTCCCACAGAGCGTAATTCCTCTTGTTTGTGTTTTTGTTATACCTTCAGTGCTTGTTGCCAAGCCGAGGCCTACTAGAGTTGGGACTCTAGTTTCACTATCTCTCTTCTCTCTTTACTGACCCATGAGGGGTACACATTGAGGTGATGGGGTCGTTATATAGTGGTATTAGAGGTCTTATTTATGGATATGATGGATTTTGGAGTTATGCATAGTTAAGGATGCATGGGTTGGTAGATAAATGGTGTCACCTATGTTTTCAAAGTATTTTAAACATGGGATATAGGATCAGACATCTGTATTTAGGTCCACTATGATCTGATGCATGAAAAATCAATTTTACCATGGATTCAAAACAAGGTGATACTTTTGTAGGGTAAAGACCAAGGAAAGGACCATGAATCATTGTTATTTGTGCCTATGATGGAATGGATAGAACTTGGGATAGGTAAACCTAAATTGAATAAAAGAAATAATTAATTAATGTTAAAGTCTTAAATATTCTAGGTTTAGGAGCACAAACTATTTTTTTATGCTATGGCCCCAGGTAGACGTCCTGATATGGTTCATACAGAAGATGTATCGGAAGTTGTGACAAATAATACTCACATATTAGGGGTTGACGATGAGGAAACATGGATAAGGAAACTCTGAGAATTTCTTCTCCAGAGTCTTTAGAAGTACGAGGGATCTATTTTAGATAAATTCATAAAAGACTGGTTGGAAGAGGTTGAGATACCTTTCAGTTTAATATGAGCTCAGAATGATCACTGGGTATAGTTAGCTGTGATAATGCAACATGGGGTAGTGAGGAAGTGGTGGTTCTTTTTTCTAGGGGATCGTGAGGAGTAGACAGTCTCATGGGAGTAGATCTGAGACCAGTTCAAGGTTGAGTTTCTTTCATTAACTGTGATGGTAGTCAGTCAGTAAGATTTTTATATCATTTATCAAGGAAGCTCTTATGTGTGAGAGTTTGTGATATATTTTAGGAACCTTTTTCAATATTATTAGAAACTATTTCTAGATGAGGTGGCCAGGGTGAGGCATTTCAAGGAGTATTTGCATCCATAGATCCAGTGCTAGGTCACCCTATTTAGGATGATGACATATCTCAAGAATCTATAAAGGGAAGAGGTTGTCGAGAAGAAATTATTCGGAACTGGATCATCAAAAGAGTGGAGTTGTCATGATTCCCCATGAAGTGAATCTATGGCTTGGGGTTCCCAGTTTTTAGGGAAGATTAGTTTCCATTTGGTTGGGGGTAGGTCATAGCCCTCAATGTATCATTTCGTTTTGGGCAGCGGATCTATGGCCAATGTTATGAAATCATGTTCTTATTTTTATTGTCGAGGTGATGACCATTAACAGAATGAGTGACTAAACAGTATGATTAGTTAGTGTGTGAAAGTTGTTCTACTATAGGTTCCTCCATTTATAAAGTTCAATCCTAGGTGTTATTAGTAGGTTGTACGAGATTTGGATCAACAAAGAGAATATGGGGAATGTATAGGGCATTCATGGGATTCTCCCCATCCTTAGAGAGAGGATCGAGGTCATGGAGGTGGTTATTACTATGGTCATAGAGGTCATGGAGCAGTTCAGGGTTAACTTCTTGGGTTAGCATTTCCAGCGCCAGGAGTGATAGATGTCATTCGAGGTACCCTTTTCATGGATTTTACATCGGTTTGTGCCATGTTTGATTCAAGAGTTATGCACTCCTTTATATCACATACACTTTTCCATGCCTTGGGACTTGAGGTAGAGTTTATTCTATTTCCCTAGGAATTTAGTATGCTAGTTGGTGGTTGATCTTACTTGTTTGATGTATGTACAGACTATGAGCTTCTGTTAGGGGAGCATCGCTCTTGGACTGATTGATTATGTTTACTAATACAACCATATGATGTCATACAATTTATTTATTAGTTGTATTTGGTGTAAAATGTTGTGTATTTTTTATGCGGTAAGGTGTTTCTCTTCGATGATGATGGAGATTCAGTAGAGTTTTTTGGCGTGTGTGACCCTCAAATGGGTCAGAGGCATGTTTTGTAATTTTAATCCTTGATGGCTACGATGAGGTTGATTTTGTTGGACGTTTAGCAGTCAGCATTTCCCAGGGTTGTGGAAGAGTACCTTGAGGACTTTCAAGAACAGGTTGTAGTGTTACCCTCTTGATAGAAGATCGAGTTTAGGATCGAGCTACTGCCTGGTGTGTCTCCTATCTTGATGTATCTGCATAAGATGGTGCCTTCCGAGTTTTGAGAGGTTTCTATATAGAGTGATGGTCTGTTGCGGTGCAGTTTCATTCATCTAATCATGTCACCATGGGGTGCAGTAGTTTTGTTCGTGAAGAAGACTGGAGAGAGTTTGGGGTTGTATTTTAATTATCATTGCTTGAACTGAGTGAAAATGAAGAAAAGATATCCTCTTCTACTAATTGAGTATTTATAAGATCAACTAAAGGGTGACTACTAGTTACTGTAGATTTCTTTATGTTCATAATATCCTCAGATGTGTGTGGAGGATGAGAATAGCTCGAAAACTTCTTTCCATAGTCACCATGGGGATTACGAGTTAATTGAGATGATGTTTGGTGAGACGAATGCTCTGTATGTATTCATGGGGATCTTGAATGTTGGGTTCTATGAGTTACTAGATAATTTCATGCGAGTTATACCCGATTACATCTTGGTGTACTCCATGTTAATGGAGGAGCATGCAGGGCATCTGCATGTGGTTTTGGAAGTTCTTTACCAGGAGAAGCAATCTGGGATGTTTTTGATGTTTGAGTTCTGAGATCGAGAATTCCATTTCTTCGGTCATGTTGTATCCCAGTAGGGATTATATGTGGAGCCATTAAAGATAAAATCAATTCTGTCTTAGGCAACCCCCAAAAAAGTGGAAGAGGTGTGATGTTTCTTTTTTCATAGAGTCTATTATTGGATGTTCATAGCCAAATTCTCTTGAGTTTCAAATCCTCTAATGGATTTTACCAGAAATGATTAGGCATTTGTGTGGACTGATCATTGTCCTAATGCTTTTGATTATCTAAAGGAGAACTTGGTCGGTGGTCCAATTCTTTATCTTCTAGTAGAAGGAGTTCATATTGAGGTTTTCTATGATGATTCACTCCTAGGAATAAGTTGTATTCTAATTCTGTAGATACCAATCGTTTATTACAAGTCTCGGTAGTTTCATCCCCGTGAATTTAACTATGCCACCCACAATATAGATTTGGTGGTAGTGATGTTTTTCTTTAGGTTTTGGATAAATAACCTCATTGAAGACCCTTTTGTGGTTTTCACCAAACATAAGAGCCTGGGATACGTCTTCCCACAAAGTGATATGAACTTATGGAAATGTCGAAGGATGGTTTTATTACAACCATTATGACATCAAAATTCTTTATGCATTTAGAAATAGAGATATTGTAGTCAATGCGTTGAGAAGGAAGTCGCACAGTGGTGAAGTGGATGAATCTGGTGATTCCTAGAGAGTGATGGAAGAAAATTTAGCATTACATCTGGATATGGTAGAATTTGGGGGGTAGATGTTGTCTATCTTAGATAAAGAAGAAATAATCTATGGTGAAGTATGTAGATGATTCCCAGATGGGGGTCTGAGGGTTGAGGTCTAGAGATTCCGAGTTATTTATCGTAAGGCCCCTGAGGGTTGTTATGACGATGAAAAACACCAGTTGTTGTTTCTAGGAATGATTTTTTTTCCTTTTTCATCGTATGAGATGATTCTCTGAGAGTTCCATAGTTTACCCTCTACAGTACATCCTAGAAAGACCAAGATATACTGAGCATTGAGTGGTTGGTTTTTGTGGCCTAGAATGAAGTGTCATGTTGTAGATTTTTTGTCTCGATATTAGGCATTCTAGAAGCTGAACTCAGAGCACAGAATTCTAGGTTCTTTTTCCCATCAATTAGAAGTTTTGGGTGGTCAAAGAGACTTATTTCTATAATTTTTTGAAAAATTACAGTTCTGTGAATAGTGTTTCCAAGACTGATGAGTCAGTAATTTTGTGTCGAACAGTGTTTCCAAGACAGGTAGGTTGAATAGTTTTTTCAAGATAGGTGACCTGAACTATGTTTCTAGAACATTTTTGTCATCCAATGGTAGGTTGAAAAGTGTTTCCATGACCAGTGAATCATGCAAAGGTATGATGAATAGTGTTTTTAGGACCGGAAGTTTGAAAAGTGTTTCTAATATCGGTGAGTCTTCAAATGGTAGGTCGAACATTGTTTCATGGATTGGTTGGTTGAATATTGATTCAAGTATTTCCAAGTCATCCAATGGTAGGATGAAAAGTGATTCTAGGACTGGTAGGTTGAATAGTGTTTATAGGATCAGTGATTCATCCAATGATAAGTTGAACGGTGGTTATATGACAGGTTGGTTGAACAATGTTTCCTGGATCAATGAGTCAACCAAGACTAAATTGAATAATGTTTCCAAGACCGTTTGGTTGAATATTTTTTCTAGGACCAGTATTTGAACATTGTTTTATAGGACTGGTGGGTTGTCCAAAGGTAGGTTGAAAAGTGTTTCCAGGACCGGTAGGTTGAACAGTGTTTCTATCATCCAATAGTTTCTACCCTTTGACGTAGTCCTTTGCATGAAATGAATTCAAAGCCTTATTTTAATGGATTTGAGGATAGTTAAAATCCCATAACTCTTATCTAAATTTGTCATATGGTTTCAGGTTCCTTACTCAGTCAAAACGTATAATCTTGACTAGATCCGCCTTTAATGGAAAATCTAAACTGTATCTAAATCGCTGCTTCGTTTAATATCTCAAGAGGTAGATATACCTTACTCTTATGTTCCTCCATATTTTTTTCCTTGGTATGGGACACCCATATTTCTTCCTCACATAAGATTTAGGTAATTAAACTTTAATCATTGGATCGTGTTCCCTAGTAGTTTTCCATGTTGCATGGGAACTGCCAGTTTTGGTGAAATAAGAATGTGTCGATCTATATTTGATATAAGGTATTTTTTTACCTCTATTATTATGGGTTACTTGATATGTTTCCTCCTATTTAACCTTTCTATGTGTTGTAATTTGATCTCTATATTTCTGATGGTGATTTCAGAGTTTTTGTTTTGTGTGGTGGTGTCGCGGCATCCTTGGGTGGATACAGTCATTGCCGGAGAAGTGATCGTGATCCATATTATTGGGTTTTCTTTTTAAAAGAACTTCATAAACCTTTTGAGGAAAGGGATTCATTTACTATATAATAAATTACATTAAATCATAGAGATAGTAGAACTGATACCTTTTAATCTCTATGAAATTGGCATAATAAATTTTTAAACTTGATTAAAGAATTAGTGTTGATCATATAGAGATTTTGTTTCTTTATACTGGGATAACGTTCTACCTCTTGATTTTCTACATAGTGAGATATATGTTCCTTGGTTGATTAATAATGTTGTTCTTTGATGGAAATTGGTAAAGAACATAAATCCATAATTAATTGATAATTAATCATCTAAACGATTCAAGATACATGTTAATGAATCTAGTTTATGTTATAATCTGATTGTAATAAAACTGATGTAGATATTCATGTTTAACTGAGTTGGTTAAGAACCAGATGAATAAATAATAATAAAACGCTTTTAGGGGGCCTATGTTTCCTTCTTGTGGTAGAGGCCAAGTGAATTTTGTTTTGGATCAATGAGAGCTCATTGTAGGGGATGGTTGGATGCCTTATTTAGGGACAAAAGACATGTTGTTGTGTTTTGTTGTTTTATACTTCTTGTAATCTGATGTGATCCTGAGATCACAGATCCTGGAGAGATTTTGTGATATGTTTGGTTGGTAGGTCCAGTTTATCTAGTAGTATATGACACCTAACATGGAAAAATGCATCAGTTTCTGCATATGGGTGTTGGGGAGGACACCAGAGATAAAGGAACAGGTTGAATTTGGTCTTGCCCATTGATGTGAATATTGGATTCTTATTGAACATATTGTTTTTTATCTATTTTACTTTCCCATCTACTTGAGGTAGATTTATCTATTAACCCTGCCTCCAAGAGAGGCAAAGACTTGTGGGGTATTCAATGTGCTTTTCATTTTCAGCTTATTGAGTATGGATGGGTATATGCTCCTGCTATATGTAGAATATAAAAAATGGGTAGTTCATCTACTCACCGTGTACCTCTAATTATAGACATTGATGATTTTGTTAATAAATTAATGATTTTTTAACCAATGGGGTTGGATCTTACTAGGATTCAATTATGGGGATGCATTTCTAAGAAACTATAGAATCATTTGGCTTATTCCTAGAGGTAATGGAACAATGATGGAACGATAATGAAATATAATTGGGAATTGGTAATGTTTAATCAATGGTTAAAAAATTACTTAACATAAATTGAAACTGATAAAAATGGATAAATTAATTTAATGTGTCTATTTAAATGGTTGTGTGGTATTATGATATCTAGCCTTTGCAATGAAATCAGAGAGTTTGAGCGATGTCTACTATAGTTGAGCCTATGACTAGGTTGTTCCCATAGTCTAGTTGTGAGGTATATTATATCTTGATGTTTTTGTGCTTCTATACACTAATCCACCCTATCGGTTATGGATACTGACACCTCTGGGATTCTGAGCCCTAGGGGTGTTTTCCCCAACATCCTAGTGGGAGGATGGATGGCTGACTTTCCCCTTTGGGCCCTCTCTATTCTCTTGGTAGTTAATTATGTTAGTAGGGACGGTGGTTATTTTTACCCTTATATGTATGTAGAATGCTATAAAATATTGTGTTTATTTCAGACACATATATTCTGGATACTGTTTTCTCAGGAATACTATAGGCATAACATACATTGTCTATGATGGCTTCAGGATCCTTACATGGTTTATGGGTTTTGATTTATTGAGGTATAATACCCAACGTATGATTCATTTTATGCAAGCAATGGTCACCCCTAAAAACTACTAGGTTACTTTTGATTATGTTGATGTAGTGGTGAGTTGTATAAGGTGAATTTTTTGGTGATTAACCTAGGTGTGTAAGAACTCGGATCTTCGTTTCAGGTATGTTTTCCTTTTCTGGTCATTTTTGAGAAAAAGAGGAAAATCTAGAAATTTTCAAAGTACAGGTTGTATACCTTGTTGCCACGCGAGGTCGTTTACTGGCCATGTTCGAGCCACACACACGGTGTGTAGGGGTGATGTAGAGGCTGCTTAATGTGGAGAATGGTAAATCCAATTAAACACCATGTACTCCATAAGTACATGTCGTGTATTTTATTTTTTTTCATTAAATGGACCGGAGTCGCGCCAAATCGACAGAAACACCTTCTTTTCTTGGTTCTTTGACTGGGAGCGTCTGTATGGCCGCGAACATCCTCCGAGCCCCTGAGCCTCTGTCTGTTTACCGAATCGACTACCGTCAATTGCATTGAAACCGTAGTGGTGAGCTCTTCCTTCTTCTTGAGTTTCATTCCATGATTTTCCCTCTTTATAGACATATCATGGATTGAACATTTTGTACGTTTTCATAGATCTACGCCATTATAAAGAGAATCAAGCCTCGTGGTCATAGTATATTGATCTCCTAGCATCAAGGTAGGTGGTTTGTGGATTTCTATTCGATGTTTTTTAGCTTTATATTAAATTCTCACCAATACCCATGAACGGGGTATTGTGTGATTACCGTTTTACCCCTGCTATTTTCCTTCCTTGCTTGTATTCTTGTGTAGAGGAAATTTAATCATGTTTGAGGAAAATTGCTATGCTTGGATGTTTTGCCCATGCCTTGTTCTTGTGAATACCTTTGGGTTTTTTTATCCATTGTCCATTATACCAGTTTTTCATGCCTTGTGACTATAGGATGGAATTATTTTCTTGACATGCTTTTTGTTCTGTAGAATGGTTAGCCAAGTAGCTCTATAGGTGTACTTTGTCCTTATAGCATTATTATGCACAGACTGGCATGGAATTGTAAGAACCTGGTGCTATATACTATAAGGTATAGACCGAGTGAGTTTCCCAGAGAGTCATGGATATTATAGACTATAGGAGGGTAGACCGAGTGAGATTCCACAGAGAGTCTTGGTTATTGTAGACTATAGGGGATAGACCGAGTGAGCTTCTCAGAGAGTCTTGGATATTATAGACTACAGGAGGGTAGACTGAGTGAGCTTCCTCATAGAATATTTACTTGTTTGAATTTCATTAAACCATTCTAGTCTAAAGGAGGAATTGACCGAGCAAGCTTCCTCAGAGAGTCTGTGATAGAACTGATACTATAGGTGGAATTGACTGAGTGAGCTTACTCAGATAGTTTCTAGTCTTTGGGACTGTAAGAGGCTTAGACCGTGTGATCTTCCTCAAAGAGTCCCTGACTACCCTAGACTATAAGTGGAATTGAACGAGAGATCTTCCCCAGAGATTATTATAATTTCTTATGACCAAACCAGAGGGGTTAGGCTAAGTGAACTGCCTAGAGGGTTATTGGTACTTTTTGGATAGGACCTGAGGGGTTGGTTACGAGTACTTCCCAGAGGGGTTCTTGTTGTGGTTAGCTATTTTATTCACTACTGCTTGTTGTCTGTGGATTGATTACTATTGTATATCATCAAGTTAATTCTTACTGATTACTACTGCTATTTACTGTTACTATTTACTACTTATGGTACTATTACTGGCCATATGCTCACTGACTGTTAGGCACAGATCTTCGGGTGGTTTCCTACTGAGATTTAGTCTAACACCCAATTTGGGAAATGGTTTTGGGCCCAAACTGACTATGTTGTCACAAGTATGGATAAGGTTAAGCGCCCTTCGACTTCTAGTACTTGATTGCTTTGGAGAATGAGAGCATGGGACCAAGCTTAGGCTTGCGATGCTGAGGAGATGTTTATCTTTTCCTTTGTACTTGTTTTGGTACTGTTTTTATTACCAGCATTGTGACATGTTTGGCTGTTTTCCAAGATACGTATCATGCATAATTACATATATACATATGTGCTCTGATGGTTTATTATTTTAGTCTTCCTCTGTTTACTTGTGCATTTTTGTTGGATATTTACAGCTTCTGCTATTGCATGTTTTATTCACTTCCGTTGTGAACTCTGCCACTGAGGGCATAGTTTCCCCACTATCACACCCAATGGCCTCACTACTAGTCGGCAGCCTTTGGTATTTAGGGAAATGCGCTTGAGTCCATGTGACCAATCAGGTATAGGGCGCCTCTAGGTGTCTTCCGGAACCGGGATGTTACAAGGTGTCTTTACGCTAGCCTTTATGGAGAGTGATTCTCAGGACATGCGATATTGAGGAAAAGTGGAAAACCATTGGGGTAGTGGAAGTGGGGTACCCATGATGTTATTTATTATATTATGTATTACTGGATTTGATACATGGTTAGTGTTTACAGGTAACATAGTATATCTGTTTAGGTGACAAGTTAGATCCCCTTGTTATTCACTGTGATTTAGCATGATTTCATTACTTTTTCAAGAGAAGATTTAGGGAGGATACTATTGATTATAGTATTATACTCAGCCTACATTATATAAACTATTTTCCAGGTCAGTTGGGGCTGGTTGGAGATCAGTCTAGTTACTACTAGCTTGGGAGATTTCTGGAGCTCCTTGGGCTTCATGGTTGCTTTAATTTTACATTATATTGGTACTTTCAGTTTTACCATTCAATTGTAGTAGTTCTTTCAGGATATTATATATGAGTTCTTGGGTTTTATTTTATATTATAATCTAAGAAGAAGTTAGTTTGGTATATCTTATCTCTCTCTTTCAAATGTGTTCCCATATAGGGTAATGCCTCCCATCTATGTGTTTACTTTACCCTGGATGGTAGTTCCTAACCCAAGGTATTCTGGAGGTGAGACCTAGGTTCCACTATCTCTCTCCTCCCAATGTCGGCCTAGAAGGGGTACACTTTGAGGGTATGGGTTGTGAAATTCACACAGATATTTTTGAACATGCACTATAGAATATGTTTAAAGGTGATTAAATATTACGACATCCCAATACATTACCACTCCAGTAAAGTGAACAGGGTGGATGATTCTTCGAGAAAAAAGGACCCTTATATCTTATCAATGATAAGGATTACAAAAGATAAAATCTTACCAATTTTCAAAGGATTGATCTAGAAATATTAAAGGAATTTGTTATATATTATCTCTCTCAAATGAGTGATCAACCATTTACCCATGTAAATATTATGGATGCATAGAAGGAAGATATATAGTTAAATAAGAATGTCAGAAATGTACCCGAACTTAACCTTGATTTTGATGTAATGATAAGGTTTAGAAACACTGAATATGTTCCTTCCATGCCAGATTTCAAGGAGTTGTTAGAGAGGGATTATATTTATTCATTTTCTATTAATCCTGTAAGTACTAAGATATATAGAGATCTGAAAGATTATTTTTGGTGGTATTTCACAAAGAGGGGTACGGCATAGTTTTTATCCTAGAGATTTTTGTATCATTAATTTAAGACTATGGAAAAAAGTATAAGGGTATTTTACAACCATAACCCAAACTAGAATAGAAATTATAAAACTTCACTATGGATTTCTTCATCAGGCTCCCCAAAATATCCAAAGGGCATAATTCTATAAGGATTATAGTCAATCTCTTTAAAAAGTATGAAAAAATAAACCCTATAAAATAATATATTATTGTGGATCTTCTTGCTTGGATTTACATTTTTGAAGTGATATGGTATTGTTGGGTACCACACTGTTGTATCCGATCAGGATCAAAGGTTCTCTTTAATGTTCTGGAAAATTTTCCAGTACACTCTTGAATATAATTGAGTATCAACACTATGAATCATTCTCTAAAATATTCTTAGTATTAGAGAACAACTCAAAATCTAGAGGACATGATGATATCTTTTTCTATTTATTTAAAATTTGGATGGGATCAACACCTTCATCAATTTGATTTTTCGTACAAAATTATATTTAACTCAAGAATTCAGATGTAACCTAATCAAATACTCTACAGAAAGTAGTGTTAAACTCTATTGTCCAAGGATAAAGATGTAGAATAAAATCTATTGGTACATGAGCTAACTAAATAAATTATATATAAGTTTAGAGTCTTCATTTAAAACATAAGTTAAGCACAATGTCAGTATATAATTTATGTCAATATTCGCAGGTGTAATCAAGAATTTGAAGTTAGTGACAAATTATTTCTATGAATTTATCCATAGAATAATGTAATGTGATTTGGAATGAAGGTAAAACAAAAACCTAGGTTTATCTATCCCTTTTTAATTATTGATCATATTGGGATGTTATATTTTTTAATGGTGTGGAGACCAAACCTCTCTCAAATCCATGTTGGGTTTCATGTATCTCTCCTAAGGAAGTACATAAATAATACATCACGTGAACTAAAAATAGTGTTTATATTACTTGAAAATGATCTTTCCTAGGAACAAAAATTGGTGGAGAATCTATATTATAGAGATAATGTGCTATGAAATAAGACCAATCATCTGGTCAATGTTATGTGGTGAAACCATCAATTTAAAGAAGTTCTGTGGGGACCTTATGATATGATGAGGTAGAAGTATCCTCACTTTTTTCAGAGTAATTAGTCTAGAAGGATAAATTATATTTATTTGGTGTGTAATGTAACACCATAAAATTTCATGAATTTTTCTTTGATAAATTTTATTTTTTTGATATCTTTTTGTACACACAACACTAAGTTATAACAAACCACAATATACTATTAATATTATTATTTAAAAATGACTATTATAACCTATCCATTGAACGCGGTGGAATGAATATGAGGAACCAAAATTAAAATATTATGTATAATGGTTTTATATAAAGAAAAATTATTGACAACAAGAAATTAATTTTTAGTAGAGTCTTTATATGTTTTAAAAATATAATTTTTTCAAAACAAAATTATTTATTTTTGTGGAAAAAATAGTAAAAATAGTTTTTACTAATATTGTAAAAATTAATTGATAAAATAAACATCATTTTTGTATTATAAATGTCAAATTTTTCTTTGAATTTATTTTTTAAACTTTTTAGCAAGACTATCTTTTAACTGAATGGTAATAAATAATAGTTTTTATTAAAAAAATATCTTTTTCATAAAGTATTTACAAGATTATTTTTATATTACTATCTTTTTAAAAGTAAAATTGTTTCCATTATATATTTATTGTTATTATTTATCTCATTTTAATAAATTTCATATTTTATTTTGATATTAAAATGTTCTATAATTATGAATATTTTCTATTTGAAAAACCTCTTTTTAATCGAATGTGTAGGTTTGTTTTTAAATTGAATTTTCCCAATTCTATTAAAGGAATTTTAAAATTTGAATTAAATATTTTAAATATATATAATTAATGTTATATATTATGTTTAATATATTTTTTTTTAATATTTAATAGTAAAAACGAAAAAAAAATAATTACTGTAGTTATGGTTATATTGGGTTATCGAGCGTTAAACTAAATAAATAATGGTTAAAATTTACTAAAAACACATCCAATTAGAATTTTATTAACATATTTATACCATATCTTATCTAAATTTTTATATTTATACATTTTTTATCATTAAATCATGTTTAAAATGTGGGAAAACCTTTTACTTTTTGAAAATTCCATGTGTGTTTTCCCAAACATATAAAAGGAAACACACACTTCTCTCACACACACACACGCCCAACCAATTATTTTTTCCAATAAATTTAAAAATAAACTACATATTTTCTTTCCCACATCTTAGAGTCTTTATTTTTATTATCAAACCCTCTTAATCAGGCTTTAGTTTAAACCTTACGGAGTTCTCTGAAGAAGACATATAATCTTAAGCCATGCATTTTATTTTTATTTATTCTTCCAAAACCAAATAACCTTCCTAAAAAATGATAATATAATAATATAATTATCTCACATATATTGAGATTATATTTTTATCAATTTTATAACCTATATTTATCTCTTCTTCTATCAAGTGGGAAACAAAATCATCAATCTTGTGTATGGCCGACTACCACCTCGCGAACCCATGTAATTCGTTTTGCATCACCAAATCTCACGTCTATAGATAATTATGGATTTAATACTTATATATTATATTAATTACATGATTATACATCTGTATATTCAATATCACATAAACCATCTTACCATAAAATCCTTTGGGAGATGATAACATTGTTCGTGCGTATATGTGGACTACCGCCTCCGTGAAGAGATCTAATACGATATTTGTTTTATTTTGAATTAGATGGTAATAAAGAGAGATTAAATGAATATTTAAAATATATATGATATACGAATTATTTTTTATGTTATAATTAATATTTAACTTTCTTTCATCTAATACTTCATAAAAAATGAAAGTACTTTCATGTGCATAAAGGATGTACCATCTCTATATATAATGTTATTCCATTTTTATATTTAACTTTAATGGATTACTCTATGTACATATATAATAAATATATTTTATAATTATACCATAGTTAACATTATTTTTATTATAAAAACATTAAAATTGTAAAAGGATACTAGATACCAAAACGAAACATATATAAAAAATGAAGCAGTTATTACCTAAAACGCAATTTTAACCAAGATTTGTTAATAAATGGATAATAAAGGTTCATATGTAAATTATATATAGTGTGATATATTTAATTTGTTTCTAAAATAAATTTATAATAAACCAATATTAATTATACTTGATTTTCTAATGTTTATGATGTAATTAGAGACTTAAATTAGGGGATTTCTAGTCTCTCTTTTATTTCTAGGAGGCATATGTCATATTCACAACTCATTTATTTTGTATGGTCTATATATTGAACCATTTTATATTTATATCATGAATCCCATTATATTATTTATATGTAATTTTATTTTCATTTATTCTTTAATGGGGATTACAATTCAAAATTTACCAAAGTGGTAGGGGATTTTCTTCTCAGTTGTAATTTATACGAGGGACCTTCCATATTAAAAACTTATTAATTTTGTGGTCTGTATATACTACCCATGAATTTATCTTAAGATTATTCTCATGATTATTATGGTATAAAAATATTCATCTAATTTTAATTATTTCATGGGTATTATGAATCAATGATTTCAAATTTGGCAAGGTATTAATGTTACAACCTTCATTTTTTATTATGTGTTGTTTATGATTATGCTTCCAATGATGAGAACATATGAAATACCTATCAATACACTCATGATATTTCATATCCAATGGATATTTATTTAAATTAAATTCTTTCCATTAATTTCCCCTTATTAATGTACTCAATATTCAAAAATAATATTTATAACAAAACACTAAATTTATTTCTCTCTTCATTCAAAACCCTTTCTTCTAGCATGTTCATGTTTTTTAATAATGTTTTGTTGAATCATTTAACTGTTATCAAATGACTTTTAAATGAATTTTTTACCCATGATTGAATTTTTACAAAATGTTTTAAAATGAATCTTTTTGTCATTTTTCAAACTATTCTCTCTTGATTTTTCTAAAAATATCACAGGAATTATCATTTTAATGTGTATGAATTGAAAGTTATTTTCCACTATCATTACCAATAAATAAATTTAGGATTCTTTTATAAGTTTCTTATGGTTATTTTAAAATAAATATTTTATTTCATATTTGGTAAATTATTCGATTATGAATATGTTTTTTCCAATTGGAATGTTTATTTTCCTCATGAATTGTTCGAAGTGATCTTCCAAAATTATTTTCCTTCTAAGATGGAATCTTTTGATGTTACTAATGATTTATTAGGTATAAGTTCCAATGATATCATACTTATTATTTATATCTATGGTTTATATTAATGATGAAATGATTATTATAAAACCATTTTATTTCTATGGGTTATGTTATCATGAAATATTCATGAGACCCATTTAATTTACACGTGTTAGGTTATGATGATCATTTTATGATCATGTATATCACAAGTGTAAGGATTATGTGATTAGTGGGACCTATGTCCTCCAAAATGTATTTGGTAATATTTATTGTTCTAGGAGATTATAGGTTACATTTTAGTTTATACAAATCCCTAAAATTATTGTACAAGAGAGATTATCTTAATCCTAAAGAAGGTACACAAGTGGTTAGTCCAATACAAACATGTTATAAGTGTCTTGGTGTGTAGACTTAACATAGGGTTTTCTATGATTATGTGTATAAAAAAAATCTATGTCTTATGATAGTTTTATGTTCTCATGGATCATGTTATTTGATTACATAATTATTCTTGTATTTTGTACTACCAATATTTGTTTCATTACTTATTTCTATGATCGATGACATGTACTGTGTGGTTCTCAAATGTAATTATCAATTTCTCAAACAATTATGCTAATTTTATGTTGATATCCCCCTTGTTTACCCTTACTAAAAGTATTACATTACCCTTTATTATGTTTTCTTTCCACAGGTTATAAAGAAAGGTTTTATGTAGGGTATTTCTATGAAGTGTACATTTTTTAGGATCTTTTTGTTGGATGTTGAAGATCTTTCATGAAATACAAATATCGTATATCTAGTACCCAAAGACACTAAAAATTTATGGTCATCAAGTATGTATTTATGACATGTATTGAATATTTATATATTGTGATGTATTATCTCTGAATATAAATCTTAGTTAATAAGAAACATAATTGATTTTCATAGTAAATAGTAAAACAATAAAAAAATCAACCATGTTAAAAGGTTAAATTGGGTTAACCTAGGTTAAGACTAAGAGATAAGGATACCATTATTCATCCTCAATATTATTGGATGAGTGGATTTTTATCCATATCACATTATTATTGATATTTAATTGTATATTGGACACTTGTACATTAAAATGGCATATATGAGATTTTAGGTAAATAAAAACACAAAAATGTCACAGTCTTTCTTTTAAATATCCTTTATCTGTCCAAATAATGAAAAAGAAGTTTTTTATGAGTATCAATTCTTGTTTTGATAATAATGATATTATTTTTATTAATATTATGTTATTTTTAATTTTAATAATTTATTTAATTACCATTAACGCTCACAAACCATACACAATGTTTATTTAGTTAAAAGAACAATAAAATAAATGATTTCTAAAAATAATAAAAGTAATATAATTTGAATGAATTGTTTTTATGATTAATTTTATAAAAAAATATAACATTTTAGTTATTTTTTAATGATTATATTCTAATTCTATTGATTTCAAGTTGTTTTCATAGTCCAATTAAATGAATAGTTATAAAAAATGATATTAATGATATATTATTACCAATAAAATTTAATTAGATGATATAAATTACATAAATAACTTATATTCATCTAAGTAATTTTCATATGGATTAAAAAATCAAACACAGTCCATTTATTTTTCAATTTTACTTTTATATTAAATATCACGACCCTTAAAGATAAAAACATTTTTATCATGCTAATTGTCTAATGGTGGTCAAAGCGAGTTAGAAAATGATAAGGGTAAGGAAAACTAAACCTAAAAAGGTATTGTATGATATGATTTGTACCCATACACATATATTATTATAAATATACCATTTGGATAAATCTTTTCAAGATAAATTTTTTATATTAATTTAGTACTTTATGAATTTCCAAAACTGCCCCTCCATTCACTTATAAAAGAGAACCTCTTATCCTCTTTTATTAAAACAAAAAAATCCATTTGTTTTGTAAAATATCGTATAAAATCAATTCCCTACTTCAATTATAATTTTCTATAGGAATTTATTTGATTAAAAAAAACCTTCTAATATGCTTTTTGTGTGATCCTAATGATTTTTTCTGAAGAAGATGTATCTTTCATAACCAAGCAATTTTTTTCTTCTTCCACAACCATAAAATTACATTCAACCATGATGATATAATTTTAAAATTATATCCCATATAATGAGTTGTTTTTATTTTAATGTAATACCTTATATCCAATTCCCTTCCCTCAAATGTGAAATGAAATTTTCATTTGTGTGTGTGGCGGACTATCATCACATGAACTGAGATAATTCATTTTCCATTACCACTTATCATCAATGGTTTTAAATAGATATTTACTATATTTAGATATTATTCAATAAATATTTATCATTATATACTGATAATATATAATATAATTTATTAACATTCCATTCAATTAAATATGATAATGGCGTTTGTGCATACGTGTGAATTACCACCTCCATGAAGTGATGTGATTATTTTTTCATAACTACATCACATGAGATATATATAATTATATTTAAATAAATAATATGACATTTATTTCATAATTATAAATATATAATGATAATAGAGTGTCCCTTACTAGAAGCCACTATGTGGTGCCCCGAGATGATCGGCCACGTGACCTCAAGCACATCTCCCCATACTCTAGAGGTTTCCAACTAGAAAAAAGGGATGTGAGTGTGTCCACTGGAATACTATTATATTATAGATGTGATTTTAAAAAATTGGTAAATACTAAATAGGAAACTACAAAATTAATAATAAACAAGAAAAATTGTAATAATAAACTTCCAGATAAATAAATAGGCTGAATTTGAATCATAAGTTGATGGAAAAATGATGATGATCATCATATCATGTAACTATAAAAACTTAATACATGGGTTACAAAGAAAATATAAATACACCAAATTATATCTAAATATACAAAAAAGGTTGAAAAATGATCACTACTAACATAATGATCATATGATTGGTTATATTCCCCCGTACGCAATCTTAGAACTCAGAATAAAGCATCATAAGTTAGCAACTTCCCTTTATGTATACCTGTAGTCATGATATCTTCTTGGGTATCAAGGGATGCCAAATCATGTTATAAGATATTCTCAGTATTCCACCACCAAAAATCTCTAGATCTATCCTATTTGTTTATATAAAATCATTAGTGTTATAATAATAATAAACACAATACAATAAATAAATAAATATAGTAGACCGAGTTCCTCAAGGGATATCCAACTGAAACTACCTTATTTGCCCTATATTGGTTGATCCTAAACCAATGTAAACTATAAATGAATAATATAATGTATAAATGGGTCATCATAAAAAAAGTACCAAGATTGGACTGGGCCCAAGCATGTGATTTTTCTTGGTGGATGTATCCTTTAATTTAATAAATAAATATTCTTGGATTTAAAGGAAAAGGAAACTCTTGAATATAATTAAGAATCATTTTTTTCTCATCTAAGAATAACCATATCCAGGAAACCATGTATCAAACCTATAGCCAAATAAATACTCAACTACATAGGTTTTCGTCAAGGAAATCCATATATGGAATCCCAAGTATCACTCTCAGCCCCGTGTTATGACACTAAAAAACCTCTGATTGCATCCCTAGTATATCAAATTGGGGACCAAGTATCTATTGTGGATTTGTATAATCATCATTCCACTAATCCCATCATCTATGTCTTCCATAGAAAACCAATATCAATCATGATGATGTTATGAAAATTCACGTTGATCATGTCCAAGGCATACGAAGTATCACTCTTAGAAAATATTTATCAATTTAAAATTTATAATCATAAAGCTCGATTATTTCATCCATAAAATACAATAATGATTCAAGTATCACTCTCATATTATTTTTGAGGTATGGATTAGGATGATGATTTCATAGATCCTACAGAGCATGTAGAAGATGATGTCAACATAAACCATTTTATTCATGAAATGTCTTTGTTTATGGCATATATCAAATATAAACCTTAATATTGACACATATTTAGGCTCAACAAGAGAATATATAATATCATAAATCATTCAAGTCCTATTCATACATAATAATAGGTGAGGAATGACTATAACATGTATATTTTTCTAGTCTGATCATAATATATGTATTCTAAATCATCATAATCAATGTATGAAAAAAACATCTATAAATTCGGCAAAAATAAAGAGACACTTGCATATCCATCAATGAAATTAATATTTTGAACCAAGTAATAGTCTCAAAGAAAAAAAATAGGGCCTTGTACTAAAAATAAGATATTTGTAAATAGTTAATATAATCTTATAAAGATATAAATTTTGGATTCCCTACACCTTTCAAAGGAGCTCCAATATTATCTCATTGAGTCCCTTTTAATCCCATAAGAATATGAGTATGAGGTTTTCCTAGCTAAGATAGGTCATGTAGAGACCAATACCACAGAGTGATACATATTAATTTCATTCATATAATAGGACCATAAATTTTCTATACAAGTCCATGTAAGACAAGTGTACACATATAGTTTTTAGATGATATCGATGCTCATTAGGATCTACTTGAAAACCAATATAGAATAAATAATATTCTAATTCAGACACTTCACTATTGCAATTAAATAATGACAAATTACTTACCTCTATTATGAAAATAAAATGGTCTGATAAGATAAAGTAATATCCATTTGGTCGTATTCCTAAAATATAATAGTTTAGGGATCTCATCTGTAATTTTGAGTTTATGGTTGTTCCAGAGATATCATCCAATCATCTACTAGGAACACCCTTACATCATTTCAGTATAGTAGTTCATTCATCATACCATTAGTGTCTTTATTACTCTATCAACTGACTAGTTGATGAGAAATTAGGTGATAATGTAACTTTTGAATATTCAAAATACCAATAAATAGATGAAAAATTCTTTGAGAGGTGTGGAAATAAATTGGAGGTAGATAAAACCGTCTAGATAACTACCTGGCCTGTATCAACACATTCAATTAGCTTGAAAAATTTTATGTGCTTCCCAACAACTAGATTGAGGTGATCAGATTTAATTTATAAGGTCATTAAGTCTTGATTATACCATTTTAATGGTAAAAACATATTATTACATCTCAATCATAAGAAGTTAAATCACATAGACCCATTAAAAATCTACCACCTATAAAGGAAAAGGAAACCACTCGTTCTATTCATAACAACATAAATATTGAAATAATCTACCAAAATATTGTTTTGATCAATATTTACTCCACAAGGTTGAGTCACTTCAATCACATCAACCTTAACATTTAGAGAATGAGACGAGCACAGGTAATGGGAATATTTTTCCCCATTCTTATGATATTGGATTCTTTATATAAACCCAAAAATGAATAAGAGTAATATAATATTTCTAGATATAATGAATCCCTTAATAATGATATTCCATCAATGTATTTTGGATCCAAATATTTAACCATCCATAAAAATTCCTTCTAACAATGAAATAACACTTGATTCTTAATAACTATAACATTATGTTTTACAATTGAAGCACATAAAAGTACTATTAAATTTCATTACACATCATGTCTTATTATGGACTATAAAAATCAGAATTGAAATGGATATAAAAATATAATAATAGTAAAATCACTAAAAGGTACTCCATAGGCATGACTTCACCTATAAATACCACTCCTTCCATAATGATTACAAAAAAAGAAAGGTAAGAGTTAATAAAAATATTGAAACTATCAAATGATATGTAATAACCATCGTAAGTGAGGTAGTAAATGATGAAGGGAGTATGATGGAGTAATTTTAAGGAAATACAGTCATTCGACATTATTACTAGAAGCTAATTACCGGAAGGGTATTATGTCTATTTTTTAATAAGACAATTTTTTCATTACTTTTGGCTAGGTAGATGTCATTAAGTTTCCATTGGGACTTCTTTAAAAATATAACCAAAATTTTATTTTTAGAAACAAAAAATATATTTAAATTACATTAAAATATATATTTTATGATAAATTTATACGTTTTACATAAATATTATTTTTATGAAATAATGTTTTAAAACACTTCTTGAATTCCAATATAAATTAATGAAGTTCAAAGTAATTTTATAAATGGAAAGAATGTTTATTATGACATAAAATAGTTAATTATCAATAAAAAAGGAATTTTATTTAAAATTTACAATTCAAAATTTCATATAATTATTTTTATAAAATAAATATAATTTTTTTAATGAACACAATGAAATTACCTTTGGTTGAATTTAAGTTAATTTTTAAAAAAGAAATGATTTTGGGGATAAAAAGTCATAATATGATTTTTTACCAAAATACCATAACTCCTATGATTTAGTCATGATATTATCATGACAAAAAATTTATTAAATATTATTCATGATGGGAATTTATTAAATAAATAAACATAAAACATGATGAATTACAATTAGAAACACTTGCATTGAATTTGGGAATGATGATTTTATCTCATCTACAAAATGATTTATTGAGTTATATGTATATCATTTTAGAATTAATTTTTATCACTTTTATTAATTGAATAATTAAAAATGTATATCATATTTTTATATACAATTTCCAAGTTAAAAATTTTTTATAATATAATTTTTAGTTATAAAAAAGTTTTTGTGGTAGAAAATATTATCGTAGTGTAGGTAAAATAATGTTAACTGTTAAAATAAAAAGGTAAATACAAAAAACAATGAAAACTGAAAAACTGAAATGGGTGTTTGAGGTATTTCATGCCCTTATCCAAATTTTATACATTTCATTACAAGAAAATTCATTTAAATTAATGTCGCTCAATCTCATTTTCCGTAAAATCATTATTTTATACCTTAAACCCATCTATTCTCAAGTATAAATACCCAAACATTCCCTCTTAAATCTAAAAAACAAATCCATTGAGAAAGAAATTCACTAAATATATCTATGAGGATTCTGTCTAAGCTGCTTCTTAAGTTCTATGGAGTTACTCTCAAGCATTAATAAGTATCCTCTCAAGGTATGAGATCTCTTCCACAAGTTATTATATTCAAGTAATTTTTTTATAAGGATTTAGAATCCAAATTTATTGTATCTTCAATTGTTTATAAAAACCCTATTATTGTATATTTGATGTATTATTAATAAGATATTTGATTTACACCTCATTAAACCTATATCAAGATCTATTTTTTATACCTGTTTTGCTACTGAAATCAACCCATGATTTTCCATGCATTCTTTTCATGTCGTCAATACATATCCCTATTTTTATTCAAGGGTATTCATTTAGATATATAACTTAACAAATTATTGTTTAAATACATGTCTTAAACCCACATTCTCTACTCTTTTGTAATGAATGATGTGAAATTAAAATGTATGATTGTTGTGGAACTCATAATATTATATATATATATATATTGGGTTCCCATTAATATGGCACTAATGTATTGGGTAAAGAAGAAATATCTAGGGAACATATGTTCATGATACATTATCCACATTCCTAATTAATGTTTTGAAACAAATTTTTTAAAATTATTAGTAATATGTTTTACATAACCTTAGTGAATATATTTGGTGATATGTTTATGAATGTCTCATGGTTATGTTGTACCCAAATTTCCAAGTAATCCCCATATTATTATTTTCATTTACTTATTTTTTTTACATGTTCTTATGTAAATTTAGTTATGTTATTCTCTATTTTTTAACCATGACATTCTATTAAAAAATGTATCCCTTACTATATTTTTTATAAAATCTTTAATTTGATAATTGTCCCTAAGAAAACATATATAGTGAGATGATCTAGGATGGGATGTTAAAGAAAACATTCAATAGAGTTAAATTCTCTATAATTTCATTTGTGTTCCATTTATTTCATGTACAATGTACTTATTTTCCATGTCACTATATTTAAAAAGGACATTCATAGATATTTATGTAATATATTTTAAAGGAATTACAATTAAAATCTTGTAATAAATGGAAGGACTCCACAGTTTGTATCAAAGGATGGATTACTTATTTTTGTATATTAGCACTACAAAACATTACTAAAAAACCTAGATATAATTCCAAATATATGACATTTTCCAGAAATTTTGTTGAATTATAAAGAGAATTATTTTTGTTCAATAAAATCCTTATCATTATTCTATATTTTGATGTGGTTGGGGCATAGTTTTACTTAGGGTTAGCAACCATGAAATTTTTGGATTGGGTAATAACTCAATCGCACTTATTGTGTGAAAAAGAGGCCTTGTTTCTCACTTAGTATCACACTACCATAGGTGGTTCTTTGTTAATCGTGTGATTTTTATAGACCAACCTGGTAGGATATATAGAAAGAGTGTATTTTCCTTTTGAATAAAAAAGTTATTAAATTATATGATACTAAAATTACAAAATTGGGATAACATTTGGATTAAAATCCTTTATATTATTCCTTCTTATTATTTCCATATTCATATTTAAGTATTCTTTTTTTTAAAATATATTTAAATAGTTGATAATTAAATGTTATTATTTAGTTTCAAGTAATTCGATTCATGTTTTAACTTCAATGTTTTAATAGATAAAATATATTTTATCACAATGAAGGAAATAAATTCCACGAAACATTTTTACCAATATCTAATGATTTAATAATAATTATTTTTTAAAAATAATGTTTAAATAATTTTTACTGTTTTTTAAATTTCAAGTCACATGTAAGAAACTATTTGACATATCTAAAACTGCCTAATATCTCTAAAATTTCAAGGAATCCTGGTGACTTTTCAACATTATTTGAAAACCAAAATTCTCAAACCTCTTTCAATAATGTAAACACCACCATGGGATTTACCATTTGTATATTTGATTTTCATTCTTCATATTGATGGATAAAAGAAATATTAACAATGTTATAGATGTCCTTTATTATTTCAATTAAATATAAACAACTAATTGATCAATAAAAGAAATTATGAGGGCGCGATTATTCATCTGGGGGAGAATGTAATAGACCAAAACATTCCATCTATTAATAAATTAACTCTTTCTTCTTGATAACTATTTTTTTATGTTTTATAATATAATCACATAGAAATAATTTTATATTTGTATATATATAAATTTTTAATGTGGACTATTAAAAATAGGAACAATAAAATGATATAATTAGAGAATAACAGTAAGATCACTAAATGGTAATCCATAATCCCTAATTACCCAATTAATAATTACCCATCCATAATTAATATGAAAATAAATAAAATCATTTGGAATATAATAGAAATTATAAAAAGGATATATAAGAACCTTTTTATGTGAAGTTGTCAATAATGAAGTGAATATGATAGTGTATATACAGTGAAATATATCAATTTTGAAAAATTATAATCTAGGATTATGGCCAATGGGAATTATTAAAACTTTTCAATAGTTCAATTAGCCTTTATTTTTTATTATGTAGACACTATTAAATGGTCATTGGAAATTATTTAATGATATATCACAAACCTTTTTTTTAAACAATAAAAATATGTTTAAATTCCAAAAAAAATATGTTTTATGAAAAAATTTGATGTTTTTAATAAAACAAATTTCAGGAAATAATTTTAATAAACTCATTTTTTAATTAAATTACAAAATAATGAATACTTATATAATTTTATAAATAATTATAACGTTTTTATGTTATAATAATTGTTACATAAAATAAACATGGATTTTTTCAAATATAAAATTATAAAAATTAGAAAATTATTTTACTAAAATTAATATCATTTTTTGAGTTTTCGGATTTATACACTCTTTCGGTGAATTTATGGAAATTTTTTTAAAATGATGAATTTTTAGGTAAATTGTGAAAATATAATTTTTTATAAAATACAACACCTCATATGATATAATCATGATATTATCATGGCTTAAAATTTATTAACCCTATTTCATAATCAAAAATTATTTGTGGAATAAATATAATACATAATTGTTTACATTTAGAACAACGTGCTTAGCATTTTTGAACTCATATTTTATCTTTTTTTGAAAAATAATTTTATGAGTTATACATGTATCATATTAAATTCAACTTTAATTAATTTTATAAAAATAATTAACTAGAATGGATAAAATAATTTTAAACCAATGTTATAAAAGAGGTAATAAGTTAAATTTCATTTGTTAGGCACAAATATTTATGATGGTAAAAAAAAGTCTTACCATAGTATAGGTAAAATAATGTAAATGGTAAAAATTAAATGGATAAGACATAAGAAAATTAAAAATGTAAAATTTAAATGGTTTTCAAATGTCTTTAATATCCTTAATAAAATTAAACATTTATTTTCAATCAAATTACTTTAAATTAATTTTACCCAATGTGGTTAGCCTTAATAACAAAATAATCATTATATTATCCCTTTATACCACCCTTACCCAAGAATAAATGTCGTTCAATTACATCATCATATTCCACACCAAATCCCTTGACAAATATTCCTATATTAATTTATATTTTATGATTCTCTACAAGATGGTTTTAAGTTTATAGTCTTTCTCTCTCTCTATCTCTCTCTTTGAGAATCATTCTACCAAGGACAGGGATCTCTTCTTCTAATTTTTCAATTCCGGTTCTTATTTTGTATAATGATTTTTATTATTGATTTATTATTTTGTAAAGTGTCTATAAATACCACTATTATTGTATATTTGATTTATTTTTAATGGCATATTTCCTTTTCCAATCATTAAGTCATATCAAAGATCCCATTTGTATACATGTTATAGTGCTAAAATCAACCCTTGATTTTCTATGCCATATTTTCAGTTCATGAATACCCAACCATATTATTATTCAAGGATATTAATGTTAGTGTATCATTGATCTATTTATTTAGTACATACATATATGAAACCCACAATTCCAACTCATGGGATATAAATGATATGAACTTATGATTTTTGGATGATATGGCATATAAAATATTATAAATATGATCAGTATGCCCTAATAGTTCCCCAATGCTTTAGGTAAAGAAGTAATCTCTTGTGATAACATGTCTATGATACCATATAAGAATGAACTATTACTATTTTATGATATCTCAGTCAAAATCCTTGGAAATATATTTCAGGACACTATTGTATGAGATAGGGTAATATGTATTGGAATGTCTCATGTTTATATTGTAGCCACATTTCCTTATTATTCTCCATGTTATTGTATTCATTTACTCTCATAATGACTAAATTTATTAAATACATGTTCTTATGTTATAATTAATTTTTCATATATTAGGTTATATTAAATTTTTTATCCCTTACTAGGATTTGTTCACACCAATATATTTTGATAAATGACCCTAGGAAATCGTATGAAGTGATTTGATCTAGTATAGAATTTTGAATAATCTATTCAAGTGAGTAGAAATTTTTTTATATTTTATGTTATGTACAATTTATATCTTCTACTGTGTACCTAGTTTCCTAGACACTAAACCTAAAAAGTTCCATTAAAGTTATTAATATAATATATTGTTATGAAATTATTATTAAAATATTTAAATAAATGGCAAGTCTTCATAAAAGATGTTCCCACATCATCACTTTCAAAAACTAAAGATGCATTAATTTCATCAACAGGAGTAATAAATTCCCCCAAATTATTTTATGAATTTAAAGACATTGGAAAATAGTTATACCTTGAAGATAGTGGGGTGGAAGGAAAAAATATCTAGGATACCCTATGATATTGATTCCCAAAGATCAGCACCCTATGGGTCTAAATAAAATCCATCTTCATCTAAAAATTATGAAAACATATACATATTGTATTATCAATCCCAAAATTCCCTATTACCTCCCTCTTAATATGAAATTATAGAATATAAAGGATAATAAGAATTCCTCAATGATTCCCCTATAGTATTTTAGTAATATTTTTGTACTACTATTTATGATTCTGGTCATGTGAATCTGGGTATAGAGGAGGATGTATAACCCATGATATATAGTTTACACATTTTACCCAAAGAGAAGTATATATATTAAAACTTATTAATGTAATAGATAGAATTATTTTTCTAGAACTATACAGAAATGATTTTTTTGGAACCTGGAATAGCTACCCATCCATTGTGTATGTTAGATAATCATTGTGAGTTCAAATAGGTATGTAAAATAATAGATTATACCCTTACTTCCAAAGTGTAAAATAAAGTTGATATGTTTTTCTAGTGAAAATTCATTTTTTAGGTTCAATAGCAGAATTGGATCAACAATAGTGTTCATGTTATGAACAAAATTAAAAAATTAGGGTTTTAATTGACTTCAGGGATATCAATCGAAACTTTCCAAATGATGATTTCCCAACATAGATAGTGGTGCTACTAATCAATGCAACAACTCATTTCAAGGATTTATACAGTATTAATTTTTATTATGGATACATCTAAATCCATATGGCACCCAAAATTAATATTCTACTTCCATTAAGGAAAAATATGTTGTTTATTCTATAAAGTAAACTCATTTTTCTTAAATAATTTTGGTGCCACATAGCAATATGAAAGACATCATATCTTCAATCACCTAAAGGGGAGGACAATGGAATGTTGTGTTGATGATTTGGTGTAAACATTTCTATAAATCTAGGATCATCTAATCAATTTTGAAATATTTTTCAACAAAAAATGATAATAATGAAGCAAAATAAATCCCATGAAATGTGTTTTTAGGGTGACATTAGGAAAATACTACATCTTCATGGTGAACCCTCATGGAATCAATGTAGAAAATGATAATACAATGGTATTAATTTACATAACTTATCCTAGAATCCATAAATAATTAAGAGGACTCTAGGGATAACTCACCTATATTATAAACATTTTATCCAACCATCCATGAAATTTAATACACTTCAAAAAGATAATAAATAATGGGGACACTGACTAGTGTGATATGGATTTTCATAGAGATTTAATGATTATAAACTATATCACATGAAACTAATAGTATTAATTCATCTCATAGAAGTAACTTCAGTCATTTTCTATATGGTTTCTTTAAGGATATCACTAGGGAACCTTATTATTTAGAATAATGATGCAGGAAAGTAATATGGTCTTTAATTTCTTAGTTGTAAAACTTTGGATGCCAAAACATGAAATTCCAATAGGGATATGAATTTTGTTTCACTAATCTTTATGATGTAGAAGTTGAGACACTACCAATAGTATCATGAGTTAAACCACGTCTCTAATATTGTCCCCCTAAAAATTATCCATAGTGATCCCATGATAATTATATATATCTCTTGAAGGGTGATTACCCTGTATAGGTTTTATATTGAATACATATTATATAAACTGGTCAATGTGTAGTCATTGGAAGAATTCCTCACTGTGCACCCTACCCATGATGGTTTTTTGGTGAATATAGAGTTTTTTATGAGTAGGTAATCGATATTCTATATGATCCATGGATATGAGAGATATAATTAGATATTTATTCAAAGATCATAAAAATATGGATAATGGAATTTTGAAGCTCAATATAGTTTGCTTCAGTATTTTATACATCTCTTCAGTGAAACCTATTTCATCAATATTAATTCTTATATTTTGAAAGGATCACCAACAATGATATTTATTTCCATGCTCTTATTGTATGCTTAGTGCTATCTCTACAGATAACAGAAACCTATCTAAATATCATGGGTAAAAAAATGGGTGATCGCGTATATTTATAGATAATATACCATTTATAAAGAGTAAATGATTCAAATTATTAATTATATGTTAGGGATGAGGTTTTATTATCTATTTCATCTACGTACACATTCTGTGAATGTTGGACATGATATAGAATGAATCATCTAGACCATAATGAAACAATTATTCACATTTAACAACATAGATTGACCAATGTGCTAATTTCATATTAAATGGAAGAAATTAATGAGTTCAATCCCACTACTAATCAAGTTAAGACAACATCCTTGATAATTAGTATTTCAATTGGATTGATATTCCCCACAACGATCTATCTCCCATGAATAATATTTCCATCAAACTAGGAAAATAAGGAATTGATCTGGCATTAGGTATAAATTTTCATTCTCTATAATTTACTAATTTCTAAAAAATTCATCTATAAGTGTGGATTTGATGAAATTCTCATTATATGCATTAATGGAGAAGATACCCTTATTTTTATGTTGAAAGTAGAGGTGAGAACTTTTGGTTCCTATTATACATGATCAAAACTCTCTCATCAAATCAATATCCTTGAATACTTCTTTCCATTTGTTACATCATGTTCCTAGATGCCACTTAAAGGGTTCCTTGAGGATGTTGGGCCACATGTCCTCAAGTTCATCTCTCTAAATGCCTGAGACTACCGACCAACTGTGAGGGCCTAGGGTGTGTCCATGGGAATACTATGCCCACATTACCAAAGTTTAGATAAGAGGGTGATAGTAAACATAGGTAAATATAAGAAATTATAAACTTAAATAGTTGGCATAATGGAAAATAGAGACAATAGTAATAATAACTGAAACAACTGGAATAGAATTCAGCAACTAATGATGTGTCGTGTACTAGAAATATAGAAAACGTGGATACAAACAATAGGCATAACATTCTCCACAAATAATAAAGGAAATAAAATATTATCCCAAGAATCCCTGGTTCCAAATCAGTCCTCTGCATTCAATATCCATACTAAACGATAACAAATAATGTTCTTGAAGTCGTATGCTTCCCTTGGTCAACACCTAAAACCATATAATCTTCCCCGAGTACTAAACTGCACCAAGAGAGGGTGTGAGATAAATCTTAGTGGGCCACCACCAATGGTGCGAATAACATCTAACCTGTGTATTCGAAATGTAACAGTGTGAAGAAATGCATATATAAAGTAAATTAGTATAATGTTACTAAATACCCAAATACATACATCATCCCTTGGCTGGTTTCTGGACATTTCAACAATTTGTTCTTTCATTACTACCAAATTTATGTTAATAGGTCCCATGAGGCAGATCCAACAATAACATCACCTCTAGATAGTATTAATAGTTAAGGTTCCAAGAAGTAACAAGGAATTCATGATCATTGATATTCAATTTTCCAGTCCCAAGGTGATAAATAAGGCAATGTATACCTCAATGGTCGTCAACTTAGTAATAATTGTAGCCTTGCAAGGGTTAATAGTGTAATACAAGGAGTGTAGTCCACAACGTTCCACAATGAGGCGCCTACCGAGTCCAAGAAGATCGACCATGGTAAAAAGAATCTAAGAAATGACTGGGGCCTATGGGATTTAACCATGGAACATACCTATTAATTATGGATCCAAGAAGTGTGCCCATGGAATCCTATAAGGATTTTGAAGGGATCCAAGGAGTGTATCCCTAGAATCATGTACTACGACATGAGGGATCCTACAGAATCATATTGGGAATCCAATAAGAAATATAGATTAGGTTCTAGGTGTTGTTCAACCATTTAAATCCATATCATTGAATCATTGTGGGGTTCTTGAGTGATCATGGAATTCCCCGATTGGATTCCAAGGTGAGTTTGAGATAGTCCATTCCAATTTGATTATTAAGTCATGTAATATTTCATTTGGTTCAATCATTTCCATTCATTAATTTGATAAGGTCATGTAGCATAAATCCTTCTAACCATGTAATTAGGCTAAAGCCTTGTCTTTGATTAATGTGACATGGACAAGTAGCACGAAACCATTCATTTAATATATATATGGAATATTACATAATTTAATGTTCATTATTCTACATTCCATTAATGTGGTAATGGGTGCTAAGGATTTTCAACCAATTATTCATTCACATTTAATTATCAATTTTGATGCACTTACCTTATTTGGGTCAAGTGGTACTCATACATGGTACCTTACATTATGTAAATCACAAAAAAAAATCATGATGTTTAATATAGAAAAGCCTAATCTTAGAGTGTTCATGCCATGGCACACCCAAACGGTGGCACAAACATGTCACAACACTAAACCAAAATTATGGAATAACCATAGACATAGAAAGGAAGATCAGTGGTCATAACCACATATATTTAATCACATATTTGTAAATAGGATGACCATAAAATTATTATAATTATAAAAATGTCATATAAATTCTATAAACAGCACCCGATAAAATCGATGGAGCCCACACGACAAATCAAAAATCAAAGAACATTAGATATGAGATATAGAACACCCACCTTAGGGTTGTATGACTCTCCTTATCCTCCGTTATTGGCCCTTGATTTGGTTAGTATCGGAGTACATATAAGAAAATAAGATAAACTCTCATACCCTAATATCTCAATCGAGATAAAAAGAGACGAAGAACGGCTCAAGAGGGCTCGAGTACTTACCGTTGGCCATCCAACGCGACGAATGGAAGCTCGATCAATTACAAGATGAAGGGAATATATTAATTCCATGGTTAGATAATCAAAAAGGCCCAATTTTATAGAGAAATAGGTTAATATCACATAATCTTGTATTAAGGAAGATTGAGATGTCTTAATTACATCATTAAATGAAGAAAAGGGAAATTTATAATTACAATTTCATGTGCACAGTTTCTCTGCATGGTTTAATAAACCATGCGCAAACCATTCATGGGTACCTGGTAATGAGGGTTTCTTACACATTTAGGCCACATGGCCTTCTGACAATCATGTGAGTATCCCTTTCTGAAAAATCACAATCATCATGGTTTACTCTAAACCATGCACCAAGTCTTTTTTCCCAAAAAAGATGGGTCTTTGAACTTTCCCCGAACACCTCTGACACCTTTTATAACCCCTTAGTCATCTATATTAGGTCCAAATTAATGATTTATACTGAAATTTAATGGATCTATGCCTATGAGAAAATCGGGTTCTTACACCATTGATAACAAAATATTTCATAGAATTCATAATTAAATTCCATTCTTTCCCGACGCATTAAACATTAACATTTCGACCCCTAGGGATGTTACATACCAGTAATTATTATTTGAAATTTTCTATTTGGGGAATATATTCCATGGTCCTAGACATTCAAGTATATCCATAATTCCACAAAATAATTATCAATATGTTAATAGGTTACATTTCTCAATGAAGATAGGGAAAAATCTATCTGAATTTGATGAAGTCAAACATTATTACCAAATTTGGTATCCCTCAAAAAATATTGACGGACAACGATACCAATTTTTTCTAATCTAAAATGAAAAGGACATATCATGATTACAATATTATATCTACCCACCCTTCCAAATTCCATAAAATAGAAAGTGTAAAGATAGGGGATCTCAATAAGAACATATCTAATATCATTCAACCGATGGTGGAAAAATAAAATTAGTATTTTTCAGATAAACACAAGCATGCATTGAGGGCTTAGAAAAATAGAGCCCATGTTTCTACACATGAGACCCTATATTATCTTGTATATGGGATAATGGAAGTAATTCTAATCACCTCTAGATTCCCTATCTTTGTATAATTATCTATATTCAGCTACCTGAATATTAGGAGTCCCAAAATCGAATAAATAATTCAGGATGGAATAATTATAAAATGTTATTAAAGTTTCACAATATAAAATTCATCATGACATGATTGTGAGAGAAATAAATAATAATTTTCATCTTTTCTCATTCCATGAATGATAATTGGTGATAACTCTCAAAAAACTGATGAGATTAAGAAAAAACCACAGAAACTCCAACCAAATTGGGTGGGACCAGAAAAAATACATAAGTTCTACCCAAATGGATCCTTCTCCTAATCATAATAGATATAAATAACTACACTGAAATCATAAATTCAACAGTTCTAAAGGAATGCTTTACATAAAATCACATTGGTTTAACTATATCCTCTATGGAAGATAATAAATTTCATGGATAAACTATGAGATGTATAAAGATAAACTGCATAGAAGTTGTGTTTTTATCTAATGACATAAAACAACACAAAAACATTCTTTTCTCATGACATAAAACTCTCTGAAATAGTCCTTTTCACATGAATTAAAATTTCATAATTTTCTTCAGACCCCCATCCTTTATTTGTACTCACATGCAATATGAGTAAACTTCAAATAGCCTTTTTTCTCAGATCGAGTATGATTCATGTGATCATGGAGAGATTTTTTGATTTCTCCAATTATCATAATTGAGACGCATCGTGTTTAAAGTTAAGGATTGATATCCTATCATATAATGTAAAATATCACATCATAAGATCCACCATACTTGACCTTTAATGATTTTTTAGTTTATTTGATGATTTTTCTCCTTACATGAGAGAGATATCCATGTAAGAGTTCCAAATTCATGTTTCATTCCTATATATATTCTCAAACACAAAGGGTATGTGCATGATCTCTTCTTATTAACACTGGATATTTACATTCAAACTACTGGTCCCATTCTCAAGATCAATTCTATTTATTCCCCCACTTTTTCTTAGTACTATAACCCTCATTATATTCATGTTGATTTCATCATCCTAACATAACACCAAGAAAAGTTGATCGTATTTTTTCCCAATATATATGAATTATAGGTTTATTGATTCTTATTAATAAATGGTCCATAGTGATGTATTGATATCCAATCTCAATCCTGGATAAAAATTAAAAAAAATCCCATGATTCATCATGGTGATTAGACCCCTCACTCATTTTGGGTTTTCCAATATAAACACATCACTAGGGTGAAGCTATACATCTTTTTTACATGATCTATATTGACACAAAATACACTACCATATCCCATAATGCATGTCCATAAATTTATTATAGAGGCCCATTTTTTGAAATGTAACTCTCTTATATAAAATCTGTATCTCCAAAATATACCCCCTCAGTATAGGGTTCTTTGCACATGAACCCATGCTACGTCAAAATGTCTTGTATTTCTATTCTAGTGTTTGTTTCATCCCATGGGAATCAAATTTCCTAGAATCCCTACATTTGGATTAAAAGATTTATAATTCCTCATTTCATAACATTAAACTTCAATACATCTACTCTATCAAAAATACCTTAAACTTCATATAGTGGCCTACTTTTCATGGCTTTGTATCCTTACTTGAGATCCAGATTAATGTACGAGTACTAAATGCATGAATTTTTTCCCTTGATCAATTCTAACTAACACTAAAATTCTCTTTTATACATAAGAACTACATGTTCCATGATTCCCATATTATGGGATACATATTGATGATGAAAATGTTTATTCCAGATCTAGTCGAAAATTCTATACTATTTGACTGGCTCTCAGGGTATGGCCTTCTCATTATAGTTGGGTATTATTGGATTAGACTGTAAACTTATATGGAATATCCATCATCATAATAAATATGTTTGTATTTATTGTTTTTACTATAGGATACATGTTGATTCCTAGCTTACTTATGCACTGTTCACAACAATAAGAACATTGGAAAATAATTTTATTTAATTTTTTAAGGTATCCACATTCACATTGGGGTTCCCCTCAATGGGTGAAATTTCAAGCTAAATATTTTTATCCTTCACACAATCCAAATCCAAATTTTAACTCTATTATATGTTTTAACATTTTTAAAGATATTCCTAGGTCAAAATGTTTCCAATTATTTTATCTCTTAGTGATCTGGCCTTAAAACTACATAAAATATGAGTCTTACTTTCACTAATATAAATGGTATATCAAATAATCATTTTCACATAATGATAAACTACATGACATGTTGCACATCCTATAAGGCATTAAACTGCTTAAAGAGGCCAACCCTTTGTGGCTCAATTTCCTTGCATGGGTTCCAAATCTAGGTAACATCATTACTATCACATGGATACATATCTATTATTATATAGTGAAATAAAAAAACTGCTATCCTATATAATATCAATGACTGTATATAATAATTTTTCAGAGAGATATATATCCATAATATAATGTTAAAAAAATCCCATCAATAAGATCCCTATTCAAAAACACTATCGATGTGGTCACAATTTTTATTAAAAATTTCACATTTCACCAAACCTATAATCTAAATCAGATCCCATGTTAAAATAACTAAATGTTACTTGATCCGTATTACCTCTGGATACATATTCATATCTATATTCTCTATATTAGTCTCAATTACAAATATTCATCAATATTAACACCCTTCTCATCCTATTTTTTTGGTTAAAATTCATTCCCATTAGGTCCCCCCCTAGAGTCTTACACTAAGACCTTCTAAGAAATAGGTGTGCTAAGATTCCTATTATTTGAAGATATATAGTGATATATAGACTATATATTTTAAACCCATCTGAAAATAATAATTTATATACACTCTCATTTGATCATCTATAAATATCATAATAATGGTAAATTAAAAAATGGGATATTTCAACCATATCATGGATGTTTTCATCCTTCCATATATCACACTCCAAAACTAAAGTGTTTCAATCACCATAAACCATTTACTGCTATTGGTAACTATTGTATCTGAATCTTAAGGACACCTATATTGTGTAATGATCACCAATTCTTCCATATTAATCACTATCAACTTGATTAATCTTTATCCTAATTAGAATTTACTATAACCTCTATACACCTTTAATTAATTTTTCATAGAACCCTTCATTTTAATGTTCATCACTTATCATCCTTATCATAAATTTCACATCTCATTTTCTTGATTTGAATATTTCAGATCATGAGTTGCATATTTTTCATTTCCCATTAAAAGGTGTTTTTAGGATATTATCTCCTGAGTCTCCCGCGGTTTTTCATGTCACACCCCCATTTGATTGATCCAAGAACCACATCCTAAAATAAGGGCACCCCCTACCAGGACAGTTTTTGGTTACCATGGGTTATTCTATTCACATTGGGTTATTCATTTAACTAGATAGGTAAATTAACTAACTTTCATTTGTTCTAAGAACTATAACTATTTACTTTATAAATCATTAATGAAGGTATATACTAGCATTGGTCTCCTGATTTGTGTCGGGTTTTACTATGCCATCATAATTTAGACTGTCTATAACATTTAGTCAAATTTGTATGACCTTAAACCAAAATATCATTTGTTATAAGATGTATAACCATAATTACCAATAATACCATGTCAAATATGTATGACCATAATAATTGAAAACATCTTATGAAAGCTGTATGAACTTAAACCATGACAAAATTTGGTCAATGATATATAAACCTAAACTCTGATAACAAAATTTCAGAGTTGTATGACCCTAACCCACAAAAATATCTTCTCAACCTTTTTTGGATTATATATTTAACCCCTAATGGTCCAAATATTAATAATGTTAATCTAAAAATAATGAAAAAAAAGATATAAAACATGTCATGTTGAAAATCCATAAAGGGGATATAGAGTTAAAGTCATGTTTCCACTATATATTTCATTTCCTCTAATGTATTATGAATAAGTTATATAATAAATAATAGAAAATTCCATTAATATTTGTGGACACCACATATACCTAACAGTATTTGACATGTGCTCACTAGTCCCACCAGTATAAGAAAAATTATCACAATTTCATGTTATAAACCTTTCCATCAATATGTGTTCGTTACATGGAGGTGTATCCTTTTGGGTTCCCAAACCCTTACAAAATACCCTTCCTTCCATAATCTGACTTCATTCCTCAAGTGTTTGAATATTCTTAATCCTTTAAAATAAATTGGAAATTACTACATCGGGATTTAGGGTACACCTTTATTTGGTAATGATCATTGATAACACCATATTCATCCCTACAAACCAAAAGAATATTCATCCTAAGTATAAGGTCCTCTAATCTCTATATTATTAAATAACATTTCAGTGTGACCCATCATTATAAGGTGGTGGGTGGTCATCTTTAGCATGATTATTTCATCCCATCATCGTTTATTCAAATATTTTAAGCTATGATTTATGAATTTCACAACCTAGATATTCATGTAGGATTCAATCACCCTAGATGTTATGCATTCATACATAAAACTCATTTTTGGATAAATAATATGACTTTCAATTATTAAACCTTTACTAGTCCTCACCATGTGACCCAAAACTACATTCCGAAAATGCTTAATAAATATGACCTTAAAAAACATTAACATATTTATGGGATCTTACACACATGAATTTGGGTATCATTCATGTAACAACCTGTAATTTTAAGGGAATGTTGTGTCAGATTTCAAATACAACATGAAACTATGAGATTAAATGGACCATGAAATATTATTATTTAAATATGACCATTGTAACCTACTTGCTGAATTAGAGGGTATGAATAGTATTAACTAAATTGTGCAATATATATAAACACCATAATCAATAACAATTAATTTATTAATTATTCTTATAGAAGTGGAAATTTTTTGGTAATGTTATTTTATGTTTTCAAAAATACATATTCTACAAAAAATGATTTTTATTTATTTTTTGAGAAAACATTATAGTTAATTTCTAGAACATATATAATTCCTTTTATAAACATAATATATTTTCTTAAATTATCATATCATATTTTACTTATGGTTAATGTTTCCTTTTTTTGAAAAGATTGATTTTTTTAGTGGATAGTGTAAATACTAATTTTTATTGCTGTATTTTTGTTTCAATAATTTAAAAAGATCCAATTTTTTTTAAAATGATTTAAAAATAAATTTTGTTTCTATTCTGTTCTGAAAAATTAAATTATATTCATTAGAATTTATTTTATGTTTTAATTTGGAATAAAAACATTTTTATACATAAAAATGCATTTTTAGGAAAAACAATTTTTAATCATGTTTTTCAATTTTAAATTAAATTTCGACACAGATATTAGTTGAATCATGAAAAAATGAATTCAATATTTTTACTAGTGGGTCATAATTTTTTAAATATGTCACTTTTATTTTTATTCATCATCAATAGTAATCAAAGTAAATTGTGTTACCACAATAAAGGTAAAATGGGTTAATTAACGTTGAAAATAATATGATAAGGACCGGAAAAGGACCCTTATACTTGAATTAATATATTTTTATGAATCTATTTTCTCCACAATCATCACAAATTCAAATAAATGAGATTTTTTCCATTTTTATGTGATTTTGAAAATTATATTGTTTTATTTAATGAAAAGTCAAAAATGGCATTCTTTTTGTTTTATAATCATTAACTTTTTCATAAGGATTGATAGAGTATATGTTTGGTTATAAATATTTATTTGAAAAATAAAATATTTTTTATTATTTTAATATATTTTTAATTTCTAATTAATAAATAATTACATTAATTTCTTATGCAGTGCTAATAGAGTACTTATTTAATATATAGAAAAATAAAATAAATTATTTTCAAAATATTAAAAGTTATATAATTTTAATTAATTAATTTGTCCCACAAGTTTTATATATCTATATAAAATTTTATGGATGTTTTAAATGATTATATTTGAGTTCTCTCGTTATATTGATTTATTTAGATTCAAATTAGCTAAATAGTTTAAAAATGATATTAAAGATATTTTAAAATAAATACAATTTTATTAAATAATTTAAAAATATTAAAAATATTATCTTCAGTCAAATAAATAGTATTTGGTTTACAATATAACCCATAATCCATTTAGGAATAATTTTTTCATTTATTGTAAAATTCTTGATCCTTAAAGTATAGAAAACATTAATAATGTTATAATTGTCAAAAGATTTAATGGTGGGTTAAAACTAAACTATATGTGTTAAAACCCAAGTAAAATGTGAAAACAATTAAATTTATGATATTATATAGACACATCCTCAACATATATTTAAATTATTGAAATTTTGATATATAATTAAAATCCAGAACCCATTCCATGAGATGTATAAATTATTTGGTAAGCCATTGGGCATTTTTTTCATTAGATATAATTTAAATTAATTTAATACATTTTGAAATTAAAAGAATTTCCTTCACATTTTTTATAAACTGAAACCTATTATCTATTTTTTTTTACAGTAAGTTGACCCATACATATTGACCAAACACTACCCATTTTTATTTTAAACACCTTTATCCAAGTTATAGAGTTTTTTTGTTCCAAAATTCCAACTCTAAGTCCCTTAATAATATTTATAAAGGATGTCTACTAAATAAGAGTTAATCAAATGTATCATGTCCATCGTGTTTATTTATTTTTTTAATTCATATTAAAGTGTTGTAATTATCCATATATATTAAATCTAATAATACAAATATAACAAATATCTTATTATTATTATTATTATTATTATTATGTGAAACCTATATTTCATCTCTTTTCTATCTTATGAAAAAAGAAAACATCCCTTTTGTGTACCAATGGCTTACCATCTCTATGTAGAAGTGTTATTTGTTTTTCATAAAAATTTCACTTAAATGGTTATAATAATGGAATTAATATTTATATATGATATTAATTATATAATTATTATTCTTCAATAATAATTTCATATATACCTTCGTACCTTCCAATCCTTGTAAAACTATAGTGTTATCCGTGCGTACGTGTGGGTTATCACCTCCACGGAGTGATATGAAACTTTTTCATTTAAACATTACATGGATGGTAATAAGGTCATATTTAATGATTTTATTTATTAAATATTAATAAATAATTATTTTATATTGGTAAATAATTATTTATATTTCTTTTTTTTTCATTCTTTGAAAAATTAAAACATTGTTCATGAGGCCAACCGTCTCCATGAACAGTGTAATTAATTTTTTATATCTGTATATTTTTTAGATAATTATAAAAATATATATGTATTGAATATATATCATATTTATATATTTAATAAAATTATGATTATTATGTTTCTATGAGAAATATTCATGGATTGAGAAAATCAAATCGATGCATTTTTTGAAAAATATTACAGTTGACACCCAAAATAGTAATATTAATAATGGGATATTAGAAAACATGTGATGGATTGTTATATATACAAAAAATATGAAATTATAGATATTAATATGGCTCTTGTAAGTACTTATAAAAAATTTAAATTTTTTTATACATGATTTTAGAGAACCTTCAATGCAAGTCAGACTTGAGGTAAGATATTTTATTTAAATTTTTACTCCACTAAGACATATTTGATCATATGAAAATATTTACTTGTATGTGGGGTATATATATACCATTAGACATATTTAACATGAATATATATTAATTCATTGTCAATATTGAATCAATTCAATTTACACTATCAATGTAAATGATTAAAAAAATTGATCTTATTTCTCTTCTTAATTATATGTAATTATGTTTTTCTATTTCCATATTTTTCAAATAAAAATTAATGAAATTATTTTTGTTAAAAATTTATTTATAAATGGTATTTTATGTTATTTTTTACTTTTTAAATGGTATGAAATAAAAATTTCTAATGTTTTCGCGAAATGGGTCATTCATAACATTATTTACAAAAAATTCAAAATTAATGTTTTTTTAATCTTATATGGTATTAAAAAGAATTTTTGTCCCAATGTCCATTTTACACCCTTTATATTATATGAAAAGTTTATGATGGTTTTAAAAAGTAAAATATTTAATGAAGTATTATTTAAATAATTTTATTTTCACCTATTCTTTAAAATAATCTGTTTTACAAAAAAAAATATACTTTTTGGATGGGCATCACTCATCTCTTGAATAATACGATGGACTTTATCTTTCACATGAACAAGTCACATTCTTGTTATAATTATACATTATGTTACCCTTAAATATATGTATTATCATTATCGTTTATATGATTATTTCATAAATGATATAGAATTTCTATGTAATCTATTTTACTATGAATGTTATTTTATTGATTGGGGAAAATTTGATTAATCTGTATTCATTACTATATATGAATATTTCTTGAAAAACATTTTATTCATAAATTAAATTGATAATTTGTTATATGAAGAATGTATTGGAAATTCAGTGATGGTTGGGTCTTGGAATTATATACCACCTCAATGCATTAATATATCTCATGAGAAAAATCAATAACCGAGTATTAAATTGGTTTTTTGTGTCTGTCTACCCATTGTTTAAAATATATCGACATAAGGATTTAGTATTACAGATTTCATGATGTCTAACATCATGAGGTCCAATAATATGTGTTTAATTTACTAGGAATTTAGTTATTATTATTCAAGAGATTACTTCTCTAATATTATATATAGATTCATTTCATGTTCAGTTGTTGATTAAATGTAATTTTTTTTAGTTATTTACTTTATCATGTTGATTATGCCTTATTTAAACAAGATAGATTGTACTTTATGTAACCCTAACTTATTATATGAGATCACACTTTTATTTTCTTTCTTTTACATGGAATATAAATAGGAATATTTTGAATAATTTCAAGAATGAATTAATTAATTTTTTATGATATATACTTTATATTTCTATTATAATTAAGAAATCATGTATGTATCTAGTTCTTAAATACTACTAAATTTATTTGTATTTCTATATTGGATCTCACGTATCTATACCAATGTAATATAGTAAACACCATCTATGGGGCAGTAGAGTTGGATTTTTTATAATTCAAGTTAATGTTTTCAATTCCATTTCCAATGAAATTATACCTCCTTTTTTTCTATGTATTGTAACTAATAAAACATGTGAAGCATTACTCGAAGTCACATATATTCCTAAAATACAAATCCTTTAGTTTATTTATCTCTTGATTCTAAATATACTACATCACATATTGGTTAAGTATATCCATCCTTAAACACTAGTTACGTTGGTCCGGCTTATAAGACCATAAACTACCCAAGTAAAGATACATATTACTTTATGGGATGAAAACTTATAAAGGGTACCATAGGAAAAATTCATATACCTGCTTACTTGAAAAGTACCATATTCAGTCTAGAAAAAATTGGGTTCTTGAAAATAAAATGAAGCAAAAATTTCATGTTAAATACCTATAAAGGGAGGTATAATAAAAGTTGAGTTACTTATATATAAGTCCTAATAATATGAGAATTAATAAAAAGCCGGTTCTTTTAAAAAAATGGAAATGAAGAAGACCCAAAACATATAATGTCCACCATTGGACACTGGAAAAAATAAATCGATGCTCACTAGGACTCTTATCCTGGGAAAAATTAGACACTCCACTATTCTAATAATATTGGTTTAGATACTCATGTAAATATAATATATGTGATTTTGAGGTTTTTGATACCTTTTGAACATTGGAGACCTCATTCTAAAATTATTCATCCTAATTTTCATCATTTAAGTTACCCATTTTCAAAATTTTAATAGAAATAATTTAGTGTATGTTGATGTTACATATCCTTGTACCAGTCCTAGAGTACAGACCTATGAGAAAACCAAATTATTTTTCTACTACCTCCCAAGGCTCACCCAAGTGTTTGAGCATGGAGTTTCACAGATTATCCCAAATTGATAATCAGAATGGGATACAATAATCAAAGAATTGATAAAGTGGTAAAATATTTTTTTCAATCATTGATCAAAAGAGGGTAAGAAAATATACCAAATATAATCTCTCTATTATATATATTCAAGAAAATCATGAAATATAGTAATTTTATGAAAGGCTCCAAACTGAATCATAGAGTTTGATTAATGTTTCATATGAGTCATTTAGTGCTTGGTTCATCCCAACCAACATGGAGACCATCGCTTCTACATCAGGTCACCAATAACCTACCCTTTAAATAGAATCCATCCCGACCTTGTTAGAATCCTTACGTAGGTACTATTTCACTTCTTCTACCTTTTTAGTTGCAGCTTGATCATGGATTACTTCACTAAAATCTTGGAAGATTCAGTCAAATGTTTTATAGATTTTTACTACTTGGGACCTTCGTCCATGGAATGATCTTACTATAGAGACCCTAGATTGAAATACATAGATATTACATCATTTTATATTAATATTCGGTACATTACCAAAACAAGTGCAAGAGGACTGTAATAGTTCGGTGTCTTTGGAAACATGGAAACAAAATCTTTTATCCTAGTGAAATGACATCAACATATTCCATAATGATATCCCCCATTATTAATTCTACTAGTAACCTTTCCTCATAACCTGGGGAAATGTAACATAAGAAAAGGGATAACTCAAATGCTCAGTAATTGTAAATAAGGGAGATATGTATGCATAATTCTGTGAAAAGGGATATGAGAACCTGATCATAAAAATAGAATATCATACTATGCATATCAAATATCATATACATGAATCATGGCTTAAATCAATGAATATCATAAGACATTAATCATAAGGAAATAAATAACATAAGATAAGAAATCATAATAAAGGAATAAAACATAGAATTGTGGTAGACATGTAAGAATATGAAATGATTTCCCTAGTAATAAAATCGCTACTTCTGAGACCATCCTTGTGGAAAAAGTCCTTTAGTGAACCTGGTTCACACTCTGTTCGAGTCCTATATTACTGAACAGAGATCACCCCTCATTTTATCCATCTATTATAGAAATGATTTTATTTCCCTATCCATCTATATAATACTGAACTGAGTTAATTTCTCCATCCATACATGTCTATGTCAAGAGATATAAATCCTTCCCAATGCATTGAATGGGAAATAGCATCCACCCATCTCATAGTGAAATAATACATACATGTGCCACAAAAGAAGAAACAATAATATCATAACCCATGAAATGATATGGGGTATCATAAACATGTAATCATATCCTATCTTGTGGAAAAATATACATGTTTCATAACCATTTAATTTAATAATAACCCAGGAAAAAGAAAAGGATTTTTTTAACATATAACCCATGAAAGTGAAGTGGATTTCGTAATCATATAACCCGTGAAAGAGAAAAAAAATTCATAATCATATAATCCCTGAAAGAGAAATTGTTTTGATAAATACCATGACATTATTAATAACCCATTCATAGAAAAATATGAATGGAATCTTTAGATCATTTCCTAGAAACACATGTGTAACATTAATGGTTTGCATCCTTGATGAAAGATAATTTTTAAATATCATTAAAAAACATTTCTTGAGGAAAATATCATTTCATTTTTGAAAAATTATTTTTAATGCATACAACTATTTGAAAATTATTTTCTTAAAAAATACCTTTAATACTTATAAATAATACCTGAAATCATTTTGAAAACCCTTTTCCTTGATAACTTATAATATACGCTTCAAAACATTTTAATAACCTTTTTTATTGGAAACACTTTGAAAACTTATAATGAAAGATTTAAAATGTGTGGAGAACTTTTTAAATTGATATCATATGAAAGAATATTGAAAATGTTTCTAAAACAATTTATTATAAAATATATTGAAAACTTATAAACAAGTCTTGAAAACAATTTCAAAATAATTTTATATCTAAACATATAAATGAAGCATTATAATTTGTGAAAACAGTTTTCCTTAAAATATTAAAAATAATATTAAAAACATTTTGAAAAAAAAATTCATTGAAAATAAAATTTAAAAGATTTATTTTAAAAGTTAAACATTTAAAAATTCAATGGATGGTTCAAATAAATGATGGTGGGTAAATATGTACATGTCATAGAAGGTAAACAGGACATTCCTTTTTCATGGAAAAATGGTTAGAAACATTCCTTTTTGGGAAAGATAAAGGAATATTAAATTTAAGATATTGGTAAAAGACCAAAAGCATAAAAATTTAATTTAAATATTATAGTATAATAGAACAACATTCATGGATGCCCTTTTTAATAAACATGGTTTAGAAGATGGGGAAATTCGGGCTTTCTTGAAAATGCTTCTCAACTAATTTATGAATGAAAGAGTCGAAAAATGGTACCAATTCAAGAATATATCTTGAATAATTACATGATAATTAAACTCATGTTTTTTCTTGAGATATGGATCATAATATTTCATCAAATGAAACATAGACATAAAAAATCATGAAAAGATATGATATTGTCAAAATAAACTTTTATAACATTGTAACATGGGATCATACTCTCCATGTAAGAAAATAAAATTAAATGAAACTTCAAATATAATTAAAATAGGTAAATTAATGATATAATATTTAAAATGGAATTGTTTACACATCAAAATATAATTAATGTGAATAAAAAAATATGAGTCTCATAAAAGTCAAACTGAGACAAAACTATTTCACTAATTCGGTAATAATGGAAATTTAACCCCATGAAAGAAATATCATAAAATTAAAATATAATACCATAAGATTTAAGTATAATATACATAGAATACAATCATGGGATGTAAATACATCACACAAAAAGAAATATTTGTGAACATAGAATATATCTTACATAAATAATATGTCATAAAATCCTATTACCTTGTGTCTTGGATATCATCATATTCGTTCAAAACAATGGTATAAAAAAATAATTCCTTATAGATATTTTATAGAACAATATTATTATATCTAATACAATATATGGTTTGATTATTACCTTATATTACTCTCTTGTTAACCATCCTATATTAAGGTTTCACTTCGGGTAATATTCCCTTTTTTTCTTATGTCTTATTTTATTCTATTATTGGTCCATATACTTATATCATGATTCCAGAATGTAAACCACAATATAAATCATATATATATATAGTATATTTTTATTTCAATAATATATTTAATTTATCTGTCAGAAATTGAATACACCATTCATAGAGATGGTAGATCATACGTACGAATGAATGATATTTCCATCTTATTATTATGTTAAAAAAGAAAGAAAGTAAAGGACATATATTATAATGACTAGATATTTTATGAATAAAATTACATTTATTATTATATGAAACACATGCACTATTTTTCATTATTTTCATTATTCTTCGGATTAAATGACCGTTAAGTCTCATTACCATTGATAATATAGTCATTGATGAATGATCACATGACTAATATAATTATAAGGTTTTTAAAAACGAATCCTTTCAACATAGACAATGGAGATGAAGGCCTCATAAAATACACTCGGGATGTAAGAATCTCATTTTTTTAATCTCATAAAGTAGGTAGTATCACTAGGCTTTGCTCTTGACCTAGCCCAATCTGAGCTTCCACACGTTGAGCTTGAACAGAATCGCATACATGAGAAGATCAAGTTAATAGAGATTACAACCCAGGCGATGTTATCTGAGCCGCCATAAGAGTCTTTGTCCATCACACACATTTCCATTAGTTATTACATGTGTGTTATATTGGGTTATTTAATAAAAAATTATTTACTTACTATGTAATCCCTTTTTATAAATAAAGGTCTTATTCCATCAATTTCTTTATGAAATTAGTCTTTCTAAAAAAGTGATGAATTAGAGAAATCGCCTTTTCGGGTAAAAATTGATACTTTTCATAAATATATAAATTATATTAATCTACGTTTTTTATTAATAATGTTATAAAACAATTATAATAAATGATGATTATATCAGTTCAGTATCTATAAATGATTAGGTAATCGGTTTGATAAGAGTTATGTTTTTATATGATATAACCGAAAAATTATTTTTAAAGAATTTACTTTAAGGATATTATGTTTTTTTTTGAAATAATTAATATTTTAATAAAATATTATTATCAAATTAATTTTATGACTAATAAATTTGTATATAATTTTTATGAAGTCAAATGTAATTTTTATTAATGTTTGAAAACTGTTTTTGTCAAAACTCTTGAATTTTCAATAAATGTTGGTTTTCAATTTTAAAGTGAAAATTCACATATTTAGGAAATTATTTAGATAAATTAAATTTTATTTTTTGAATCAGGATGTCAAAATTATCAAATGGTGTTTTTTTTATACTTTTTCGAGATAGTCGAATTTTTTGGGTAAAAATTAAAAACCTAGAAATAAAATATGTGTTTTATGACATCAAAATGACCCCAAAATGATGTAATAAATAATATAATAGGTAATATAGGATAAATATATTATTTAACATTAAAATAATTTGATTTTATATTTTTCTTAATTATTTTATAAAGCCTTAGTGAATTATCCAAAATGTGTAATATATTTTATGATTTTAAATTCATTTCATTAATAATGTTACTCACCTCTACATAAGATAGGATAATACATTAATATTTTTACCTTTTCATTATAAAATAATTTTTCTACTCATATTTGGAAAAAACCATGGGGAAAACCCATGGAAAGGTTTTTTATAAAAAAATTTATATATATTCCAAAACCTAAGTTTGTGGAATATTAAATAATTCTCCTCTCATTTCATATATAAACCCACACAAGATCCCAATTTTCTTCACTTAAAATACTTGGATCACGTCTCAACTCATACCTCTCCCCTCTATAATCATCTCAAGGTGCCCCAAGCTCTCAATAATCCCATATGCAAGCTCTTGAAGCCAGACACTCAAGTAAAGGATTCCTTCCTTTCTTATTTTTATCAAAGTTTCTTTGTGTTGTAATACCCTTTTGTTTTCAGTTAAAACTATTGGGGTATGATTTCACAACTCCCCTATACTACCCTCCTTATGTTTTAATGATGATATACCATTCTCTATCTCTTATTTATTTCTCTTGTGTGCACCCTTTACAATGCTTAAATTCTGTATGGGATTTCTTTCATCTTATTTTCATTCATGTATTTCTCCCATATTATGAAACTAAATCCAATTTCATATGTTTGGATATTCTGTTCCATGATCCTCTTACACTCTATTTAATTTTTAATTGATTATTTACCCATTTCTCTCTCATCAACCCAACTTGTGATTTTCATATTACGACGTTATACTGTCCAAATTGTTCAAAGATTTTCCAAACCAAAATCATCATGTAGTGAATATCGTACACGTATATCTATTAAGGGTATTCAGCTTTATTTACATATACTTACTGAATGGTACTTAATTTTATGTATTCCACATTCTTTAATCATGTAATAACATATGATGTTAAATTATTTCATGTTATATGATCTATTTTGAACACTTATGCATGAAATGAAATGTTTATGAAGGGTGCGCCCTGATAGCGCTCCCATGCATTGGGTAATGATTAGTATCCTGGTATTCTTTTTGAAGTGAATAATTAATCATAATAATATTTTGGAAATTGGGGCTTAATCACTCAAATTCTTGTACAATGAGGGTTTACTCATGCTAATCCTTGTGCAATGAGACTTGGATCCTGCTAATATCATGTTGTATGTCGTTGCCAAATTTCCATGTTATGATAATCATGCTTTATCATGCCTTTCAATTCATGTTTCACTTATTCCTCATTTATAATCATATTGCCTAAAATGTATTGTATTCTTCAAGCTATTCCTTGTTTACTCCCACACTGGGCTTTATAGCTCATCCCTTTATTATGTATGTCCTCAGGTTATATCATGTAGTATTATGTAAGAAGGAATGAGTTGTTCATGTAAAAGAAGTTTGATATAAAGATGTTTTATTTAATGTTTTATGTTGTATATAATGTTCCTAATTTACCCAAACACCATACCTCTTGATCCTAGGAGTTTTATTAAGTACAATTTTATGTAATATATAATTTTTAAGTGTGTAATAAAGATAAGGGTTGTTATAGTGGGTATTATAGGATAGGTTTAGTTATTATTTGGGATTAAGGTGATAAAAATCTAGTGAAAGCCTTACGGATAAGACTGAGTATAATTAAATTATCCCTAATTTTTTTTGAGTATAGAGTAATTGGTTTATGAAGAAAATACATCCATATGTAGATGAGAATAAGTAGGGGTGGCTCTAGCACAGATGTATCTAGGGGTAAACCCAGAAAACACTTCATTGAGTAAGACTCGAATGGGAACTACTGTACGAAAATGGGCCTTTCTCAACTCTTGGTTCGACATTCTCTCGGGATATTCTTTGGTAAATTAATAATCATTTTATGAACCATTATTAGTGGAATACAAAAAAATCCCATATGAATATATGATGAGAGTAGATCATGGATAACATTGATTGAAGCCTATAAATTCATAAGTTAAGGAAATGAATGTAATTTTTAAGTTATCCTTTTTTGTCATTGGATTCCCCATATATGTGTTCAATAAATATAACCCTAACATTCATTTTATTATATCTAATGACCGGTAATAGGATGAATCAGGATAACAATCGATTTGAAGATCATTGTGATGATTGTTATAATGAGGTATCTAATCATATGGGATTGTGAATTGAATAAAATATAATGATACTCTCTCATATAACTCTAGTTTTGAACATACAATGGGTCATGAAAAAATTCCAACCCCCCTAATAAAGAAAAATCCTCAATCGCAAGCTTCATGAGAAAAAGGCATCTTACATTCAATGGATCATTGGATCCCTTAATCATCGAACAATGGATCAACTCCATTTTAATGATTTTCTCCATCCTTCAATGTTTTGAAATAGAAAGGGTTCATCTGAATGCTTATCATATTTAATGGGAAGTGATCAATGGTGTACATTGAACAAAACTACAAATCCTGAGGAAGATATTGATGTGTTAGAATGGAAGGGTTTTTTTAAAAAAAATCGATAAATATTTTCCTCAAACCCTCCAAAATATGATGGAAATGAAAATCCTTTACCTAAAGAAAAAATGATGATAAATCCATCATAACGTATGAGGAAAACTTTACAAGTCTTGCATGATACACCTCCATATTTGTCGTTACCCCTGAATGCATAGTTGACCGCTTCATTGGTCTACTAAAACCTACACTAAGGAAGGTGAAAGAACGCTGTCGTGGGCGCCCTCAAATGATTAGTATGATTTTGGGGTACTTAGGTGCAGCAGAGTGGCTGACCAAGGTCGTCTCTCAAAGGAGGAAGTGAATTAAAACAATTTTTAGAGGTATTCTAGAAGTAAAATAAAAGAGAATAAAAACACTACTTGAAAGGATGGGGGTATTTGTTTATAGTTTATGAATCTAGAAGAAGTTTGCTGGAAGACGATTGTATTTTTTTTGTTTTTTGTTTTGAAATGAAGTTTGATTAAAATGACACAACAAAAAGATGTTTGTTTAGACAATATTTAAAAGACGTAATCGATCTAACTCTACCTCTTCAATCATTTATTAATCATTATCATTTAAATTAATATTCACTTAATTATGATCCCTTAATTTGTTAAATCCCGAACCCTACGAGAATTAACTTTACCACGAAGATTGAAGTGAATTTAACCTTAGGCTAACTTCGGAACATGCAATCACAGCACCCTGCTTTGATTGATGTTCTAATATTAGCTTATGGTCAGTGGTAAATTAAGGCACATATCCACTCTGGAAATGAGAATGAATTGTGTTTAGGGATTATATTTGAACTCTACAAATTTATCCCGTGTGGTCTTGTATTACCGATTAAGATCGCGCTCTCACAATTTACACAAAATCCAGACCTCGCGTGTTTTTGTGTACATTGTTCAATTGCTTGCTTAGTTTCTTACAATTTAAAAACACAATTCATGGATCATATTAAGTGAATTACAGTAGCTCATTGATTCAAAATAATTAAATGAGAGGGTAGAAAATAGATTGATTACTAAAAGACTACTCTTCCATGGGTGGCGTAATCATCGTAGAAGCGTTTTGCATGTGCAAAGGTTTAAAATGGGTATAACCCAATAACGCTTCTACTCAAGAATTCCAGACCAATTAGGAAGATTAATAGAAGAATAAATTTAAACAAAACAGAAGAAAAGAGAAGAAATAAAAGAATAATAAAGAAGTTTATCACATAAACAAAATCATTACAACATGAAGGAGAAGAAGAAGGCTTCGTCGAAGGGATCCTTGCTTCAAGAGCTACCCTTATTGAAATGGTTGGATAATTGGAGTGGATCCACTTATCCTCTGCCCTAAACTTCCCAATGCACGTCCCCAACCCCTCCAAATGAGAAAAACTCCAATTTATAGAGGGGAGGGGAGGAGAGGTTACAAGTGGTTTCGAGTGTGAATGTGGAAATTCGGCCAAATATTTTATGCCAACTTTCACCGCCCATTTGACCACCAAAACGCGTTAATTGGCCGGCCTTCCAGATAGATCAAATGTGCGGATATGTGTCTTCTATCTCCTCTCCAAATTTGGGCTCAATAAACGAACATATGAAGGAGTTATGTCCGAAATACAGAAGCTTTTCCATTCTGGCGAGCCCAGCCCAACTTTGACTTCATGGCCCAATTTCAATAGCCAACTGAACTCTTTAGCTCTAGTGTCCTGAATAAAAGTTGTAGATAATTAAGTTAGTAACACTGTTACAAAATTTAATTTTCAAATAATTAATATAAAAATATTTATTCTCGAAATACTACAATGCACTATTAAGGGTAAAACTGGAATTTTCACCAAATTTTCAAATGAATGATCAAATCCCAAATATTTTATAAATAAACATATTTAACACAATTTGAGGAAATTATATCATTTATTATCAATAAAATATTCAATAAAATAGTGTTTTATCAACTCCCCCACACTTACCCTTTTGCACACCTGGGCAAAACCTCATATCAAGTAAACATCAATATCAAATCAAAACCAATTTTAAAACACATATCCTTAAGATCAATCAATTTCACACCAAGAATAAAAAGATATCATGCCTCATAAAAAACCTTATTTCAAGTTCTCCATTTATATCATTCAATATATTTCCACTTCATTTATCCACCCATGCACAAAACACTTACCTCGCTTGAATTTTCTCTCATCACTCAAATATCAATTTTTTTTGCAATGTCTTTCTCATACAAGGGTCACCATAGGCTTGATAGATTCCTACATCGCTACCTGATGTGAGTCAAGGACATATGTTTATCATGAGGACTTTTCAGGGTTTTTCTGTGGCTTTCGGTTGGTAGGATTAAGATGTGAAAAACTCTGAGGCTGAATGAGGAGGGATTGACTCTTTTGAAGCAAAATTGCATTAATCTAATTTTCACTTAAATATGGTCTTCTCTTCAATCCCCATAGTATCAATTCAGCTCCATCATCATGAAAATTCATGAAAGGTTTACACCATTCATCATTTCAGCATAAAAAATGTCAATCTTCTCAAACACGATTTTCTTGAAAGCTCCAGATGGGCACAGCTTTCCACCTCAATTAGAAGCTCCAGAAAAGGCACAGCTTCACTTGTCATGAAAGCTCCAGAAAAGGCACAGATTTCAATATAATGACTTTCTTTAGCAGCAAACACATCTCTTCAGAATTTAATTTTCCACCGAAAGTATCACAGAATGTGGTGGCAAAACCCAAGACAACTTCCCCCACACTTAAGCTCAACTAGATTATGCAATTTCACTTCAAAAGTTGGTTGGATAGGGAAAATTGGCTTGTAATGTGGATTAACCTAACAGGATGTGCATGGCTTCTAAGGGCTACAAGGATTAAATATTCAAGGTAGGCCATTATAAAAAAGGATTCTTTGAAATAGGGGTTTTAATACCAAACAAATGCCTCAATCATTTAAACACAAGTACCTCAAACCCTCAAGTTTTGACAGGAATAGATCAAATTCTGGTTAAATCAAGTATGGTTTGATTCTCTCAAGAAGTGAGGTGAATGTAAAGAATATGAAAATAATGGTTCAGAAGCCTCACAGGAAAGTGATTTCAAATTTAAAGACAGTGAGATGTGGCATGGGATTCAAAATTCAGCGTACTTTTCATGAAATTACTAAATATTTGAACTTGAAACAAAGTCATTTCAGCATTCATTTAAGTATAGATTCAAGGGGTAAATTGTTTCACTTATTGATATGGATTTAAAAATGGTGATGAGAATCATTTTAGCTCAAAAGTTTCAAAAACACACAGAAAATTGTAAAATAAACACACAAAATTTGAAAAACACACAAATTTTTTTATTTTTTTTGGTTTTTTTTTTAAACAGGAAAACAATTGAAATTACTAAACTAAAAGGTTCCCTCCCCCACACTTAAAATATTGCATTGTCCTCAATGTGAACCCATGAGATGATATATGCACATGAAATGCAGAATTTTTAAATAGGACAAATAATATAATAGTGAAAGGGTTAGGAACAGCCTGATGTGATCAAGTGATGATGGGGTCATGCAGTGTGATAAAATCCACTGCATCAGTAGGATGTCCCTCAATGTATCTCTTCAAACGTTGCCCATTGACTGTAAATCTCCTTCCAGTGTCCTCTTGTGTGATCTCCACTACACCATAAGGAAAAACATTAGACACAATATAAGGACCTAACCATCTGGAACGCAACTTACCAGGCATCAACTTCAGTCTTGAACTATAGAGAAGGACTTTCTCTCCAACATGAAACTCCCTTTGTTGGATCATTTTGTCATGAGCTGCTTTTGATCTTTCCTTGTAGAGCCTTGAGTTCTCATATGATGACAGTCGAATCTCCTCAAGCTCTTGAATTTGCAACTTCCTTTGAATTCCATCTTGGGCCAAATCCATGTTACATTTCTTTATAGCCCAATATGCCCGATGCTTGACTTCCACGGGGAGATGACACGCTTTCCCAAAAACAATCCGAAATGGGGACATACCAATGGGGGTCTTGTATGCTGTCCTATAAGCCCATAATGAATCATCCAAGCGCTTGCTCCAATCCTTCCTATTTGGCTGCACGGTTTTCTCCAAAATTTGTTTCAACTCACGATTTGAAACCTCAGCCTGGCCATTTGTTTTGGGGTGGTATGGTGTTGATGTTTTGTGTGTCACCCCACACTTTCGAAGGAGGGAAGAAAAATTCCTATTGCAAAAGTGTGTCCCTTGATCACTGATGATGGCCTTTGGTACTCCAAACCTGCAGAAAATTTGAGCCTTGAAAAAATCCACTACAACATGAGAATCGTCAGTCCTGGTGGCCTTGGCCTCCACCCATTTACTCACATAATCAACAGCAACCAAAATATACAAAAATCCAAATGATCTAGGAAAAGGACCCATAAAATCAATACCCCACACATCAAAAATCTCACAGAATAGTATGGGTTGTTGGGGCATCTCATGTCTCCTAGAAATATTCCCAGTGTGTTGGCAACGAGAGCATGACTTACAAAACACATGGGCATCATGGAATAAACTAGGCCAATATAATCCAGAGTCCAAAACTTTCCTAGCTGTTCGTTGGGGTCCAAAGTTTCCACCACATGCAAATGTATGACAGAATTGCAAAACAGACTCAAACTCATGATCAGGAATACACCTCCTAATAACTTGGTCACTACACATGCGCCAGAGGTACGGATCATCCCACACATAATACCTAGACTCACTTTTTAATTTTTGGACTTGATGCTTCTTCAAATTTACTGGGATTTCAGAGCCAACAATGTAATTAACTAAATCAGCATACCAAGGATGCTTACCTGAGATGGTATAGAGATGCTCATCGGGGAAAGTGTCCCGAAGTGGTACCTGATCCAAGGTGTCATCCTCTAGTGTGCGAGTAAGCCTACTGATGTGGTCCGCCACCAAATTCTCTGATCCCTTCTTGTCCTTTATCTCGATGTCAAACTCTTGAAGAAGGAGCATCCAACGGATAAGTCGTGGCTTTGCATCTGGCTTCTTTAGGAGGTACCTCAAAGCTGCATGGTCAGAAAAAACAACTACTTTAGAGCCCAATAAATATGAACGGAATTTATCTAAAGCAAATATGACAGCAAGAAACTCCTTTTCTGTGGTAGTGTAGTTTGATTGGGCTGAATCTAGCGTCCTCGATGCATAGGCGATCACATGTGAACGTCCCTCCACCCTCTGAGATAAGACAGCTCCAACCGCGAAGTTGGAGGCATCACACATAAGCTCAAATAGAAGGTCCCACCATGGGGGCTGTATGATTGGTGGAGTGGTCAGACACTTCTTCAGCTCATCAAATGATACCCTGCATGAATCATCAAAATTGAAGTCAATATCTTTTTGAAGCAATCGAGATAAGGATAGACCGATCTTACTAAAATCTCTGATGAAGCGTCGATAAAATCCAGCATGCCCAAGGAATGATCGAACATCACGCACACATGTAGGATATGGGAGGGATGAAATATTTTCTACCTTAGATTTATCAACTTCAATTCCATGTTGTGAGACTATATGACCTAAGACAATTCCCTTTTCGACCCTGAAATGACATTTTTCAAAATTTAAGACCAGATTATTCTCAATACAACGATGCAACACATCACCCAAACTAGAGAGACATTCATCAAATGAGGACCCATAAACTGTAAAATCATCCATAAATACCTCCATGCAGGTCTCAATGAAATCTGAGAAAATACTCACCATGCATCTCTGGAAGGTACCTGGGGCATTGCAAAGTCCAAATGGCATCCTTCGGTAAGCAAAGGTACCGAATGGGCAGGTGAATGTTGTCTTCTCCTGGTCCTCTGCTGCAATGGGAACCTGAAAATAGCCAGAAAATCCATCCAAGAAACAATAGTGTGTCTTCCCAGCTAGTCTCTCAAGCATCTGGTCAATGAATGGCAGTGGGAAATGGTCCTTACGAGTGGATTGATTTAGTTTCCTATAATCGATACACACTCGCCAACTGTTTTGTACTCTCACAGGAACTAACTCATCATTTTCATTTTTTATAACAGTGAAACCAGTTTTCTTTGGTACAACCTGAACAGGGCTAACCCATTGTGAGTCAGAAATAGGGTAAATGATACCCGCCTCAAGTAATTTTTCATCTTCTTTCTTAACAACTTCTAGGAGGGTGGGATTAAGTCTCCTTTGTGGTTGTCTCACCGGTTTAGCCCCATCCTCCAAGAGAATCCTATGCATACAAATGGAGGGGCTAATACCTGATATGTCTGCCAATGTCCAACCAATTGCCCTAATGTTATCTCTCAAAAGATTCAAAAGTTTTTCTTCATGTTCAAAAGAGAGATTGTTAGAAATTATGACAGGCAATCTATCACCACTGAGCAAGTATGCATATTTGAGATTTGGGGGCAATGGCTTGAGTTCCAATGTAGGTGGGTGATGTATGGATGGAGAAATTGATGCAACAGACATATCTGCACAATGAACATCAGTATCAGAATAAAAATCATCACAATCAGAGAATAAAGCACCAAATCCATCAGCATACTCAATAGCCATGTCATAATCAGAGTTCACATGATCAAAATCAGAATATGATTCCATTTCAAAATCAAATCTTAGAGAGTCTTGTTCCTTAAAAATGGGTGTAGAAGTATTCTTAGACATCAAACTAGAACCAATACTCATAATCTCCCTAAGCATAGGACAATCAAATTCTATGGAGTTTTTATTTGGTGGTTCAAAATGGGAGATAACAAAAGCAGAATGGTCCTCTGAGGGGTACTTCATGGAATCCATAACATTAAATATCACAACTTCATCTCCAAACTCCATGGAAAGTGTACCCTCATTGACATTTATGATAGTTTTTGCAGTTTTGAGGAAGGGTCTACCTAGGATAATGGGGGCATGAGAACTTACCTGATCATCCTCCATGTTAAGCACATAGAAGTCTGCTGGAAAGATCATGTCTCTTACCCGGACAAGTACATCCTCAAGAACTCCCGCTGGATATACCGTAGCTCTATTCGCCAATTGCACCACTACTCTTGTTGGCTTCAACTCACCAACCTGTAAGGAAGAGAATACAGAGTGAGTCATCACATTTATTGAAGCTCCTAAATCACAAAAAGCATCAGAGAAGTGAAACTACCCTATGGTACATGGGATGGTGAATGTCCCAGGATCCTTGCACTTTGTTGGCATTGCTAGAGTTGGTGTAATGAGTGCCGAGACATTCCTTCCAAGGTTGATCCTCTCATTCCCCTTGATCCCTCTTTGATTGGTACAAAGTTCTTTTAAGAATTCCGCATACCTTAAAATTTGCTTAATGGCTTCAAGTAGAGGAATGTTGATCTCCACACGCTTGAATGTGTCCAAAACCTCCTTTTTCATTGCTTCTTCAGCCATATTCTTGGTTTGAACAACCCTGTTTGGAAAAGGAAGGGGTTTAGGAGGAACATCATCAATATTTTTCTTACCTTTATCTTTCTCCTTGGATTGCTCATCAGTTGGTATGGAATGCGGCTTCTCTGAAGTTGAGTTGAATCCTGGTGGAATGGTAGGTGCAGATGTATCGTTCATTTACTTCCCACTTCTCAATGTGATGGCACTAACATTCCCCTTTGGATTTGGAGTGGGTTGGGAAGGTAGATTTCCAGAATTCTTACTCACATGTTCGTGGAGGGCGGTGGCAATCTGACTCATTTGAGTCTTCAACTCTCTCAGCTCCGAACCTTGACTCTTCAGCTCATTCTGTTGATTAATAACAATTTGTTTCAAAAGATCATCAGTGTTAGAGTCTACCTTGTGTTGGATATTCCCTTGTTGCTGACTCGTTGATGTTTGAGCTTCGAATCTCCTTTGGGGTTGTTGGAAACCCTGTTGGTAAGGTGGAGGCTGCTGGAAGATTGGTTGAAAAGGGGGCCTTTGTTGTTGTCCAGAGCCATACCTCATGTCCGCTAGATCTTTCCACCCTTGGTTGTATGTTGGATCAAACTTCTTTTGGGGATATGGTTGTTGTTGTTGCTGCTGAAATGGTCTCCCAGGGAACACTGCTGCACAATCTTCTGTTTCTTGGAGTTGTGGGCAACAGTCAGTTGGGTGGCTTGTCTCAATGCAAATACCACAAGGCCTTGAAGGAGGGGGTTGGGATGTCTTTTGAGCCAATGCAATCTGCATCACCATAGTTGTCAATTCTTCTAACTTAGTATCAATCAAATGACTTTCAAGAGAAGAAGAACTTACTTGATGTCCTCCTCGAACATGTGGTGTACCTCTATCACCAAATTGTTGGGAGTTTTGGGCCATCTTGTCGATCAACGCACGCGCAGATACTGGTGTCTTGTCCACCAATGCTCCTCCAGCTGCAGCATCTACCATGCTCCTCTCCATGGGTGTGAGTCCTTCGTAGAAGTATTGGATGAGGAGTTGCTCACTGATTTGGTGATGTGGGCAGCTTGCACACAACTTCTTGAATCGCTCCCAGTACTCATACATTGACTCCCCTTGTGCTTGCTTGATCCCTGATATCTCCTTTCGAATGGATGTGGTCCTTGATGCTGGAAAAAATCTTTGCAAGAAAAGATGTTTCAAATCATTCCAACACGTTACATCTTCAGGTTGCAAATAATACATCCAATCTTTTGCAGCTCCATCAAGTGAGAATGGGAATGCTCTTAATTTAATTTGATCTTCAGAAACATTTCTTGGTTTTAAAGTTGAGAAAACCACATTAAATTCCTTAAGGTGTTTGTTGGGATCCTCACCAGATAAGCCATGAAACTTTGGAAGAAGGTGAATTAATCCAGATTTCAATTCAAAGTACGATTCGAGATTTGGGTATGCAATACAATTCGGTTGATAGTTAATATCAGGTGCAGCCAATTCTCGAATGGTTCTATTAAGTTCATTTCCATTGTTTCCAGCCATTGGTTCCTCTTTTATGTTTGAATATGAATTGATTCCAATTTCAATGTTCTGATATTGGAGTAATTCTCCAACTGGTTGAATGTTGAAACTTCCCGTAGACTGAGAATGTCTGATTCGTGCCCTAAGGCTACGTTCAATCTCAGGGTCAAGATCTAAGAGATCTTCGGGATTAGTTCGTGTCATCAATCAATGAAAGATGAAAAGAAGGAATGTGGACCATAGTAAAATAAAAATTTGAAGTTTGAGTTGATGGTCCAAAAAGAAGTAGAAAGAGATAAAAGAAGAAGAAGAAAAAAAAATCAGATTGGGTAAAGAAGGAAGAAAGAAGAGAGGAAGAGAATTAAAATGTAAAATAAAATAAATACCTCTAATTGGTTGAAATAATTACTTGCCTTCCCGGCAACGGCGCCAATTTGAAGGAGCGCTGTCGTGGGTGCCCTCAAATGATTAGTATGATTTTGGGGTACTTAGGTGCAGCAGAGTGGCTGACCAATGTCGTCTCTCAAAGGAGGAAGTGAATTAAAACAATTTTTAGAGGTATTCTAGAAGTAAAATAAAAGAGAATAAAAACACTACTTGAAAGGATGGGGTATTTGTTTATAGTTTATGAATCTAGAAGAAGTTTGCTGGATGAAGATTGTATTTTTTTTTTGTTTTTAGTTTTGAAATGAAGTTTGATTAAAATGACACAACAAAAAGATGTTTGTTTAGACAATATTTAAAAGACGTAATCGATCTAACTATACCTCTTCAATCATTTATTAATCATTATCATTTAAATTAATATTCACTTAATTATGATCCCTTAATTTGTTAAATCCCGAACCCTACGAGAATTAACTTTACCACGAAGATTGAAGTGAATTTAACCTTAGGCTAACTTCGGAACATGCAATCGCAGCACCCTGCTTTGATTGATGTTCTAATATTAGCTTATGGTCAGTGGTAAATTAAGGCACATATCCACTCTGGAAATAAGGATGAATTGTGCTTAGGGATTATATTTGAACTCTACAAATTTATCCCGTGTGGTCTTGTATTACCGATTAAGATCGCGCTCTCACAATTTACACAAAATCACGACCTCGCGTGTTTTTGTGTACATTGTTCAATTGCTTGCTTAGTTTCTTACAATTTAAAAACACAATTCATGGATCATATTAAGTGAATTACAGTAGCTCATTGATTCAAAATAATTAAATTAAGAGGGTAGAAAATAGATCGATTACTAAAAGACTACTCTTCCATGGGTGGCGTAATCATCGTAGAAGCGTTTTGCATGTGCAAATGTTTAAAATGGGTATAACCCAATAACGCTTCTACTCAAGAATTCTAGCCCAATTAGGAAGATTAATAGAAGAATAAATTTAAACAAAACAGAAGAAAAGAGAAGAAATAAAAGAAGAACAAAGAAGTTTATTACATAAACAAAATCATTACAACATGAAGGAGAAGAAGAAGGCTTCGTCGAAGGGATCCTTGCTTCAAGAGCTACCCTTATTGAAATGGTTGGAGAATTGGAGTGGATCCACTTCTCCTCTGCCCTCAACTTCCCAATGCACGTCCCCAACCCCTCCAAATGAGAAAAACTCCAATTTATAGAGGGGAGGGGAGGAGAGGTTACAAGAGGTTTCGAGTGTGAATGTGGAAATTCGGCCAAATATTTTATGCCAACTTTCACCGACCATTTGACCACCAAAAAGCGTGAATTGGCCGGCCTTCCTGAAGGATCAAATGTGCGGATATGTGTCTTCTATCTCCTCTCCAAATTTGGGCTCAATACAGGACAATATGAAGGAGTTATGGCCGAAATACATAAGCATCTCCATTCTGGCGAGCCCAGCCCAACTTTGACTTCATGGCCCAATTTCAACATCCAACTGAACTCTTTAGCTCTAGTGTCCTGAATAAAAGTTGTAGATAATTAAGTTAGAAACACTGTTACAAAATTTAATTTTCAAATAATAAATATAAAAATATTTATTCTCGAAATACTACAATGCACTATTAAGGGTAAAACTGGAATTTTCACCAAATTTTCAAATGAATGATCAAATCCCAAATATTTTATAAATAAACATATTTAACACAATGTGAGGAAATTATATCATTTATTATCAATAAAATATTCAATAAAATAGTGTTTTATCAGAAGGCCCTAGAAATTCATGACATTAATAGTTTTGAGGTAATTGTATTATGTGCCCTCAAAGTCGAAATAGAGATCGATGAATACCTTCGGTATCATGGGGAAAAGAAGCGGAAATTGGACTTTAATTCTGGAGTTCTGATGGATAAATCCAATGATGATAATAAATTCTAGCACCCCACTTGAAAAAGGTGTAGAAAGATGCACCCTAAAAATTTCATGAAGGTGATGATAAAATGATTTATGTTTAAAATATAAGGGAACCTAGCCATTAACAGTCGACAAGAAAAACGCACTATTGTGACAGATGAAAGAAATGCTTTATTTGACCCTGAATGAATTGTTCATTGCCACAACTGCAAAGAACCAGGGAACTTTGCAAACCATTATTCTAAGAGAAGGGTTTTAGAATATAACCAACATCCTCCAATGTAGCAAGGATGATCCTTTTCCATCCCTACTACAGATGTGAATCCACACAAGGATGTGGTGATTGTTATGCTAGTCACACATGCAAGGATTGGAAACATACTTTTTTATTCTGGTTCTACGCATTCTTTTATATCCTAAATGTTTAGTAGAACAATAAAACACCACCAAAAATCATGTAAATGGATATATTACTGAGAATGAAAAATGGGGAAATTATTTCATCCCAAGAATATAACTCCTCCCCTATAATAATTTTTGGATTGAACATCCCAAAAAAGGTTCTTCATACTCCCCATGGTGGAATTTGATGAAACTATTAGAATGGATTGGCTTTCCCTATATAGATAAAATATAAATTTTCATGAGAGATAAATCACTCTTCATATGGAGAATCGACCCCCAATTATGTACAAGTGCAAGGAGGAGGATTGTAACATCCCGGTTCCAGGTGCCACTCTATGGGTGCCCCGAACCCAGTTCGCCACATGACCTCAAGCGCATTTCCCCATACTCCAGAGGCTTCCGACTAGCAGTGAGGGCCCAAGTCTAATAGTGGGGAAACTATGCCCTCATTTGTCAAAGTGCAGTGTCGTGGAATAAATAAATATCATACAACAAGCGGAAGCGGTAAAAAATATATATAACAGGAATGGATAACTGATAATAACAAGGAAATCAGTAGTCATATTTATATAAATATGATGCATGTCACTATTCTATAAAAAACCAAAACGTGTTACACTGAAATATAATACAACTGAAGTACAAGTGCAGAAAAGAAAAATAGAAAAGCTAGTGGCATCGCAAGACCAAGCTCGGTCCCATTCTCCCCTACTTCCCAGCAACAATCAAGTACCCATATAGGGACCCTTACCCTTATCCTGCCCGGAAGAAACGTAATCTTTTTGGTCTGAAGACATGACCAAAACAGGGTGTGAGAAATAAATCCCAGTAGACACCCACCAAAGGCATGTGCCCAACTGTGTGAAAATATGCAACAAAAGTGTGCAGTAGTAAAATTCAATAAACTAAGAAGTACTTAAAGTAACTTACTTTACCAGTTATATTGCCATTATATTATTCTTTTAAACATTTAATTTAAGATATCATGGTAGTGAATGTTATAAGTAAAATAGCCAGTGTCCTCAGACACGTCAACCCTTACCCTCAGGTAAAGAGAATCCAAACACAGGAATCTGCCCACAGGCTTATCGATTATTGCCCACAGGCTTACGAGGTGTCACCATCAAGCACTGAGTCTACTGCCCATAGGCACGGAAGAAGTTGCCCATAGGCTAAGTAGTACATCGCCCACAGGATAATCACAACACTACCCTCAGGATAAAGAATTAATCAAGCCATGTCCAACATGTAAAAAAGAAATATACATGCAATACAAATGGAATTCCTCTCAAGGAAACTCTATAATCATTATTATAAAGGCATACCCACGGGTATCCTGGCCAAATGGCTAAACAGAGGAACGCACCCTCGGGGTGGTCTTAGATCCAAGCAGTGACCTCAAACAGAAATTTATTATCACATTTAATTACCTATTCAATTATAGGTATTTAAATAGCCAAGGCCTCAGCCTCACGACACCCCAACATGGGTTCGCAGACCAAAAATACACACAAACGCACAACAGTTAGAAATTAAACACCAAGCCACCTACCTTAAACACTCAAGAACGGTATACCATAACGACGCCTTCTGAAATGTCCAAGAACGTCATAGATCTGAGGTAAACTAATTCTTATTCAACCTCAAATAACTTTCCGTAGAAGAAAAATTGGGAAGAAACACACAAGGAGAAGGAAGCTCTTGCGAGTTTGGTTCAAACGAGATCGACGGAAGCGGAATCGGATTCCCGATGCTCAATTGGTTGATCCTTAAAGGTCTGGCCTCCTCTCTCAAGTTCCTATACGTTTCTATGCCAATACTGTGAATAGGGATGGATACTACCCATTTTAAGTGAAAAAAAAACTACACGACGTGTACTTTTGGCTACACAGTGTGCACTTCCCTCATTTAACTATTCCACTGGCGGTACCGCCAAACTGTTCATCTATTGACAGGAGTGCACAGCATGTATTCTTGACTACACAGCGTGTACTGTCACCCAGCTGGAGGATGCTTCCACCACTTTACTATTTCCCTGCCGACTGACTACACGACGTGTACATACCCACTACACGGCATGTAGTTAGTTTTTACACCCTTCGTCGCTGGCATGGCTACACACCCTGTGTACAGATCCCACACGGCCAGAGTACACGGCGTGTAGTCCCAAAATTTGAGATTTTCTCCATTTTCCTTATTTTCTAAAAAACACTTAAGTAAAAGAGAAAAATTTGAAACTTGTTCGTCAAAACTAAGAATCAGGTTCTTACAAACTTCCCCCCTTAAACCAATTCATCCCCGAATTTCCCTTCTATGGGTGGTGACGATATAGCCCTGAATAAATATGGCCACTGGTCACGTACATCGGTCTCCGGCTCCCAGGTTTCATCCTACACTCGGCCATGCTGCCATAGCACCCCTACGAGAGGAACTGAACGGCCTCATATAACCTTCATGCTCCTATAAACGATACGAATCAAATGCTCCTCGAAGGACGCATCTACCTCAAGCTCAACCTCCTCAGGATGAAAGACGTGAGACAGGTCTTAATGATAGTGACGCAACTGAGATACATGGAATTCGTCGTGAAAGTCCCGGTACCTCTATGGTAACTGCAACTGATAGGCTACTAGCCCAACTCTCTCCAGAATCTCAAATGGGACCACATACCTCGGTGAATGTTTACCCTGTCTCCTGACCCACCTGTGTCGCAACCTCGGTGAAACACGCAAGAAAACTTGATCCCCAACCATGAACTCCAAGGGTCGTCTGCGGTGATCAGCTTAAGATTTCTAACGATACTGTGCGGTAGCCATCTGCTTCTGAATCAACTGGACCTGCTTAGAAGTCTCATGAACAAGATGTGGTCCTAGTAAAGCTACCTCACCTGCCTCTAACTAGCACAAAGGTTATCGGCATGGCCTACCTTATAAAGCCTCATAAGGTGTCATCTCGATAGTTTCCTGAAAACTATTATTATAGGAAAACTCTACTAGGGTTATATGCTTCTCCCAAGAGCCCCCAAAGTCTAGGATTCATGCACGCAGCATGTCCTCAAGCACCTGTATCGTACGCTCTGACTGACCATCGGTCTGAGGGTGGTAAGTTGTGCTCAGAAGAACCTGTGTACCAAATTCCCTCTAAAAACTCTGCCAGAAATGAGATGTAAAACATGCATCCCAATCTGAAACGATAGAACGAGGGACCCCATGAAGACATACGACCTCTAGGATATACAACTTCTTGAGTTTGTCAACTCTGAAGGTCTCCCTGATCGGCAAAAAGTGAGCTACCTTTGTGAGTCTGTCCACAACAACCCACACAGCATCATTACCTCGAGGTGACCTCAACAACCCTGTCACGAAGTCCATTGCGACATCATCCCATTTCCACTCTGGGATGGGTTACAGTTGTAACAGTCCGGATGGCCTCTGATGCTCCGCCTTCACCTGATAACAGGTGGAACACCTCGTAACAAAACCAGATATTTCTCTCTTCATACTCGGCCACCAGTACTGACGTCTCAAGTCTCTATACATCTTGGTAACCCCGGGATGAACTGCCCAAGCTGAACCATGAAACTCCCACATCATCTCCTTGCGTATATCCCCTGGAACCCACACTCTTCCATGGAAACGCAATACTTCATCATTTCCTATTGTCCAACCAGGAGAAGGGTCCTCAGTGGTCACCGACTCCCGTAGAACTAGGCCTTATGAATCAGATAGTTGTCTCATCCTCACTATATCTAAGAGGATATAAGTCACATATAAAGATGAAAGATAGTTCTGCCCCTTAATTTCATGCACCTCCAAATGCATCTTAGAGAACAAAGCTATAACCTTCCATTCACCACTGGTCTGCTACACTGCCTGTATCTAGGTCTTTATGCTCAGTGCATCAGCTACAGAATTACCTTTACCAGGTGTATAAGCAAGCTCAAAATCGAAGGACTGATGGTATTCAACCCACCTTCACTGCCTCAGGTTCAAGTCACACTTGGTAAAGATGTACTTGAGACTTTTGTGGTCTGTGTAAACCACAAAATTCTCTCCCAAGAGATAATGTCTCCAACAGTGCAACGCATGAACAAATGCAGCCAACTTGAGATCATGCATCAGGTAATTCCTCTCATGTGGCCCCAACTACCGAGAGCCATACACAACTACTCGATCGCACTTCATCAACACAGCACCTAGCCCAATAACTGATGCATCACAATAAACTGTATATCTCTTCCCCTGCTATAGGAGTATCAGGATCGGTGCTGGTATCAACATTCCCTTCATCTCCTGGAAGGCTTCCTCACAAACTTCTGACCAAACGAACTTCACACCTTTCCTAGTCAAACCAGTCTATGGTGATGCTGAGTGGGAGAAGTCCCGTATGAAGTGTCTATAGTAACCATCCAGCCCCAATAATTTATGTATTTCAAACACGTTCTTAGGCTGCTCCCAGGAAACTACTTCTCTCACCTTTCTAGGTCTACTGGAACTCATGCCTCCAAGATGATATGACCTAGGAAGTATATCTGGTCCATCCAAAAGTGGCACTTGGAGAGATTATCATATTGTTGATGCTCTCTCAGTGTACTCAAAATGATCTCAAGATAGGTGGCATGGTCGTGTCGAGTGTGAGAGTAAACCAAGATATCATCCATGAATACTACCACAAAAGAATCCAGATAAGGATGGAACACATGATTCATCAGAGCCATAAAAACTGCTAGTGCATTGGTGAGTCCAACGGCATAACCGTATACTCGTATAGACCATACAAGCTCCTGAAAGCTATGAGAGGTATATCAGATGCTCTAATGTGCAGCTGATGATATCCTGATCTCAAGTCAATATTCGAGAACACTCTTGCTCCACGAATTTGATCAAAAATATCATCTATCCTTGGAAAGGTATATCGGTTCTTAACCGTCAACTGGTTCAGCTTCCGATAACCCACATAGAGTCTGAGAGTACTGTCCAACTTCTTCGCAAAAAGGATAGGAGAACCCCATGGAGAAGTTCTGGTTCGGATAAAACCCTTTGACTCTAAATCCTCTAACTGTCTCTTGAGCTCCTGCAACTCTGGTTTATCCATCCTAAAAGTAGGAATGGACACCGGTGCTTCTCCTGGAACAGGCTCAACAAAAAAATCCACCTCATGCTACAGAGGAAGACCTAAAAAGTTGTCCGGGAAGACATCCCTAAAACGATCAACCACTGGAGGAAAATCCTTCTGAAAATTCCCCTGATTGTCCAGATATAATCTCGCAATCTAGGTCGTGATACAACCTCTCCCATGATTCTCTGGTCCATCTTAACTCACCCGAACATCCCACTCGCCCTTGTATAGAAACTCTTCACCCTCTGGTGATGTGAAACTCACCCTGTGACGATAGCAATACACAAATGCTCGGAAGGAAACCAACCAGTCCATACCAAGAATGAAATCATATCTCGTCATCTCTAAGACATAGAGGTCCCAAAGGAAGTGACACCCACCAACCTCAAGGGGCACTCCTTGCACTGACGCACACTAGCCGTTCTAGTTCGCAACGGAGTCTCTAATGTCATAACATCATAGGAAGAAGAAACATAGATCCCAAGTCTCTCCACAATGGGCATAGGTATGAAGCTATGTGTATCACCCATATCAAAAAGTACTGACGATAAAACAGAAGATACTAGAATAGTACCTCTGATGGTAGAAGGTCCAGGATCCTGCTCCTACTGGGTCTGTTGCACAGCATATGCCTACCCAGTGCTGGGGCCCTGCGACACAGCCAGGCTACCCTGAGCTGTCCCGCCCTGCTGACTCTGAGATCCCGGTGTTTGGCTACCACGGCCACGTCCACCATCCCTGCCTTCATGCCCTGACGTATTCCAGTTCCCCGACTGGTAAGAAGCTTCTGGTCCTACCCCCGCATGCAGAGTCTGCACAGAACCACTCTCACTGGCCACTGGTGGAAACGCCCTGCTAAAGCATTGCAGATGACCCATCTTTCCGCAAGCTCGGCACTCCACTGGGTCTCGTGGACACATAGGTCTCTTGTGCCCATCTTTATCACACTGGTAGCATATGACCTGGCCACTTGAACCATTATTCTGCTTAGTACTTACACCCTGAGAGATGTCCATCTATCTATTCCACTTACCAGTAGAAATAGTACTAGCAACTGGTGCTGAACCGCCCTGGCCCACACCACTAGCTTCCTGTAGGTTCCTCTCTGTAATCAGCATCTGGTTCACAATAGCATGTACTGTAGACAACCTGAAAACATTCACCAGTTCTCAGATTTCATGTCTAAGACCATCCTCAAAGCGTCTTACTCTCAGCATATCATCTCCCACTAGAACGGGTGAAAAACGCTGAAGCTCGGTGAAGCGAGTAGAATAATCCATCACCGACATAACGCCCTGCGGCAGATTCATGAACTCTCTAGCTCGATCTTCCCTCAGTGTCTCTGTGAAGAAGAAGTCATAAAAGGCTATCTGAAAATCATCCCATGCCATGTCTATGTGATGCACTGACTAGGTGGTAACATCCCACCACCTCTTGGATGAATCACGTAGCATATAAGTCATGAGCTTGACCCTCCTCCCTGGAAGCGTCTCTAGGTTCTTGAAAATAGTCTGCATCAACCCCTACCAAGACTCCGCAGCCTATGGTCCACCATCCTATAAAAACATAGTTGGATGCTACATCTAGAAGATACGAGTCAGCTCGACCCTAAATGTGGCACCCGGCGGTGCTCCCTGAAAGGTCTGCATGAACCGCATAAATCCTTCACGGAACTGTGCCTCCATGCCTGTATCCGGTATTATGTCTGGCGCTGCATCCGACTCTGCTGGAGGATCAATTGGTAGCCCATGGCCCACCATCTTCAGAATATACTCATTGTCGCTCTCCTGGTGAACAATGCGTGAACGTCTCAACGGCATGACACTACAAGGTCAAACATACACCTTAGATCAATATTATCACAGTTTGAAAATGAAGGAACCAAAAGGGGAACAGGAGGAAGAAGGCATTTAAGATTTCACAACAAGACTACATGGCGTGTATACGGACTACACGGCGTGTACCTGACTTCTCTTCACCTGCTCGGGTCCTTCTATATGGCCAAGCCACACGACTCCTGTTAAACAAAAATACATGGAGTGTATATAATCTACACGGTGTGTATGGTGTAATTTTCTAAATTCCCAAGTCGTTTGTGACAGGGCCGACTAGTCGGCTTGATACAACATGGTGTGTTACACCCGCACACGGCGTGTACACTGCCCAATTTCCTAGCCACATGGTCAGGTCCACATGGTATGTCACTGGTCAAGACTACACAGCGTGTCCAAGAGGTACATGGTGTCTACTTTAAAATCTTTACCGACCCATGTTGTTAGTTACACGGCTAGATACCCGGCTCCAATTACACGGTGTGTTCCACAGTGGATACGGCGTGTATGTCTTAATGTCTCCTCCATCAGTGTTTGTTAGTTACACGGGTGGACTCTATGTCAACACTACACGGTGTGTACATCCGGTACACAGTGTGTTCACCCCAAGCATTTTCCTTCCCCGTGTCCCCGCCCACACGATCTATGACACGAGAAGAGACTACAGAGTGTGTACTTAGGGTACACGGTGTGTACTTAAAAAATTTTAATTTCTTCCCGAACAGAAGTTCATACACGGCATGTTTAAGGTACTAAATGGCGTGTATACTGGGTTTTCGGGCATTATGCCTCATAAACATCCCGGAACCCAGAAAATACTGAAAAACAACACCTAAGTGCCAAATTTTAATCTGTGAGGGCCCATAATCCCTGAGAATAAATGTTTGAAATCTTATATGTGTTATAACCGGATAAGCAACCAATGATCAGCCAAATTTCGGTCAATGAGGGCCCATACTCTCCAAAAACCAAAGTTTGGTGTCCATTATATAAACAGGCTCACACGAAAATACCCTATCACATAATAGTTATTTATCAAAGCAGCTATCACAACAACATGTTTTTTTTCTAGCACAACGACTACCACAAAAAAATGCAATTTCTAATGCGCCTACATGGCATGGAACTATGCATGACATTTTATTTCTAGAATGTTCCTAAATAATGCATGAGTTGGAATATTCTCATATAATCAGGTTGTAACTAAATAGAACCCATAGATAAGATATAAACAGCATAATCACAAATGCGTCACCTAATGGTGAAAATCAATTCAACTGTAAAATCGAAAAATCAGAAAAATTACACCACGAGGTAAATTGGTTTTTCCCTCTACATGTGTTAGCTACGCCCGGGCACAACTTATTTACAACTATCATTCTCGTCCTATCCCTGACTAAGGCTCCAAATAGTAAGTCAAAGAAAAGAACCCCTCTGATACCACTTTGTAACGTCCCGCTTCTGGGTGCCACTATACGGTTTCCCCAAACCCAGTTTGCCACATGACCTCAAGCGCATTTCCCCAAATGCCAGAGGCTTCCGACTAGCAGTGAGGGCCCAAGTCTGATATTGTGGAAACTATGCCCTCTTTTTTCAAAGTGCAGTGCAGTAGAATAAATAAATATCATACAATAAGCGGAATCGGTAAACAATATATATAACAAGAATGGATAACTGATAATAACAAGGAAATAATTCGCCATATTTATATGAATATATAACATGTAACTATTCTATAAAATAGCCAACACATGATACACTGAAATATAATTCAACTAAAGTACAAGTACAAAAAAAAACATAAAAGCCAGCGGCATCGCGAGCCCAATCTCGGTCCCATGCTCCCCTACTTCCCAGCTAAAATCAAGTACCTATACAGGGACCCTTTCCATTATCCACACTTGCAGAAACGTAATCTGTTTGGGCCAAAGACATGACCCAAAAAGGGTGTGAGGAAAAAATCCCAGTAGACACCCACCAAAGTTCCTTTCCTAACTATGTGAAAATATGCAACAACAGTGTGCAGTAGTAAAATTTAACAAACTAAGCAGTACTCAAAAGTAACTAACTTTACCAGTTATATTCCCATTTTTTTAATCTTTTAAACATTCAATTTAAGATACCACCACAGTGAATGTTCTAAGTAAAACAGCCAGTGTCCTCAGATGCATCAACCCATACCCTCTGGTAAAGAGAATCTAAACACAGGAATCTTCCCACAGGTTTATCGAATATTTCCCACAGGCGTACGAGGTGTCACCCACAGGCACAGAGTCCATTTCCCACAAGCATGGAAGTTATTTCTAACATGCTAAGTAGTACATTGCCCACATGCTAATCACAACACTGCCCTCAGGCTAAACAAGTAACCAGGCCATGACCAACATGTAAACAAGCAATATACATGCAATACAAATTCAATTACTCTCAAGGAAATTCTAAAATCATTATTATAAAGGCATACCCTCGGGTATCCTGTCCAAATGGCTAAACAGAGGAACGCACCCCGGGGTGGTCTTGGATCCGAACAGCGACCCCAAACAGCAATTTATTATCACATTTAATTTCCTATTCTATTTTACGTATTTAAACAGCCAAGGCCTTGCCCACACGACACCCCAACATGGGTTCACAGCCCAAAACTACACACAAACTCACAAAACTTGGAAATTAAACACCAAGCCACCTACCTTAAACACTCAAGAACGGTATACTAGAATGATGCCTTCTGAAACATCCAAGAATTTTGTAGATCTGGCGTAAAATAATTAGAATTAATCATAAAATAACATACCTTAATGGATTAATTGGTAAGAAACACACAAGGAGAAGGAATATATTACCGTTGTGGTTCCAACAAGATCAATGGAAGCGAAATCAGATTCCTGATGCTCAATCGGATGATCGTTGAAGTTCTGGCCTTTTCTCCCGAGTTCCCATCTGGTTCTAAGCCAATCCTATGAACAGGGTTGGATACTGCCCATTTTAAGCAAAAACAAACAAACTACACAACGTGTACTTTTGGTTACACAGCATGTACTTCCCTCATTTAACTGTTCCTTTGTTGGCACTGCCAAACTATTCAACTGTCGACATGAGTACACAGCGTGTATTCTTGACTACACGGCGTGTACTGTCGCCCAGCTAGTGGCTGCTTCCACTACCTTACTATTTCCCTTCTGACTGACTACATGGTGTGTACATACCCACTACACGGTGTCTAGTCGGTTTTTACACCCTTCGTCGCCAGCATGGCTACAAACCATATGTACTCATCCCACACGGCCAAAGTACACGGCGTGTGGAAAAGTACACAACGTGTAGTCCCACAATATGGGATTTTCCCCATTTTCCTTATTTTCTCAAAAACATTTAAGGAAAGGAGAAAACGAAGCAAGTCGTACCCCAAAACTAAGAATCGGGTTCTTACAAGGATGAATCTTCTTTAGCACCATCATCTCAAGCGTAGATATTAAAACCCAATGAGAAAGTGTATCTTACTCAGATGATTGAGTCTATTTAAGGAACCATCCTCTAAGACATGCCTATTATAATGGAATTCGTTCATGTGTTTCCATAGGAATTTCTTAGTCTTTCTCCTATAGGAGATGTTGAATTCTCAATAGATCTCATACCGAAGGAATTTCCAATATCCAATACACCATATAGAATGGATGTTGTGGAGCTTGAGGAGCTAGAGAAACAACTACAAGAGAATCTAGAAAAACTCCCAAGTGCTTCACCATGGGGTGCACCAGTCCTCTTCTTCAAAAAAGAAGGATGGGTCAATCCACCTTTTCATTGATTATTGTGAGCTCAAAAAATCATGATAAAAGAGAAGTATCATTTGACACAAGATGATGACTTGTTCGATCAGCTACATGGAGCATAATACTTATCCAAAGTGGATCTATAGTAGGGATATTACCAAGTAAGGGTGAAGAAAGATGATATCTCCAAGACTGCGTTTCGTACAAGCTAAAATCACTATGAATTCATAGTAATGTCTTTAAGAATCACTATGGATACAGTAATATTTATTGACATGGTAAATAGAGTCTTTAGATATTACCTTAACATGTTTTTGGTAGTCTTTATAGATGATATTATAATATACATCAAAACCAAGGAGGAGCCTGAGGAGCATATAAGCATTGTACTAGAGACCTTGAAAAAGTAGAAACTCTATGAAAATTACATTATGTGTGAGTTTTGGTTGAAGGGAGTATCATTATTTTGGAATATCATTACAAGCGATGGGATATTTTTGGATCCCTCTAAGAAAAATTCAATTGAGGGGTGGTCGAGGCAACATATGGGATGAATATTTATAGCTTCCTTGGGTTCGCTAAATATTATCACCAATTTGTGAGAATTTTCTCATGATTTTCATACACTCTTAACAAGCTAACTCAGAAGGAAGTCAAGATTTCAGGAAATGATGATTGTGAAGAGAGCTTCAAGGAGTTGAAATGGAGACTTATCACTATGCCTATTCTCACACTACACACAAGTGGACAACATTTCATATTATTCGGTTATTCTTTAAAGAATGGAATGGGATGTGTGTTGATGAAAAATGACAAATTCATTGCCTATGCTTCAAGGATATTGAAATTTCATGTGCCAAACAATCCAACACATAATATAGAGTTGGATATAGTAGTCATCCCTTTGAAAAATTTTGAGAGAATAACTTTTGGGGTGATTTTTGAAATATACACTGATCAAAAAATCCTCAAATATATATTCACACGGATAGAGTTCTATATTTTCCAACGAAGTTGGTTAGAGATGATCATCGAATATGACTGATCAATACATTACCACCCTAGAAAATCAAACAAGGTGGTGGATTCTCTAAGTATAAAGGACCCAACGATTCTGTCATTTATGATAATTGGAAAGGATCAAATATTCATATATTAGATGAAGATTTATATGGGAATCATTAAGAATTGAACATCATCAATCCTTTCACAAGTGATTGTTCAACCGTATCTTTTGGAAAGGTTAAATGATTCTCAAAAGGATGATGAAGGAATTACAAAGAAATTAGAAACTATCAGAAAATAGAAATCCCTAGAGTTCAATGTTAATGAAGAAGGAATTTTGAGATTTTTCTCATGACTATGTGTTCCATCAAATCTGGAGTTAAATAAATAGATTTTAGATGATGCACATCATTAAAATTTCTGCATTCACCCAAGAAACACAAACATGTATCAATATCTCTAAGATAATTATTGTTGGGATAACATGATTAAGGAGATCTCCAAATATACATCAAAGTGTCAAGTATTCCAGAAATTGGAGGGTGAGACGCAAAAGTCTAAGGGGATGATGCAACCATTATCCATAACAACATGGAAATGGGAGAACATCACTGTGGAGTCTTGCCACTGGACTTCTGAATACATCTAAAGGATACAATGTTATCTGGGTTGTTGTGGATCGTCTAATAAAGATTTCACACTCCATTTCAATTCTATAGGATTTATCATTGGATCAAATGGCATGGATATACATTATCTAAGTGGTAAGGTTGCGCGGTCTACCACTATCTATTGTATCTGATCGAGATCCAATATCCACCTCTATGTTTTGGAAAAGTCTCCAACATGCTCTGAATATTGAGCTAAACTTCAGTACGGTTTATCATCCCCAAACTAATGTCCAATCAGAGATGACTATCCAAACACTTGAGAACAAGTTGAGAGAAAACTCAATGGACTCCAAAGGGGGATGGGATCAACATCTTCTTCTGGTTGAGTTCCTTTACAACAACAGTTTCTGCATAGGCATCCAAATTTCTCCTTATAAATCCTTTTATGGGAAGATGTGAAAAATACTGGAATGTTGGGATGTTGTTGAGAAGAGAAAACTTATAGGTCTAGAATTGGTCGAAGAAATGGTGGATAATGTTAAGACCATCCCGCATCACATTAAAGCTGCTTAGAGTCAACAAGAGAGTTATGCTGACAATCATCAAAGAGTAATAGTGTTTGATATTGAAGACATGATATTCCTCCACAAATCACCATGGAAGAGATCTATGATATTTTGGAAGAATTTAAATCTTAGTCCAAGGTACACCAGACATTTTGAGATCCTTGATCGTATTGCAGTAGTGGCCTATCAACTAGCACCCCCGCTGAACCTATCTCAAGTACATGAGGTATTCCATGTATCACTCTTAAGGAAGTACATATTTGACTCATTGAATGTACTCAATAAAGAGGTGGTACAATTGGATAATGACATCTCCTATGAAGAGAAGATGGTGAGGATCTTAGATCATAGAGAAAAAGTTCTACAAAATATGACCATGTCCCTCTTCAAAGTGTTGAGTAAAAACAAAAAGTTTGAATGTGTAATGTGGGAACTTGAGGAATTTATGAGGTAGAGTTACCCTCATCTATTTTAGTGTGGGAAAAATAAAATTTGGAGGGAAAATTTTCTTAAGGGGGGAATGTTGTAATGACCTAATCTTTTATGAATAAAATTTCCTTCCTTTTAATGTCATATAGAAAACACAGGCACTTCCTTTTATTCTTTTTAATATTCTTATGTTTAAATGACAATTAAGTATCATTAAAGTTGATAATATAGTCTTTTAATAGTTATCATAAAAATAATATAAATATAAGGTTTTTAAAAAAGAATCCTTTGAGACAGAAAAAGGAGAGGATGGTCTCATCCAGTAGACTTGGGTCGTACGAAGCTCATTTGTCGGAGCACAGAAAGGATGTAGCATCACTAGGCTTCACTCTTGACTAATTCCAATCTGAGTTTCAACACATTAACCTTGAATGGAATCTCCTATGAGAGAAGTTTGTCTTAATAGAGACAACCAAATGAGTGATGTTATCCGAGCCTCCCCAAGAGTTTGTCACCATCGCAAATCTTACCCTTAGGTCTTACGCAGGTTTTATAAAGGGTTATTTAATAGGTAATTAGTTACTTATTTTATAGTCCCTTTTTATAAATAAAAGTCTTATTATATCAATTCCTTAAAAAAATAGTCTTTCTAAAAAATTGAAAAATTCATTAAATTTACTTTTCCGGTAAAAATAGTGCTTTGAGGAATATATAAATTATATTAAAATATTGTTTTATTAATAATTTTAAAAAACAATTCTTTTAACTTATGATTATATTATTTTCTTATCTGTAAATTATTAAGTATTAATTTTGATAAGAATTATATTTTCTATAAGATAAAATAGAAAATGTATTTTTAAATAATTAATTATAAGGAATTAATTAATTTTTTAAATAATTAATATTTTAATAAAATATAATTATCAATTATTTTTATGAATAATAATTGATTATATAATTTTTAGGAAGTCAAATGTAATTTTTATTAATGTTTGAAAACTGTTTCTGTCAAAACCAATGAATTTTCAATAAATGTCAGTTTTCAATTTAAAAATGAAAATTCACATATTTAAGAAGTTATCTAGATAAGATGAATATTATTTTTGTAATTATGATTCTGAAATTATCCAATAGTGAATTTTTCAGAATTTTCTGAGATAGTTGAAGTTTTTGGGTAAAAATTAAATTCTGTATAAATAAAATATTTGTTTTATGATATCATAATGACCACAAAATTATATAATAAATACTATAATGGGTATTTTATTTCCAATATATGTTTTCCCATTAAAATAATTTTATTTCATATTTTTTTTACTTATTTTATAAAGCCTTAGTGAATCCTCCAAAATATATAATATATTTTATGATTATAATTCATTTCTTTAATAATGTGAATCACCTCCACATAAGAAAGGAAAATATTTTAATATATCATACCATTAGCCATATAAAATAATTTCTTACACTATTATTTGAGAAACCCCATATATAAAAACCTTGGTAATGTTTGTGGTTTTGAAAATTTAATTATATGAATTCTGAAACCAAAGTTAGTGGAATATTAAAGAATTCCCCTGTCATTTACTAAATGAACCCACCTAGGATCCGACTTCACTTCACTAAAAATACTTGGATAACATCCCAACTCTGACATCCTCTCTCTAGAATCCTACCAAGTCACCCCAATCTATTAATAATCCCCTCTTCAAACTCTTTAAGTCACACACTAAAATAAGGGATTCCTTCTTTTCTCATTTTTATCCATGTTTTTTATGTTGTAATACCCTTTTATTTTCAATTAAAAATGTTGGTGTATGATTTTTAACATCCCCTATAATTCCCTCCTTATTTTTGAATAATTATATACCACTATCCCGCTAAATAATTCCTTCCATTTACACCTGTTACCATACAGAAATTTTGTTAGATATTTCTCTCTTCTTATTTCCATTCAGGTATTTCTCTCATATTAGGCATATAAATTCCATTTCAAATGAAATTTTTATGAAGGGTGTTCCCTTATAGCTGTCCAATAAATTGGATAATATTTTTTATCATCATATTACATGTGAAACATGTATTTACTCATGATAATCTATGTGAAATGATGGTTTAATCATGCTAATTCATGTGCAGTTAGTGTTTAATCATGTTAATTTATGTGCAATGAGCCATAGATCATGATAATATCATATTATATGTCGTTTAAACGTTTATATGTTATGATAATAATGATATATCATTTCTTTATATTCATGTTTATATTATTATCCATTTATATTCCTATTATATAAATTTTATTTTATTTTTCATGATATGCATTGTTTACTCCGTTACTGGGCTTTATAGTTCACCCCTTTCTTATGTATGTCCTCAGGTTATCCCATGCAGTGTTAAGTACTAAGGAATGTGCCGGTCCTGACAAAGAGGTTTGATATAAATATTTTTTATTTAATGTTTTCTTTTTTTATGTAATTTTAATAATTTCCCCAGACACTATACCTATCGATCCTAGGAGTTGTCTTAATTACAAGTTTGTGTAATAAATCATGTTTAAGTATGTAATAAAGAGCATGGTTATTATATAAATATATGTATATATGTTTCATTATAAAATTATATTTATGATACAATATATATATATATATATATATATTATTTTCACTAAAACCATCCTTAATACAAACCATGTAGTGTATGAATCAATCATATCTCTTTGAGGGGGCGGTAGTCCACACTTCCTCAAAAGAAATTATAGTATTTACATATAATGGAAAGAAAAAAGGAAAGTTTTAAATAAAAAAATACCTCAGGATGAAGACTTTATAAATATAATATATATCATATATAAACATATTTTACACCATCATGGCCACTAAAATTGGTGGTGATGGAAAAATGAACAATCATCATTTCGTGAGGTTGTAGTTTTCCATGAATAGAAACAGTATGTTTGTTACCCATTAGATGTATTTGTGTGTAATTATAGGATTAAAAATTTAAATAAAAACTTCCTAGTGTATCTATGATACTATTTTTGTAATATAATCACATAATAATGGTATTTAGAGTTGGTGGATAAGTAAAATTAAAGGAAGAACTTGAGAAAATACATTACCACTTAATCGGGTAACTCCTTATGATTTATGCCAAAAGGATTCATTTTATTGCCTTATTCCAAAGGTAATAATTATAGTAGGAAGTTAGGTATTTTATAAAGAAAATTTGGAATTTATTTTCCAAACATAGTATTTTTTTCGAGGTGTCAGATTGTGGGGTCGGTGGTGGAACTTTATAGGAAAGGAAAATGTCTCACTTGGAATTTTTGAAAAAAAAAAGTTAGGTGTACACATGTTCCTACCTACATAAAGTCATAAAAACCAACATAAATAAGTAATGGATGTTTTGTGGCATATATATAGTCAAAAAATAGGTTTTTTACATGTTTTTATTCTATTTGGTCTCCTTATATTAAGTTTTACTCCCTAATTAAGATTAATTCAACCTTAATCGCTGTGATTAATGTTAATCACTTTTACCAATTTTTATGTCAAGGTGGTCTTATTATACTATAAATATTATAATTATTAAAAAAAATTGTGTATATTTTTTTCAATTCAATTCACATATGTGTAAATATGATGATTAATGATAATCCCATAGATGGGATGAAATTATGGGTTTCTAAAGTAGAAAGAAGTTCAAAAGTTTATTAAGTTATTATATTCAATTTCTAATTGAATTTAATTATAATGACAAAAATTGTATTAATAGATGTATAATTGATATAATTTTACCATAAAACAAATTTATAATGTAATTTAATATTAATAATTATTCAAATGATAAGGCAATTTTTAACTAAAAAACAGTATTTTCACTATTCATCAAAAAATGATGTTTCTCAGAAAAATCCCAAATATTAACTTCAATCTAATTTAGACATTCTAAATTAAAAAATTAATTTTATTTTATAATATTTAATTTCTAAATGTTTCTATAATTAATTTTATTATTAAAATCTGTTCATTTGATAAAATGGTATTTTTAACCCTAAAAGGACTTTAACAAAAATCCTATTGTTCACTACAAATTTATTTTATATAAATAAAATAATTATAAATAATATTTAGAAATTATTTATTGCTATTAACATAAATATTTTTAAAATATAGGTTATAATTATCTCATTTAAATAATTATTACAAAATATGATGTTTCAAAGAAACATCTATGTTGCATGTAACATACGCCAAGTCAGTATTGTGTGTAGCACAAGAAAAGTCAATATTTTTTGTAGATAAAGAAAAGTCGGTATTGGGTGTAGCACAATTCAAGTCAGTGTTGTGTGAAATTAATATTTGACTTTGTTTTTTAATGAATATATATATATAACTATTTATAGTGTCTTGTGAAATTAAAAATATGAAAAATTCAAATTAATTTGAAAAAAATAATTCAAAAAATATCAGGGTGTTAAATTCTACCCCATTAAAATAAATTTCACCCTAAAAATTCATATGGGTTATCAAAGGTTTAATACTTGAAAATTTCATTCATAGAAACCCACAACGTAGAAATTAATACTAAAACATCCCTTAAAAATAAATGTAGGGACTATAATGTTTACTAAAAGTTACATGTAACTGAGTTTCCACATAGAAGAACATAGTTTGGGAGTTAATATTATAAATTGAGGAAAAAATCAATATTTATAGGGAGTTAGTGAGGTCATCAACCACAAAATATTGAATGATCAATGAAAAGTTCAGGGCCTCAAATTCATAAATTTGCGATGATTTAAAAGGCCATTAGTTCAAAAAAATAAGGTATTAGGATAGAAAATTATCTTTTTATCATTATCCAAACATTTAGAAATTATATTATTGACCATGAATATACGGAAATGTACTTACTTTACATAAATAAAATTTCAAACTTTAGTTGTGCTTTTATAAATTTCTAATTAATCCATTAATTCATGTAATGGATGTTGAGAAGTTAACTTTTATGCTTGAAGTTCTGAAATAAATTTTTAATAGATCTTAATCCTCGTAAATTAATGAAATGTTTAAATAATTATGTATAAATATTATTAAAAGTTAATATGGTAAATACATTAGTCTCTAATCATAAAAAGTAACACTTTTGTTTCGGTATAAATAATTATTCAACAAAAATAATTATACATTAACCAAGACATTGCATAGGCTAGTGGTGGGTGTGAAACCCTTATCGTCCTTCAGTCATATGTTCAAGATCCATGCCCTTGCAAACATTATTAGTTGTTAGTGTATATACATGGTATCCATTTATAAAACCATAAAAATATTATTTCTATAATATTATGTGCATCCATTAAATAAGGTTAATCACTAAATTGCCTTTTAACCAAGGTTTTCAACACAATATCAATCCATAAATAATTCCCCCAAAGTTTAACAAAATCATTTTCTAAATAGATATCCTTATAACCCTTTTGAAAGATCAAAATCCAAAACCATAAAAAGAAAGTAAAAACCCCAGTTTAATTTTGATCCCCATATATCACATTGTTTTTCTTCATTGTCACATTCTAAACATGTGAATACCCTCATAGTAAATTATCATGGAAGATGGTAACGACCTGATTTAACATAAATCACTTCTGGAAAAAATGAATTATTCTTTATTTCATAGATTAGTAGATATATTCCATAAATCCAATAACTTTTAAACTTCATCCATGATAGTATGAACTAAAATTCAGCATTTCCTTAATTAGTTATAAGGTAATCATTACCTTCCAATTTATTTACTCATATCCCACATATCATTATCCAAAAAAATTATCATAACATAAGGAAAATTTTAAGGTATATCTTTCCCTTAATCATGTGTTTTCGATGGACATCACCTTACCATTATATAATGTTTTTAATCAATCAAAACCATTCCACATGTTCTTGTAAATTCGTAGAGAAAAACATAAACTGAACAGTCCTTTTATATTTCACCATTCATATAACCTACTTCTTGAATCCAAATACATAGAACTTTTACTACCCTACTACATTCTTCTTCCATTATGAAGGATACCTCATCTTATTACACAATGCCTATTTTTAATCACATTTCATTTTTTTCTCTTCATCATCTACAATGAAATCATTATTCATACCACCTTTCTGGTCTTCTTTAGGATCATTCCACTTGGGATATTGAGTTCCATAATAAACATTTATTACACACTAAATATACTTAATCTTCGATGATGTCTAAGGGAGGCCAACATTCTCATCTATTTCAATCATCAAACTCTTCATTTTTCCTTTCCAGTCAATTGATTTGTGTCCTTCCTTACCATAGTTAAAACATCTTCTTGTATATCTAATACATTCACTTAAGTGATTCTTTACACATTCATAACATAGAGGAAACCAATTCTTCATTCCTTCATGTTCTTCATTATCCAAACTCTTAGAAAACACTTTCTTTGTCTTACTTGGTGAGTCTAAGAGTTCCTGAAGGTATACATTGTTAATCATGTTCTGTGACAGCCGATTAGGTAAGATCACAATATCTCTCACTCTAGTGATCATTATACACATTATCATCAGAAAATCATACTTCAAATTCAATGTTAATCACGTTCATTATGGTTCCCAACATTGATTAAGAATGGAAGAATAATGTTACCAATACATATCATAACATAAAACCACATAGTCATGAAAGGAATTACTAATTGGATGTCTAAATCAAGACACCTTACTTAATATTTTACACCCTAGGTTAATCATAGGTTATTCAAAGTGAACTTATATTTAAATCATTCTTGATGATTCGAGAATAGTTTGTGAATTTTCAAATCATATCCCCCAGTAGTTTCAAACCAGTTGTGGAGTAAGGTCCGTTGTCATGTACCATATTTTCCCTACTCAAGGCCAAAATATCTTATCATAGTTATTACCACAAAGTATATCTATTCTATATCCTCATCCACTTGTAGTATCTAGAAAATTATTTATTTCTAGAAAACCACTAACTCTATCCTTTATCAAAATTCCAAGACATTTTCACAAACGTTAACTCATCCTTATACTTATTCTGAGACTTCCCTAGACATATCCTTAGAAATATAGCTATGGATATCACTAATGTTTTATTATCCATGTTTACAAAGGTTAACTAAACCATTCCTATGATTCCAACTATAGGAACCCAGGATTTACATACTTGCATATTACATAATTTTAGAAGAATATTTAGTACATTAGAAAAAAATGTCCCAAAGACTATACCAGTGTTGTGTATTTGGAAACATGGAAATAGAATATTCTATCCTAGGGAAAAATATTCAATATATCCCATAAAAATATCCACCTTTAGTACTTCTACCAAAAACCATTCTTCATAACATAGGAATGGAAACACAAGAAAGGAGTGAGCTGAAATGGTTAGTAATGGTAAATTTGGGAGATATGTAAGAATAATTTTTAGCATAGAGATACATGAATAATGACTTTAATCAAGGAAGTTCATAATATATAATTAATAAAGAAATAAATAACATAAACCATGAAAGCATAACATAGGAATAAAAAATGGAATTATGGAAGACATATAAGCATATATAATGATTTCCATGGTAGTGAAGGAATTTATTTGGATACCATCTTAGTGGAAAAAGTCCTTTACTGAACCGGGTTCACTCTCTATTCCATCCCTATATTAATTAACTAAGTTTACCCCTCGTTCTATCCATATATTACTGAACCGTGTTCATTTCCTATTTCATCCCTAAAATATTGAACAAAGTTAATTTCTCATTAAATCTTGAGATATAAATCTTTACACAATTCATTGGTGGGAGATATAGGTCCCACCCTTCTCATAGTGAAATAATCCTTAAATATTCCATGAAATCATAAAAATCAAATCATAACCCATGCAATGAAATGAGTATCATAAAAAAATAAACATATCCTAAATTATGGACAATGATACAGGTTTTATAACCATTTAATCTTAAGCATAACCCTTGAAAGGGAAACAGATTTAATAAACATATAAACCATGAAATAGAAATGTATTACATGAACATATAACCAATGAAATATAAATGGGCTTGATAAATACCATAAAATTTATCATAACCTATTCGTAGAAAAAATAATAATGGAACCTTAAGATCATTTCCAAAAGGGAATGAGTAACATCAATAGATTCCAAATTATATAGAAAATAATGTTGAAATTTCGTTCAAAAAAAAATTCTTGGGTAAAATATCCTTTCTTATTTAAAAAAACTCCTTATAATGCATACAACCATTTGAAAATAATTTTCATAGAAAATATCTTGAAAACATATAAATAAGACATGAAATAATTCTGAAACCCCTTTTCTATGATAACCTATGGAATAAGCTTGAAAATTTTTTAAAAACATTTTCTTTGGAAACAGGTTGAAAACATATAATTAAAGATTTAAAATATTTTCAAAACATTTCCGCATGAAAAAATATGAATATTTTTTAAGAATGTGACATGGATTTGATTCCCAATCCATGCCGGAAAGAATGAAAAAATATGAAATATTCATGAATGTTTTTCAAAAATAAATTCATTGAAAATACATTAAAACCATATAAATAATTCTCGAATACATTTTGAAAATAAATTTCCTTGAAAATTTATAAAAGGATCATGAAAAAATTTGGAAACCAATCTTCCTTGAAATAATATAAAATAATATTTAAAATATTATGAAAATATTTTTTCTAGAAAAGAATTTTTAAAAAAAAATATAAAAAATTAGCCTTTTATAAATTCAATGGTAGCATCAAATAAATGACGGTGGATAAATCCATACCTGACGTACAATGTAAAAAAAACATTCCTTTAGAATGGTAAAATGGTTTAAAACATGCCCTATTTTGAAAGAAAAAATAATATTCCATTGAAGAGATTTTTTATAGGAAAAATATGTAGAAATGTCGTTTAAATATTTTTAGAGAATAGTACAATATTCTTGGAAACCCGTTTTAGAAAACATAGTTTTGAACAGGGGTTAAAGTCCAGCTTTCTTAAAAAAAGTTTTTAATAATATTATGAACCAATGAGTAGAAAATAGTACCAATACATGAATATATTTTGAATATATAGAGGATAAGTAAACTTGTGAGTGTTCATGAGATATGGATCATAATATTTTATTAATGTAATCATAAACATAAACAGTCTTGAAAAGCGATCATATATTCTTAATAAACTCTTATAACTTGGTAACATGGGATAAAAATATCCATGTAAGAAACATAAGTTAAATTAAACATAAAATATCAGATTAAATTTAATAAGTAACATGTAAAATAAAATTTTATACACCTCTAAATGAATTTTGGGGCATAACAAAACATGAGTCTCAAAGTAAGAAAATTTAGACAAAACTATTTCACTAATTTGGTAAATTTTGAAACATAAAACCCAATAATTAAATATCATAAAATGGATATGTCAATAACCGTAAATTTAATTGTAATACACCTAGAATTAAATCATGGGTAGTAAATACACCACACAATATGAAAGGGCAATGAACAAAGAATGTATATCATGGAAATAAAATGTGAGATACAATCCCTTTATCTTATTTCTTTACTCCCAGTGTACTCATTCAATCCACCATTATAATAAATATAAATTCTTCATACATATTTTACATTACCATATTATTATATCTAATACCATGTATGTATCTATTAAATCCTTATATTCCCCTCATGTTAACCATTCTCTCTTAAGGTTTCACATTGGATAATATTAACATTATTTTTCATATGTGTCTTAATTTTTATATTATTGGTCATTATACTTAATTAATGAATATATAATGTAAACCATGATGTAAATATAATTTATATAAATTATATTAGTATTATAATAATCTATAGAATATAAATTTATGAAACAGAGTACACCATTCAAGGAGACAATAGTCTGTATGTATGCATGAACGATATTTTCGTTTAATTATCGTGTTGAAAGAAAGAAATTAAATTAAATATATGATTATATATATTTATTAAATTATATTTATGATATCATATATATCTTATATATTCACTAACATTATCCTTAATACAATCCATGTAGGGTATGAAGGGATCATATTGCTTTGAGGGGGCGGTCGTCCACACTTCCGGAAACAAAATTATCATATTTACATATGATGGAAATCATAATTGTATATTCTGAATAAAATAAGACAGAAGAATAAATACATTATTATTATAATATATATAAAATAACAATATATTTACCATCAATATTTTAAGCATGATAGGTGGTAATGGAAAAATGAACAATCATCATTTTGTGAGGCAGTAGTTCACCGTAAATGGAAACAGTATATCTGTTACCCATTAGGTGGAGTTGTGTGAAAGTGTAGGTCTAACAATTTTCCTAAAAAATCCTAGAATATTTTTGGATACTTTTTATGTTATATACTCATAGAATAAAGAGTGTTTTGGGGGTGGATAAGTAAAATAAAAGTAATGACTTGAGAGAAGACATTACCTCTTAATCAGGTAACCCCTTTTGGTTTGTGCCAAAACCATTCCTTGGACTATATTCTTCCCAAGGTAAGAATTATAGAAGGATATTATGGATGTTGATAAATGTATTGGGAAGATATTGGATGAACCTGATTTGTTTTTGAGGTGTGAGGTTGTGGGACAAATGGTGTCCTTTTATAGGGAAGGAAAAGGACTCGCCTGGAATTGTTTAAAACAAGTTAGGTGTACAAATGTTATAACCTAGTAAAATTCATACCAAAACAACATAAATGAGTAATAGATGGTTTATGTACAAAATATGGACATAAAATTGGTTTTTTTAAAGTGTATAGGTCACTTGGGACCCCAATAATATGATTTAGTCCCTAATTATGCTTGACTTAACCTTAATCATTGTGATTAATTTTAATAAATTTTTCTAATTTTTTTGTCATACAATAAGTTAATATTTTTATACTCTTAATATTATACTAGTTAAAATGTTATTTTTCAGTGTTTTGAAATTTAATTCATAGAATTGGAAAATTTACATTTAAATCTAATACTGGAAATTGGATGGAATTACAGGTTTCTAAAGTAGAGAGATGCTAAAAAGTTTATTTAGGTCTTATAATCAATTTAAAAGTAAAATTGACTCTAATAACCTAAAAGATTACAATAGATGTAAAATTTATCGTATATGACTTTAAAAATTATAATTTAATTTTTCATTAATAATTATTTAAACAAAAATATAGTTTTTAACAAAAAAAGGTGTATTTTTTACTATTCATCAAAAAATGATGTATCTTAGAAAAATCCCAAAAAATAACTTAAGATAATTTCAACATTATAAATTTAAAAATTAATTTAATTTTATCATAGTATATTTCTAAAATTTTATATAATTAATTTTATTATTAAAATTGGTTTATTCAAGAAAATAATATTTTTAAACATAAAAGGACATTACCGAAAAAAACATATCTTTGATTAATGATATGTTTTATCTATATAAAAAGATTAAAAATAATATTTAAAAATCAATTATTATTATTCATATACCTATTTGTAATGTCTAGTTTATTATTAAATCATTTAAAAAATTATAACAGTAAAATCATGTTTCGAAGAAACATTTGTGTTGCATATAATGTACGTCAAGTCGGTGTTGTGTATAGAATAATCCAAGCCGGTATTGCATGTATTGCAATCCAAATTGGTATTGTGCGCAGCGCAATCCAATGTTTTTCCATGTGAAATAAATTTTTGACTTAGTGTTTTAAAATATATATATATATAACTATTTCTAGTGTCAGGTGAAATGAAAAATATCAAAAAGATAAATTAATTCAAAAATAACATTTCAAAAAATCTTGGGGTGTCACACTTACCTGTATAATTATCCCACATCATTTTATGAAGATTTATTAAGAACTAAAATTTTCATCTTGATAAAATGAGTCTTGGATTCTGTGTTGGTTAGCTATTATTAAAGTGTTTCTAATTCTACTGATAAATAATATCCTTCATTTTGTAGTAAAATGTGTGGTAATTGTATCTATTGATTCCTATAATAATAAACTTGTAGAGAATGATATACTGTTGGCCATTAAGCTCATTGATAGTGGTATAATAGGAATGCACTGAGATCCTCCTCAAAAACATTTTCTATATCTATTATTGTAATAAGATCTCGTATCGATCCAAATCAAATATGTTCATATGGAAATTAATATAATACTGATCTATATCTCCTATAGAGGGCCCATTTTCCATATATAAGGGGTGTGATTTCACAGTATTAACATGTATCCCAAACAATTATACTGATTGAGATTCTAGAGTAGTGGAACACCAAGGTTCTATGGCTAGTGGATGGGTTCTGGGAATTGACACATGGAATATGTTATTCAATAAGAATGAGAAGGTGTGAGATGATAAACTGTGCGAGTATTCATCATTATTACCAAAAACATTAGAACCCATAACTATTCACACATCATCGGAAGTAACATTAGAAGGTTCTTCTCATGTTATTCCATGGACAGGTATTCAAGATTCATTCCAACTACTGAAGGTATTGCAACCTTCAATGAATCAATGGTCCCCGAATACATAACTATTCTATAAATAATTAGGTTGTTTTTGAAGAAAAATACATATGGAGGTCATCAATAGTTAGTATAACCATCAAGGAAGGTAAAAATATTAGGATAACTTACATAAATACGTGGATACACAAGTTACAATAAGATCAGTCATAGTATATCAAATAAGGATTGAAATTTACAGTACATCATCCATCAAGATTTCATCTGCTGTTATGTTGTCCAATGCATCCAGTTCGAGAACTAAGTTTGACCACTCATTGGATTAAATATTGACAAATCTCATAGAAGCATCATTCCGAGAAATAGTTTATGTATACTATTTAGGATCTAATAACCACATTTTCAAGGATCCTACAACAGCATTAAATGGTCTTGGGTCTGTGGGGATTTTTAATGCAGTCGGGTAATGTGGTGATTTCAACCTCTCTCATGCTCCACCTATCACTACTCCTATTGATTATATTTCAAGGGGTTCATTAAAATTGTGCTCCTCAGTGATAAATTTCACTGTTCCCTTCAATCGTAGACCAAAATTTGAACAACCATGTCAATTTTTATGTAGTTGAAATGTTATATCAAATATAAATGGTAAATATTATACTTACTAGTCAATTTAGAGTGAATGTGAGATGTGAGTGATATCAACTACTTTTATTGGTGGACATCTCAATGATTTGTATCTATATGAGGAATTTCAAATTTTTGAACTATGGGAACATTTAGTGTGTTAGAGAATAATTCATTAATTTTTTAGATTAACACAGTAGAACCTTCCTCCTCGTCCCCAACTCCTAAATCATCTCCAACACTAATAATCATTCTCCTAGCAAAGATTCATGGAAAAAACCGATGATTTATTATATTAAATTTCCTATAAATTTTTATAATAATATTAATAAAAATAATGATAGAAATAATAGTAAATTAAAGTGATCATTTTTCTTATTTTTTTTCATCAAGTGATTTGGATGGACTCCCCATCCTCTGTTGTACCCACTTGATATTTCATCATTTCAAGAAATAAATTAATATAATGATTTTAGATTGTATGTGAATTTAACATATCCATGTGGTCCCTTATAGGGGATTTTCCCTATTTTGTTTTATTCATGATGTTAATTACCATGGGAGAGGACACATGTCTAAACCTCATTATGATGATTCCCTTCACCTAGAGGAGATTACAGAAATCCCATGTATTCATTTTTGTCCTCAAACCATCCCATTACATATGATCCCTAGGGAAAATATATTTAACTAGAATATATTTTTTGTGGGAAACCCTATTTGTAAAAGAAGTAGTATCTTTTCATATTTTTCATTTTCTCACTATCTAGGAGATCAAGGGCTTCCTCAATGAAACCCACTTACTAGGACATGTTGTCTCTTCCCATTTCTCTATATCATATTCATCTTCTGTCACTGATGGACCCTAGAATTTATGTAACAACTCATCCAACTACATATTTATATAGGATATAATCTATGTTTTATCATAGGTGTTCAGTAGCCAAATGGATTCCTTGGCCGATGGGAGGAAAACCTAAATCCCCATCACCAATCACATAAGCATCAACAAAAATTGACATGAAAACATAAGATTATTCTCATCATTCTTTCTACGATTATTAGAAGAAAAATTATTCTATATATAATGAAATTAACATTATAATCTATAGGATTATTACAACTGACTGATTACTTGCTCATCAATCCTAGAAACTATTATACATTCCCTCTAGGATATTAGATGCATCCTTTATTATGGCTTCCAATTTCATTGTATGTAATGATTATAGTTGGTGTTGAATATAGATAAAAAATGAAATAAATGGTTCAACATGCTATTCATGTACTTCTCATCCATAGTTTTTGGCTGGAATCTGCTAATACGTGGGATATTGGGTGGGAAGCAGACATTTGGGGTCCCTTGGTCAATTATGAATTCCTATCCATAGATATGGACTATTATCCTACCCTAGATAACCTAGAATTTCCAAACAATTATCAATAGGTCTCTACCCTATGGATAGGATTGAATAGTTTGTATATATCGTCCACTATATGAACCAATAAGTTGCTTCACCTACAATTCACTAGTTGGTCCACCATTAGATATTTACCAGTCTTGCACCTTGTATGAGACACCCACACAAGGAGAAGATATCCACTAAGAAATATAGAAATGAACAAATCCAATTATATCAACTAATTAACTTAAGGGGGATCTATCTCCCATCCCCTTTTAGTATAATATCCCTCCTCTAACATTGGATAATAAGCATTAGAGATTTCATGAGTCCTACAGATCGGACATGGTCTCAGTCTTCTAACCCCTAGCACAATACTATTTAACAATATTAATATCTTAGATCAACCACTGTATGGAATGTTAAAATTTAAATAAATTTCCTTATCCTTTACTTTACGTCTTGGATATATAAACACTCTGTAAAAAAAGATTAATTATCACTAAAATATCATATATATAAGGAGGGGAAAAACTCATCATACATATACCCCATAATTGGGACACTTCGAATAATAATCACATCGTAGAGTATTATCCCACCTCACCATTCACCTTAGATATGGATTTGGAATCATGAATCCATATTCTACAAATATAAAGATTATATTATTGTTGGGATGGTAGAAGAATTGTGAGACCCATGCGGCTTTGTATTACCCCACTACATTGAGCTACAATTTTAATTCCTTATAGCTATAGAGTATTCAAAAGGTCTAAACCCAGTCAAGGATGAAGGTTCCCCTAGGGTGATGTCCCATCTTGATGACCACCCTAATCATTGTCTAGTTGTATCTTTATTCAGGATAGATTTATGGATATGGTTATTTGGTTCTATAACTCAATATTATCACTGTAGGTTATAGGAGTACATCCTTGTATATATCCCTTTATGTGATCATCCTATTTGATCAAAAGTCCCACATAAGAAATGATATCCAAATCTAGTTCCCAATGATGTTGGATTCATTAGACCTCTTGATTCACATAGTGTGGAATAGAAATGGGTATGTATGTTAGTATCCTAAATCAATGTATTGAAAACATGACTAACATAGGATAATATCATAATATATACCCCATAATCACTAAAATTAGAGTTTTGAGCTAGCAATCTATCTCTATCACAGTTTAAAACTTAAAATAATCTCATTTCTTCAATAATTGGAACCATATATGATTATTTATAGAGTAATTTTATATAAAGAGAAGAAATCTGTTACGTATCAATGAGTGAAGAATGAAATTATAGAAATATAAAAATTTTCACATAATATATACCACAAATTCATAAGTGAAATTAAAACCATATAATTCCTATGAAAAATAAATAATTAGAACATAATCTATGTAATCACTACAAGACATTATAATGCTTTCATGTTTCATTTACTGAGTTTTTGAATTCCACATAGACTATTTAAGGAGTTATGTTCATGAAGGATATCTTCTATATGATGTAGTTTTGAGTTATAAGACATGGATTCATTTGTGATGCACTTTTTATATGTATTCAATAAATTAAGGGGCCCATTCAACTTTATATATGGATCTCTTCCCATCAGTGACTTCATAGAGTTCTCATGGGAAAATTTACTTCCACAAAATCGGTTTCATTTATTAAATATCAAACCAAATACTATGGGGGGTGTGGTCAATAAATTCAAAAATACTTGAGAAACACTTTTAATAATGTTAAATATCAAAATTGAGATCAAGATTCAATTGGAGAGTAATAAATTTAATTTTTCTATGCAGGTTCTCATGTTCTTTTCAAACCATTAAATGGTTCATGAATCAATAATTCACAAAATTTTGAGGTAATTCACCAAGAATTTAGATAATATGCAACAAAATTTGATCACTCATTAATTATTTTTTAACATTAAAAACAAATATTCTGTCCATCTACTTAGCTACTTTGGGAATCCAATGTAGTATGTGGCTCTGAGGCGGTGATTTCAAACATGTCATGTGTTCCCTTGGAAACACTTTATCATTCTTAGAATCAATATAAGACTTCATGATTAATTTGTAGCCATACATTTGGGGTAATTGATTATCCATCACTATCTATAAATACCCAAATAAATCCCTCATAATAGAGACATATGAGTGCTTTTAGTATTTTTATAATTTTAAAATGATATATTTTAGAGACTATTACTTTATGAAGAGACATAAAAATGAATTCTTGGCCTTTAATTATAAAACATAAGTCAAACAAAAGTATATATCATAAGGAAAAATAAAAAAAATTACATTAATAAGTTCCTTCAAATAGTATATTTTGATTAACCTTTGCAGAACCATCATGATAAACTTTTTTGCGAAGTAAGTTTGTGAGACTCCTTTATGGTGATTACTTAATAGTCTTTATTTAAAAAGGGTAACTCAGCTAAATCACTTTTCAAATATACCTTTTACCATTTCCCTAGGTGGGTTATACCCACATAATGTAGCACCCATATTTTTATTAATTGAGTGGGATTAAGGGAACCCACTTGGCTCTCTATAATTCTTCATACATGCATAGAACAAGATCATCCCATTAACACATTGTGAAGAATTAGAATGGTGGGTAAATAGACCTCCCCTATGTATAATTCTCTGTGTAGGTATTCCTAGAGCCCCCCAACCCAAATTAAATTTATAGCCTTATTTATCCATTGTCAAAACCAAAAAAATACAAAATCAAGACCATCCCTAAATCCACCATAGATACATTATCATATCAATCGGTATGCTAGAAAACCTTTTAATTGTCATATATTCCCCTGATAAAACTATCTCACATGTTTATATCTTAGATGGATAGGACCCTCATGTTAAAAACTGTCATGCATTCCCTTGATAAGAAGGTCCCTTTCATGAGGACACTAGTGAGGCTTCCCCTATCCCATGTTGCTCTTCTTGTATGGACAATTTGTAACACCCTTTTATCCTTACCAGTGAGTGACATCCCTAGTCTTATTAATGATTCATGAGTTTATTTACCACTTTCCATGTGCATTCCCTGGTCATGTTCCCATTAGTAATTTCATCATCATGACTCATTGAGCAGCTAGGGACATCCACCCAAGGGCCTCTAACTAATTGTAAGCTGCAAAATTATTCCTTCACCTAACAGACCTATCATGATAGGTATCCCTAAAAAAAATATGAGTAATCTCAATATTGGATCATTACTATATATAAAGTGGTAAAATGGTATCCCCTACATAAACCCCACTCAACCACTCTATTGTCAACTCTTTCATGATAGATACATCGTAGCCACAATATGTAAAACTAAAAAAATATACATACCATATGTCATTAATCTACATAAAATATTACCATCATATGACCTTAAAATATGTGCATAAAACTATATAGGATTTTATTTCAGTTAATTATGATACATAGGATACCTATATGTATTTCAAACCCAACATCCAAAATCAAATGTCCACTAGGAAATACTTCCTTTGAAAACATGTCTTTACAAGGATATACTACTAGTGAGTCATACCATTTCTCTTCATCAATCCTTATCCATAAATGAATCATGCCCTTGTTATATTCATATTCCCAGGTGATCTAGTTACACCTTCTCTTATCTAGTATTAATATGAAGGTTAATCCTGAAAAGGCCTCTCACGGGTAATTTATATACCAACCATCACTTAGTATCTTTTGTATAGTAGTCCACTCTATATACATTAAACACATTAGAGGTGGTCATGGATGCCTGACATTAAAGGGAACCACATTTTTCCTTCTCACACAACCTTAAAAGTTATGATGTTTCCATTTAGATGACACCAAACTATATGGGTACTAATTCCCTTCATAGGGATATGTAGGAATACCATGTTATGGGATTAATCCAATCATCACAACACCTAAAATCTCCCCAAATAGTGAAAATTCTAGAATGGATAGCTCTATTTATTTAAAAGTTAATGTAATAAATATACAATAAAAAGATAGAGAACATATGATATATTCAAAAATGTTCCCATCAATATAGAACATTGAATACATAATGATGATCCCATCTATGGATAACATTAAATTTATTCAAATTCCCACGTTAACACATATCAATAATCAATCTCTAGAATTGTGGTAATTATTACAACGCTGGTATATTTGAGATATTTAAAAACAAAACATAAATCTATAAGTGTGTCCTGGACTATGAAATAATTCAACCAGAAAGGGTGTGATGATATCAACCTCATATCCACTCAGACAAAATGAATTCCAAATAATAACTAATGAATTTCTAGTGAGAAACTTCATTTTTAATGTATATCCACAATGAATCAAAATACTATGCTTGATAAGAGCTTTAGGGTTTCTATTATAAATAATCACTTAGTCATCATCCATAATCATTAAATTAGATATCAAACTCACATTTTCAATGGTTAATAATGAGAGGAATAATCATATATTTCATAATAATTCAACAAAAAAATTGGGTAAAATTATATTTTTATATCTTATGAAAACACCAGAGTTAAAATTAAACATAAAATTCAAAAAATAAACATTAAATATTAAATTAGAATTAAAAAAATGATTGATATGGATTAAGTGTAATCTAATTAAAAATTTATTCATGACATGTAGTCCTGATTCCTCCCAATTGATGAAAAATTATGAAAACACTTGAGTTAGAAGGAAAATACTCAAATTAGAGTAATCAATAAAGAAGAGTATGAATAAAATAAAAAATAGTATGTTTTTGTTTTCATTGAACATTCACATTCCCATAAAACTTGATTTTTTATGATTAGATTTTGAAAAAATAATTTAGAGGAAGATAATGTTCAATATAATTTTGTGGAATTTTAAGGAGTTCCTACTCAAATATTATTCATCAAAGACCAAGCCTAAAAATGACCTCAATACCATAGATTAAAATATGGGTAAGGTCATATCACCTATTTCCAAATGGCTAATAAATGTTTCTCATTTTTCTATGATATAACTTATATATATCATGATTTTTGGATGAAATTGATGCATACCTAGTTAAAATTAATCAGTTATTTTAGTGATTATGGTGTTAACTATATTTTATAAGTAATCTTATTACGTTTTAATTCGATTTATTTAGTCATTATTTATGATGATTTATTAATTTTAAATATTGGGTGTTGAAATTTGAAAAATGATTAATTGGTTTTTTGGGTGGATATTCGAGTACATAATGCCTTCAAATAATTATGGTTATTTTGCTCAACCATTCGAGTAAATTTTCTTTCTATTCATGGAACATACTTTTGAATTGTTCCCTAAATCGATAATAAAATTTAAACACATATTTTGAAAATTTGTAATGTATTTTATTTAAATATATTTTCATATATCTATTTAATGATTTTAAAAATGATATTTTACATGAATACTTATAATGGTTTTATTTCATTCTTATTTTCTTTGAAATCCATGAATTATAACCATGTGAAAAGTTCATTTTGGGAATTTTCTATGTCAATAATGTTTTTATTTGAATAGTATAAAAAATTTAAACATAGATCAGGATTCATCATATTATTTACATTACATATATATATTTGAATGTTCAAAATGTTATATATATATATATATATATAGAAATTGTTAAGTCTTGTTTGTTGTTCTTAACTCATTCACATAAAATGTTTTATTCTTGATTTCATTTGTATATTTTAGGAAGCATGTTTTAATATTATATTTATTACCTATTGGTTAGTGTAGCAATAATTATTAGGGTAAACACATGGGGAGAATTGGGTATATGATATCAAAATTTTCTATTTAAACAATTTTTTAAATGGGATGGTTATGAGATATTTTTTGAATTTTTTTATTTTTTTAGAATAGAAAATCAGAAATCAAGATAGAAAAAATATATAAATTAAAGAGATAATGAGATTTAAATCAAAAAGTGGGTCAAATGATATTGTAAAAATAGAAATATCATGTATAATATGAAAATATTTTTTTCCTATGATTATATAATTATTGTACCCAATTATCATGAGTTATAATTTAATAAACCTCTATTAAAATACTTTTTTATTTATTAATTTATTTAAAGTCATATTACTGAATGAAAATTGTTTAGACTAAAATTCACACTGCATTAACCATCATTTCACACTACCATCAATAATTTTCTCCATTGATGAGATAATATATTGGTTCATTATGTATGAAGTAATGTTCTAATTAAATGAATTGTTCCATTTTATCGACATATTTTATATCTTAATGTAAAATTTAAAATAATATGAACACTAATTTTGTTGTATTCTTAAGGATTTGAGTATGTAATTATTTTTTAATAAAATACATTAAATATAAAAAAATATTAAACTATGTTCATTTGAATCTATTTCTTTATAATGTTTTATTTAAGACAAACATTTATATGATGAAATGATTATATTTGTTTATGAATTTATAAACCTTCATTTAGTTAAATGTAAGTAATGTAATTCTATTTGTAAAATTAATATAATCTATTTTTAATAAATATTTTCTTTAATATGTTTTAAAATTGTGGAAAATATATTTAGATAGGAACTCTTGATTTTCTTGTAGTAAGTGAAAAATTATTGTTATGCCACAACTTACACAATATTTGGATTATTCTATGTATGTTTTGGTTGAGACTAATTCCATAAATAATAATTCATTTGTTTTACCACTAATATGGACAAGATGTTTCCATTTTCATATATCATTACTTTTTGGGAGCATCATTAGAAATATTTAATCTTTTATTTATTCTTTTCTTTGGGATTTAGGTGAATTATAATTATAATTCCCAAAAGTGGTGATTATTCCATGATTTTTTGTTATTTGTTCTTGATTTTGTTAATTTTTTTTTATTTCAATGTCGTATAATTCCTATATACTAACATATACATTACAACATATTATCATGTAGTATATATGATAGCAAACTAATATGATGGTTGGAGATGTACATATGCGCATATTAATTCATTGTAATGTTAAGTGTGTAAATTTAATAAAAAGTGAATTATACATTATCATTAATATTCCTTTAATATGTTATTTATGTTGAAAGGGGATATATTTCTGTTTTTCATTACAGATGTAGGTATTTAATGTACTGATGAACGGGTTGATGTAATGGGATGGGGTCGCAATGTTTTAATTTAGTAGTTGCTTTACTATACCCATAAGGGAAGATCTATAAGATTTATTTAGATATGTTTCCCTCTAATGGGATATGTATTTCACTAAAAATACATTTTTACTTCAAAAATTGGATGAGAAATTATTTTCCTGACTAGATTCACTACTCAAAATATGATCTATGATAAAAATAATTATTTCATGGTATGAAACCTCCTATATAATAAAGTTATTTTTTATTCATTGTTCATTTATAATATGTTATCTACTCATTATTTCGTTGTTTTGATTATTATTGAACAAAAAAATTGATATTGATATGTAAATTTTGAGACAAGTTCGTGTATACTATAGTTTGGTCACTGTGTGAATTGAGATTCCATTTGTGTTTCTCTATAATGAAAATATGCTCATGGACTATATAGACATTATAATGGATATATAGATTCACTTACAACATTTCAAGTATAAAAATATTTGTAGGTGTCTATTAGATACATTTTGGACTAGTTGGAACATGACACTACTTCATGTATTTAGTATCTATGTGTTATTGGGACAAGAGACCATTTTTATGGGATTAGTGCTGGACAAAACTATTCTACTTAGTTATGTTGGACTATTTTATATATAAATGGTTTTGATACATGTTTATTCTTCTAGATTATTTTTTATTTTTTTGGTTTTATTTATATAGATATTAAATTACTTATTTTATATTATTAATCAATTATATGAATGTTCCTTGTTTATATTTTAAAAAAAATTGCAACGTATAGATGTTACATTCTACTTTCATAGAAAAATCTAGTTATGTCATTTTATATAAATCAGATAGGGTAATACATTCCCTAATGATAATCTGTGACACATGATCTTATTCTCAAACCTCTAGGGATTGTGGAACTCTCCCTGGGTAGTAAAGACCTAAATCAGGTGTTATATTAGTATTTAGGTTAGGGTCGTTACATTGTATGTATAATTTCATTATATTCCTCATCCTCTGACCAACATAAAATATTATGTAAATTTTAAAATCAATATATTTTTATTTCTTTTTTATAGACTAATATGAAAATAAACATTCATTGAAACTGGTGCATTAAAAAAAGTACCACAGTTTAAGGGGCCCTAATATTCTGAAGGTTGGGGGAATAAATAAGAATAGAATACTCACAATTTGGTGGTATGAATTTAAGATAAGATAATGTTTGACTGAAATAGTGTAACCACCTTAAACATTTTGAAAATATGTGTATTTTTTCCATTGTACCAATTTTGTAGGATTGAAGCCTCCTGGTGACCCATTATTTTACAATAAAAAATTAGGTAAATGGTATATTAGGGTGCTAGAGAGAGTCCATGCATAATAAAAATACATAGGTCATAATAATATTCCATCATGGATAGTTGGACACCTCCTCCTTTATAAATATTTAGACTAGTATGTATCACCCTCATTTTCTCTCTAGGTAGACATCCCTCTGTATTGTACGCACTAAAGGAAAGTATAACCTCTCTATAGAAATTATGAATAATTTCACCACCTCGCATAATGTTGTAAGAGAAAACATCTCCAGTATTAAGCTTCTTCATCAAATCTAGTGGGATTTACTAAAACCAATTCCCTAATCCCTGACAGTTTGTTGTAATTTGGTCTTCCATGTAATCACCATGAAGGAACTACATGGAAGATAAGATTATTCACATATGAAAAATATGGGACATAATTCAAATAATTAGTATCATATTTATTTTTAACATTATAATTTTGGGTGAGTATATATATGGTTAGAGTTGTTAAAACATTCCAAAATTTTCTAGAACCCATCAATGGATGCTATACTCTAAGCTCAGTCTTCATGAGATAATTTTCTTTATAGTGGAGCCCATCCAAAAGGAAGAAATAAACTAATATAATGATAATGGAAATATTCAATTAAAATCCCATGAACTACCAGATAAACAAGTCCCAAAATCCTATAAAAATGATTCTTTATCTAGTTATATGAGTGACTACAGTAATGGGAGTATGAATATAGTCAAACACCCCATCATTGGATAGATTTATTTATTGTTAATTCTTTATGACCCATATACTAAACCAAAAATAACATCTTTAGGGGGTTATTTTTTTTTCAAGGGGTATCACCGGATTCTACATTATCCTATTTTTCATGTTCATGAATAAGTTTATGGTAATCCATTGATATGAGGAGGCCAAGATTAGTAGGAGTGACAAATCATCAATCAGGCTCCTCAAGTAGCAAAATTATATTAAATAAATAATTTTACTAAAAGTGTATTTTTATTGAATATATAAGACCATAAAGAACAACATTTATGGCAGATATAATGGTGAAGACCAATATAACTATCCATAACAATTAAATTACAATATCTTGGGTGAGATAACATACTAAAATATAAAATGAGAGACTCTTCCATTACTACTTTACTTAAAAAAAGTGTTAGTAGTAATGTTTCCTTTGCTCCAGGTGTCACCAACCTCCATAACTAGTTATAAAATCATCTACACTATATTAATCAATATGTCAGCTCCCATGGTGGACTGGTCCTTCCTTGTAGTGTGAAAACTAGAACCTTAAAATCAGATTCAAATTCCTTGGGAAAAATGATGTATAATCTATAAAACGTAATACCCCTTATTAACAACCTTTCTTCATCTCCAAGAGAGTTTCTTGTGTCATAAATGGAATTAAAACCCAGAATTACTGATTCTCTACCATCATGAACATTCCTTCAACATTTCATGGCCTCTACTACACATGAACAATCAACGTTTAACATCATCTCACTTTTAGGGGATTTAAACTCAACCATGCCCCATTTCCTCTATAATTTCCCAATTTATTTAGAACCATCAATGGTATAAACTTTCTAAAAGAGGTTGAGCCAGACCTACAAGACTGAAGGCCACCCATCATCACCACCATACATATTACCTGAACCTGGATGAGTAAATGAGACTAAAACCTACCCCCCCCCCCCATGCTTTGTTCTTTAATTCTCACATAACCCAACAAGCATGAAGTCATGCTCCACATATTTTCCTCTTCACTTTTTTTATTCATCCTTGGGAACCAAGAGACAAAAAATACACAATGGAATCTCCAACTCTTATAATTACCATTGAAATTTCAAAAATATTCCATATCCCCCACACCCAAGCAATTTTGGAAACAAATTGCATGAAAATTATTATCATGGTGAGGTACAGCACCAGCATCGAGAGGCTAGAGAAATACCTTTCTACTGAATATTTTACACTATTAGAATTGTTAGATTGATTATCTTACATTAATGGAATTTCACCATCAATGATATATATTTTCATTAGATATGCAATGCTAGATCATTGTTCCCATTCCTAACAAGAATTGATTCAAGAATGTACCTCCCAAAAAACACCCTGATGTTGAGGAAATGAAGGAACATATGTCGAGTTCGTCTGTCATAGTGATTTTATTAAATATTTTTTGATGTTGGATATCACATGTTGAATTTATAAGGCCTGAAAAATAGAAACTTCCCTAAAAGGTAATATATGGTACTAGGAAACTATGAAATAAAAGGATGTCACTGACCAGTTTTCCTTCCAAAACTCGATCTCTCCAAGCCCTACCACCCACTGAGCCTTACCACCTAGCACCACAAGAAGCTCAATCATAATCCTTGTAACTATCAACTATCCAACTCACAAAAATATACTCCATATTTTAATCTCATAAAACATTCCTAGATAGATATCACTTCTATAATTTATAATGATAATTTATCTTACAAATCCTACATGGATTCCGATATGTCCCATTGACTGATACATCCTTCTTCAATCTGCCTAGAAAATATCTTTCATCCTACCAATTAAAACCTAACAGTACAATTTTTATCACAAATGAATATGTTCATTAATACTTCTAGAAACTAAATGTTTCCTTTTAAAACATGGATAACTGACCACATGTGCATAGCCATGAAAGAGAGCATGTTTTTTATCATCATAATAATTCCCTTGAATGACAGGAAAATATTTTTCTAATGAATTATACAACCAGTAATTTTATTCACAAAACAATAAAAATACTCTAATTGATTATAAAATTTTAAATTGGTAACCAAGTTAATGAAAAGGAAATTTTCTCTCTTTCATACCCATCCTACTTTGAATGCCCCAGTTGTGATGATCTGAAAACCTCTTTGTGATATATATATTACTCTTCCCTAAGTTGATCTTCTTCCCACTATTCTTTCCATAATAATCCATCTTAATATTTTTAATATCTTATATTTTTTGTGTATTATTTTTTTATATTATATAGATTATTTTCGAGGCCAGATGCTGAGATGAAGTGTGATTATAAGGTCTGTTGTTCCCATAATAAATGTTTCAAAAATATTAACTATATTACATAGCGTGTGAATGATGTTTTCTTGAAAAAGTGAAAAAAGGCCCAAAGGAATCCTCAAATCAGAAATTCTAGGGCACTGTTGAGTTATAAATTCATGTTTTACCCTAGGCATGACTTTTCATTAGTCAGCACAGGTCATTTGTACAGAATTCATCGCAAGCAATGAAATAAAAAAATAAATTATTTTAATTTGATTCAATGATGCAATGATTTTTGGATATTTAAATAGATCATTATATAATATTTCTAGGGTTATGTACATAACCCTTGAATATTTGGAGTACCATTAGAGATAACTATGAGGATTCTATCATAGATGAAAAATAGCATGATCTTATATCGATGATCAACACACCTCAGATTCAGTAGATCATTCCAATAAAAATGACGTCGTGTCATTCTTCATCAGTGATTTAACCAAATCAAGGTAGGGAATGTGTTTTAAATTAATTTCCTCCCCTTTATATATTTATATGATGAACACAAACCAATCAAAAAAAAATTTGATATGCGTTTCAATCGTTTTGTGGGAGGAGCATAATTACGAGGTTTATTGGGAGAATTTATCATTGTGGTTATCTATTTCTCAATTTTGGTTCTAAAAAAATGAATAAATAATGATATGAACATTGATTAAGGTTTATTCCTCTAGATTCTTCTTGTAATTTTCTCACCTGATCCATTGTTCATCATGGGCATTCATTGTCAGCCCGCGGTTCAATGTTTTACTGAGAAATTTATCATTGCGCACTCGTTTCTTGGCCCAACAATCTGAAATCATAGATTTAGGTTTAGCACTAAAATATGGTGGTGAGAATATGGGAGTGCGGATGAATTGAATGATTTTTGATAAGTGATTTCATGTTACTCTATGGGTAGGTAAGAGAACTAGTGATCTAGATTTCTTAGTAGATCGAAGGCCTGAATATTTTGGATTCAGTGATGGAATGACACAATGAGGTTCGATCTGCAGTTTTGTGGAAAGGATACCACTGAATTTATGTTCAGATCATTGGCCGATATGCATAGAGGAAAAAAACGTATTCTATAAAATCATAATCCACACTCTGTGTAATTCGGGATTACACAACATGTAGGGAACCTAAGAAGCAGAGAGGGTTTTTAGTAGGAGATAAGTATCACATGACGTGTGACCTCTCCTAGAAGACTTGGTGTGTACCTAGAATGGTACAAGGTCATGGGGTGGAGTATATGGTATTCCAACACAGCGTGTACACTCCCATATAGACCCTGGTTGGAACAATTACATCAGCTAGTCCATGTACTAGTACACAGACACAAGTACATAGGATGAAGTCGTGCACTAAAACATGGGTAGAGTGCATGGTATTCCTACACGACATGTACTAATACACAGACACGACTTGATGATATGGTTCATTTACACAGCTAGGACCCAAATCCAAGTTACATGGAAAGTAACCCCTAGTGCACACTGTGTACTCTTTTATACATGGATTCGATCTCTTTTCCTTTGTAAGTTGGATGTGTTTCGTTAGGGGTTTTCCCCTTATCATTTCCCTAAGGGTTGGTATGAGATTTTTTTACTACTTCATGGATAAAGATCCCTTCAGCAGGACTTCTTGGATATATTTTTGGGAATCCCTCTGAGAGAATCGAAGTGAGATACTCTATTTATCTTTGTTCCCTAGGTGGATTATTTGATATCATTATGACCAGAACTACACCAGAATTGATCCTATACTTAGAGGGTTAATACAAATTGAGTTTTTGGTATCACCCCATGTCCCTAGATGCAATCCTTATCTGTGTATCATATTCTATTCATATTTTCAATGTATTATTTTCATGATGAGACCCAATGAGCATTACCTATCAGACTGATGTCATCTGTGCTACCATATTTATGAGTGTGGTCTCCCAAATGAGTTCATTGTATGATCATAAATATGGTATCCATGGATGGTATACTATAGTTTGGAGTTAAACCTATACTATGTGCATTTATTGATCAGTATATCTAGATACTCTTGTTATATGTGTTATATACATATACCTTTTTGGAGATAAAAATATTTATTTTGTTGAATGTTGTGAGGTTTTGGGGTGTCCTAATGAGTATGTTTATAGTCACACATGTATGATGTTTTCCCCCACATGGAATATCTTGTACAATCAATCATACTTTTGATAGTGTCATTGGTGAACCAGGACCAAATGATAATTTTTGAGACTGGACAGACCGAGGTTTGTTCATGTGTATTTCTAATATAAGTCACAATACATTACTTTTAGATTGGACTTAAGTTTATAACTCTTTGTGTTGGGATTATATTTGTCTCTATTTACTTTCCTTTAATTCATGTCATTTTCAGGTTGTGGGGTTTAGATGTATGCATCCATTTTTTATCATTTATTTTTACATTTCAGTATTGTATGGGCTTGGATATGATTTCATGTTTACAAGATCATTGGCTAAGGTATCATATGTCAGTGATATGTCTACTCGATGCTAGTCGCCAGCCCTGAACCTGTTGGAGGCTTGGGGAGTCGGGGAATGAGCCCCACTAGTACGGGTCATGACTGAGTGGTATCAAAGGTGTTCATTTCTAATTTAGGACAGGGAGTCTGTGAGATTAGTTTGGGGAAATAGTGTTAAGTGTTTTCAGTTTCAGCTTTCTGGTAAGTGAATCTAGTGTTGGTGTGGATACTGAGGTATCCATAAACTAGGACTCTAATCACCTTATTTTTGAATCGGTATGTGAGAACACATGATATAGGAAAAAATGTTTTATCCATTATATAATAATGGTTCTTGGTTTCAATGCCCTTCTTGATTCATCTCTACAGATTTACTCATTGATTGTTGTACATATTGTTTGTTTTAGGATTCCTCCATGATGTATTCCATCTATGAATCATCATATTGATCTTGAGTATGATCCCCTCAGTGCTAAATCATTGATACATGGACCATATCTATAGTTGTTACCTCCAAATGGTGAACCAAATATACTGTCACCAATAGAGAAGTACATGGTACACGTAGTACCATTAGATCAGGTGGGCAGGTTGAGCGCGGTTCACAATTTTTGTCGGTATATACCCCTCAGGTTCTGAGGAAAGCATAGACCATAGTTAACTAAGGAATGGATTTAAGTAGTGACCTTATTTTTTCATATCATCAAGACATTGGTAGATCATATGGTCGTCCATGAAGTGATCCATCGTCAAGGATCAACTGTGAGATGATGGGTCTTAGTGACCCAATCTTATTATATTGTGACACTTTTATTGATATAGTTCGAGTGTATTTTCATAGAAGAGTTATCACCATATACGTTGAGGTTTTTGCATATCCAGGAGCTTCTGTATCTCTAGAAGGGAACCATGATAGTAGCTGAGTATTCATCAAGGATTACCAAACTCTCTTCGTACTCTATGGATAAGTTTCAGGATTAGATCTTCAGGGATCGGACCTTTGAGGGAGGTCTATGTAGAGACAACTAATCTAGTTTTATCTCTTTATGAATTCCAACCTATTTTAATGATCTAGAGATATCTTTGGTGGTTAATAATTTCTTGACTGAGTAGTTGTAGCTGACATTTTTTATTAGTTGAAATGTATGTGTAGAGACCTTTGCAGTAGGAAGTCGATGGAAGTCTCCGTGACAAGGATGTATTAGATGTTTTAGGAGGAGGTACCAGGATAGTGGATCTATAGTTATGGGCTCACAGGTTGGGTCCATTCAACACAATGAAATGTGATGATACTCATGTAATGGAAGGGGATGTCTCACAAGAGATTTTCAAACTCACCGTATAGCAGACAGAGAGACTATGGATAAGCCACCGAGTCAGATGCAGTGGAAGGGGAAAGTAGGTCCATAGGGAAGTGGATGTGGTAGATTATTTGGGATAGTTGTAGGATGTGTTCAATGATTTTTCTTGATACCAGTGTTATGCCATGGTTTTCCACGAGAGGATCAGGGTTCTATAGGAGAGGGGAGGGGAAAGTTTTTGTCAGTCAAAGCTTATGACCTAGAGGCTTCAGGAATGATTCGATGTAAGATATGTTTCTTTTATAGGTTTTCATCGGTACTGATATACATATTTTTTAGTCATTCATTGCTTTATACATACCTTGTAAAAGAAATAGAGATTCTGTTTGATCCTAGGGCTCGACCCTTATTCTAGGAGACTCATATTGGAGAAGGCTTAGTGATCATGTACTTATGCCGATAATGTGACTTGACCCTTAGATTTGAGATTTTCTATTGTAATGTATTGTTTGAAGTATCGAGACGTTAAAATTTCATTCTTGGTATGTATTGAATATCTACATTTCATGTCCATGTTAATTATTTAGGTGAAGGTTCTCTGAATTCCATGGTTATCAAACCAGGTTCTCCTTTATCGGTCAAAAAATAAACCTGGGCAGTGGAAGATGGAATTGTGCATAAGGGTGCAGATAATTACACATCAATTGTAATGATTAACCATTGGTTTAGTGGATTTTGTGATTTACTAGTTTTCTATAGTGGTGGATGAATATGAGGATGTATTCCCCAAATATATTCCAGGTTTACCTCCACACCAATATACAGACTTCTACACTAATCTACACCCCGAAATAGGAATGATAAACTAGGAGTATATCGGATGGCACCTGTAATTTTTTGCGAGATGAGGGTTCAGTTGGAGTAATTTTAAAAAAAATATTTTTTCAAACTATAGTTTCACCATAGTTATCCTTAATTTTATTTTCTAATTAGGAATATAAAATCATGAGGTTGTGTGTGGACTATCGATGCTAGAACTATCTGACCGTGAAGAACATGTATCCACTACTAAGATTGGGGACCTATTAAAAAATTGATAGGGGAAAACCAGTTCTCAAGGATTGACCTTAGATCATGCTATCACAAGTTGTGAGTACGGGATGAGGATATATTGTAGTGGTCATTCATATGTCTCTACACTCACTATGAGTACTTGTTGATTCCCTTTGGTGTGAAGAACACCCTAGAATTGTTCATGGGACTCATGAACTAGATATTTCAACCTTACATAGATTGTTTTATGGTAGTATTCAACAATGAAATTCTTGTATACTTAGATCCCAATGAGGATCATGCAAGACATTGGGGGTAGATATGGAAGTACCCCAAGAGAACCTTTTATATAGAAATCTCTCAAATTGCCAGTTCTGGATTCATGGAATCCACTTTCTGGTAAATGATATATCATTTGACGGACTGGTAGTGGACTCAGCCAAGGTCGATGTAGTAGTATGTTGGGATCCACCCAATAGCGTAATAGAGGTGTGTATCTTCCTTAGTTTGGAAGGATATTATCAGAGATTAAGACCTGATTTCTCCATGATATCATCACTGATGGAATCTTTGACATCAAATGGGAATCCTTTCACATGTAAAGATAATTCCCAGTAGGATTTTTAGAAGTTGAGACTGATCTTAAAGAGTTCTCTAATCTTTATATTTCTATAGGAGGGTGTAGATAAAATTTTGTTCTGCAATGCATCAGGAATCAGGCTTAATTGTGTTCGGATGCATAGGAAATTGATGATTTCATGTGGTTCATCCTTGTTGAGGCCACATGAACAAAACTATGTGACCCATAATCTTGATCTAGTAGTGGTAATGTTTTCTTTGAATAATTTGTGAAACTACTTAATGGGAGAGAAGTTTGTCATCTACTCTAATCATAGGAGTCTCTATTATAACTCCTCTCAGAGGGTTCTCAACATCAGATTTTGGAAATTGATAATGTTCCTCTAGGACTATGACATCAAGATTTTCAATAAACTTAGGAAGGGGAATCTGGAATAAGATTCTCTCAACTGGATATCATGTTCACTAATACTGAATAAGGCATCAGAGTAGTTGGAATCATGTAGTTATCCTTTATGGATGGATATAAATTATCTTAACTCCAGTTGATGGTTGTTACACCTGTTCTATTATTTCAGGTCATAGAGGCACATCATTGGGGTGATGAATGTAAGACCCTAAAAACACATATATCTATATCACATGATTCTAATAGATTTTATAATGTTAGGTCGTTTGTTGTTCTTTTTAGAGGATTAACGATGGTACTAGTGATGTTTTGGGAGGAGGTTCAGAGAGATTATCATACATCTCCATTAGTGGTACATCTAGGTGTGGAAAAGATATATCAAGACCACTAACATCGATTTTGGTAGTTAGGGATGAGTATATAAGTTACATATTTTGTTTCTTGATTCCTTTCTTTCCAATAAGTAATGGATAATCACCAAGTTCCAATGAGTTTGGCTCAACCCCTTGAGGTTCAAGAATAAAAGTGGTATAGGATATCTATGGACTTAATAACTCTCTTACCACATAGGTACATGTGATTAAATATCATCTGGGTGATCATAGACTGACTCACCATGTCATACCACATCCTAGATATGCGAAATAAGAGTTTTGTAGAGATCTTGGGAAACCTCTACATTTAAGAGATATTTTGACTCCATGGAGTCCCATAAATTATTTTTTCTGGTCGTGATGTTTTCGTTACATACCAGTTGTGGAAGGGAATATTGGAGGCATTTGTGAACCATCTATGCATGAACATATCATTTCTCACCCAAACTGATGCCTAGACATAGATGACCATTCAGGTTCTAGAGGACATGCTATGATCATTTATGTTGTACTTAAGTCGTATTTGGGAATATCACCTTCCATTGGTGAATTTTTCATAAAACAACATCTATCATTCCACCATTGGTATGGAACCATTTGAGGCTTTGTACTAATGACCCTGTTGGTCACCAATTCTCTAGACTAAACAAAGAGAGTTAGCACTCATAGGCCTAGAGTTGGTGCTAGCTAAAACATAGAAGGTTCAGATTATCCAGGAGTAGATGAATACTGAACATATCCATCATAAGTCTTATGCTGATAGGTGATGAAGGCCCTTGGAATTATGTTAGAAAGACCATGTGTTCTTATGGGTTTCACCTCGATGTGGATTATGGAGTTTTTTTCAAGGGTGTCAAGCTATCTCTAAGTTTCATCATCCCATTCCTATTACTATATAGAGTTAGTGAGGTGTCGTACCACTTAACTCTACCTCCGTAGTTATATTAGGTACATGACTTCTTCCAATTGTCACAGCTAAAGAGGAACATGCATGACCAATCACGTGTTATCAATTAGGTTGATATAAACATCAATGATAAACAACCCATTATTAAGTACCCATTAGAGATCAGGGATCAGAAGGAGAGGATCCTTCATGGGTGATAGAATCCTTTACTATGTTTTTGATGGTAACATGAGAATCTCCATGAGAACACATGGGAGTGGGAGGCTCATATTCATGCTCAGTAGTCAGATCTTTTTTAGTATCCCTTGTTTTGTATTTTTGGGTACATAACGCCCCAATGTAGGGAGGATGTAATGTCTCAAATTTTCTATGTATTATTTTTTTAATTATAAGGATTACTTTTGAGAATAGGAACTAATACGACATACTATTCTAAGGCCCATAGTGGTCGAAATAAATGTTTGAAATATACTAAATATATTAGATAGCGTGTGTGAATAGTTTTCATGAAAATATAGAATAACTTATAAATAGATTATCATATTAGAAATATAAGAGAATAGTAGAGTTCAGAATGTGGTTTTGACCCTAGGTGTGATTTAACATTAGTTGGCATGGTCACAGAAATCAATATAATAATTTAAAAAAATTATTTTAATTTGTTTCGTTGATGTATAAATTTGAAAATCTTTAAATATATTTTTCTTTCCGATTTCCCTGGTTAACTGCATATCCCAAGAAATGTTAGAGAACTATTTGAGAGAGATTTTAGGAATCTCTCTCAGGTGAATAGTGGATGAATCATTGATCGACAATCGATACATATCATATTTAATGGATCTAGCCAATGACAATGATGTTGGATCGTTCTTCATCAAGGATTTAACCAAATCGAGGTAGGGAATGTGTTTTACTTGTATTTCATCCCCATTTTCGATTTTTATTACTAAATTGGACCAATAAATGAACTAATTGATCAATGGTTTGATTATCTTTTGGGATGGTCATAATCATGGGGTTTATGGTGGAAATTTATATTCATCATTGTTTATTGCTTGAATGTATCTCTAACGAAATGAACCAAGATTGACACAAAAATTGATCGGGTTCTATTCCTATGTATTGTTCTTGTGGTTTTCCCCATAGATTCATTTTTCATCATGGGAATTCATCATTTTCCTATGGTTCAACATTTTACTAAAGAATCGATCATTGCACACTTATTTCATGGTGAAAATATCCAAGATTATAGATATAGGGTCAGTATGAAATGGTCATGGTGTAATGATTGAAGCATCGATGAATCAAATGATGATTGATAGCCAATTTTGGGTTCTTCATAACACAATGAATAATGACAATGATATTTGTTTTCTAAGCAGATTGTAGTCCTGAATATAGTTGATTCGGTGATAGAATTGATTAATGAGGTTCAGTATATAATTTCACTGCAAGGAAACCACCAAATCGATGGATAGAGCATCAGTCGGGATGCACAGAGGAAGGAAAAGGGATTCAAGAAAGTCTTGATCCACATGGTATATAATCCGAGATTACATGGAGTGTGGGGACCCCTGAGCTACATATTGGGTTTCAGGTAAGAGTTAAGTATCACACAGTGTTTTTCTAGTCCTGCACGACATGTGACCTCACCTTGGAGACTTGATGTTTACCTCATAGGGTACACAGACACATGGTGGAGTATACAGGATGCCTACACGATGTGTACACCCCCACGTGGACACTGTTTGGACCAAGTACATGTGACATGTCATGTACATGTACATGGACATGGGTGCACATGATGAAGCCATGTACTGACGCATGGGTAGAGTACAAAACATTTCTAGACGGTGTGTACTACTAAAAAAATATGGATTGATGACATCGGATGTTTATAGGGGTGGGAACTGGGGTCAAGGGACACAACTTGTATCCCCTTGTACATGTGTTTTAGTCTTTTATATAGGGCTTTTAATTCTTATCCTTTGTATATTAGACTAGTTTACATAGGGTTTGTTCCCCTTTTCCTTTCCCTAAGGGTTGTTATGGAATCATTTCCTACTTGTAGGATAACAATCCCTTCAAAATGACGTCTTGGATAGAGTCTTTCTAATCACTATGAGAGGCCTTGAGTGAGATCACCTATTCATCATTGTACCCTAGCTAGGGTTCATGGTATCGCATGACCAACACTTTGTGGGTGTCAAACCACTACATAGTGGGTTAATACAGATTGATTTGTTGGTATCACCCCATTGGCTAAGTAGTGATTGTCATCTATGTATAATATTCTCTTTGAACTATAAGAATATTCTTCTCATGATGAGTCCTGACAAGTAGTATCTCTCTAACAGACATCATCTAAGATACTAGGCTCAGGAGTGTATTCTCCCGGATGAGTACATTGTGGAATATTCAACCTGGAATCCTATGAAGCTATACTATGGTTGTGACCAACCCATAGACAATGTTACTTTGTTGAGTTCATCTAGATATTTTTGTTATATGTTTTGTGGATATATACCTGTGTAGAAATAAATTTATTTCCTTTTTCATATGATTTATTGTTTCATGGTTTCCTACTGAGTATTGTTATTCTTACCCCTTCCCGACCACTATATGCATGTGTCATGTCATCTTAATAAGATCAAACTTTTGACAGGGTCATAGAATGACCAGGACTAGATGGTGTACAGTGAGACCGGATAGACTGGGGTGTCTTACTGAGGCTTACTGATATTAGTCCTAGAAATTTACATTCAGGTTAGACTTGTGTTTTAGACTCTTTATGGTGGGCTTGAATTTTCCATGTTTACTTTCCTATACTTCCTTTCATACTGTAGTGGTGGGATTTATATGTATGCATGAATGGTTGATCCGTTGTTTTTACATTTCAACATTTTATGGGCTTAGATGTGTGTGTTAGTGTAGGTACTTTGGTTAAGGACTCCCATGTTAGTGATATTCCAACTCATTACTAGTTTTTAGCCCCTGGCCTATTGGAGGTGGGTTTGGGGAGTCATGGCACATGGCCCACTGGGATGGGTCCTGACATTATTCTATCCCGTGATCGATATCCTCCTACCATTAATTAAGAAAAGTATATATTCAGCAAATATCAAATTCTAAATAATAATATCCCCCACTCTTTTTTTAGAGGGACTAAAATACCCCTATTATAAAAAGATAATAATATTTCTTGTGACTTTATTCAGAGACAAGATAAATTGGTTTAGAGATAAAGGTTCACCCTACCACAGAACACACACCATCTTGAAAAAACAAAAAATAAATCCCATGAAGTAAAAGAACAAACCCGAGGAATAAAAGCATCTAAAAACCTGTTCACAAGACCATTTTTTGAAACCCATTTAAATTTTTTACTTTAATAATATAACATCATTCAATATTATCATATGCCTTGTCCTTATACACATTAATGGGCATATTTGAGTATGGTGCCTTTTTAATGAGATCATCCACCATTTCATAGGAGTTTCCCACCTCACCATGAAATCTCCTCCCTACAATGAACCCCTACTATTTCTCAGACACAATTCTTGCCACAATACAACTGAGCCTACTGGTTAAAATGCTATAGAGAATTTTACAAACCAAATTACACAATAATTTTTGAAAATACTGATTAATGGAATCAAGATGCTTTTGTTTCAGAATCATGACGACTTTAGAGTATTAAAAACCCCTATAAGTGCCCCCATAAAATAGTCCCAAAAATTCATAACCTCCTCATTAATGATATCCCATTATTCCACATAAACTTTCCCTAGGAACTCATCCCGACTCAGTCTACTATCCTCCTTCATACTAATCACGACATCCTTAATCCTTTTCTCATTAAGTAAATCACCCTCTAATTCATTGTAATTTCTTTTTACCATAATAGGGGTGCACTACAAGAATCTTACCTCTCCAGAATTCACCTGTAGCCTCCTATAAAATCCATCATTGTAGCCTACTAGCAGGTTTTGAATTGATATATGTCCAAAGTACCAGCCCCTGCTATATCATTTGTATAGGACACATCCAGAATATTTAGGTTGATTGTTCTTGAAACCCTTATTTCCTCAATATAGGCCAAAAATAGGTTATGTTCTGATCACCCTCCCTAATCTGGGTTTACCTTGATTTCTCCCTATAGACTATTTCAACTTATATCATTTCCTAGGCCTCCTAACTCTACTTATCAACTAATGAAGAAAAAACATCATCCTTATAAAACTATTTTATCCTCATCTCCATTCTTCTAATATCCATTTTAATTCCTTCCAAAATGGTCTCACAGCTATTTAGTCTCCTAGTACATTCTTGGAGCACAGTCTTCAAGTGCTTGAGACTCAATTCTAACACTACTCGAGGAATCCCAGCGGTCAGCTGATTCCGTGAGTTACTCCTCAATTTAATAAAACCTTCAATGCTTGACCAAATACTTGAATAGATGAAAAAAAATTTGTTTCTATGATCCCATATAATATTAACCCCCCAAGATGAATGATTTGACAATTATCTAGGGTGATTACTCACCATAATATTTGGAAAAGAATTCAACCATTAAAGATAACCCAGGAATTGATTGATTTTACTCTAGATGCATTTGCTTCATCTCCTATTGTTAAACTAGGTGAATTTACAACTCGTGAAACCCAAATTGATCCTCCTAGTAGAATCCATGAAGGATCTAATGTCTTTAATTGTTATGTGATAATAATCCACCACACCTTTTTTCTCCCTCATATTCGTGATTGTGTTGAAATCACCCTTACCAGCTTGGCCAGAATCCCTAGATGAATGTTTCTAAGGGTCATGCAAAAATATTTCCTTCCATTAGCATCAATGTTTTCAAACATAAAGGAAAAGAATAACTTTATACCTCCATTTCTCTCTTTTTATTGTGGAATGTTGTGGCAAGATGTCAATCGATTCCTCCTAAACACATCGCTTCCAAAAAAACACAAACAAAATTGATTATGTGAGCTTTCATGTAAAAATTTGAAAAAACTATATGCCTGGAAAAAACATGTATACAATCAAAACTTGTCTTTGTTCAAGAATTTCAACCACCAAATCCTATAAATGATGGGATTAATTATGAATGTAATCACTATTATCTCTTACACCCAATCCTCTAACATTCCAAACCATAATAGACATCCTAAAAATAAGTATATGGAAGTATTAAAACAACATTTAGTTCACTTTATTGCCTTGGAGTTTATATAGACAGATTATTTAGCCTGAGAATGTGTTACTGGCCCACATTCTATGGAGGTCAAACATGGCTTCCTAACTTCTTTCTTTGTAGATTCATGGAATACTTGTACCTTTTTAAAAACTCCAATAGAGCCATCAGTACCTCAAATATATTAGGAGAACACACTAGTTAATTTCTATCCACTAACTAAGGCCTATTATAAACCTTCCCATCCAATCAAAACTCCATATTACCGCTAAGAGACTCTCCCTAATTATCCACTACTATCTCCTTACTCATTGATCTCACACCTGATTCCATCAAGTTTTCCATCTTATCAGGTTTTGAACCACATACCATCACTAACTTTCTTGGACATGGATAAGTAGATCTCCACCCAATGGAGTTCATAGGTTATTTAGATGAATCCTTTTACTTAAAAAAGTCTTCAAAAAACCTATTGGAGGCTTCCATAACATCAGAGACATCCTTCACATGAAGCAAGTCTGAATTCCGTTAGGTTGTGGATGGAGCTTGCACCAATTTGGGAACCTCATTAATTAAATATGAGATCAAGATAGGTGTGTGCCATGAATTTCATGAATTTGAAATGAAAGGTTAATAAGAAACAATGTGTTGTAAACCCATAGCCTCCACTAACTTCTCCGGTGAACTCAAATTTGAAAACCCCTTCTCTAATAATAGTACAAGGGAAGAATCAATAGTACAAAAACATCATCCATCAAACCAAATCAGAAATCCAACTACAAGGATGGATGAACTGACAAAGCCACCGAGTCAGAAACCAAGTTACGTACCCCAACTCCCAGTGACCCAGGATTGCTGCTCCACCTACAAAATTCCACTAAATTCAACTTATGGGGACCACAAATAATAGAATATTGGAACCTTATGATAAAACACACTTTTCCACTAGGATGAACCATCACTACTCCTAATCAAAACCAATGAAAAAAACATCAATGCCATATCCATATCAAAGTAAATTATAGGGGAATACATCAACTACTGACACGAAGTATCTGCATCCAGGAATTGAAAACTATCACTCACATTCCCCACATACTGTAGCATCCCCGAATTCTAAATTGGAATAGGTAATCCTGGTAACAGAACTGAAACCATAGCCAAACATGGCTTTTTACCCTGATGAGAGTCCCCAGACCATCAGGAAAGAGTGAATATCCAAGATCTGTAATGCCTTCCCTCCCCCAACCATGCCTTAATGAAGTAATCCCTAGAGAACATATAAATTAAAAACAAATCCTAGAAAAAACAAAATCTGCAACTTTCTTTTTAATATTTCATGGTTCAAAAAATATATTTAATAAATCCAGGGGAATTTTTTTCATGCCCAAATTTGGAATCTAGGGTCCATCTATGATAATATGTCACCTCTCTCTATTCCTCCATCGAGAAATAAATAGCTGAAAACCCATCAATGATAGTCGTACAATATGGAACCACCACAACCAAACACATCCACTGAAATCTTTCTATGGATGGCCTCACTGCCCTATAAGTTCCTCCTTAAGGGATTAAAGATCACCCCCACAAACTCATCTTCTTTACCACCAGTCCTCGAGCATGTACCATCAGCTACCACCCAAAAATCATTACTTCCCACCCATAAAAAAAACCCAGATCCCTTGAAATTATGCCATATGAAGAACCCAGATGTTGATTCAACATCTTGGTCACATTTGAATCATCTTCTTGAAGAGTAATCGCTGATATATAAGAAAGGAGTAGATTCATGAGAGTATCAATGTGACTGTAAATCCTTTTGATCTTAATTTACTTATATATCCATGATATTAGAAAAATCTATAGACTCTCAAGTGATTATCTCTTTATCTAGGAATAAGGGAAGTAAAGAGGGACTCCCAACTAGTTATCCTTCTAGGATTTCACCTCACTGTTACTAATTATCCAATGTGAGTAACTAAGGAGGGTACAAATATTATTCTAAAAGACAACCCTATTATTGAGGACACTAATACCACATACCATTTTGTTTCCATCCAATTCCAACTTTTATTCCTACTTTATTTTTTTCATAATGATCTTCCATTAATAAATTTTCATACTAATGTTTCATGCATAACAATAATGCATTAGTAAAGACTACTAGGTTCAATGCATCCTTTGTTGAGAGTTTTTAATAGGTTCTTGTAGCTCTCCCAATGACACTTACTTTCTTGGTGTGAATCCCAAATGACGGAATTAATAGTATTTTCAATAAAATTATTTATTCCTTGATAGAATAGATAAACAAAGAGATGTTCATGGTGATTAAAGAATTAAATTTTTTAAATAGTGTTAGTATAAATTTGAAAGATATGTGATAGCTATTTTAATTTTTAATGTCACCCATGATCCCACTAATAAATTTTCTAGAATGATGAATCAAGTTTTTATCTATGTATAGGGGGCCTATATACTCAATAAAGAATCAACTCCCTTATAAAACAATCTCATACTTATTCAATTTAGAAAACTGACTCAAGAATTTTTTAGAATAATCGATTTCAATTTTAGACAATTTAACTAGTCCTACACTATTCATCCAACATTAGATAAAAATTTCAATGAACCCCATAATATAACTACATCATCAATTAATGATAAAATGATAATTTCATCAGAAAAAAAATATGTGTATGTGATTTCTAGTTATCCTCAACTTCATTTAAAAATAAATATGAGGTATGTACTAATTTCATAATCATTAATTTGGCTTAATAATTCTTTTTCTAGAATAAATATTGTGGGGGAAATTGGATCACCATGGAGTATGCCTTTGGTTTCATAGAAACAATATAAACATTCCTCCCATAAGAGATACTGAAGACTACAAAGTGGCATAAATATAAAAATTCAGTCATAAAAAACATAAAGAACTAGAACTTTTGCATGAATTTAATGATGAAGATCCATTATAATCTACCATAAGATTTTTAAATATCAAAATTTATCATATTGTTATAACCCAAAAAATATATTATAGAGGTTATGTTTTATCTCTAATGCTTTTCCTATATCTCCTTCAATTCTTTTATCTTGGTGAAAAATATGATTCTCCTTGAAAATTATGGATAGTAAGTCAGAGACCAATCAATCAATAATAATATATTCCATGTGTTTATAAGAAAAGTTAAAAATATAAATAAGGAAAATTTTATTTAAAGAACCAGTGATCTTAACTTTCAGAATGAGAATGAGAGATGTTATGTGCATGGATCTTGGTAGAGAAAAATCATTAAAATAGTATTGGATAGCCTTGATGGTATTTATCTAAATGATATCCCAAGAAATTTTTTAAAATTCTCAAAAAACTACATAAAACCTAGAATTGTTTTCTTGATTTATGTTTTCAACAACATCTTTGATCTCATCATTGATTTGGACAACTACAAGATAGTCATTAGTTTTTCCTTTAATGAAAGGAGGGATCTTGTTGATCAAATCTATATCTTCTTCACAATCATGGTCTTCCTTAGTCTTGTTTCTTGATATGGTATGTATTTTAGAGAAGTGGTCCACCATGATAGGGGTGGGGAAACTAATATCACAATATATTGAATAATTATCCAGTTTAAGGTTATGTTTCCCAATAAATTTCATCTCTTTTATGAATGCATTGAAATATGGAAAATTTTTATCTCTTTATTTGATAAAAAAATTTCCAACATTTTATGAGATGAATTCTCTTCCTTTAGGATCTGATATTATAGTTCTCTTTATATAGACATGAAAATTGGGATTATATCGTCATCTTATCATTTTTAAATATTATTATCAGTAAATTTGATTTCCCCTAAAAAACTGGTTTACTATCATGTTTATCCACTTTTTATTTCACACATTTCTATAGTTCATTATTATGAAACTAAATTTTTCAATATAATATATCATTATTTTCCATTGACCAAGTGTAATCAATAGTTCTAGACTAGTTATAAGAATTTATCTGATTGAATGCATATATTTGTGAATTGAAATCAATGATGGTCCATTCCTACATCTTTCAGAAAGAGAAGATGAGTTTTATAGTTTAAAATACATCATGTAATGTTATACTTGAATAAGTTTGAGGAGTTTGTTATACATTTTAGGTTTATAATGAATTTTTTTAATTGAATCCATACACACTAATCCACATTCTTATTGTTTTACTTGATATACTGGTTACTTTTATAGGTAATATCTAAGTGTTTTCATGATATTAAATATTAAATACATGTCATATCATGAAAAAAATTAACATAATTTCTTACTATTTTAAGTAATAAGGTTATTGAAGTGTTTTCTTATAAACCATTCTTATGAACCTATATTGAAAGAACAAAGATTTTCCAAATTTTTTTCGCCCCATAACATCACATTTAGTATAAATAAAGGGAAAATTTATAATTTTAATTTGATATAAATATTGTTGTAACATATTGGTGTATGAGATTATTATATCCATAGAAATTGATTTATTCAAAAAATTCAATACATGTTTTCTTTTCAGACTATGATTTGTAAGGTATATCACATGCATCTTGGTTCTGTATTCTAAAATAGTTTGAACACTATGTTTTGGACTCAAGATAGATAGTATTTCCACATTAGAATATTTTATTTCATTATGAATATACTCAAATTTCTCTTGATATCCTAGACCCTGGGAATTCTAGTTGAGTACAAAAAATAGGTTTACAAATGTCTTGAATGTTGCAGTTCCTCAAGGTCAGTCCCTTTAGTGAATATAGAACATCTTGTATATTAGTAATTTATTTTTCTCATATACCTCCCAAACCCAAGGTATTATCATTGGGTTTAGGTGTGTGTGCCCTCTAAATAGTATATGGAATTGGAACAACCTTCCCTAAATCCTCCAACACACTAAAAGAGTTGGAAATTAATGTGGTTCCTTCCCCAACCTGAGTTGGGAATAAAAGAGTTCTATAAGTAGGGTAAATTTCATCCTTATTAATTTCTTTAGAGATTGGGTTAACAAACTCAAAAATTGGATTGGGTCTTAAAGAGTGGCAGGGTTTTTAAAAAAACCAGTAAAATCAACTGGGATGGGTACGGAAACAAACTAATCAAAATAGGTTATTGGAATAGAAACTATAGAATATGGAATTAAAGTTCTACCTTCTTATGTAAGAGATGGAGGGACCTAGAGATATCCTTGTAGCACATCTATCTATTCAAGGATGAGATTATTCAAATGATTAATACCTTGGTTAGATAATGTGTTTTTCCTAAAAAGACCAGAAAATACAACTCTTAATGGGGTATGTATAATCTATATAACCTTAGACAGATTATTTTTTTTTCTTATGGATGAATTATTATACATATTTAAGGACCGAGAGAGGAAATTAAGTGGTTAAAAAATCAATATCATTCAATTAATTTTCTAATGTTTCCCCACATTGGAAAGAATCTAGAAAATGGAATCACGTCTTCACACATTACTAGTGTGGCCTTTAAGATTACAAAGGGGACAAAAAACAACTAAATTGGTGATGTTAAAATTTTATCAGTGATAGATGGTTTAGACAACTTGAAGTAAGATATAACTTTCTAAGGAGAAGGAAATATCCATTTCAATATAGATCCAAGAAATCAATGCTATTTTTATCATCACGTTGTTTATTTACATGTATTGAAAATTTCTCGAAGGATCCCAGATACTATTTTGAGTTATCATATTGAAAAGAGGATGGGTGGGCCTAGAAGATACACTTAAACAGCATTTAATTATAGATCACAAACTCTTTACCCCTAAAATAACCAAAGATATAGAAAAAATTATATTTTATCATAAATCCCCATTTTACTATCCGAGACTAACAAAAAATCTAATTTAGAATATAATTGGATTCTAAAGGCTCTATTGTTGATAATGTATGTAGACAATATACATAACATGGTTCATGATGTGACAAATAACTCTAAAGAATGATGAGTGAGGTATTTTTTTATTAAAACATATAAATTATAGATTTATTTGGAAGTCATTGACTATAGATAATTCTACTAAATAAATAGAAATAATATAGCCACATTGAATAAATTTATGTACCTTACATGACATTATGACACGAGAAATGGATGGAAGGGTAACTTCTCATGATAACTATGTGAATTGGGGGTATATTAAGTGGGATCCATTTAAATGGATAGTAATCCCTACTTAAAATTTTTAAATACTGGTTCCAAAAACATTAAAGGATCCATAATATCCAAAGAATATGTATTGAATGAGTACCAGCCATCATCCTAAATACCAGGTGGAGAAGAAAAACACCCTTTTGGACTAACAATGGAAACAACACTATCAAGGGTGAATGAAGAAGGAATAGATACCTACATTGAGATTAATTATATTATTAATATAAAAATTAGTTTTACATTAACTGATTCAAAATATTATACCTTTTTATTTAACTTACTAATGGGTTAGGTGTTTATCTTTCTAACGTTTGGTTGTACTAAACATGGTGGTGATAGTTTTATGAGTTACTATAGGGAGGGAAATTTAGTGGGTGCATTTTAGATTTATTCAGTCAAGGATACTATAGTAATTAACTATAATAGTGATATATAAAAACATATTATAGTGGATCTCTGTAATTTTAAAATGTTTTAAGGACCTCTAGTTTTGTTTGAAAGACAACGGGTTTGGTTTTTGTGCATCGTTTCCTTATTTAATAGAATCTTGTGAATGTGTGTACATTACTTGTGAGTGTTCCCTGTATAATTGAAGCGAATAGGTGGGAACAATGATTATGAAATTTCAGTAGTAATATTAAAAAAACAACTTACCCATAAAACCTTCCATTTAATAGAGTAAATATAAAAAATTAATAATTCATGAATTTTTTTTAATAATCCAATATATATAAGTTTTTTCACATTATATTGATTGTTATCCCTGAGAAATAGTCAACGGACTCCTTTCTATAGGGTTATACCTAGGATGTGTGAATATCCCTATGATTGTGAAATACTTCCATCAATATGTGGTCTACTAGAACCATTTGTAAAAGTCATGAAGGAATTTAGAGAAAAATTAGAATCAGTTTTAGGAACATTCAAAGTGATTCAATAATAATCTCTCACTTTGTTAAATAAAAAACATTGTGATCATTTGTATTGGTATCTAAGTACACTATTGGGATTCCAAATGGTTCTCAAATGACATGCTATTGAATAAAACACATCGAAAAAATTTCTTAATTTACAGATCATTATGACCTTTAGCTTATAATTTTTTAAAAATACTTTTTTGTAGATATATAATCTTATCAAATTTTCTTCAACAGATTATAAAACAAAATATGACAGCATATAGTATAATAAATACATGTTGACACATAAGAAATAAACTATTATGCAATAAACCATATCATAGTGAAACATACAATATAATGGTTTACACCAGCAGAAACTGATAGGTAGTTTATACCACGACATATTAGTTTTTTTAGTTAGAGGAAATTTCTAAAAATATCACATTTTTTACCAAAGATTCATATACTCAGTGAACTTTAACCTTATATCAAACCATATTTATCAACTTTTGAAATTATTTCCAAAAAAAAAATTGTATATCATAAAAAAAATTAAAAGATTTATTTTATTTTAACCACAAGTTAAAATTTATATATAATAATAATACATCCTGAAAATCCACTGAAGACATCTTTTGGATATCATCTAAAATAATTTTGGGGTATCCCTCAATGTTTTTTAAAAATACTTTTTTAAAAACATAATCCTAATTCATACATCCACAAAGTGAAACACCATGGTCCTTTATATAGTTGATAACAATTCGGAATTCTATAATCAATAATCAAAAGTATAGAATAGCATCTGATACAGAATTAATAATGATTATTTAATAAATGGATCTAGTGTTACCTTTATTAAACACATGTATCTACATAACTTTTTTCATTGGCTATACCATTTATAAATATGCCTAATAATATAATACTCTAACATGATATCGAGTGACCACAAGTAACATATCATCTAAATCGTGTATAGGATACTCATATGTCCTTGATTCTATGAGTATAAACTAACTTGATAGAGGAATGCATCACATGTCATTCTCCATGATGGATAATAACATCACATGCTACTCACAATTAAATGGTGATAACATCCCATATAACTTATATAGGAATTTCCTTACACTTCTTAAGTCTATCTTAATCAACATCCAAGAAGAAATAATCATTATATGAGAGTAAAAAAAATATGTTTGTTAAATATCAATTGATGACATGATCAACAACATACCCAATCACCAATTGGATAGATCAACCTCATAGATAGCCTGAGAATTCTATCAATGTTTGAAGGCTATCAAGATAGGTATCTTTTCAACCTTAGTTATTAGGATTAAATATGTAACAAATACCTTAGATATAACAAATAAATATTTTATGAAAATCCAAATTCTCATGATCCCCTATCTACAAAGGTACCCCTCATATGTCGGTAATGATGAAAAAGGGATAATAACAACCGTGTCTTTTCTCTAGAAGCCCCTCGGTTGGAGACTAGTATTGAGGGTATAAAAATATCAAAAAAATGAGAAATTTCCCTTTATAATAATAAGATCATGACATTGGATAAATCAACCAAAATAAAAAAGGAAACCAAAATAATCCCACATTGCATGTGTAGTGTAAATAGATACATTTAAAGGTCTCCAAATAAATACCCAAAAGAAAATATAAGGAAATGATATAGAAAAACTCCAAATCCTAAGCTAGGAATGTCAACCATGGTCTAAAAATACCTCTTTGGAAAATTTAAATAGTTTTTATATATGTTGAGTGAGAATACACCTATAATAAGTAGTTTTATACTGATAACTCTTCTACACATTTGAAAAAGAGGATACGAATTCACCCATGATAAAATGGAAGAACCAAGAGTTCCTAAGAAGGTCACATAACCAATACCATCATCACCATAGAATTATCAATAAATAATGCATCCAATTATAATGAAATAATAAGAATAATATCAATAAAGGAAATCCCACACAACTTTCCCACTAGGATTCCTCTCTTAAACCCCAACACTGCATATCATGGAGCTCCCATATAATCTATATATTACATCATGCTAAGTACCCCACATGTAAATATACATCACATCACAAATCACCCCAAAATACTTGGGCAATCACATCACCTCTCACTTGAAAACACTTGGGCCATCCCATCACATCTCGCTTGAAGCCACCTAGGCCATCACATCACATATCACACAAAGAATCTTGGTTTATAACCTCACATACATAACTATAATAGTAGTTTATTATAAACATAATGGACATAAAACTCATTACCGCCCCTTACCAAGCACAACCCCAACCTCAAGTCATCTCATCACATATCATCTCATCACACCTCAACCAAAGATTCCAGGTTCATAACATCACATCACATCTCTCTTATGTACTTTTGAATTTCATATATCATAATCTATGTAGGTAAAAGCTAAATAGAAGACAGAGAAGTAATGATTGGATAGCCAACTATCCATCCTCATCCCCAGGATATTGGGAATAAACATCCCCAAAAATATTTGGTTATATGAACATGGTGCTACAAATGGGAGGGGTGCATCTAGAAATAACAAATAATATAAAAGATATATATATATATAGATAATCAAAATCCCAACCAATTGGTTTACAATAAGAGTACCAACCAACTCAGCTAATCACCTCCAATCCTCAAAACATCTTCCATTTTCACTACCACATCAAAATTCATAAAACCATATAACAAAACGAAATCCAAAAACCAGATTTCATCTTCTTTTTCAATTTATTCTATTTTTCGTATTTCACATTACCAAACAATTTCATTTATATAGCCCATTCATTTCAAATTTCTATCACGTTTACTTCATATTAAACAATGACCATTTAAATCACACATCCCATTTAATAAAACCACAGAATTAATGTTATTACCATTCATTATTAACCAATTAGTTATGATTATAATCAATAAACTATGACAACAAAACATCATATGTTCAAAACAATAGTCAATTTCTTCCATGCCAACCAACCCAAAGTGCCACCATTATGGCCACTATTAATCAAAATCACCCCACACCAAATCTTGGAAACCCCTAAAATCTACCCCCATTGAACAACCATACATAACAACTTCCATTTACCACATCCACAATACAACCACGCATCACAACACATTACAATTCGTATTCAAATAATGTTTTATTATATTTATCAAGGTTATTTCATCACATTTAATTTTATTATTCAATATTATTCACATACAAGCTAATAATATCTTAGGGAAACCATTTTATTAACTGAAGAGGTTAAATATAATAATTAATTTGGATTAAAAATATATTCCCAAAGTTAAAAAGGCATAACTCATCCTTTATGATACACTAGGTGAGAAATGAATGACACCCTACCTCAAATGAATATTTTTGATCCACCGTGATAGGTTAGAACAAGTGGAATTCCACCACTGAAAACCGAAATGAAGTAAAGTAACTTACCAGCCTAGAACACAACAACTACATAAACTGATTACCAAATAACATAAAAAATATAGTTTCCCCTTGACAGAAACCTCCCATATCCATGAAATAAAGAGTAAAATAGAGGAATACAAGGAGTACACTCACCTAAAACTCGATGGATCGATCTTACATGAATGGGATGTAAATCCTATAAAAAGTGGTTGAAGTGATCTCTTCTGGTTCACTTCAGTCACTTAAAAATGAAAGAATGATTGGAGGAATGGTTGGGATGATACTTATTTAAGAATTTATAGCTTTTATAAAATTTATGAGACCATGGTCCAGTACTAGAAACCATAATGTGGGATTGATAAAAACCAATGAGACAAGAGAATATAGGGGAAGACCATACTACAACCCATCTAGTCAATCTGAACTCTAAAGAACATAGATATTACCTAGGAATAGGTCATATATTTTATGAAGTTGGATAAATTATAGTTGAGGGAACCATATCTTGGGGGTATGAACTTGTTAGAACTAGTCAGACCACCCCTTAAAGCACTATGACCCATCATATGGTCTCCCCATCATAGCATTCAACTATATATAATTTCTTACAATGCAGTCAAGGATCCATGGTGTAGCAACACCAAAATTGTAAGTATCCCTATGAACACCTCCCTGATCTTAGTATGCAACAACCAACACCTCCATGCTGTAACATTTAACACTACAGTGTATCCTAAGTCTCTACACCACATGACTCCTCCTAGATAGACTTGGTGGAAAAATCCAACTCTTCCCCTCTAGAACACCTCAGAACACCCCCCCCCCCCCACCCACCCACCACCACCACCACCTGAACATCTCTGCCACTATAATTTACATGAAGTAACAAACTATAAGGCCAGGTTTTTTTCATATATTGTATACATAGAGGGTCATCCAATAAAGAAAACTATTTTCCTACCTACAGGGATAATTTTATATCTCCATATGAAACTCAAACCATGCTAGTATACAAATTTTATCATAACCTACAATAATCCATAATGATCATAGATTATGGATAAATCTTCCTATATGATATAATTCTAGAGAGACCTTACGTTTGAATTATTATTTTTGATTTTGTAAAACAAATTACATATCTGTGTAATTCATAAAATATAAATCTATGAAAATATCATAAATTATTTCTCTTTACTTTTATTAAGAAACCTAAATTAAGAAATATTGTCTGAATAATAGTGAGATTAAGATTAATAATCCTCATGATCAAATAGTATTGAAACTTATTTAATTAATAATATCCAATTCCATTATGTTAGTAAATTCTACTGTTTATATTTATCTTTTTTTTAAGATCATCATCATTAACTTATGAATATTCCCATTAAAAGTTTCATTATGTTCATTTGGTAAAAAAATTAAATGTAGCCCATTACATTAAGATCATAATTTATTAACTTACCTTCATATATAAAGTGACTTTCATAGTGATTTAAACATATATAATCCTTTATTTATTATGTTTTTAACTTATCTATGTCCCAACATAATTCCTCTATACTATTAGAAATCATATTCTCTCTAAATTAAATTTTTATGCCCCAAACTCCATTTTGTGAGGTAATAAAATTTATTTTCATTATAGGAATATTTAATAATTAAACATTTGATAACCATATTTTATAGAGTATTCTATATGTTTATAGGACTATTCTGAAAATAAATATTTTTTATTTAACATATACCATCATTTAGTGTTGATAACTATAGTACTAATATTTTAAAAATATCTTGGAAAAACAATTTTATCTGATATAAATCATTTTTATCAATATATTCTCTTGAAACAATGTAATTTAATTAGATGAAACCCTATACAATGTGTAAAACTATTATATCATTTATAGATAATAAATATTTTTTTAAATCATTCATATTGTCACATAAAAGGGGAACCATATGAAAATTACACATCCTTTATAATTTATTATTCCAGTTGATATTTGAAAAAATTTAATGAATTCACATCCTTAATGTAGAAACTCTTTTTCAATCACATGAATGTAATATTTATGTTCTACCAATAAATCATTCCATAGTTTTGAATTCTTATATATATTCATAACATTTTTTAATGTATAATAGGTATCATTTAACCTTAAAATAGATGAATTAAATTATATAACAATAATACCAAACGTGGATGCCCCATGTTAACCATAAAACCCTTTTAGTATTTTGGGAAATTCCTCCTATAGTATAAATATTATCTATAATGGAAGCATTTTCTCATAATTACTAACAACACCCTTAGATTTTAATGTCCTGTGATGATAATTAGACCCTATAATATTCTTATTTATTCATAAAAAATTAAACATTAATAATTATATAATAAGAATGATTCCTAGACCACCCAGTTCCTACTCGACTATTCAAAATACAATGAGAGGTTCAAGTAAAATTATATTTTACTAATTCATGTTATAGTTCAAAATAAATTGTTGGAACCTTTTTAATAATTATTGTATAATGGAGTCAGTTTCCATATAAATCAAAAATGAAACACATATCTACTCCAATTCATTGACATAACCAATTATATTTTGTATAGAAATGATGAATTAAGTTCCTTAAATAATATTTCACTTGAAAATTTCATTAAAACCATGAACATCTTATGTCACCCATATTTTTGTTAGAGCCTTTTTCAAGTTATTTATTTTCCTGAACATATCTATGTTATCATGTTGGGTTTTTAATATATAATCCATGGTTACAATAATTATATTGAATATATACGTGAATACTTTAAATGGTTATCATAATAATCTAAATCCATTTGTTGTACTAATTCAAAAATAAGCTCCTCAGGAATGGGATTCCATAACACATGGAATTTTTCTTCTATAATATGAAGGATTCTTATGTTTATACACCATCCTGGAATGTATATTTGATTAATATTCTATTTCTCTAGAATTGATCACAAAGTCATATTTGAGGATGATAATGTTATTTTTACCTATAATATAAGATTAACATATTAGTATCATATTTTTAATTCATATAATATAGAATTCTATTAAATATACACCCACTAAAATAATGACCCATTTTAAATTTCATTAAATAATTTAGTGGAAAAATATCCAAATTTTAGTAAATATTAGAAATATTATTCATTTCCTCCATCACATATATATTTAGTGATACCATAATATCAATCATAACATATTTTAAGTTTTGATAGTTGAGTGGAAAAATCCTTTCTTGAATCCATCAGATGGGGTATCCCAACTCTATTACTATGGTATCCTAGACTTTATGGTTTCCCAACCAAGTGTTTCTCAAATCTCATGATAAATACTTGCACTTAATTATACTAGTGTCAACCATAACATTTCTTCCTTATAAAAGATATTCCATAGGCTCATTACTTTGATATTCGAGTTCTTGAAATTTGTTTCTTTGGATGGAATATAACACCAAATATTTTAATTGGTTTTATAATGTCAAAATATTATCTCATTTATCTTCTTCAATTATGAATTATTTTGATGATTTATATTTTAATATCGTATTCCTTCAAAGAAATTAATGTGTTCAAAATATATTGATTTATAAATCTTTATACAAATAACAATTTCTGTTAATTAACCAAAAATAGAATGAAATTTTATTCATACATATACATATTTCATTAATGTATACGTTATATAAAACCCATTAATATAAAGTTGTTTAATATTAAAAAATAAAAATCCACACAAGAGAAACACTATTATGATAGGTATCCAACCTCCACTTTTAAAGATATTGACTAAACCTCTGGGATAGTGAGAAAGAAACCCCAAAGTTCAATTATCCATAGATCACTACTCAAGAGAGAACTCAATTAAAACAATATCCTAACACCCAATATTATTAAATAATATAAACATTTACATTAAATTTCTTAACTTATGAAAAAATCATATTTTTTATTGAATATAACTAAATATTATGTCATACTTATCATATAACTCCTTAAATTCATGGAATGATTCTTATAAGAAGTAGTTTAACACTTAGAATAAAATCATATATCCCTTTATAATATAAAATTTACATTCCAGAATAATAATTAAGGGAATAAACTAAATAAATGAAAAATTCATAAATATAGATATGAGAAAAGGAAATTGTGAACATTTCGTAAAAAACTATTGAAAACACATTATAATTTAGGCATGAATTATGTATATTCCCTAAATAAATAAAAATGATTGTTTAAAATTTATTTCAATATTAACTAACTAACATTAGTATTTTACATGGAATATAATATTAACTTCTTTATATTTTGAAAATATATGATACTTTATTAAAACATATATAATCATATAAGAATTTCGAATTTATATAATGGTTTTATAAAAACTATATATAATATGTTTTATTTTATTAAAACCATTGCTATAATAAAGAAAATATTATTTTATAATTTCTTAATTAACATTCCAAAATATTTAATCTAATATATACACATCATAATATCTTGTAATAACATTTCATAAATCATTATAAATATTTTTATATTCACCCATTTATGATATATTATAAAAAATTAATAAATACATCATGTATAATAAAATTTAAATATATATCTAATCATATAAAAAGTGGTATGGTTTAAGTTTCAACATTAGAAAATGTTTTTTGGGAATTTTAAAAAATATTAATTTTCATTGAAATTTCCAAACTATGGATGTTTTTATTAAAACTATTATATGTCCATTTCAAGTGATTAGTCTATCCCTGAGGAATTTTTTATGTTTTTTTTTAATTTAATAACACTTATATAATAAGTAGAATACATTATGAAATCATAAAATAATCTCATTGATTCGTTGAAACAAAAAAGAATGTATAATGTAAAATGTAGAACATATCATAAACCAAATATGGATTGACATTATATCTTCAATAACAATCTTGAGTATGATCAATTTGAGGTAGCTAAAGAGATCCTTCCTTCTAGTTTATCCATGGTTTGATTAATTACCCAAATATTTTGTTGGATTATCTTTGCATATTATTTATTCTAGTACCACTAAATAGTAATGGAATGAGGAGAAGAGAAAATTAGTGTAGTGAGAATACAACGTGGATCATATCAACATAGGATTCCATTATTATAGATTTTCTATTTATATAGTAATTTGGTACACATCATGATCAATAATTCTCTTACTTTGACATTCATAACCTTTTAGTAATGGAATGTCATTACAAATTATTTATAACTCTTCAGACAAGTACGTGCATTTAATATTTAAATTGACAAGACCTGGACCTCTGAGATTCCACCTAGTTTGGTTGAATGCTAAGTGTGCCACCCCAATCCTACCACAAATTTTCCATGGTTAGGATATTATCACAATGAATACATGACATACATGGTATTTCTTAAACTATAACAACCTATAAGAATTAAGAGACCCCAACACATGGTATATCTAATAACCATCAATAATAAAAATATATCCAATTGTATAAAAAATACATGCATCCTAAGATTATATCAAATATAACACCATAATAAAATCAACCAAATCAAAAAATATATAAATAAGATAATATAATAATATTAAATAGACATTTGATGATAGAAGATGCGTACTTACTACAAGGTCTCCTAGAATAATTTATGACAATAATTTTCTTTTCCATATAAAATTATATAACACTTATCATCAAATATAATAGCCTTACTAGCTCCATGGCCATAATTCCACCATAAAAGAATGAAATATATATAAAATTAGAATATTTTTGTGAAAAAACCCCTTTTATAGGGGTAAGTATAAACAAACCATGTCAGATGCTATGAAAACACCACATAAAATGAAACAAAAATTCATATCAAACCCAAGACCAAAGAAAATGAAAAATATATACAAAGGTGTTAGTTATTCCCTATAGTCTATAAAACCATGGAAATAGGTTTAATATGACAAATACATCATGTACTATATCTCTCCATCAACTGGAGACACTTATAATGTTAAAGTCCCATAAATCTTGATGTTGACATTGGAACAAAGAGTTATATCTAAAAAATAACCAAAAATGATTAACATGTCACCAGACAAGATGAATTGATATCATATTTCATAAAACTTACTTAGAACTCATAACTTCAATGATACAATTTTATAATCATTGCGGGGTACCATCACCTCACCATGGAGTGCATGCCGGTCAAGGGGGTATCGACCCCGACAAGAGACTAATGCCTCATTTTGTGGAATGTGAATCACCCTAGTTGGATGCATAATTAATATGGAGAGAACCTGAAAACCCATTATAGAGGATTTTTACCAACACCATTAGGAGTATATAAGACCTATTCTCTAGAATCGGTATGTTTCCAAGGGGGTTACTAACCATGTATCTACTCTAAATACCTTTCATACTCTCTCCATCATGATCACTGTCTATTAAGAAAAATAATTTTCTAATAAAATCTCAAAAAATACCCAAATGATAATAATATAGAAACCATAACATTATACCAAGAAAAAATATATAATATACTATTTATTAGTTTTATTATGAAACTAATTTTAGAATACTTTCGAAATACTAATGAAAGTTAAATACATGACATGTACTACCTAGGACACGGAATGTGAGCTTCAGAAGTAGATTGATCATCTTAAAACACTAAAAAATACATAAATGGGTGACCTATACAACATTCCTAGTATGGAACATGTAATATGGTAATAAAATCCCCATATAATCATATTATATAGGTACATATTGAGTAACAGTGCCTTAATACGTTGCATGAAATCCTACACAAATATCCTATGTAATTCCATTGAATAATTCATTTTTAGTTGACTAATTGTTGTTTTCCATATGTTACATTGTATACGGGACTCATTAAACTATCATATATATAGTACTAGAACATCTCGAGTTGTGTCTCCATTATATAGAAGTTTTACATTAGTTTGCATAGTTTTTGGGGTCATCTTGTTAACCTGGTGTGTTCCTCGGTACGTGCCCACATCACAGAGTTGAATATACATAGTGGGTAATCTGTAGTCACACCAAGAATTAATTTTATAACACATTAGATATATTATTTCTTCATGATGAATAAGAAATATTGTGTGACTTGGAGGATCACACACTATATAATTTAGAATTCAAGATCCATAATTATTGATCTTATATATTTTACACCATAGCCATTATTGTCTACCCTAGATCCAGTAGTGTTTCAACATACACCAAAGGGTAAACAACACCTCCTACGACCAACTAAATTATCAAAAAAATTAGAGGTAATTCACTAAGATCAATTTTCCATTTCCCCTTTTTAATGTCCTTAGACTTTAAAATTCACAAATGAGTTATTTTTTGACTGGGGAAAACCATTTTAATTGTATCCTCCACGCCATTAATTATTTTTATACCTCAAATTGAAATAACTAGAGCTACTAATCCAAGATTCTCATAAAACAACCACTTGTAGGAAAAAGCAATCCTTACAAGCACTTGATACACCTTTAGAGGCCTATTCTCTAAAAAGGAATAGGACATGGATTTATAATGAATCATTCTCCATTAAAAACACATTATTTCAAGTTATTTTCTATATATTTTTATATTCTTGTAGAATAATTAAAATCAATCCCATTCAAAAAAAACTACAATAAATGAAAAATCCCAAATGACACGATTGTTGTTATGATTCCATTCTAAATGCATTTCCATACTTAATTCATGTATCCTCATTTGATGATGAAAAAACCATGAACCACTCAAATTAACCTTAAAAGGGTTTTTTAAAATGATACTATGAGAAAATTACTCTCCCCTTTATTAATCGACCTATATATTACAACATGGGAATCGAAATTTCACCTCAAACCTTACTATAGGATGATCCAGCTAAATATTTCACATAACCCTACAAGTGCTCACAAGGAGAGTCTATTTGAGTTCTTATTCAACTTCTCATCACCACCCAACCAATTTTATAGAACAATATCACCAATCAATGAAAATAATGTCACGTCTAGTCCAAAAGAATAATCAATTCTCTTAAAATTGTAAAAACCATAGAATAAAACAATTATCTTCAAGTGAAGTCACATCCACAACTAAATATATTGTGTTTTATTTATGATTCATCTCTATTAAATTAAATAAATATAACAATAATAAATATAACAAAACTCCCAAATCCATCATATAATTGACCTTTACCTTAATGGTAACATATTCTGTCACAATCCATAGAATATGGTCCTCGCCTATTCTGATGACATTTTTATTTTGAATCCATAGCTCATGATAATGCATTATAGTACTCAAGTGACCCAAATCCTATACAAATAATACATATCATTTATCATGTTTCTAGAGTCTCAATATAAAGAACCAAAATGATCAATTAAACCCACACCCCTAAGGTTTCATAACCTACTTGGACACCATAGTTCAAAACTATGTATCACAAGACATAATATGGGATAGTTCATTAATCACATTTATAAAGAATATTGGTCTAGAAATATTCAATAATAGATATTTCAAATATTTTACTTCTTTACTAGATGATAAGTAAGGGTTTCTACAATTAAAAGACATATAATTTTTTCCCCCTATCATTAAAATAAACAACTCCATGGATATCTTCTCAAACATATCCTCTTTTTATTAACCTTGAAATCCCTGGTAAGGGGATCAGCTACCACGCCAAAACTGTTCCATTATATCCACATAACCCATTATAGCCCCAACTTCTATAAGACTAATCACTATAGTAAAATTTCAAATAAATTCTAAAAAGTATGGATTTTATAAATTTAAAACTCACACCTTGAGAGTTTATACTGAAATTGATTCCCTCAGTGTAGGAAATCCCAAAACTCAAATACTTGTATAACCCACATTAAATGATTTTATCATTGATGAAGACAATTAAAAATGGTTTCTGAATCTTATAAACTCAACATAGTCCTTTTTTATCCCCAAAAATATCATTATGATATAAAATATTAATTTCATTTTTCGAACATTACCAACATCAAATCCTCCCATGATTCCGAAAACAATATTATAAACATCTAATTTAAAACATTATAGAAAAATATGATACTTTTTTGGTCAAATAGGTCACAATAAAGTTGATGAAAACGTTTTTACCCAAAAAAACATCTGAATACACCATCAGTCCTCTTATATTCATTAGGATATTGGATAAATTGTAGTGGATAATGGAACATCCCATTAATTAATACATTAAAAATTCAATCACTTGATATGGGAAACCATGGAATATAATACAATAAATCATTCACGTGTTCCCCCACAAGATAATCCTTTGTAGCATCCTTAACACAAAGATCCAAACTCATTAACCAATTGGTAATCATCTATAATTTCCTATGTGTTGATCCGCCTATATACCATTTGGGTATGCCTCACCGTTTTGTGTTAAAACCATACTATCTATTAAATTACACAATTACTCGCTATATCCATGAATATTCCATTCTACCCTAATGAAGATAATTGAGTGTATCAATATTAAATTATGGAATCTTGAAAAATATTTCCCCCACTCGAGTAAAATCCCTCAATTTGAACCACTATGTGAAAAAGGACGATCACCACTAGTGGGAGTCTCCAATTGAAGATTATGTACATGTTGTGTCACAAATGACACGGACAGTAGGAAATAACACCACACACACCGTGTAGATTATATACATGCCGTGTAGTTTTGTTCAATGGGAGTCGTGTAGCTTAGCTGTGTAGAAGGACCCGGGCAGGGGAAGGGAAGTCAAGTCCACGTCGTGTAGTCATCGTACACGCCGTGTAGTCTTGTTTTTCAAATCTTGAAATTCCATCTTCCTCTTATTCCCTTTGTGGTTCCTTCGCTTTTAGTCTTGATAAATATTGAATCTAAGGCGTGATTTTAACCTTGTATTGTCAAGCCACCTAACCGATCGCGTGTTGTTCTCCAGGAGAGCGGCGATGACTATACTCCAGAAATGGTGGGACATGGGCTACCAGTTGATCCTCCAGCAGAGCCAGAGGCGGCGCCCGATGTAATACCAGACACAGGCACGGAGGCACAGTTCCATGGAGTCTTTATGTGGTTCATGCAGACCTTTCATGGAGCACCGCCGGCTGCCACATCTATGGATGAGCTTACTCGTATCTTTCAGCAGCAGCATCCACCTACGTTTTCAGGGGATGGTGGACCACAGGCTACGGAGTCTTGGCTATGATCGATGCAGACTATTTTTGAGCATCTTCAGACGCCTCCAGGGTAGAGGGTCAAGCTCACAACATACATGTTGCATGATTCTTCCAAGAGGTGGTGGGATGTCACCACCCATTCAGAGCATCATAGAGACATGGCATGGGAGGATTTCTAGGGAGTATTTTTTGGATTCTTCTTTCCTAAGACACTATTGGAAGACAGAGCTCGAGAGTTCATAAATCTGCAGCAGGGCGCTATGTTAGTGATGGACTATTCTGCTCATTTTACCGAGCTTCAGCATTCTTCACCCAAGCTAGTGGGTGATGAGACATTGAGAGCCAGACGTTTCGAGGATGGTCTTCTATATGACATCTGAGTGCTGGTGAATGTTTTCAGGTTTCCTATTGTACATTCTATTTTTAATCAGGCGCTAATTACAGAAAGGAACCGGTGAGAATCTAGTGGTGTGGGATAGAGCGGTTCAGCACCAGTTACTGGTACTATTTCTATTGGCAAGAAGAAGAGACAGATGTAATTATCTCAGGGCGGCAGTACCAGCCAAGAATCTTCTTCAGGTGGCCCGGTCAGGTGCTACCAGTGTGGTATAGAGGGGCACACGAGACCACAGTGTCCCTGAGACCCAGTGGAGTACCGATCTTGTGGTAAGATGGGTCATCTACAACGCTTTTGCAGGGTGTTTCCACCAGTGGCTAATGAGAGGGGTTATGTATAGACTCCATGTGCGGGAGCAGGACCAGTGGCTTCTTACCAGTCTGGGAACTGGAATACGTCACATCGTGCAGGTAGAGATGGTGGTGGTGGCCATGGTAGCCAGACACCAGGATCTGAGAGGCAGCAGGGCGGGACAGCTCAGGGTATCCAGGCTGTGTCTCAGGGCCGCGGCACTGGGCAGGCATATATTTTACAATAGACCCAACAGGAGCTGGATCCCGGACCTTCTACAATCATAGGTACTATTCTAGTATCTTCTGTTTTATCTTCAGTACTTTTTGATATGGGTGATACATATAGTTTCGTATCTGTACCCGTTTTGGAGAGACTTGGGCTCTGTGTTTCCACTTCTTCTAATATCATGATGCTAGACACTCAGTTGGGGACTAGAATGGCTAGTGTGCATTAGTGTAAGGAGTGGCCCCTTGAGGTTGGTGGGTGTCACTTTCTTTGGGACCTCTATGTCTTAAAGATGATATCTTATGATTTCATTCTTGGGATGGACAGGTTGGTTCCCTTTCGAGCCTTTATAAACTACTATCGTCACAGGGTGTGTTTCACGTCACCGGAGGGCGGAGAGTTTCTATACATGGGCGAGTGGGATGTTCAGGTGAGTCGATTTGGACCAGAGCATCATGGGAGAGGTGGAGTCACAGCCCAGATTATGAGATGATATCTGGATGATCATGGGACTTGTCAGATAGATTTCCCTCCAGTTGCTGATCATTTCAGGGATGTCTTCCTAGACGACTTTTCTGGTCTACATCCGGAGCGAGAGGTGGATTTCTCTATCAAGCTTGTGCCAGGAGTAGCACTGGTGTCCATTCCTCCTTATAGTTTGGATATACCTGAGTTGCAGGAGCTCAAGAGGCTGTTATAGGAGTTAAAGGAGAAGGGTTTTATCTAACCCAGTAATTCTCTGTGGGGTTCGCTGGTCCTTTTTGCGAAGAATGAAGATGGTACCCTCAGACTCTGCGTGGATTATCGGAAGCTGAACCAGTTGACGGTCAAGAACCGATATCCTTTTCCGAGGATTTATGATCTTTTTTATCATCTTCATAGAGAACGAGTGTTCTCGATGATTGAATTTATTTCAGGATATCATCAGCTGCACGTTAGACCATCTAATATACCTCTCACAGCTTTTAGGAGCAGTTATGGTATATACGAGTATACGTTTATGCCGTTCGGACTCACGAACGCACCAGTAGTTTTCATGGCTCTAATGATTCGAGTGTTCCATACATATCTTGATTATTTTGTGGTAGTATTCATGGACGACATCTTGGTGTACTACCACACTCAACATGACTATTCCACCCATCTTGAGATCATATTGAGTACACTGAGAGAGCATCGGCTATATTCTAAACTCTCAAAGTACCACTTTTGGATGGACCAGATTCACTTTCAGGGTCATATCATCTCGGAGGTAGGAGTTGCAGTGGACCCAGAGAAGGTAAGAGCAGTAATTTCCTGGGAGCATCCAAAGAACGTGTTTGAGATACGGAGTTTCTTAGGGATGTTCAGTTACTACAGACATTTCATCCAGGACTTCTCCCGCTTAGCAGCACTGTTGATGGGTTTGACTAAAAAGGTTGTGAAGTTCGTTTTGACTGAATCTTGGTGATAGCCTTTCAGGACCTGAAGGAAAGGTTGACATCAGCACCAATCCTGATACTCCCAGAGCAGGGGAAGAGAAATATATTTTACTGTGATGCATCAGGTATTGGGCTAGGAGTAGTGTTGATACAGGGTGACCGAGTTGTTGCATATGGGTCTCGGTAGTTGAGGACACATGAGAGGAATTACCCGACGCGTGATCTCAAGTTATCTATAGTTGTTCATACATTGCGATGTTGGAGACATTATCTTTTGGGAGAACGTTTTGTGGTTTTCACCGACCAAAAAAGTCTCAAGTATATCTTTACTCATCGTGACCGGAATCTGAGGTAGAGAAGGTGGGTTGAGTACCTACAGTCCTTCGATTTTGAGCTTGCCTATACACCTGGTAAAGGTAATGCAGTAGCTGATGCACTGAGAAGGAAGACTCAGATACAAGCAGTGTAGGAGGCCAGTGGTGATGGCAGCTTATGGCTTTGTTCTCTGAGATGCATCTGGAGGTGCACGACAGTCAGGGGTAGACTTATCTTTCATCATTAGCTGTGACCTATACCCTCCTGTACAGATTCGAGGATGAGACACCTATCTGATTCAGAAGGCCTAGTTCTACGGGAGTTGGTGGAAAGTGTGGACCCTCCTCTTGGTTGGATGATAGGTGATGATGAAGTTCTGCATTTCCATGGATGCATATGGGTTCCAAGGGATATACGCAAGGAGCTAATGCGGGATTTTTATGCTTAGTCTTGGGCAGTTCATCCTGGGGTTTCCAAGATGTTCCAGGACTTGAGACGTCAATACTAGTGGCCGTGTATGAAGAGATATGTATCTTTTTATGTTACGAGATGTTCCACCTTTCAGCAGGTGAAGGAAAAGCATCAGATACCAGCTGAACTGTTACAGCAGTTAACCATTCCGGAGTGGAAATGGGATAATGTTGCGATGGATTTCATGACGGGATTACCGAGGTCACCTCGTGGCAATGACACCATGTGGGTTGTTGTGGACAGACTCACGAAGGTATCTCACTTATTGCCGATCAAGGATACCTTTGGTGTTGACGAGCTCGGAAGGCTATATATCTGAGATATCGTACGCCTTCATGGGGTCCCTCTTTCTATCATTTTAGATAGGGACTCTCACTTTACGTCTCATTTCTAGAAGAGTTTTCAGAGGGCACTGGGTACACATGTGCTTATAAGCGCAGCATACCACCCTCAGACAGATGACCAGTCAGAGCGTACGATACAGGTTCTAGAGGACATGTTGTGTGCATGCATTCTAGACCTTGGGAGATCTTCGGAGAAGCATATGCCCCTAGTCGAGTTTGCCTATAATAACAATTTTCAAGCGATGATAGAGATGGCACCATACGAGGCTTTATATGGTAGGACATGCCGATCATCTTTGTGCTGGTCAGAGGCAGGTGAGGTAGCTTTATTGGGACCACGTCTCGTGCAGGATACTTATGAGCAGGTCCAGTTGATTCAGAAGCAGATGGCTACCGTGCAGTCTTGTCATAAGTCATATTTCGATCGCCGCAGACGACCTTTGGAGTTCATTGTCGGGGATCAGGTTTTCTTGCATGTTTCGCCAAGGCTGGGACCCAAGAGGATCAGGAGACAGGGTAAATTTTTATCGCAGTATGTGGGCCATTTGAGATTCTGGAGAGAGTCGGGATGGTTTCCTATCGGTTGTGGTTACCGCAGCGATACCAAGCCATACAGGACATCTTCCACGTATCTTAGTTGCATCGCTATCATTTGGACTCGCCTCACATCTTTCAGCCCGAAGAGGTTGAGCTTCATATGGATGTGTCCTTTGAGGAGAATCTGATTCGTATCGTTGACAGGAGCACAAAGGTTCTCTGAGGCCGGTCAGTTCCTCTCGTACGGGTGCTATGGAAGCATGGCCGAGTGCAGGACGAAACCTAGGAGCGGGAGACCGACGTACATGCTTAGTGGCCGTAGTTTTTCACAGCTATATCTTTACCACCCATAGAAGCTAAATTCGGGGACGAATTGCTATAAGGGGGGATGTTTGTAAGAACCCGGTTCTTATTTTGAGGTACGGGCTTCTTCTTTTCTCTTTTCCTTAATTGTTTTTGAGAAAAATATGGAAAATGGGAAAAAACCTAAATTTTGGAAGTACACGCCGTGTACTTTTTCCACATGTCGTGTACTCCTGGCCGTGTGAGATGAGTACACGGGGCGTATAGCCATGTCGGTGATGAAGGGTGTAGGAACTGACTACATGCCGTGTAGTGGTCCTTTACACGCCGTGTAGTCAGTCGGAAGGCCAAAATAGTAAGGAGGTGGAGAAGCCGCCAGCTGGATGACAATACACGTTGTGTAGTCGGGAGTACATGTCGTGTACTCATATCGACAGATGAACAGTGTGGTGGTGCCGCCAGAGGAATAGTTAAATGAAGGAAGTACACGCGGTGTACTTTGTTTTTTCGCTTAAAATGGGCAGTAGCCTCCCCTGTTCATAGGGAAGGCTTAGAATGGGAAGAGATCTTGGGAGAGGATGGACGAACCTTCGGAGATCTGCCGGGCGCACGTCTGGAATCCGATTCCGCTTCGGACGATATCGTTGGAACCGCACGGGTAAGCTGTCTCCTCTCCTAGTGGGGTTCATACCAATTCTTTCCATAACAGAGGTTATTTATGTTTGAGAGGGTTTATTTCTTCATCAGATCTACGTCGTTCTTGGGAATTTCTGGAACCGAAGTTCGGGTATAGCGCTCATTGGCGTATAAGGTAGGTGGCTTGGTGTTTAGTTTTCTAACTGTCGTGTGTTTTGTGCGTTTTCGTGCCACGAAACCATGTTGGGGTGTCATGTGTTTGAGGTCATGGCTATTTTAATGACCTATAACTGTATAGGTAATTGAATAAATTGTAAAACTGCTGTTTGGGATCGTTGCATGGATCCAGAACCACCCCGGGGGTGTGTTCCACTGTTTAGTCATTTGGCTAGGATACCCGAGGGTATGCCTTCAAAGTAGTAATTGTAGAATTTCCTTGATAGGAATTGCTTGTTTACTTCTTGTTTGCATATTGGGCATGGCCCGGTTACCTGTTTAGCCTGAGGGAGTTGTTGTGATTAGCCTGTGGGCGCTGCATTGTTTAGCCTGAGGGAAGTAGTTATTTCTGCCTTCGAGAAACTTCTTCCGTGCCTGAGGGTAATAGACTATGTGCCTGATGGAGACACTACCTACACCTGAGGGAAAAAAATCTATTACGCCTGAGGGAAAGACCTGAGGGTTGGACTCTGCTTACCTAAGGGTAAGATTTTTCTTGACCGAGGATGTCGACTGTTTACTTAGAAATACACTGTGGTGATTTCTAATATTTAATAGATTAAATAAATAATAAAATGGCAATTTAACCGCTATGTTAGTTACTTTTCAGTACTTATTACTTAAATTTATTTTTACTATTGCACACTGTTGTTGCATGCTTACACGCAGTTGGGCACGGGCCTTTGGTTGGTGCCTACTGAGATATATTTCTCACACCCTATTTGGGTCACACTTTTCGGCCCAAACAGATTACGTTTCTAAAGGTGTGGTTAGGGGCAAGAGTCCCTATACAGGTACATGATTTCTTCTGAGGAGTAAGAGGGCATGGGACTGATCCTAGGCTCGTGATGTCGTTCCCGTTGTTTTTTCATTGTTTTATTGTACTCTACTTTCTGTTGTATTGTATTGATGTATAACATGTTCTGGCTGTTTTCTTAGAACTTGAGACATGTAGTATCATTATTTATATATTTTTGGTTATATCCACTGTTGTTGTTTATTTCAGTTGTGTATGTTTTACTGCTTCCGCTGTTTGATGTATGTTTTATTTCGGATTTCCGCTGCGCTACACTTTGACAAATTAGGGCATAGTTTCCCCACTATCAGACTCAGGCCCTCGCTGCTAGTTGGAAGCCTCTGTAATTTTGGGAAATGTGCTTGAGGTCACGTGGAAAATCGGGTTCGGGGCTCCCGTTGCATGGAAACCGGAACCGAGACATTACAATTCTAACAATAAATAAGAAAAGATGAAATAAAACATAAAATTAAAGTGAAAAACATATTATTTCTTATATTATATCCATTGAACCATTCATAAAGACCTTCTTTGAATCTTATATAATGGAAAAAAAATAAATGTTGAGCTTAAGTTCAATTTAAGGTAAATGTTTCAACATAAGATATCACAGAATATATAAAGAATGAATAATATTTAAAAGATAAATAATAATCAAATATGTTATATAACTAATATCATAAAATAAGAATATATCTTTTGATGATATAGAAACATAAATAATTACATGGATAATAATAAATAGTTTTATAATTATAGAATGTATAATGTCAAACAATATAATCATTCTATCATTGAGTTGTGGAAAGACATAATATGTAAATAAGTAAGGCATAAAACAAATGTTGATACTAGTTTATCTCATTTGACCAATATATTCATTAACGGGATATAATTGTCCCTTCCATCACTTACTAAATATAATATATTCATTATAACAAAGTGGTGAATAAAAATTGAATACATAATCAACATCAACATTCATATTGGAATTCTATAATATAAATTAGAAATATTTTCCATAGTTAATAAATAAAAAAACATGATCATAAGTCATACGGGTAAATAATATGGATGGTATTGTGGTATTACATACCTAATAAAGAATAACATGAATCAAAGGATATTGACATCGATAAAAATACATTTAAAAGTTACCTAGAACTTTTCCTAAGGAAAATAACCATTTTATTTTGAATGCACATATTTAAAATTAAAAATAAATTCTAGAAGATTGGGATTTTTTTTAAAGAATCATGGAAAGTTTTAAATATTGATTTAAATTAAATAATAGTCATGATAGCATAAAAATTAGTTTATATAGTAAATGTTAAAACAAATATTCTATTCATTCCATTATTGAAGAGTAACTTAATCTAAATTGAAATAAAAATTCCTTTTAAAAATTGTTTTATAAAGTAATACATCAGTAAAAATTACTCCAATCAATCATTATAGAATAATAAAAATATTTTGAGAACATTATAATGAAAATATAGATGTGGGAGGAAAATATTCCAAACCAAACAGGAAATAAAATTGGGTTTCTAGAAAAACAATCTTTCAGACATTAGAGAACATAGTGAGAGAGAGATGAAGGAAAGGAAAACATGTAATTTGTATAAATAATAAAATGATTAAAAATATATGGGGGTTAGGATAAAAATATCATCTAATTACTCCATTTTAAAAATAAACATAACCTATCCTGAATAAGGATGATATTGAGAAATAAACACTTACTATTTTGATAACTTTCTAATCATAACCCCCATTAATGAAATAACATAAATAAAACATTAAATACCATTAATATAATGATATTTATGATATAAAATATCAAATTTGTAGTATATATTCCACATGAAAGAACCATGTTTTAATATGGAATATGTCTCACAGAAACAAAAGTGAATTAAGAACCCCTTTCATAGATCATAAAATGGAAGTAACAATTATTCAATGATGTGATTTTGTATAAAAAAAATTAAAACCGAAAAATTTAAGTCTAAATAAATCATAAAAAAATATAGGTCATTATTGAAATAATAAAGTAAATACATAGTTAATGAAGGATTGATATAATCCAATGAAAATAAATTGATTTATGAAACCCCTTAACTCAAATCTGACTCACCACATTCATACATTATATCTTTTTAAATAAATTTTAATAATTTAATATATTCTTAAAAAAATTCTCAAGTTAATTAAGTTATTAATATTTATTTTATTTTATTTATTATCATTATAAATATTTTTATTAATTTATTTAATTTCATATTGAATATTTTGATGATAAACAGTTCCTAATCACAACGTAACTTCGGTTGGATTACCATGGTTATAGGGGTAATAGTTAAATAACCTCCAAAATATTATTAATTGAGTATTTATAATTTTTTACAGAGAAAATAAAATTTAATAATAATATATTCATGGCATATATGAAAATAAATCATATCACTTTTTAGAGGTGGAAGTTCTCACGTATTCACGAGGGATGTTATTATTTTTTAGTGGGTGGAGGGGTGAGAAGGTAAGTAATATATTATCATTATTGGATCATAATTATATCATTAATATCATATATATAAATATACTAATTAAATTTCTCATAATAATTGACCATGGGTGATGGTAATGAAAAAACACCTCATTTCATAGAGTTGGTAGTCCACACGTATATATGAGTGATGTTTTCATTTTCTATAGGATGTATAGTTTGGTAAATATTGTTATACTAATAAATAATAAAAAATTATTATTGTGTAGATATTGATGTTATTATTTTAGTAGGGTTATAATATAATTAATGGAGTAATAGGAAGACATAAAATGAAAGAAGTGGTGTGAGGGTTATATCTCTTTTTTGGGAAACATCCTTTGGTTTAAACATTAAACCTTCTATAATTATATTTTGGTGAAAAATTATCCTATATGTAATTGGTAGTATTTTTTAAGGTGATTATATATATATTAGTTAATATAAATGGATAAAGATGTATGAGGAATATAGGGGAGGGGTTCCCCATTATAAGTGAGCAGACTGGAATAATTGTAAATATTAAGAATTTAAAAAAAATTATAAATAAGATAATCATTTCAAATTAAAATAATTGAAAATTAGTGACATCGTATGGTCTAAATATCTTCAACCAATAAAATTTATTCATGTTTAGGTTTTATTTTAAACAATATCTTTTGGTTTAACCCCTTTCTAACACTTTTTATCCTTAACTGTTGTAATATATTTTTCAATATTTAAAAATAATAAATTAACTTCCATGTTATAGGGTCACTAAATAATGATCTATGAATGAAATTTCATTAAATTTCCCATCCCACTTTCCAATTTCAATATTTTCTTATTTTTAAATAATTTAACAAAATATTTTTTATTATAAAATATAATTAAATCCATTTTTGGGACAATTCATATAATTTTACGTCAAAGACATCAAGGAAATATGGAATCATAATATAAACACATTTAACATTATCAAAAATTTAAACTTAAATATTCAATTCATGACATAATAAAATTCAACCCAAACATATTAATTTTATAATGTTTAAAATCATTTACTCTAATTTTTCATCATATTTCACAAGTGTTTTATCTACGTTTTAGAAGTATTGAATTTAATTATACAGTCATTAAAATTTAAGAATAAAATAACACAAAAAAATAAGGTGGTAATATAAAAAATATATATTTATATCCTAAAATAAAGGGATTTATTTAAAAAAAATCAGCCTCCTAATTCCAAATAGATAATAAATTTTTTAAGATTTAGTTTCTATAATTGAATGAAGTAAATTTAAATATAAATGAAATAAATAAAAAGAAAAAAGTGTTTTTATAAAAATTCTTTTTTAAGCCTAAACATTAGCTTACACCAAAATTAATATGATGAAATTTATTTTTAAATTAATTATATTATGTGTAATTAAACAAGTAATATTTTAATTTAGTTCCAAATCCAAAACATAGTGGGACTTTTAAATTATTCGATTTAAAGAAGTTAAATGATAGTTTTGTAAAAAATGACAATTTTCACTATTCACTAAAAATAAACATTTTCATAAAAAACATAAAGAAATTATTCCTAATCCTATAATGAAAACACAATTGAAAATGATATACATTTTTTTAAAATAAAATTTAAATAATCAAAAGAAATTAATTATAATATTAGTCCCAAAAATGAAATAAAATACATTTTTATATAAAAAAGTTTTTTGAAGCATAAAATGACATTATTATCATTAATTTTCTAATAAACATAATTAAATTAATTTTAATTAAATAAATTTGATATATAATCTATATGTTTTATTATAATCATTTATAAAAATACAATTCAAATATAAGAAACAATTTTATGAAAAATAACTCTTTTATATTAAAAATATTTTATGACTATTTATAAAAAATTGATAATCAATGTATCATTGATTATTTTTTAATTAATGAAATATTTTATACATATATTTCATAATATGGTTATTCTTATTTATACCCACCAACCCAATTTCTAGGCCACAGTAGTCATTTTTAAATAAAAATAATTCTATAGTATATCAAGGTTAGTTTATTCTTGGTCTTGTGTATACCACACTATATACAATGCCTTAATTATATAAAATGAATTATAAAATTTCTCTGTGTTAAAATCTAAGTCCTTTATGTCCTCATACTTTTATCTTTCCTCTAATAAAAAATATTAAAAAATATTAAAATCAATTCCTTGGAGTGGAAGATAATACTTATGTTCATGAAATGAAAAACCTTTTTTAATATTTTAAAATTCCATTTATGAAAATAAAAATCATAAAAATTGATAATAAAATACTGTTTTTAATATAAAAAAAGGTAAATATAAAATTCCCTTGTTACAACACATAATCAAACTCCAAAATTATGATAACATTGGTAGGAAAGTGAAAATATTTACATGGAGGATAAAATAACATCTATGAAATAACAGAGAGCGATATATAACATGATCCTATGAAAATTAATGAACATAAAACAATAAATAATTAATATAAAAATAAGTCCATCAATTCATCTAAAATATTAGTAAATGGATAACATATTTAATTCAACACCCATTTTCAAAAGTTGAGGGATTATTTTACCATTAATATAAAAAGCAACAGAAATCTACTTACTTGATTTCTTTACATTCCATAATAATAGTTTCATCTTTAGGTTGTGTTTTAATAAGTTTCTCTCCTTCTACTTAACCACATTTTAAAAATAAAAAATAATGTATTTTTCATTCCTAAACATCTAAAATTATCATCCAAATAATCTTAATATGCAAAAAATAGATTACAATTTCTTCATACTATTTGTTGACATTTAAAAAACAAAAAAAGTTGGAAAAATAAAATATAGTATTAAAAATAAAGGTTCCTATGATAAAATAAAAAATATAATCTCCAAAACCATGATAATAACACCCAATGTTTAACATAAATCATTTAAAAAGTAAATTACCTTAAAACACTTCAAAAATATGTCTAGACAATTTCTAATCCCAAAAATCTGAAATTTTTTATCACATATTCTTTCCATATTAGCCTAAAAGTTTTCCCTAGGTAACATTAAACACCAATAAAGTCACATAGAAAAAAAATATTCCATAATCATATAATCTCCAAAATATATTAACTTTATATATATATAAATAACATGAATGACCATAAACCCATAATAAAAAAATATTATTCGATTAATTAACTCAATCGTTATTTATCGAATTCTATTTAAATTAATCATATTGATTATACAATATAATATAATTTATCAAAAATAACATTAATCAATTTCTCACCAAATCTCTTATTAATCACATGGTAATCTATATGAGAAATCATGTGTTCCCAAAATGTAATAAACCTTTCATAAAATTTAACCATATTAACATCAAAGATCACATTAAACTTAATGTTTATCAATTCCTTTGAACTTTCTTCCACACAATATAAAATTATTCTTCCTCAATTAACATATTCACTAAAACACATACTGTATAAAATTGTTGTATCTATATGAATTTCTAAAAAAATACTTGCAATCATATTAAACACAAATCTTATAAAACCTCAAAAGTGGAATCTATTCCTTTAAAGTTATGAAAAATATTAGACTTCTAAACCCATGAAAAGATAAGATTATCCCACATCACTATGAAATTTCATAGTTTTCCTTTTATTTTATCCTCTAGATGAATGTCCATAAGGCTATAGTTTTTTATTTAGTTTTTAATAATCAACTTTATAACATGGTTGAGAGGGAACCATTACATGACATATAGGCCTCGAGTCACAATGCTTGGTAGATGACCTAAATTTCCAAAGACACGAATATATTCCAACTACCCATCCCCAACAATTTATTCATTGAAGTCACCAAGATCCCCCACTTCACATAGTTGATTGGTTTTCATTTCCCCTTGAAGAGCTTCATAGTGTCTCGTACAAATAGTCATTTTTATACCCTATCATTCTTCCAATCTCTTGTACAAATGGTCATTTTATACCTTACCTTCGTGTGGTTGGACCTAACTACATATATAGCATGAATACCCATGTCCTAGAGGCCTAAAGGCCAGTAGCTGATGGTAAAATTGTGGTCTAATGTCTTTATGGCATGAAGGCCCAACCCGGAAACCCAAAGAACCCAATAAGATGAATATATCAGGCTATAAAAGTATCTCTCAGCAGGGGGGCTAACCAACCCAATAGAATACAGCGCGTCTCCCATCAAGGAAAATTTCATTCAATCACCCTATTCATAATATGAACTGTGTCTAAGTATGGAAGGAATCAATCCTTGGCTAGTTCCGATAAGAATTCTGATAGTACCAACCATTATACAACTCAACTAACACTATAGTGGTTTCATAGGTTCTATCCATTCATTAATAATAATGGTATATAAATAAAATTTTAATTTACTCAAGAATATCCCACTATAGTGTCTATCCAGGTGTCCAATCTTAGGTTCACTCATCATGCACTAGTGAATGTCATGTTAATATACAATCCACCCTTTTCTGATTTGTTACCACTAGATGTTTCTATTCCATATTTGTAACCACTTTCCATTATCCAGATAATGATGTATTTACATGGAAAACCAAAAAATATCTACTTTACCAAATCATCATATTATTAACCTATAAAAAGACTTATCTCTATGATTTATCATAGGGTTATTTCACTAATTTATTCTATCTTATATCTAGTCCCTAAGGGTCCTACTATACTTCCTATAATACCAACTATAACATTTTGAATCTAGTAACCTAGAAACATTAGTTGTCTTACTAAATTTCAAGAGATACAAGATATTACATCCTGAGTGATCAAATAGTATGGTTGTATTGTGAGAAAAGATACATACATGATTCTATCATTAAATTTGAATGAATGAAACAAAACATAAAATTATTGTGATTACTTTGTTATTTATTCTATTATATCTGAAGAATAATTCATAGATCCCAACATGGAATCAAGGGGAAAGTAAAACATAAAAAGATTGATTTTGGATTCTTAGTATGGTAAAGAGTATTGTAGCAGTTATCATAGAATTAAACAATCATGAATATTGTAGAAAAGACAAATAATAATCAAATATTTCAAATAACTAATTTTATAAAATGGGATTATATCCAAGTATGACATAACAACATAAATATTCAAAAGGATAACAATAAAAAAATTAATAATAATATAATTCACAATGTTGGACATCATAATATTTCTTTTATAGACTTATTCCCGAATATAATGTGTAAATCGGTAAGTAATACTCCAAATTACAAATATATTTTATCTACTGATACCTATCATTGCATCGTGAGGATATGATGGGCCCCACCAATCACTTATTAATTCTAATGCAATCATCATACAAAGGCATGAAAAAAATCAATATATAATCTATTTAAATATTGGTATTAGAAAACTAGAATATGAAATGTAAATATTTTCAATGGTCAATAAATATAACAACATGATCAAAATCCATCTCGAAAAATAATGTGGATAGTATATGTAACAACCTTAGATTTTAGATTTTTAAAATACATATTATGTCCTATAACATATGTCACATGCTACAATCAATGTATGAAAACAATAACATATTAAGAATTAATAATTAATAAATATATAATAAACAATAATATGGTAACCCATTGATAGTTATTACCTTTATATTTTGAATAATTAATAATAGTTAATATGAAAATGGTAATTTTCAATAAAATTCGTTTTATTTATATTATAAATTTTATTTTAAAATTATTAATATAAAAAAATTAATTTAAATTTTATACATTTAAAATAATTTTTTAATTCCTATATAAAAAATTATGTTAGGCATTATTTTTATGTTTTTTTAAAACATTAGGTGAATAGTAAAAACATTTATTTTTCTAAAACTATCACTTTCATATAATTAAAACCTTCTTGAAAACTTTTCATATAAAATTATATAATATAAATTATAATAAATCATTGTAAAAACATTTTTGAATTTATAAACCCATGCTCCACATTTGGAAAATTTATATACCCTTTTAATGAAAATAACTTTTTCTGATTATTTTGTTCAATTAAATATAACTTGATAAAATAAAGTTTTTGATTTATTATATTTTTTAAAAATAATAATTTAATGATAATAGTTATTTTAAATTCATTGGAATCAATGTTATATATAATTCTATATTAAATGAAAAAAAATTTATATAAAATTAAACTTTTATAAAGTTATTGGTTTTTACGTGATACATGCAGTAACGTTAACATTATTTTCCTTACACATATAAATTTCATCAGATAAAATTATTCTTATTTTTTTGGTAATAAATTTATGCTATTTAATAATTTTTAATTCATTTTTATGTGTAAAATTTGGATTACTAATACTAATGATAACTACCGCGATAATAATGAATAATAATTTTAAAATTTTTCATTCATTAATATCAAATAATTTATATCAAATAAATTAAATTTAAATAATTTAAATAATGAATATAATATGATATTTAAAAAATAATTAAATTTATCAACACTTATTTAGTAACTAATCGATGCTAAATAAGATTAGGAATCCATAATGGTTAAAATGCATTTTTTCTACAAAATACTTTTTCTAAAATTTATATTTTTTAAATAAAAATTAAATTATATAATATTTATGAACATAATTAGATTAAATATATGTTATATTAAGTTACATAAAACCCATAATTTTTTTTATTTGTTATGTTATATGTTCAATAAAACATAAAATCACTTAATTTAAAACTATTAACCCAGTTTAATAGTAATAGCTTAAAATATAAAAACAAAATTGTAAAAATCAGATAACATGTTAAAAACATGTTAGGTAACACTTTTTTGATCATTTATAGACATAACTATTCCCAAACACAATTATTAATAATATTTGGATCCATTGACTATTCAATAGTGTCATGAAATTATTAAAATTTAAAGGTTGTTTCAAAAAGTTCTCATTTCCACTAATATAAAATGGGATCACTTCCACCCTTTTAAAAACACACATACCCATAAAATTATAGCTTTAAATTCTCACATTTTACTATTTATAAAAACATATTCCATAAAATTTATACCATTTTCACTCAGTTTTATCCTATTCACTTATATACTAAGGGTACTTCCAAGGAAAAATCAAGTCTCCAACATAAGTATTATCTCTTTAAGAAGTTTTTCTTCTTAATATAAACCAATATAATATATTATCCCAAAAAAATATGGTAATTTATGTATAATAATTGTACTGATATTTTTTTATATTAAAGTTTCTTCCCTTATTTATTCATTTGCATCCACCAAGAAAAAACGGGGAAGTCAATCGTGTGTATGCGCGAACTACATCCTCCACGAAGAATAATTTTTACATTTTTCTTCGGGTTTTTCATTATTTATAAAAAATATTAAAATATTTAGAAAATTGTAAAAACAAAAACATAATATCATTATTGTTCTTTTATAATGATATTATGTCAAAAAAACACACATCTTTAACTATACTTACCAATCGAGTTAAATCATATTCAAGTTTCGGTCGATTTAACCGCCTAGAAGAAAAATTATATAAAATTATATTAAGAATGATTATGTTAAAATTAAAACTACTATTACTATAATATAATAACAAAATATCTAGTTTTTATTCTTCTTTAAATATTATATTATGTATTTAACTTATTATTAAAGTATTTTTTTTCACTAAAAACACTAAAAGAATCCAACACTAATTCCATTTTCACTCAACGTAACCAAAACACTTATGGAATGATATAAGAGATTTGTAAATTAAAAATAAGATATATGTTAAAGTACATTTTTTATATATTAAGGATGAAGATGGTTACAAAATATACATAACTACATCTACATTATTTAACTTGTGCAAAGCAGTTAAAGTTATCAATATCATATGGCCATAATACACTATTACTAAGTAATATACTCACAATAAAAAAAATTAATATGAATTATGAAAGGATAATTATTATTCTAACTGTTTTAAAATTTCATATTAAGTTAGTTATTTTTTTACAGAAGGTTAGATTGTGATCAACTAAACAAGGAGAGTACATAAGTGATTTTAATCTCAATTTCCCTTCATTAATACTTCATTTATATTACACACCTATTTTTATTTAAGTGGTGTGTATAATGTGATATATTATATAATGAATTAATTATTCATAAATGGTATTATGTATTAAATTTCTTGGTTAATCCTCTTCAAGAGTTTTGATTAAAATATTACTGAAACGAAAACTACTTAATTTGGAATTCCTTCGAAAAAATTAGATCTCTCAAATGTGACAGACCAATTACAGAATTTGTATTAACATTATTCATAATGAATATATCATTTTCAATTATTCTATATATATTTCATAAATATCTATTTATATTTACCTCATTTTATATTTTATTTTTTAAAATATTTTATGCAGTATTGGTTTTCAACAAGACTATTTCAAAATGATCAAATGTATTTCACTCCTTTTTAAATAAAAATATTTATCATCAACCCCTTCATTTATTTTGAAACATTTTATTGATTTATCAAGATTAAATTTTTAAATAATATTTTTAGATAGTAAATTTCTCAAATTATTACCACTTTCCTTTTTAAAAACACGATTGCCTTTTCAATTATCCACTATAAAAAGATTACTTTAAAATTAAAAGTTTTCAAATTATTTTAACATCCCTTTTTAAAACCATTATTTCTTTATTAAGTCCTAAGTATTAATTATTCCTTTAAAATAACATGTTTTCAACATGTTTTCACTTCCCCATTATTATAAATTTTTGGTATATTGAAAAATATTTAATTTGGAACACTTTATAATAATGTTCTAAAAAAGTACTATTTTTACCCTCTCAAAAAAAATTACTAGAAATTTATACTTCATATTTTAATACGATTTTTAAAAGGTTTGGTGAAATATTTTTTATTTTTATTTCTATTTACCCGCACAATTTTATCTCTCATGAAGTGATGTTTTGATCGTCCCCTATAATTTATTATGATGTGGTTCCTTCTATAAAATGTGTTGTTTTATTTATTTTGATATTTTCTGTTTAAGATATTCCATGTTTTTGTACTATTAAAGAAACCCAATATTTATATATGGGTTCATAAAGATATATTGATGATTTTTTTAAGTAGAATTCCATCCTTGGATGATTTAGGGTGGGTGACTATATCCCCCAAAAATTAATTTCTCGGAGTTTATGTCTTGAGAAAAAGGGTATAATAGAGGATTTACCCCAACCCATAGGGTACAGTAGAGAATTTATCCAAAGAAAAAGGGTATACGGGATGATATATTCCAAGATAAAGGGTACAAGGGAGGATTTATATCAATTAAAATATGCACATGGTTGGATTTCACCTAAGCTAAAAGTTATAGAAGAAGATTTATCTAAATAATGAGGGCACAATATAGGATTTACCCCATGTTAAATGGTACATAGGTTGATTTTTCCCAATCCAAAGTGTACACATTAAGATTTATCCCAAACCAAATGGTATAGAGTGGCCATAGTGGAAGTGTGTGTTGGGAAGTGCCTAACATTTCTTTTTTTTCATGATTGATTATTAATCCCATATCTATAAAATGTTTAATCACTGTGATTAGTTGAATTGAATCCAATATAGAAAATATTAATCATGTCGGAACCAGAGAGAAGGTATCATGACATATTTTTTATAATAAATTTAATTAAATATGAATTACCTGAAAAGAATTATTTCTTCATTGACGAATCGGTGATAGATCTGCGTTGCAACATCCTTGTGTTGTGGAAAACTGGTGTAGATTTCCTCTAGAAGTGATCTGAATCTGTTCTAGGAATCTATAGACAATGTTAAAGTAGCCTCTGGGTGCTAGCACATAATATCCTTGCACTTATATCGTCCTCCTTTGATCTCCTTGAGAACTGCTTCTAGATAGCTCTCCTTGATTTGGTGGAGGATTATTTCTCTCTGTTCATTGCAGAACTCTTGGAGGAGGGAGATCTCTAGTGTTGAGTGGATTCTCCAAATATATTATGAACAACCAAATTGACTAACAATAAAATAACAAAATTAGGTATTTTGATTTCAATGTTTAAAATAAAATAATTTCACAAGTTCCATTATTATTTATTTAATTCTAAAAAAACACATGTAAAATAATAATAGTAATATTATTATTTCTCAACATGCGATGAACTTAATAATTATAATTAAATAAGTTTAAATTAAATAATATAAAAAAATTTCATTTCTAACCAAACCATTAAACTCGGTCTTCCAATCCCCCAAAATATTTATCGGGCCTTGAATAATTTTAATTAATTTATTAAATGAATAATACTATATTATTCTCCAATAAATAATTAAATATTATATTCACTAAATTTAAATAAACATTCATTAAATATTCCACTCGTAATATATTCTCTATAATAACTAGTAACAAAAAAAATGTGATCAAACATACATGAATAATTATTAAAAAACATATGGGAATAATATTAATTCAACTTGTTAATTAACAAATATAATATATCATTTAACTGAGATTCTAGACACACTTAGTGTGTGACTCTCTAGGCCTGTTTCTCAGTGGAATTAGTTGAAGCCTCCTAAAAGTCCAACGTTAGGGTCTAGCAACATGCCAAGCCACCCATTGAGAGAGAAGTTAATTCCACAATGACATGTCACCTAATAAAAATTCTTACCATGTAATATAATCCATTTATAATAATATCTCAAATAAAGGAGGTTTCACGCAAGTGAAATCAACCTATTTGCTCGATTATCTATTTCTTTGACTTTTTAGAAATAGAACACACCTATTGATTACCATAGCCATAGATTTATTTAGTCTATATCATTTCTATTTAAGGGACTAAGAGATTATGTTTTGTTAAATAATGTAATGGTTAAATCCTTTCTCATATCATTCATTAATTCTATACTACTCATGCCACACCCAACATATCATACCCCACCGCGAACATCTATCATTACAGTTTTTGTCAATACATCTATGTGGACAACTCATAATACTCATTAATAATGACCTTAAAGTATATGTACCAATACAAACATCTGCATATAGGAACATCCAATGACATGTATAAATTTAGATTTCCTACAAGCGGGTCATGTTCTCATAATATCTTATTGTATGTTACTAAGGGCGTACACCATGAGATGGTGTATCAAATTCCTATGAGTATCCACCCCTGATATGATGTATCATTTGTGTCCCTCAAAATATATCATCCAGATATATAACATGTATTCAACAATAGTTTCATAGAACTTTCAGGTTCTCATCATAGAGGGGAATTTATATGGCCTTTTAGTGCGACAGCTACTCTTAGAACATTGTCACATACGATGTCATGAAGAAGAAAAAACATAATGTGGGAATTATTTTATAAATATTCAAACAATTAATGCATTTTTATCATAAAGTAAATAAATTATGATTCTAGGGAACTAACATCAACAGACTCCCACTTTCTCTAGAGCCAACGTCTAAAAACCCTTAGTCTGCTAGCTCTCACATGATATTCATGCTTATACTAAGTTAGTACATTAGTCAAGGGATCTTCCATGTTCTCTTTCATGGTTACTCTTCTCACTCTAACCTCAAACCTCTAATAGAAATACCTTCAACAGGTGATACATTCATAGTTTATACTTTGTCACTTGGTGTGACCTTGTATTTTAATCAAGAGCCACCACTGTAGTATGATAACAATAAAATGTGATAGGGTCTTTACTTCTAGGTACCACATTAATATGTTGGACAATGTTTCGAATACAAATAGATTCCTTTGTTTCATTAGAATCTACAATATACCTGGACTCCGCTATAAAATCAACGAAAATTGGATTCTTTATCTCTTCCAACTCACAGCTCCTCCGTTGAGACAGAAAACATATTGTGATTACAAAATTAGATAATTTTGATCTATCTAAAAAACATCATCATTAAAACCCCTGATAACCAGATCCTTGTCTCCTCTATAAAATAGGAACATATAGTTAGTTCTTCTCATATATTTAAGGATAGTATTAACAGTAGTCAAATAATTTTCTCCTGGATCTTCTTGATATATTCCTACCATGCTCTGTGCATAGGTAACATCATGTAGAGTACATAACATCGCATACATGATTGTTCATATCATTCAGTCGTATGGGATCTTAATCATTATCTCTATATCTTGTTGTATTTGAGGACACATTTTCTTAGAAAGATTTAAACCATGTGACACTGGAACTAATCCCCTCTTGGATTGTTCCATACAAAATCCTTTTAGTATGCAGTCAATATATGTACTTTGAATTATACCAAGTAAACTTTTGGAACTATTTTGAATGGTCTTGATCCTTAGAATATACGATTCTTCACCTAATTCCTTCATGGAGAAACAATTTTTCAACCAGCCCTTGACAGAAAGTAATACTAGTATGTAATTTCTAATAAGTAATATGTCATCAACATATACTACTAGGATATTGACCACATTCCAATTAAACAACTTGTAAACACATGGCTCAAATTCATTATTAATGAAACCAAATTATTTTATGGATTCATCAAATCGAATGTTCCATGACCTGGATGCTTTCATTAATCCATAAATGGATCTCTGCAACTTGAAAATCCTTTTAGCCTTACCTGAAGTAAGAAACCCTTCTAGTTCTGTCATATAGACATCTTTTTGAATTTTCCCATTGAGGAACGATGTTTTCACATCCATATTCTAAATCTCATAGTCATTGTAAGTTACTATATCAATTATGATTCTGATGGATTCAAACATAGAAATTGGTTAAAAGGTTTAATAAAAGTCAATTCTTTGATGATGTTTAAACCCTTTATCCACTGGCCTTCCTTTATATATACTTACTTTACCTACCATGTCCATTTTCCTCTTGAATACCCAATTTCATCCAATAGGATTTACAAAAACTGGTGCATCGACCAAAACCAAAAATTTGTTTTGATACATGGAATCCATTTTTTAATTCATACCTTCTAGCCATATTGTAGCTTCTAACCTCTCCACTACCTCCTTAAAGGAGAGAGGTTCATCATTGTTAACTAATAATGATTCACCATCCTTGGTGACCAGAAAAACATATCTCTATGGTTCTCTTACCTCTCTTACGCTCCTAAATAGTACTTATGTTTTGGGAACTACTTCCTCGATGGAGACCTATGAAATTTGTTCCTGTACCAACTCATCTGTATCTTGAGCATCAAATAAATTGAATTCAATCCTTCTCCCACTATCCTTTTTAATGATTTTCTCCTTCTCAAGATGGATGGATTCACTAGTGACAATCACATTCTTTTCTGAGGAATCGTATAGGTATTATCCATTTGTTTCCTTGGGATTCCCTATAAATATACACTTCATTCCTTGGGGTGCTAGTTTGATTCCTAATAAGGCCTTAAGAAATAACTCACAACCCCATACACATGTATGTGATTAAATGGGTTTATTTCCACTCTAAAAACCTAAGGGAATTCTATTTTCTTTATTATTTGGTACTTAGTTTAATTTGTATGTCGCCTCTTGTAAGTCATATCCCTAAAAGGACAATGAAATATCATCATGAATCATCATATACCTTACCACATCTAACAAAGTATGGTTCCTCCTATAACTAACACCATTGAACTGTGTTATCTAAGGTGTATTTATTTGATATTGAATCCCAAAATACCATAGAAATTCAATGATCTCTTAGTTGCGATATTCCTCACCTCGATCTGATTGAAGATTATTTGTCTTATTACTAAACGTATTCTCTACTTCATTATTGAATTTCTTTAATTTTTTTATAGGACTCAGACTTATACTTCATCAAGTAAATATATCCATATCTACACAAGACATTAGTAAATGTTTTGAAATAAGAATATCCACATCTATCTTATACTGGAAATGGTCCAGAGACATTACTTTGTACCAATACTATAAGTTATGTTTCTCTTTCACCATATCCAACAAATAGGGGGTTTGTTTATTTTTCATTATAAACAAGCATGACATCTATCAGGTGGTTTAAGCACAAAAGATTTTAAATATCCATCTTGATATAGATTTATCAAATGATTCTCATTTACATGACCAAAATGATGAATCCACAACTAGGTGTTATATGAGTCATGTGAACAAGATTCATTATTGATTTAAAAGACTTGGTTGTTGTATTTTTAATATAGAAAGACTGTTACTTAAATTCTACAAACCATAACATGTGTTTCCCTTATAAAAGAAAAAGTTTTATTTCAAAATTTTAAAATAAATCCATCTATATATAAACATGACACAAAAATTATGTGCCTGGAAACTATTCGTACATAATAATATTCTCTGAAAACCAAAATCATTCTAGTTGGAAATCAAAGGTGGTAGTCACCAATGGATTGGGTAGCCATCCTTTCTCCATTGGTATATCTCATATCCACCTCTCCTTTGGAAACCTTTAAAAATCTACATGGTTCGTGGCTTTTGATTGAGATGTGATCACTTCAAGCTATATGTGAAACCCAATGTGTATAAATGGAAAGATTTAACTTGATAATGAACACATCATTAACATAGCCTTGCCTATGTGTGAATTTCCCCTCCCAGTGGCCTTCCTTTCCACATGAAAAACATGTTTCCTCCTTTTCCTTACCTGGCCTCTAGATCTTTTTCTGTTTAGTAGGATGATACTCAGAAGATTTAGACTATTTATAAGTCTTAGGGACCTTTTCCTTCTCATTTTTCTTCTTTATATCCCTAAGGATAGTGGTTTTTTCACACCTTGTGTCCTTATCCACTTGTCATATCAATGTAAGAAGTTCTGAAATATTTTCCTCATTGTTTCTTATATTGTAATTGACAATAAAACTAGATAAGGTCTTAGACAGTGGTGAGAGTATGAGATCTATATGTAGCTCATTTGGGAATTTAATCCCTATGATGTATAGGTGTTCAATGTAGTCAATAAGCTTGACTAAATGAGGCCCAAATGGTGGATACTCTCCAAGATATGTTGTGAACAAAGCATTGGAGATCTTATACCTATCTTATCTTGACTTCTCTTGATAGAGATCTGGAAGCTAATACATCATGTTATAGTAATTCATGTCCACGTGTTTCCTTACAAGATCATTGGAAAGGGATGATATCATGAAGAACTGAACATTTTTAGCATCATTAAAATGCTTCTCAATAAAAAATAGTTCTTCATCAATTGATTCATTTCCAAGTGCAACAAGTAAAGGTTCTTCTAGGACATACAATATTCTATCCTAGAGAAGGATGACCAATAAGATCCTTTTCCCCTCAAAGAAATTCGAGCTAATGAGATGGTTTTCTTTCTCCAGTATGGATCAAAATGAAATATTTAATTTGATTTTATTATTGTTTATAAAAAATAAGATAAGCATAATTTTATTACATTACCTTATAAATTTAGAAAAATAAATAAATTTTATATTTTTTAGTCTCCCACTATTTTATAGAAATCAAATATCGCACACCATTGGATTTAGAATATAATATTTATTAAACATTCATGTGGAAAGTATTCATGTTCCTCTTACCATTACCCATGATTTTTTTGGTCAAGAAACTTGAATGGTTTTATGTGTACATTCTAAATTTCAACTACATTAACTCATGGTTCCATGATATTCTGAGTGGACTCCTTATTCCTAAAATCATTAATTTTATATTTCCTCTACCTTTTCCTCTTTGTTACATCAACTCTTGCATTAGCAGTCAACCCTTGATGTGAATCAAGTTAATTCAACTGAAAACCTCAAGTTAGAGTTTCTTGATGATTGAAATCACCACAACATTGGCTGGTGAAGCACTTTGAAGTATGGTTTGATTCTAATTGATGTTATGGAAGGATATAATGACTTGATATTTTATTGAGGTGTTTTATCTTTTATGCATAAATTTTCAATTATTATATGTACTACATGATTGTTAGTATTAAGTGGGATTACTTAAGTGGTTAACCATGTCTTAACCAATATTTATGCATAAGATAGTTTATTTTAGTTCAATATTGTATGCTTGTTAATTAGAGAATTATGTGATTTCGATAAGACATCAACAATGAAATAACCATGCAGCTAATATAAATAAAATAAAGCGTTTGATCATGATATTATACTAATGGTTAGTTTATCTAGCAGTTGATAAACTAACCATTGACCTAGGGGAGAAAAACCATTAACCAATTGAGATTTGTGTTTACTGTTTTCCACATGTCCACCTTTTTATCTTTCTTGGATTGGTTTCATCTCATCTCCTAACTTAAATCACCTCCACTAGCATGGTAGATCCATCCATCGCATATGATTTGACTCATATGTAGGTGAGGGGTGAAAGGGGGTATGCATAAAAGAAACCACTGGCATGAAAGATCTTCATATTAATGAGGAGAGAATGAATACCAGTCAATAATTTAATTTAATAATAAAGTAAATTGAAACCAATCCCATTTAATGGTCTGGTCTATCTCCTGATCATCCACTAGAATTCAACAAACTAGACATTTAATAAAACTAGAAATCAATTCATAATCATTCTTATTTAAGATAAATTGTGCTCAAATAGATTAATTATTATCTTTTATTAATTAATCCTTTTATCTTAATCCTTATCATAATTTCCTTGGATTCTCATTCATTGTATTTTTAATAAAATAAAATAAATTCATTTATAATTAACTGTGTATATAACTTGTACGTTAGAGGTAACACGGTGAATAACCATCCAAATCAACCCATCATTTCGTATACTCATATACTATTTCACTCTTGTGATATATTGAATACATTACTTATCATATACTTTCATGATGTGTACTTCATGGATGATTAAACGAATTATATGATATTTTGTTCCCGTGTTATAATACAATGAATATAGAGTAACAACCAATAATACAACTCATACATGATATGAAGCTCTAAACATTATGCAGGTATTAATTAAATTTTTTAATATTTATGTGTTTTAAAACATATCACATGGAGTGTCTTATCTTTATGACCACACACAAGTACATGTCTCAAGGTTTACATAGAAAAATAATAACAAATAAAATCCATGTAACTTGGTATAAGAACATTGTGTTCAGATATGATCTATATGGAGTGTACACCTCTCCCCATCAATCTTAGACACACCTAGGGACTCGGTATCTAGTCTATGCGTCAAAAATATTAGAGTACATGATGTGTCCAATAGTTCAAAATCAGTGTTGACTTCATGTTACAAGGTCACCAATCTGGTAGGTCATGTAATGAATACAAGACTGGTCTTTAACAAAAAGGAACTACACACTCGGCATATGGGCTACACGGCATATACTCTGGTTGATTGTTCCCTAATATGTCTCGATCAACACGTGGTGTAAGAATTAACTACACTATGTGTAATCAATGAACATGGGATGATTAATTTCTCAATTAACTCCTAGTGCATTGAACTCAACTATATGACATGTAACTCTAGTTACATGGAATGTATTGGTGTGTTATTTGGATAGAATCCTTGGCTCCTCCAGATGAGTTCTTCGATTTTATTTTAATCTGAAAATTAAATGTATCGATTAGTTTTATGAAAAATTAATCACGAATAAATCGATATCTCATTTAATTTTAAAATAATTAATAAACATGAATTGAATAACTAAATTACACATGTGTAAATAAATATTGATTTTCAATTATTATAAATAATTATGTGACCGTTCTAATACCACATGTAGGTTTCATACACAGCGGCAGCATGTTATGGTGTTTCCCAATATTTCTTTTTTTTCAAGATCGATGATCAATAAAAATTCTCTATGATGTTTAATCACTGTGATCAGTGGAATTGAATCAAACATAGACAACATTAATCATTTCAGAACGAGAGAGAGGGGATCATCACATATTGTTTATAGTCAGTTTAATAAAATAAGAATTACCTCAAAGGAATTATTTCTTCATTGATGAATCAGCGATTGATCTATTGTGTACTATCATTACATTCTAGAAACTAAGTATAGATTTCCTCCAGTGGTGATCCTCACGTGTTCTAGGAATCTTTAGATGTCACTAAAGGAGTCTTTCGGTGCTATTATAGAAGATCCTTGTACTTGTTTCATCCACTATTCATCACCTCGACATCCACTTCGAAGGAATTTTCCTTGATCTGGTGGAGGATGATTTCTCTCTATTCATGGGAGAATTCAGAGGTAAGGGACATCTCTAGGCTTGAGAGGATTCTCTAAATCCATTGTGCACATCCAAATCAAGTAATGAGAAAATAATGTAATTGGTTATTTGTATTACTTGGGTTAAAGTAAAATAATTGCACAAGTTCCCATATTATTTATGTAATCATAGAAAAACCCCAAGTAAAATAATTATATTAATATTATTATTTCTCGACATGCACTAAGCATTTGAATTAAAATTAAATACAATTTAATTAAATAATATTCAATATTATCATTTCTCACTAGACTGTTAAACATGGTGCACTATTCCTACAAAATATTTCTCAGGACCTGAATAATTTCTATATATTTATTAAATAAATATCGCTTCATTATTCTCAAATAAATAAATAAATATTATATTCACTAATTAGTTAAAAATATTCATTAAATATTCCACTCAAAATATATTCTCTTAATTAAATAATGATGGAATGAATTAAATAAAGCATACGTGAATAATTATTAAACCAAGTACGAGAAAACAATTTATTCATCCTTTAAAATAACAAATAATAATATATTATTTAAATGATATTCTAGACACACATAGTGTGTTACCCTCTAGGTCTTTATGTTAGTGGCATTAGAGGAATCATCTTAAAGTCCAAGCTTAGTTTCTAAAACCTAGACAGTTCACCCATTGAGAAATAAGATCATGCCACAATGACATGTCACCTCATATGGACACCTACCATTTTACATAATCCCTTTATCATGATATCATAAATTGAGATGGTATCATGCTATTTTCGTCAACCTACATGCACGATTATCTCTTTGCTTGACATTCTAGAAATAGAAGATTCCTATTGATCATCTTGTCCATGGATTTATTTAGTATATATCATTTCCATCGAAGGGCTAGAGATGTTAACTTTCGTTTAATAACCAAAGGCATAAATCCTTTCTAACATTATTCATTAATTCAATATTACTCACGACACACCCAATGTATCCAACCTCATCGAGATCATATGTCTTTATAGTTTTCGTCAATACGTCTAAGTGCACGAATCATTATACTCGTTAATAATAATCTTAATGTCTAAGAACCAATACAAACTTTTACAGATAGTCTCATCCAATTATTCATATGAATGTGGATTTAAAATTGGAAGGTATCATTCTCCTACCATCCAATCGGATATTACCAAGGGCATCAACCAAGAGAAGGTGTCTCAAAGTCCTATGAGTCTCCACCCCAGATAGTCTATATCATTTGTGTCCCTCAAATGAAATCATTTGGTTATAGAACATACATTCAAGAATAGTGTTATAGAACTTCTGGTTCAAATCATAGCAGGGAACCACTATGAAATTTTAGTACGATAGCTACTATTAGGACATTATCACACACTATGTTGTTCTGAAGAAAAATAATGGTGTGATAAGTAGATTTTAAATATTTGAACAATGAATATTTTTTTATCATAATGTACAAAGAAGTTGGTTCTAGGGAACCATCTCCAACAGAAAATTCCCAAGTCGTGTATCATGTTTTGCCAAAATTTTATAATGCATTTCATTTTCATGAAAATCCATGTTTTAAATATTATCAGTTATTTTCTATATATTTCACAAATTTATTTTATGATCACTTGTTTTATGATTATTAATATGTTTTTTGATGCATGTCATATCTTTTATATTAATATTATCATTATGACATCTTGTTTCTATAACTTTTTTTTGATTACCATGTAAGGTATTTTGACTTTTATTATGATATTAATGTCTTTCTATTGTTTTACTTGATGTTTATGATCTAATAATTTATGATATATTTTCCCTTACTGAGCTACTAAGATCACCCTTTTCTTATGTTTTCATTCCTATGGTTATGAGGATGATTGTATATTGTGATATGTATTGAATGGATCTAGAGGAGCATGATTATGGATAATAATTTTCAATATTTTTGATATAAGTTATTTATATGGCTAGTCACCGATGAATTAAACATGTTTATCCTAGAGTTGTGCAACTATTGTTGGGATATATAAATTTAAACATGAGACTATTGTGATATGTTTTCATGTCTATATTAGGACCCTATAGTTGGTATCATATGAGGGTTTAGTTATTTTGGAAATATTTTAGTTATTTTTATAGATTAGTTTAGTTATTTTGGGGATTAGTTTATAAAACCTTAATGAAAACACAAGACATGACTCTCGGTATAGAATGATATCCTAAAATATTGGAATTGTCCTAGGTAGATGGTTTTCCCTAGAGATATATAACTGTCTGGATACTAATTTTGGATACAATTGTGGCAAAGATGCACCTATGGGTACTTATCCTGAAAAGGGTTGATGCACTACGGGAAAAATGACTTCTTGTGACGGGCATTTTGCGATAGGAATAAATCCAGTCGCAAAAAAGTCCATCCAAGAGGTTATTTGCGATGGGGGTAACAACACGTCGCAAATAACAGATTATTTGTGACGGGATTTCGTGTCCCGTCGCAAATAGTGAAATATTTGCAACGGGGCCCGTTGTAAATACCTGGTGGTGGTTAATAGCTTTTTGCGACGAGATGTCCTCCCCTCGCAAAAGGTGTGTCGGAAGGGACTATTTGTGATGGGACTCATCGCAAATAACTTTTTAATCGCTGACAGTAATTAATGTTGGCGTAGGTATTTGTGACGGGTCCCGTCGCAAAAGATACTATTTGTGACGGGTTACTCGTCGCAATTAGTCATGTCACAAATAATCTAACCTATATATACCCTCTTCTGTTTTTCTTCTCATTCATCTCAATTTCTAGATCTTGTTTCTCTATGAACTCTGATTTCAGAGGGAAAATTTTTATAGGTTAATTTTTTTGGTCACGAAGAAGCTGTGAAGCCGTCTACATCAATATCAAATCAAGTTTAAAGGTATTTATGTTTTATTTAATATATTATTTATTTAAATTTTTTATGTTAATTTTTATTATTTTTCATTAGTTGTAATTAAATTGAATTTAAATTGTTTTGTCATGACTATTTATTTGTACAAATAAATTGAAATTTTTAGTATTAATTTTTAATAATTAGTAATAATTAGCAATTACTAATGATAATTAGTAATGTATATAATTAATTTGTAGTAATTAATTATAATTTGGTAATAAATAATAATAAATACTAACAATTAGTAATGAATATTTATAATTATTAATAAATAGTAATAATGAGTAATAATGAGTAATAAATAGTAATAAATTTTAATAATTAGTAATAAATTGTAATAATTAGTAATAAATTGTAATAATTAGTAATAAATTGTAATAATTAGTAATAAATTGTAATAAATAGTAATAAATTGAAATAATTAGAAATTAATTGTAATAATTAGTAATAGATTGTAATAATTAGTAATAAATTGTAATAATTAGTAATAAATTGTAATAATTAGTAATAAATTGTAATAATTAGTAATAAATTGTAATAAATTGTAATAATTAGTAATAAATTGTAATAATTAGTAATAAATTAGTAATAAATTGTAATAAATAGTAATAAATTAGTAATAAATTGTAATAATTAGTAATAAATTGTAATAATTATTAATAAATTGTAATAAATAGTAATAAATTAGTAATAAATTGTAATAATTAGTAATAAATTGTAATAATTATTAATAAATTCTAATAATTAGTAATAAATTGAAATAATTAGTAATAAATTGTAATTATTAGTAATAAATTGTAATAAATTTTATTAATTAGTAATAAACAGAAATAATTAGTAATAGATTGTAATAATTAGTAATAAATTGTAATAATTAGTAATAAATTGTATTAATTACTAATAAATTGTATTAATTAGTAATAAATTTTATTAATTGGTAATTAATTGTAATAATTTGTAATAAATTGTATTAATTAGTAATAAATTATAATAATTAGTACTAGATTGTAATAATTAGTAATAAATTGTAATAAATTGTAATAATTAGTAAAAAATTGTATTAATTAGTAATAAATTGTATTAATTAGTAAAAAATTGTATTAATTATTTATAAATTTTATTAATTAGAAATAAATTGTAATAATTAGTAATAAATTGTTAAAATTGGTAATAAATTGTAATAATTAGTAATAAATTGTAATAATTAGAAATAAATTGTAATAATTAATAATAAATTGTAATAATTAGTAATAAATTGTAATAATTAGTAATAATTTGTAATAATTAGTAATAAATTGTAATAAATAATAATAATTATAATAATTAGTAATAATTAGTAATATTTATTAATAAATACAAATAATTAGTAATAATTATTAATAATTATAAATAATAAGAAATAATTAGTAATAATTAGTAATAATTATTAATAAATTGTAATAATTAGGAATAATTAGAAATAATTAAGAATAAATAAGAATAATTAGCATAAATAAGAATAATTAGAAAAAAATAGGAATAATTATGAATAAATAAGAATAATTAGCATTATGAATAATTAGAAATAAATAAGAATAATTAGAAATAAATAGGAATAGTTAGCAATAAATAGAAATAATTAGGAATAAATAAGAATAGTTATGAATAAATAGCAATAATTAGCAATAATTAGGAATAATTAGCAATAATTAGTAATAGATAGCAATAAATAGGAATAATTAGAAAATATTAGCAATAATTAGCAATAAATTGTAATAAATAGCAATAAATTGTAATAATTAGGAATAAATACTAATAATAAGGAATAAATACTAATAATTACTAATAATTACTAATAATTAGCAATAATTAGTAATAAATAGCAATAATTAGCAATAAATAGAAATAATTAAAAATAATTAGTAATAAAGAGAAATAATTAGTAATAAACATGAATAATTAGTAATAAACAAGAACAATTATTAATAAAGAGGAATAATTGTTAATAATTAGAAATAATTGATAATAATAAGTAATAAATTTTAATAATTAGTAATAAATTGTAATAATTAGTATAAATTACTAATAATTACTAATAATTACTAATAATTACTAAAAATTAGGATTAATTAGCAATAATTAGGAATACTTAGTAATAACTAGAAATAATTAGCAATAATTAGAAATAAATAGGAATAATTAGTAATAAATAGGTATAATTAGTAATAATAAGGAGTAATTAGTAATAATTAGTAATAATTAGTAATAATTAGTAATAATTAGTAATAATTAGTAATAATTAGGAATAATTAGGGATAAATAGTAATAGATAATAATAAATAGTAATAGTTAGTAATAAATAGTAATAGTTAGTAATAAATAGTTATAGTTAGTAATAAATAGTAATAGTTAGTAATTAATAGTAATAGTTAATAATAAATATTAATAGTTAGTAATAAATAGGAATAGTTAGTAATAAATCGGAATAGTTAGTAATAAATAGGAATAGTTAGTAATAAATATAAAGAGTTAGTAACAAATAGGAATAGTTAGTTAGGAATAGTTAGAAACATTTACAAAGAAATTTTAATAAATTTTAAGAACTTGGCACAATTTCCAGTGGATTGACGGCACACCTTTTGCTCGATGACTTTTCTCCTTTCAACGCTCACCGACTCAAAACACTATGAAAAATGTGCTGCTACATAGGCATATTCAATTTCGTATGCACGAGATTGGATATGCATTCGCAAGATCACATTTTTTATAGTGTTTTCAGGCGGTGACAGTTAGAAGAAGACAATTCATCAATGAAAAGGGGTCTCTTTTGTATGATGGCTCATTAACTTACATCTATCTCACACTGAAATCACAATGAAGAATCTGGTCGGAGGTACGCATATTCATTCTCATGCGATGCATGTAAATGAGCTGTCAGATAAAAGAGTAGTCGTCAATCCACTGGAAATTGTGTCGCCCTTAATTAATGGTAATTATTAAGAAGTACTAGTAATTAGATATTTTTTTTAGATGGTGTTTTTATAATTTCAAATTATTCAAAAATATTGATGATTTTATGTTTTTTAGAAAAATATGGAACAAGGAATTCGACATCAGTCATTATTCGATGATCGCGCTTTGATAAATCAGCACAGAAATCTAATTGGTTCTAGTTTAAATCTTGTTTATATTGAGGGTGTTGAAGATTTCTTATCTTTTGCATCATCAATACTAGAATATGTTTTAGAATGTACAATTAAGTAGTTTCCTTTTAAAAAATGTTCTCTGAAAACATTTGGCACATTTGACAAGGTTTGGGGACATCTCTTGCGGTTTGGTTTTCAACCAGATTATTTTTTTTGGTATCAACACGGTAAATGAAGTTCCAGAGAAGATACTAATAACATGATTCCAGATCCATCATAGTTCCAACATTTAGTACATGATGTTGCAGGTCCATCTCTTCAATAAACTAAAACCCATGATGATATTGATTTAACTTCTGAGTTGGCACCATCCGAATTTTATGAGTTGTTAAGGTCCTCTGAGGATGCATTATATCCTGGTTGCAAGATAAGTAAATTAGAAGCAGTTGAAAAATTTATGGCTATTAAATCAGATAATTTAATGTTAAACAACTGTTTTGATCAGATATTTTCTTTGGTTAAAACAATATTACCTGAAGGATTTGTGTTTCCTGCAAATTACTATGAGAGAAAGAGGCTGGTTCATAATCTAAGACTTAGTTATTAGAAGATTAATGCATGTGAAAATGATTGCATCTTATATTTTGGTGAAAATGAGTCATTAGATTGTTGTCCCACATGTGTACAATCGATATATAAAGAAGCTCAACCAGGTAAGTTTGGATCGATTCCTATAAAACAGTTGAGATATTTCCCCCTTACACCCAGGATGCAATGTTTATTTATGTCTCATAACACAACTTCAATGATGTCATGGTACACAACCAATATTTCAACCGGTAAAAGCTAGAATCATCCATCTGATGGTGATTGGTGGAAACATTTTGATCGTTTGCATCCGTATTTTTCTTTAGAAGCCTGATACGTTTGATTGGGTCTCTCTACTGATGGTTTCTATCCGTTTGGTTCTTATGGTAGTCAGTATTCATGTTTTCATGCTTTATAACTCCGTACAATCTACCTTCATGGATGTTGATGAAGGAGGCCTATATCCTTTTGACCTTATTAATCCCAGGACATCCGAAAAAGAATATTGATTTTTATTTGAAAACATTGATTGATGAGTTAAATGAATTGTGGAGTAATGGTGTTAGTTCATATGATGTTTCTGTGAAATGAAATTTCACATTAAAAGCCGCATTGATGTGGATGATTAGTGACATTCTAGCATAAGTAATGTTATCTGGCTAGAGTACAAATGATCTGAAATCATGTCATTACTGTATGAAAGAAAACAAATCTTTTATGCTCGTCAATGGAAAAAACCAGGCTATTTTTACCGTCATCGCATATTTCTTCCAACCGATCATCCTTTTCGAAGGAACAAATATCATTTCATAAAAGGCACAATTGAAAGGGATGAACCTCTAAAAATTATCTCAGGTACAGAGTTAAAATCTTTGGTATTTTCATTACCTCCAATCACATTTAGGGCAACAGTAAATCAACAAAAAATTCATGCCTTTGGGAAAAAAACATAATTGAATAAAACGAAGCATTTTTGGGATCTCCCATATTGGTATGATTTGTTATTCTACCACATGTTGGATTTCATGCATATTGAAAACAACTGTTTTGATCATTTATTTCATACGTTTTTGGATACACCAGGTAAGGAAAAAGATACTATAAAAGCATGATTAGATCTTTCCCAAATTTGCAGGCGACCAGAACATGAACTATTTGAAAATGTCAGATCACAGATGTTAATGAATCCAAAAGCAGATTATACACTTTCCAAAGAGATTAGCCTATTATTTTGTCATTGGATTGCATATTTGAGACTTCCAGATGGCTATGATTCCAATTTGGGAAGATGTGTTAAGAATGGTCATATTAACAGATTAAAAAGTCATGATTGTCACGTTATAATGGAAGGACTTATGCCTATTGGATTTAATGGTTTGTTGAATTCTATTATTTGGGATTTGATAACAGACATATCATATTTTTTTCAAGACATTTGTGCAGTGAAAACAGACTACGATGCGCTAGGAAAACTGGAAGAAGATGTTAGTGTAATTATATGTAAACTAGAAAAAACCATTCTTCCTGATTTCTTTGACTCAATGGAACATCTGATATTACATTTTCCACATGAATCTAAATGTGGAGGTCCAGTATAGTTTCGATGGATGTACCCATTCGAGAGATGCATGCAGAAATTGAAGAAAAAATTATGTAACAAAGTATCAGTTGAAGGATCAATTGCTGAAACTTGTTTTCATGAGGAAATTGCTTTTATATTCTCTCACTATTTTTAATATGAATATCCATAAAAAAAAGAATGTATGGGATGGAATGTTGGAAATGTTAATGATGAAATGGAAAATAAATTATCAATTTTTAATCAGCCAAATCTTGGCTTCGGTGGAGTTCAGGAATGATGGCTTTCAGACGATGAACATCATACAGCTCATACATATGTTCTTCTCAACTGTGATAAAATGACATCATTTGTATTGTGTGTGCTTCCATCACTTATTTTATAATTTCTATTACAGTATGTAAATTTATTTTATTTTTAGGTGACATGATAATCATATCAAGAAGCAACTTCCACAAATTACAGAAGCTGCTCTTGAAGAACGCAGACAAAAAAATCTCAATGGTTTCTAAAACTGGTAATATACATTATTGATGGTTTAATATCAATTCAGTTTACTATTTTTTATATTGATAATCGTTTTAAAAAAATTAATGTGTCTCAACATGCTGATAAAATTGATAAGAGACTGTGTATATTGAGTAACCCACCATCATAAATGGTTAAATCTTATAACGCATATGTGGTGAATGGTTTTCGATTTCATAAAGGTGCATATGGGGAATTGAAAAAAACATTGAATAGTGGATTGTTTTTTAGAGGATTGCATCATAGATAAATTGATGTTGGCATTTACGGCATTCTGGATGAAATTATTGAGCTATGTTATCTTGGATAGAATTACATAATGATGTTTAAATATCAGTGGATGGATACTAATTGAGTCTTGTGTGTTCATCCGACACATGGAATCATCGATATTAAATATAATATTTGTCTTGTAGTAAATGAACCATTTTTACTTGCTCAACAGGAACATCAAATTTATTACACAAATTATTGTACTACTTCAAGAGACCTGACTCATTGGTGGAGCATAATAAAAATGAAATCTTGGGAAAATCAATTTAATCAAATTGAATGTGGTTCTGTTGAAGTGGAATAAATTGAAATTTTTCAAGAGACTACTCAAAATACATATTTTTCACAATAAAACGTGAATATCGATGATAAAACCCCACAATTAAGGGTCGATGGTGATAAAGATGTTAATGATGTTACAAATTAATTTGAAATGACAAGGGATGGTAAAAGTGAAACTCATATGGATATTGATGATGCTAATGAGGAAGATGAAGACATTGACATCATCAGATATAAAGATGATGATGAAGGTGAACATTGGCATAGTTAAATGCTGGTTATGATCATAACTAATATATATCTATATATGATAGTTATTTTCAACTATCTGCTAACAACCATCATTTTGTGTTTTAGATGGATCCTGATGTAGTTCACGAGTTGTAGGAGGATGATCTACCTTTGGATGATGGGGATGTGGGATCATCTGACACTCAGCCTACTGGTGGTTCAGGAGGTACGCGGAGGGGGCACGGTCTTGCATGACTGATGATTCCTAACCCTATCCCCGACCGACGTCCACGTCTTGGCTTCGATCCACGCACACTGAGTTATGATAACCTATATATTTTAGTTAGCTTTTTCATTAATTTATTTATATATATAATAATTTTTTGATTATTTATTCTTTTTTCAATGTTTTGTGCATGTAGCTATTGGACAGGGGAGCGCTATCTTGCCCAATTATTTTTCTCAGCCATGGATCACATGGGAACAGATTCCCGTTGATGTGCATCTCGCCATGTACAATCATTTTTTGGTACGTAAATAAATAAAATTTATTTTGAAATTTATTTTATTAATAACAATATATTATAAATTATTTGTTGTGTTTATGGTATCATATTGATGATATCATGTGTGACGCTATCCATGCACCATGGGAGGTGGCTATGCGTGAGCATTGGCAACCTTTTTTACAAAATTTGTGAAATACGACCATAAAGAAACCATGAGCGACAATATTTGATGAGTCGTGTAGAGCCCACTGACCAGAGTACATTTCATCTCAGGTTTGGGATGAATTATGTGAACACTCGTTGGGTGGTGGATTTCAGAGGAGGTCTTCATTGGGTCAGCAGAACCGAGGGAGACAGGAGGTGAGACATTGAGCTGGTAGCTGTACATTCAGTACGCATAGAGAGCATCTGGTAAGTATATTTTTTAAAAAATTTATATAACTTTAAATATAAACATTTTATTTTATATTTCTGTAGGTAGTTGAGCATCCTGATATTACGGAGTTTGATGTTTATTGGAGGATGTATAGTGATCTATCCACTAGAGAGATTAGAGGTGATCGCCAAAATCGGATTGTGGTTAGTATTATTTTTTTTAGAATTAACTGCATATAATATATTCACAATATTAATTTGAAATTTGAATTGAAGAAGTCATATAAGGCTGTGACCTCTCAGACACAGGCTGAGGGTCAGGAAGTGGCGACTGATTAGACCAGTGCACACCATTTCGACGAGGCGGCATGGATGCAGGTGACTTAGTAAGGCTTTGAGAAGGGCCGAGTAGTTGGTATCGACTCTCATGTGACTCCTGGTACTTATTATGGTACTTTTGTGATGTCGTCGTCTAGCTCGAGAGGAGCACGTGGAGAGGCATAAACTTCTGCCTCACAGTATCAGGAGCAGTTACGAGCTCAGAAATACCTTATATAGAGTTTGCAGAAGCAGCAAAAAGAGATGCATTAGCAGCAGCAGCAGCATAAGCAGCAACAGGAGGAGGAGATGTGTCGATGGAAGCAGTAGTATTAGGAGCATATGGAGTACATGCATCGTCTGAATCGTATTTTGGGGATCAAGTTTCCTCCACCATCTCCTTCAGCTCCTCAACCTCCTCCAGAAGACGACCCCCCCCCCCACCCCAGTGATTTTTTTTGTTAAAAACATCTGAATTTAACATTTTTTGTAATATGAACTATTTATAGTTTCTGTCTTTTATATTGTTTTGAATATTAGATAATTTAATTTTTAATATTTTTTTGATTTTTTTTTCAAAATATTGAAAATTTTAATAATTTTAATATTGTTTATTTTTTTATTAATTTAATAATATTAATATTATTGTTTCATTAATCATAAATTTATTAAATATATTTTTTCAGTATTATATTTTTTAATGTTTTTTTATTTTACTACTATTAATAATAATAATAATAATTAAATTTTATGAATTTTTAATATTTTTTGTGAATATTGAGAATTTTAATATATTTTTATTTTAATTATTTTAATAATATTAAAATTAATTTTTCAATAATCATAATTTTATTAAATTTATTTTTTAAAAAATTATTTATTATTTGCGATGGGATCTATTGCGATGGGTTCCCGTCGCAAATAGTCTAAATAATTTTTTTTAAACTTATTTGCGACGGGATTATATGCACATCGCAAAAATGATTATATATATAATGTATATAATTAGAGACTTATTTGCAATAGTGAAGTTTCCCATCGCAAAAAAAAATTATTTGCAATGGGCCCGTCGCAAATAAAATTTTTTGCGACGCCGTTTTCTACAACGGGCTTTTTGCGACGGGACCCCATCGCTAAAACTTATTTCTGATGGGATCCCGTCAGAAATAACCCATCGAAAATACCAATAATTCTATTAGTGTTGGGGCATGACTCGATCATCACCCTGATTCATGATGAGTGGGCCTAAGACTATACACCCAGATCGACTCTCTAGGGGATATAATTTATTTAACCTTATTCTATTTATGAATAATTATAAATGATTGATTTCCTAATTACATTGATTAATTAGGATGAGAAGCATAAGATATCCCAACATAAAGTAACCTTGGTAGAACCAAGAGAGTTATAGAATTTACCAACTATGGAATTGTTTATATGTAAGTATCATAAGTCAAAAATATGGGTTCTTTTGGGAAGAAATCATAATGATTTAAATTTCATATTCATATACATTAATTCCCTTGGATATTATTACAAACTATTTGTATTTAGTATTTGGTTTGGTCTAGATCAAGGGAATGAAGTTTTGTAAGGTACGTACCTAGGAATTCCTAAGAAGCATATTTCGGATAACTTGTTCTCTATTATTTCCAGGGAAAATGAGGTAGATATATGAGTGGAAGATAAATATATAAATTGTCAAGAATCTCTTTTCTTCTTCCTTTAGTAATCATTAATAAAAATTTCAAGGATTTTATATATTTAACGATGAGAGAATGTAAAGACCCTAGATTTGGGATCCTTTAAAATATATACTATTTTATATAACTTGTGTTGAATTCTACACCCAACATAAGAAAAGTAGAATATATTAATAATAAAATATTAATAATTATAAAATAGACAATAAGATGGTAAATCAATAATTTTTTTTACCTTTAGATGGTAAATAATTAATATGAGTTAATATTGAAAAGATTATGTAATGCCCCGGTTCTGGGTGCCGCCCAGAGGTGCCCTGAACCCAATTTGTTACATAACCTGAAACAAATTTCCCCAAATGCCATAGGTTTCCGACTAGTAGCGAGGGTCAAGGTCTTATAGTGTGGAAACTATTCCATCATTAGGAGATTATACATAGGGGAATAAACAATAATAATCAATAGAGGAAGAATTAATACAATATAGCATAAGACAGATAGTATAAACAACTAGAGCATATATAAATAAATGATGCATGTCACATGTATATAGGAAAGAATCCAAACAAGTAACAATGTTGGAAATACAATATTGAAACCAGAGTACAGAAAATAGTAAACTCAAACAGCATTTCAAGCCTCAGCTTGGTCACATGCTCCCCAGCTCCAATAGCAATCAAGAACTAGGTGAGGAAGGGAGATTTACCTTATCTATACCTGTAACAATATATTTGACTTGGGACCAAAATCATGAGCCAAATAGGGTGTGAGATGAATCCCAGTATGCAACCACAAAAATATATATACCTAATTTTCAGTCAATATATATAGCAGGAAATATGCATAAATGAAGCAATAAACTAGGAAGTACTCAAAAGTAAACAATCCTACAATTTTAAATTACATTGATTTAAATTTATTAATTATTCAATTCATTGAATAATGTAACCTCATGACTGAGCCTAAGCTCTATATCCCCCTATATAATAGAGAAAATGATGTCTCAGAATACCATATAAACTAACTAGTAAGACCGAGTCCAAGCTTATGCTTTGGCCTAGCAAACTCGTCACAAACATTTAGTAATTCACAAGAAACCCTCTGGAAAAGTTCTCACAGTCTAATCCCCTTAGGTTTCACATATCATCAAATAAATAAATAATAATGACCCTCTGGGAAATCTCAAGAAGTATAACCCCTATGGTTCCATATAGAACTAATCAAATACAAAGACCACCTGGGTAGATCTCACATTCAATAGCCTTTGGTCCTCATAAGAAAAATAAGTTATAATGACCCTCTGGAATCTCTCATAGTAAATACCCTGTGGAACAAAATTCATTTAATAATGACCCTATGGGTAGGACTCACGGTCTAACCCCTCTGGTCAATGACCCCATGGAAACTCTCACAGTCAATACCTCTGGTCATTCATAAAAATAATTCATAAATAAAAGACCCTACATCGGGAAGCTCTCAAAGTCAATTCACCTTGGTCATAATTTCATAATATGAATCACATACATCTCAAATAAATAGAAACTCCATCCTAAAAATAATAGGAATGGAAAAAAATATTCCTAACATGATTTCTAAACCCAATGGCCATAACCAATAAAACATGGGAAACACATCCTTAATCAAGGAAATAAACATTATTCATAACAAATAACCCCCTTTTCAATCAACAAACCATAATTGGCATTAAACGGGGTAAATTTCCAAAACACACTATAACCTAAAGAAGGTTATTTAACACTTTTATCATATATAAATCCAAATAAAATTAAATAAAGGCACAAACCTCCTACCTCGATATGGTACGGTGAACACTCTTGAACATCATCCCTTGCATTGGCATAGAACATTTTATATCTAAAAAAAGGTAAAAAATCGTTCAACCCTGAATAACTCATGAGAGATGTGAAATAAGGAAGAGAGGCTCTAAGGAAATAGATAACTCTCCAGTGGTAATCCAATGCACCCTGTAGGGTCTAAATCGGAGCTCGGATAAAGGAACGTGAGGAGATGAAAGATTTTCATCCATAAGTATTTATCTTGTACGAGACATAATGAGAAGAAGATGCTTCTGGATATTAGATGGGACCCCAGTCCAATTAATCAAATAAAATGTAAATTAAGAGGTATAATCAAATAATGTACATGTCGTGTACTAGCCTCAACTAGTCCCCACTTTAGGAAGTATTCCAGGTCACCCACTTGGTCTTGTACTTGGTCGTTACATGCCCAGTACACGGCTACCCATGGCAATAGAATACACGATGTGTACATAGAAAAATTCCAAATCATTATTTTTCCTAAAAAACTAGAAATAAATATTCATGCATGAAATGAAGATCTGTTTTCTTACAAACTTCCCCCTTAAAAGATATTCTTCCCCGAATTTCCCTTCCAACGGTGGCGAAGAATAAACTTCAAACAACTCTAGACAATGGGATTGTACGTCGGTCTCCCTCTCCCACGTCTCGGCCTATACTCACCCATGCTTCCATATCACCCATACCAGAGGAACAGACCGACCATGGAGAACCTTCATGCTACAATCCAAAATCCGAATAGGGTGCTCCCAAAAGGATTCATCCACCTCCAACTCAACCTCCTTGGGTTGGAAAATATGAGATGGGTCTGAAAAGTTATTTTGTATCTGAAAAACGTGAAAGATGTCATGCATAGCCGGTACCTTGGAGGTAATTGCAACTGACAGGAAACCATACCGACTCTCTCCAAAACCTCAAATGACTTGACGTATCTTGGTGAAAGCTTCCACTATCTCATAATCCCCCTGTGTCCCAACCTCGGTGTGACACGTAAGAAAACCTGATCTCTGACCTCGAACTCCATAGGTCATCTCCATTGATCAGCATATGATTCCTGCTGAGATTGTATAGTAAACATCTTCTTCTGAATAAACTACTCCTTCTCAGTGGTCTCCTAGACTAGATGAGGTCCCAGCGTAGCTAACTCTTCTACCTCCATCCAACATAGGGGTGATCGTCATGACCTACTTTACAAAGCCTCATAAGGTGACATATGAATCGTCACCTGAAAACAGTTATTGTATGAAATCTCATCCGGTCGTATGTGTCTCTCCCTAGACCCCCTAAAATCTAGGATGCATGCTCATATCATGTCCTCCAAAACCTCAATCGTGCACTCGGACTGGCCATCTATTAGGGGATGGTAAGTTGTAGTCAGAAGTACATGTGTACCCAAAGCCCTTGGTAGTCACTTCTAGACACAATAAGTAAATAGGGCATCCCTGTATGAAAGAATAGAGTGTGGAATCCCATGTAGATGTAAAATTTCTCGGATGTACAAATATCCATGCTCATCAACACTGATATTTTCCTTGATTGGTAGTAAATGTGAAACCTTCATGAGTATGTCAAAAACAACCCAAACTGTATCATTGCCTTGATTCGACCTCATTAAACCAGTCATGAAATCTACCATGATATCATTCCACTTCCTCTCGAGAATGGGTAATAGCTGTAAAAGCCCTTATGGTTGTGATTGATCCCCCTTCACCTACTGAGAGGTGGGACATCTCCTAACAAAACTAGCTACATCACTCCGTATACTGGGCCACCAATATTGACGGTGTAGATCTTGATACATCTTGGTGACACCATGATAAACTTCCCAAAATGAGGAATGAAAATCCTGCATCAACTCCTTGTGTATTTTTCTGACATCCAAATGCATCCATGAAAATGAAAGATCTCATCATCACCTACGGTAAACCCAGGAGTAGTTTCCTCTCATGAAACACTCTCCTATAGTACTAGTCCTTCTGAAACTGATAGTTGCCTCATTCTCACTTGGTCTAGAAGAGTTGAGGTCATAGCTACAGAAGAAAGTAATGTGTTCCCCTATCTTTCGCGCACCTCCAAATGCATCTCAGAAAATAGATCCATAATTTGACACTCAGTATTGGCCTCCTGAAATTCATGTATCTGAGTCCTCCTACCCAATGCATCAGCCACTGCATTGTCTTTATTTGGTGTGTAGGGAATCTTAAATTTAGAATATTGATGGTACTCAACCCACCTTCACTGTCTCAAATACAGATCATGCTGAGTAAAGATATACTTGAGAATTTTGTGGTCAGTGAATACCACAAAATGATCTATCAACAGATGATGTCTCCAATAGAGTAAAGCATGTAAAACTACAGCTAAATTGGGATCATGAATTTGATAGTGCCTTTCATGTGGCCACAACTACCAAGAACATTATGCAATGACTCATTCCCCCTGAATAAGCACTGGTCCAAGTCTGATACCGGACACATTACAGTAGAGGGGGTAACTCATTATCCACTCCAGCAAAATTAGTATCGGTGTGGAAGTAAATATCTCTTTCAGCTCTTGAAAGGATGAATCGTCAGAATATGTCCTCATGTAATTTTCACCTTCTTAGTCAGGATCGTCATTGGAACTCATAAGTGTGAAAAGTCTTGTATAAATAACCTATCGTAACCAACTAGCCCCAGAAAACTTTTTACCTCAAAGACATTCTTTGGAAGCTCCAAGTAAACTTCTTATCTCACATTATCTTGGTCTAAAAATGCTCCTGTCTCATAGATAACATGACCCAAGAAATGAATCAGGTCCATCCAAAAGTGGAATTTTGTGAGCTTAGCATATAACGTATTCTCTCCTAGTGTACTCAGTACGATCTTGAGATTGATGGAATGGGTGTTCCGGTTGAAAGTGGGTTCCCTAGACCCAACTAATTTTTTACATTGATTACCACTACATGTATGCAATTTGTTATATATACAAGAATTTATCATTACATGATAGTGTATATACTTCTGCCTCCATTTTTATGGAAATTTACTTAGATTACATGCTGTATCAAAGGGTTATAAAATATCCTAAGCTATAATGAGAACCTTGAGACGCCATTACAACAATATTAAAGTAACATCTTAGGGTCCAGTTACATCATTTTGAAAGGACATAGATGATGTGTGACCATCAAGTGTTGGGGTCTCATAAGAATTGAGAATTCTTCTCCGGAATTTCACACTTTATTATCTTTATTAGTTGAGATCATGAGGACTGACCCGCAAAATAGTAACACCACATGTTTTAGGTGTCATTGGTCGTTCTTATCTACGGAAATGTGTAATGATCTACAGACATGAAATAATTATCAATGTATGTCTTTTTAATTGAATACTTTGACGCAAGTCTAAAACCATGGCAATTAATTCATGGCAAGGTAGTTTATGTTAGGTACATCATTGACGTCATGACATTGACTGAATGATCAAGATCAGATTTGTCGCTTCCGAGTTGAGGAAGATATATCTCGATCTCGGTTGTTGAGGATGGTTGGACCATCATTAAATCCATGGCCATGGTAGTAGAAGGTAAGACAGTCTGGACCAATCAAAAAACAAAATAAAGCAAGATAAAGGATGATGACATTAGTGTACATTCTGCTTTTTTGAGATATCAATGACGAAGAGATTATATTACATAGACCATGGTCATAGGAAGGTAGTTGTTTATTTAACTTTACCTTATCTCTATAGGGGCATCGATGGGTTGTTATACCCGTTTCTTCGTCGGTTGATTTTATTCGCTACTTTTGAGATAAGGACCTAGAGGGTCACAGACTATAGCGTTGTGAGAATATTCCCTATTCTGAGAATAGGAATATAGAAATTGGTGGGGCCTACCGATGGGTTCTAGTATTGTCCAAGTTCTACGAATCACCAAGTAATAAAAAAAATCATCAATTATTCATGCTTGGAATAATATGTTGAATTTATTTATAGAATGTATTTACAAGTGTCTATTAAATTAAATGATAAAATAATATTCAAACGGATTTAAGTATCCCGGGTTCATTTAAAATTTTCAGGAGATGTGAGTCGAGTTATTGACTCAAGTTTATCATGCAATAAATATATAAATATATATATATATATATATATATATATATATATTTAATATATATTGAAGTTAGTGATAAAATTATAAAATTTTAAAGCCTTCTTCAACAAGCAAATAAATATTGAAGCGCTTCACTCCATGGGTTGAAAACGTGGGTGAGGTCGTGGTTTTGATCTAGCACCTTGCGAGATGTGGAATGTATGATTGCAGACAAGATAAGAAAAAAAAATTGGGCACTCGTAATGAAGGATAATGACTTGTGTAAAATGTACTACTTCACTCATCTTGTATGCTTGCTTTTGTTTTTTAGAAACAAGGCATTGGACATCAAAAAAATTATAAAATTATTAATATTATTTACGGAATAATTTAATTTGACATAAATAAATATTTATAAAACTTAAATAGAGAATATATAATACACGGGGGTCGAGAACCCATTCCAGGTATTTCAGATACCTCCAATATAAGTAAGAGGGAGGTTCTCCCCATGCAATGATTCATGTGTCAAACATGAGATCCTCTCTCTCCTCCTGTATTCTAGAGAGATATTCTCTCAAGAAAGGAAGAACTTCAAGATAATCCTTTTTGGATCGAAGTCTCTTGCCTTGCGGTGATCATCACTGTTTTGAAGAGCTCGTTGGTGTACCACGCTAGCACCTAGATTCCAACGAATGATGCATGTGCAGATTTGAGAGGCCTGTGTGATAGATCTAGAGGGATTCGACATCAGAGTCTTCAAGAAACAGTCATTGGCATAATATGATGAACTTCTGCATGCCAGATCTGAAAAAGGCACTTGTTCGTTTTATTTTTGTGATCTGTCAAATCCATGTGCGGTCCCTTAACCGTAATAGGATACTTCACTGGAGTCGACATTGTAACATTACTGCAGTGATGTGAAAATTCTTTAAATTCCCAGCCCATCAGTTTCTACTACCCATCCCGATACCACACAGTGGTATCAGAGGGATGCGTGATTTTGCAGAGTCAAAAGAAAAATAAAATTGCATTAAACTAAATTACGAGGAATTAAATCGGTTCCACCGGATTTGACAGCACGTTAATCCTTTTCCAAATGGCTGAGCTATAGCCATTTAAAAATTTTACTGGGATCGACGTCATTGGTTTTAAATTTTCAGATTTAATTTTAGAAATAACACGTTTAAATTTTTTGTATGATTTCTTCAAAATACCAAAATCTATCCATACTATGGTTGTAATCCGATTAAGAAAATATTTCCAATGGTTTTTTTATTTTTTGTGTTAAATAAAAATATTACGAGATAATATTATTTTATTTTACTCAAATAAAAAATATTTTTAAAATGGGGTCATTGAAGACGGGTAAATCTGGTTTTTTATTTATTTAATGTCATTAGACTTTAAATTTAAAAAAAATTGGGGACCAAGACCCCAAAGTTGGTCTTCCTGCATTTCTTTTTAACTTTAAAAAAAGTAAAATGATTTTTTTTTGTCCAAAGATAGAAACAATTAAAAAAGTAATGGAAAGAAGACCCATAAGGGTCTTATTACATGCGTAAAAGGAGGTCGCACCCCCTTGGTGAAACCCTAGCAGCCCACATCGGCCTGTCCCTCGCCTCCCGAACTCCCTCCCACTACCAGGCTGCCTCCCCGGTAACCCGCGATGCGCCCTACTGCAAGTCTGTGCCTCCCCGGATCGCTTTGCTACCTCCCCAAGCTCACGCGCCATCCCACACCCGGACTGAGCTTCTCCTTCACCTCATCGCTGCCGAATCGAGCTTCTCGGATCCCACTGCACCTGGCATGGCCGGACTAGGAGCGGACCACCCCGAGCCCTCGCGCGCTTCCTAGAACCCCGCACTTCGGCTCACCGCCACCAGACAGGGCGTCCCCTCACATGGCGGGCTGAAGCAGTAGGTTTCGGCCCTCGTGGTTGGCCATAGTGGTACCTCGCCACCCTCTCACCTCGTTGGAAGTGGTTGTCACCACAGGGTACTGCTGGACCGGGCAGATACAGCACAATCAAGCCGTTGTATCGCCGCCGTCACGCTGTGGTTACGCCATGATTTGGCCCTACTTTAATAAGACTCCTTTGGGGCGGTTTTCCCGGACTCTTTCCGGACCTGAGGTAACCTCGTTTATTAATTTAAATTAATTTAGTTTTTTTAAATTAAATTAATTAGAATTATATTGGGGTTTTAGTTTAATTTAATATGAAACATTAATTTAATTAGAATTAAAATTAAATTAATAGTTTAATTTTAATAAATAAATAAAATAAAATTATTAGTTTAATTTAAATATATAGCTAAAATTAAATTAATGGTTTAATTTCATATTTGTAATTAATATTAAGTTAATTAAATGGAACTGATAAAAATAAATAAATTGAATTTATTTAAATTAGTTTAATTTTTTAGAGTGCCCTCGTACAGTTTAAATTTTATTACAGTTTAATTTTTAAATGCACTGAATTTATACCAAATGGTCTTGAGCAAGTGACCAAACTGTGCATGTCTCATTTATTTGTTCATTTAAATATTTATTCAATGTATTTGATGATTATAATAATTAATCAGATAAATGAAGTTCTAAAAATCATCTTTTAATTCAAATATGTATAAGGGACTGCGTTCCCAATGTACAAGTTTTATTTTATACCCATAGACCCCCTTGTTCGTGTGCGAGTATATTTTTAATTAAATGGTGATGATATGAGACGCAGACCCCACCAAGTCGAGGCGTTAATCATGACGGCAGCCGAGTGCAATGTACTGGGGCTAGTTGCAATGAGATTCATGGGTCGACTCAGGTGTGGATGCCCCAAGGTAAATACTGATCCATTATGGATCGATCATAATAGAATGCTCAAGACTAGTCAGATTGCATGATTTACCTTTATGCATTTTTTATTATTTTAGGCGAGTGCATGATTATTTCTTGATCAAATAGAATAGTAAACAAGATAAAAAATGCATAAATAAGTGATGAATATATATCAATTGCTTGTTTAGTTGTGTGCATGATAATATAGTTTGAACACATAGATAAAAAAGATTATATTCTTCAATAAATATTTAAATCCTTCAATGATATATTTAGTCCAAATGCCTTCCATTTCTCACATCTAAACAAACCCGAGAGTTTGGGGTTCTCATCAGCCAGAGTTAAGAGTGCTTCTTACAACCAGTGCGTTTTCTTGAGAGAATTGGGTTGACTTAACTAAAGTGATTAGTCAAGGATTAGCCATAGCTAACTTGCTATCACTTTATAGACAAGATTTTGAGGGAATCATGTTCGGATTCCAAAACTGGGACTTTAATCTACAACACAAAGAACAAAAAGTCAAGTGGTTGGCGATCCAAGTGGCTACCTTGTATCCCTCTGAGTAGTGGAGTAGCCACAACATGTAGACTATGAGGGAGGTTTTGAGGATCCTTTTCACTAGAGTACTTGAGTGACAGAGTATTCCAAATCAAATATTGGGGCTATTATGGTTCGAAAAAATAGTGGGAGACATAAAATGATATAATAAATTATTAATCATAAATTTCAAAAGGTAATAAAGACAAAGCACTAACTGTTAAATGTTTATCTGATGTAGATTTAAAATGGAAATAACTAACACCACAAGTATATTTTCACTGTGAAGAATTCTGGATAAAGAAAATATTCTGACTGGAAATAACTTATAAGAGTGGTGTAGTCGCTTGTGCATAGTACTATGCCAAGGAAAGAAGTTATATGTGATGGAATCCCAAATTCCTTTTGTGCCTCCACATTGAGTAAGCAAGGCAGAAAAAGATAAATAGAAAAAAGAATATAGACGATGCACTTGATGTTCAATGCATCATGTTATCATCCATGCCTAGCCAATTTCAAAAAATTCATTAGGATGAGGATTCCAACAAGATGCTTTCATATTTCCAAGAATTATATCCAGAAAGGTCCAGGCATGAATGGTATGAGATCTCAGGTTCCCTTTACAAGTTCAAGCTAGCAGAAGGGCACCAATCTAGTCCTCGCGTACTCAAGATTATTGGGTATATTGATAGGCTTGAATCCCTTGGGTTCAAATTTAACCAAGAACTAGAAGTGGATCTCTTTTTTCCTTCTTAACCATCAAGCTTCTCGACATTTATTTTCAACCATCAAGCTTCTCGACATTTATTTTCAATTATAACATGAATGATATGTCAATGTCACTCTCGAATCTTTTGGTTTAGTTCTCCAGGCTGATAAGTATATGAAAAATACCAATTCATCTATCCTTATGGTGAACAAGAAAAACAAGGGAAAGGAAAAGGGTTTTAAGGCCAAGTCAAGGCCAAATACACCAATGCATCATCCTACTAAGATTCCAATGATTCAGAAGCAGAGAAATGAGCATGAACCTATCTACTTTGGATGTGGCAAGAAAGTCCATTGGAAGAAGAATTGCAGATCTTGGAAGAAGAAGAAAACTGATGCTTCTACCTCAGGTATTTTCTCCATTGAATACAATCTATCTTTATATATAAGTTGGGTATTGGATACGGGATGTGGCTCAAACATTTGTATTAATATACATGAACTAAGTAGGTTCAAGAAGATTGCAAAAGGTGAAGTGGATCTCCAAACTGCAAGTTGTGAAAGTCTGACAACCTTGGTAGTAGTATACTATCACTTAACCTTTCCATGTGGTTTGTTTCTAGTTTTATACAATTAATATTATGTTCCTTCTATTATCAGGAACATTATCTCTATGTCAAGTTTAGACATTGTGGGTTTTTATTTCATGTTTGGAAATAAGTGTTGTCTCTTTTAAAGGGATAACATATGTTATTGTATTGAAAATCTTAACAATGGTTTATACATCCTGGAACTCAAGAACCCCATAATTGAAATCGATGAAAAAAATAGACAACATGACCCATATATCACCCGCCTATGGCACTTCAGGATTGGACATATAAACGAGAAGCAATTATGAAGATTACATCAAGAAGGGTATTTAGACTCATTATGATTAGAACCCTTGTATGTATGTCACGCTTGTTTACAAGGAAAGATGACCAAAGCACCTTTCTCCGGAAAGGGAGAAAGAGCCAATGTAGTACTGGAATGAATACATACTGATGTATGTAGTCCATTTCCATTGGAAAAAAGGGGTGGTTTTTCATACTTCATTACTTTACCAATGACTATAGTATGTATGGATATAGCTTTTTAAGGAGGTATATGTCTGATTTCTTTCGGATTTTTAAGGAATACCAAAATGAAGTAGAAAACCAACTTGGTAAGAAGATAAAAGCACTCAGCTCAGACCGAAGTGGAGAATATCTTAACCAACATTTCATTGATCACTTGAAGAAGTGTGGGGTAGTATCTCAACTCACTCATCCTTATACACCACAATGGAATGGTGTTAATGAAAGGAGGAATATGACCTTTCTTGACATGGTTAGATAAATGATGACCCATGCAACTCTTCAGTTATCCTTTTGGGGATACGATTTATAGAAAATAGCATATACCCTTAACTGGGTACTAAATAATGTTTTATATGGGATTCCATATGAGTTATGGTATGGAAAGAAACCCAGTTCTAAAACACATACGTGTATGGGGGTGTGATGAATTTTTCAAGACATTACCAAGTGAAAAATTATCATCTGGAAGCACCAAGTGAATATTTATAGTTTATCCTAAGGAAACTAGAGGATATTACCTATATAACCCTTTAGATAGAAAAGTTATTATTGAAATATATGCCATATTTCTAGAAAGGGAACATATTTCTATTGGATATACTGGGATCAAAATTGACTTCGATGAAGTTAATGCTCAAGATGCAGAAGAGTTGGTAAGGGAACAATCTCTACAAGAGATAGTTAAAGAATAATTTGTTTATATGACACAAATATTGTGTTAGTCTATAGGAGAGGTTAGAGAAACAAAAAATTATGGTTTTCATGTCACTGAATTAGGTGACACATTAGTCCTTGAGGATGATAAACCTCTAACCTACAATGAAGGACTATAAGGAAAAGAAGTTTCCAAATGGAGAGAAGCCATGAATTCTGAGAAAGATTCCATGTACCAAAATTAAGTTTGGATTTTGGAAGACCCTCTATCAGATGTAAATCCCATTGGATGTAAATGGGTATTCAAGAAGAAGATGGACATGGATGGTGAGGTTAATAACTTTGAATAAAGACTCGTTGCAAAGGGTTTTAGGCAACATCAAGGAATTGACTATGATGAAACCTTCTCACCAGTTTCAACGCTTAAATACAGCAAAATATTGCTTGCAATAGCAGCCTTTCATGATTATAAAATTTCGAAAGTGGATTTCAAAACTACTTTTCAAAATGGAAAGAAGATTGAGGATGTCTATATGTCTAAACTAAAAGGTTTTTTCATGTTAATGAATGCCAATAAATTATGCAAGATGCAGAGATCCATTTATGGATTAAAGTAGGAATCAAGATCATGGAATGTTTGTTTTGATGTGGCTATAATAGAATTTGATTTTTTTCAAAAATGAATGTGATCCTTGTGTCTATAAAAAGGTTGAAGGGAATGCCATTATTTTCCTATTATTATATGTTGATGACATATTAATTATGGGAAACGAGGTGAAAGACTTACAGTCGGTTAATACTTGGTTAAATGAATGATTCTCCATGAAGGACATAGGTGAAGTATCATACATTATAGGGATCAAGATCTATCGGGATAAATCTCAAAGGATGCTTGGTCTAATTCAAAGTATATATATTTACAAGGTACATAAAAGGTTAAATATGGAACAATTCAAGAGAGGATTGTAACCTATGTCACATGGTATGCATCTCTCCAATAAAATGTGTCCACAAACACAACAAGAGAATGATAGAATGATTAGAATCCAATACACCTCTGTAGTGGGTTCAATCATGTATGCCATGATATGTACAAGGTTTGAGGTCACCTTTGATTTATGAATGGTGGGTAGATATCATGCCAATCCGGGAGATCCGCATTGGACAGTTGTTAAAACCATCCTAAGGTACTTGAGGTGTACTAAGGATATGTTCTTGGTGTGTGGAGGAGATGAGAAACTATTAGTGAGGGGATACACTGATGCTAGTTTCCAAACAGATCATGATGATCTAAAGTCGTAGTCAGGCTACATCTTTTTCCTAAATAGTGGTGCAGTGAGTTGGAGAAGCTCGAAGCAAGCTATGGTTGTCTATTATACAGTAGAGTCCGAATATATTGCAGCATCCGATGCAGAAAAGGAAGTAGTCTGGAAATGCAGATTTATCTTAGACATTGAGGTTGTGCCTAGAAGTGTAGACCCTGTTCCAGAATATTGTGATCATACTACTACAGTGGTGCTTGCCAAGGAGCCCAGGTCCCACCAGAGACCAAAACATATACTTCGGAAGTTTCATCTCTTGAGGGATTTTACTTAAAGAGGTGAAGTCATAGTTAGCAGAGTAGCCACATAGGACAACGTGTCAGACACCCTGACTAAAGCCATTTTTTTTGTAGAATCATGATTCTCATGTGATATCTAGGGGATTGAAACATGTTAGCAGTTGCATCATGCACCGAAAATATCCCCTAGGTAGGCTACCTTCTAGCTCTTGGCATATTATTTCACCATCCCACATACAATTTTGGGTGAAGGCAGCTCATTTCTCATCTTCTTGTCATCCTGTGTGAAGATGATCCACATTTTCCTCATCACACATGGGTGATCCTCATGGCGCACTCCCAAGTAAACCCGTAGGGTCAGTTTCATCATGCACCGGAAATACTTCACGAAGTAGTGCAGGGCGTAAGCCTTGCAGAGAGGATCTCAGTTGACCCATGCTACCAAGACTCCCCCCCAAAGGCTATGAGGTAGGACCGATGCTCCATTGTCCCCAGGCCATAATCAGTGAACATGCCTGTCAGCAGTGGGAACGGGTAGAAGATGAACTTGTCTACCTTCCAGATCTGGTTCAGTGCCCACTGTAGGCTCATATAGGTCGGGACACTCCCCACCGTGTTTAAAATGGCTGGTGGAATGTTCGGACCTAGAGGGGAAATAGAATTCAGATATGCATACATGCCCCTAATATGTGACGTTATCCACCCAAAAAGAAGATATAATGGCCTGCATATCATCTTTGGATTCTTCCCTTCGCTGATGTTCCAAAACAACTTATACAGCTTGGCGAGCATCGAGATTCCCAGTTTGACCCGCTCCCCATTTGGCAATACGGATTCCATAATGAACGTTCTTGGTCACATTCCCATGTTTGTGTCCCACACTCGTAGAATCCATCCATAGATAAGTGTCTAGATTAATGCATCCAACCTAACCCTTGGATGATACTCAGTACTGACACCGAATCCCCATGTCTTCTGCAATCTGTCTGACAGGAGTCGCCAATATGAGTTCACCTTGTCGCGTTGAACCCCCTTCGGGTAGGTCCTAGGCCTCATGGGAATGTGTCCATCTTTAGGGGAATTCGGGAACTTCTTGAACCACTGCTTAAAATGGACATCCCATACCGACTGTTTGTCCTCCCTCGACACTAGTTCCATTAATGCCTTTTCCATCGGCGACACCTGCTCCAGGTCTTCCCATGTATTTGTGGCTGGATGGAACTCATCATACATTGCCCCTAGTATTGGGACCCCTGAGATTTGGTGCAAGTCCCAGAGGCTGAAACCCACATCCCCATGATGAAGATGAAAGGTATTAGTCCATGACAACCACTTACTTAGCAACTCTAACATCAACTGCTTCGGCTGGTAGATGTGAAATTGGGAAGCCCAAGACACCTCGTAGAGGCCCACTCGCCTCAAATCCACCCCATAATCCTTGCACGAGGCACCTAACTAGTAGGCCCATGACCAGTAATCTGTAAAATTTCCACCCTGGTGAAAATCCTACTCATCTGTCAACCCCTTCTCCAGGTTCCCCAAGGCCGCCTTCCGAATGGTGTGGTATAGTGGGGGGGGAAGATACCTCGAGTTTCAACGCCTTCCCATTGACGTTATTCACGACGTTATATAGGTAATCAACATTAACAGGTGTGAAATACTCCCATGTATGGTTTTCAGCTACCCTGAACCAATGGCGTTGGCACGATTGACTCTTAAACCAGTAAGTCAGCCCATCCCAACTTGCTTCAGGAATGAAAACACCATCCCCAAGAATGAATCCATACAAAGGAAACTGTTTTCATAGTGGGTAATTCTTCGAACCCTTTTATTGCATCTCCACTAGTGACTCATAATCTGAATGGATCTATATATGTTCCCTGATACCCAAGTTATTCGTTATTTCTTCTCTCTGGGTAGCATATTCAAGGGCCCACCCGGCAGCTTCCTAACTTTCCATTCAATCTTCAATTTTTTGAAATTTAGTTCAGGATTGTGGAGATCGATCACAAATCTCAATAATGAAGCTCGATTGCAGAGACTGGTCACATAGCCCTACCATAGACCTCGCAGATGTAAGCTACATATCACACACTCGCAGAGTTGAAGGACTCATTGTGCGCTGTGAAGTAGAAAGGCCTGACTCACAAAGAGCAATCTCATAGCGTTTAGAGCTTTGAAAATCAAGAGCTCAGGCACGAAAATGAGAATATTAGAAAAGAGAAAAGGGAGTTCAACCTCCCCTATTTATAGGAAATGACCCCTTTAGCTTCATGGCACACTTATCTGCATCGAACTTCACAGTGCTCCCAACCCGCGCATCGCCACTCTGCTTCATGACCCTTCATCGCAATTGTGATTTGCGATTCACCTAAACATTTTGGCAGTTTACCCTCATACTTCAAACCTCATTTTCATATTGCATCTATGTATGAGGGGGGAATCTTTTGGCTTCAAAATATGTGTAGAGGAAAAAGATGCAAAAATAAAACCATGTTCGAAGAGGCTATCACACGAAGCCCATTTGCAGAGCACCTTTACACCACAGAATTCGCGATGACACGTGGTACAACAGACGATGTGAAGAAATATCCCCTTCTATGGTCACCATGTAGTGAAGAGGGAGGGGGTTTCTCGGTTACGATGAAATTGAAAAGGATCTTTGCACCATGGAGGGAGATGAATTAACCCCCGCAAGCCAGTCGAACATGACAACAGCCTCCGCGAGCGCCACATAGATCACCCAGGAGAGATTTGTACTGAGGAGGGGATGACTGTCAACTCCGCAATTATTAATAACTTAACACAATCCACGGACGATCGCAGAGAACCACGTGGCTTCGTACCAAGATGTCCCTGTTTCACGTCGCCTCTTGCCTATAAATATTGAGCTCCCCTCAAGCCCAAAGGATAGATTCTCCGACATTTTTCCTTCTCCACTCTCAAATCATGAAGAAACTTTTTATTTGATAAACCTTGAGAAATTAGGCTCTTCATGATACTTGAGAATTTCGAAGTATGCACCCTTAGCTAAAATAGAACCCCTCTTCAAGCAGGGATGCCCTTTGTGGATCCCACGGGCCACCGTAAAGTAAGGAGATCCTCAAGGGGACTCGGGTCTTCTCAAATCACTCATGCTTCATGAAGTACCCTCCATGAACATGTGACCCATATGCTAAGGAAGGGTCACTATGCTTCGCGAAGCCCATTGCTTCATAGTGTTATGATTTGCAAGGCCTCTTACTTTACGAATTCCTACTCCACGAAAGCCCTTCCACTTCACGAAGCACACTCCATATACACCTATACCCTATGACTAAGCTAATCCACCCCACTTTTCAAAGCATACCCCTTCAAGAAGCCCCACCACTACATGGAGAACCAGATATTCATAAGTTCCTTTTGTGTGAACCCATTTTCATCACAAACCCTTCTCTCTTACAACCCTCCATGTTTGTACAAAGTTATTTCAAGGTCCGTTGGGTGGTGCTTTAAATTTTGTTTCTTAGACTTATTCTTCTTCACATAAGCATGCTAATGGCTATTGATTCTTCACATAGCCACACTATCATGGTCCCTTCATGGGATCACTCCACAACACCACCTCGTCATGACATTGTTGGTGCCTTCCCTTCATCAAGTGTTGAAGTGCACCAGTTATCTAAGCCATAGGGGAGTAGAGTGAACCCACCTCATTTGAGCTACAGGAAGTCAAACTACCAACCACCATTATCCTTAGTACATGATGTTAAACTGTGGCCTTGAATTGTGCAATACACACGGGGTTCCCCATCTCGAAAATTCTCCAAGCCCCCTCATCTCCATAAGAGTGATATCTTACTAACATGTAATGATATCCTATTCATTTGAGCGGCTTCTATCCTCTGGGAAGGGAGACCATATTGGTTTAAGCCCCTGGACTTTCTTTCCAGAGGTAGAATCCTTACTCTTCCTCTCTTCTTCGATGCCAAAGACCAATAGAGAGATGGGCATAGGGACCATCATTATCATGTTCCTCTCCCTTTGGGATTTTTCACCAACAGGCATCCATCCTATAGTAAGTCCCAATATCCATCTCCTTAGGCCTCTAACCACACGTAATCCCCTATTTCCTTTTTAGGCTGCTAACCGCACAAAAGCCCCCACTACATTTCCCATGGCTGCACCTATACACCACGATCGTCAGGTCTGTTGTTTCCTTTTTTTTCACACCTAGTATGACTCATGTGTATTTAGAGTAAGAATTTAACATGTAATATCACAGTATTCCTTAGAATATAATCCCCAAACCATCCTAAACTATGTGGACATTGATCGTTGTCTCCTAGTCAAGGTACGTTGGAAGCCTCCCTGGGGTTCAAGCCCAAACCTTATTTGTCTCGATTCCTTCACAGCAGTTTACCTTCATCCCGCAGGATGTTAATCTATATCCATCATTTCTAACTACATTGGATTTGATCCTTGTCTCCTAGGAAAGGTATGTAGGAAGCCATCCTGAGGTTCAAGACCAACACCCATCGGTCCCAACCACTTTACATTGGTTCACCCTCGTCCTGCATGATGTTAAACTGCACACCCCTTTTCATACTGCAAGACGTTAAACTGTACCCATTCGAACTACATGGGATTTGATCCCTGTATTCGAGATAGGGTATGTAGGAAGCCTCCCTGAGGTCCAAACCCAATCGATGGTATGCCGTTGTGATTCCCAACCAGCAAAAAGCCATTGAATCCCCAGTCAGTGGTATGCCTTTGTCAACCCCAACTAGCGGTAGCCCCATCCAGCATTAAGACGTTACAGTCCTCAATCGAAGGTAAGTCGTTGTAGTCACCTTCACTATGAAACTTATTTTCTGTCCACCCCCATGGAGTCAGACCAAAATAGTCTACTAACCAAGCATAAGCCCCAATATATCATCGGGTTGTTGTCCTATGCGTGCACCTTGATTCTATACCTTGATTCTATACCCCCATCCTAAACTAGGTGGACTTTGATTCCCCACCATGGGGATATGTAGGAAGCCTACCTAAGATTAAATCCCATCACTCATGTCCCATCAATGTCTCTCCCTCGAGCCTATGTTTCTCAATAATGTCATGCCCCAACCTAGAAGTTCAACTTCCTTTGGGTCCCAACCACGCGTACATTATCACGGGTCTCCTCCATAGGTGTCCCATCGCTCCACCAAACTATGAGGACATTTATTCCCTTCCATGAGGTTACATAGGATGTCTTTTGGGGATCAAGACCAATATAATCACCTCTTTCACATCGGTTTCATCTCATTCTCTATCCACTCTCATCCGTCCATATCCATCTTGATTCCTACCCAGAATTCCACATCCTAGTGAGATCATGTCTCCCACTTTATCACCGCTCCCAACATCAGTTGGGTAACTAACCAAGAATTATCCCCATCATCTGTGTTCCCTCCAAGGGTTTCACCAATCTGATCCACTCATGTTAGTGTTCTGATCAGTCCAATCTGTCTCCGCTAAATGTTAAACTCATGGAATACTTTGTGTTAAATATAAGAAGATGAGAAAATCCTCAGAGACAAGCCTATGGCATAAAATTTCCCACATTAGATGTGGGATGCCTTGGGATTCCATACCCTCGATAAGCCCTATCATAAGGGGAAGAAACTCAAACACATCAGTGTTCCAGTTTCCAAACATTCCAGCAATGTCCAACATGACTACTCCTCGACCAAAGGTTGCTGCCCTGACTAGACCCCTAGGAATGTCCTGACAGAAGAAGTGTAATTAAATAGCGTCCATAAAGACATGGCACTGTGAAGAGTTTCAAAACCAATGTTTTAAATATATAAGGTACATTCATTCTAGGAAATGAGTTTTGAGGATGAATATACAGAAGGAGTAACTGACATCCCATCATCCTGTTTCGATCAAGGAGAAAATATCACTGAATAAGTAATGGATGCCTCCCGCCTTTGGAAAGTGGGAATGTAGGAAAATAGGTCAGCGTGTCCTCCACAGACGGATGTGCACCCCAGAGAATGCATCAGAAACAATCAGGTAAATAATCCTTTGATGACTTTAGAAGGAATATATTATCCACCTTCATTACAAATTATCTAAACTGGAAAAGTGATTTTGGGAAATTTTTTGATGAAAGTTATTTTTCTATAAGATTTGTGTTGGGAATATAGGTTTGTAATATATTTTGACCAATAAATTATAAAATAAACATACTTAATGATTCCAATATCAAATTAAACACTATGGAGAAGGAAATTTCCTCATTGGTTTTTTCTTTTGATCATTTAAGATCCTATCTAACCATCTCCAAGGTGATTTTATGCATAGATATTACTTTCTTAGGGTTGTTGTTAAGCAAAAGAGATCAAAAACTATGGATAATTCAATGTATCATTTTTTACAAGAGTTTAAAATCTTTATTAAGTACAAAAATAGTTTGGATATGGTAGTGTAAGGATAAATTTTGAGGCTGCACTTGCCACTTGTTGAAGAGGCGAAAGAGATGGACATCACTAATGAGTTCCTAGATGAAAAGTTTTTTATATTGATATGTAAGATCACTCAAGTTTTTCTAAGATAAAAATTTATTTATGAAATGTGTCACTTTATCTACACTTCTTATATAAATAGATAAAGTTGTTTTTGGATGATGAAGTATATTATATTTGGGATGAACTATTTTTAAGCAGTGTTGGTATTTCTTAATTTGGAATTCTGTGCCTGAATCAGAGGTGAGAATCATATTGGAAATTTTTTGATTCCTCACCCACTTGTTTAAACCATGAAACTGATACAACTATGGATAAAATATTAAAAAATTTATTCTTGTGTCCCACACTTCATAGGGATTCTAGATAATTTGGGAAAATATGTGATCGATGCTAATGAATAAGGAATATTAGAAGAAGTAATGAGATGTCACAACACTTGACTCTAGAATTAGAAGTATCAGATGTGTGCATAATTGATTTTATGGGACACTTTCTAAATTTGTTAACCAAATCATAAATTCATATAGGTGTGGATTATGTTTTGAAATCAGTGTATGATGAATCCACCTTGAAAAATATAGCTAATATGGGAATAATGTTTTTGAAAAAAATATATTTTTTCTATTTGGAATTTCTCAATTACTCATTAGTGATCAGGGTACACATTTAAATACCACTTACTAATGATATTTTCTAGAGAAATATAGAGTTAGATACAACACCCATACACATTATCATCCACAAATGAGTGGGAAATTAGACCTATAAAACCTAGAGATTAAATAAATTATTGGAAAGATAGTTATCTCTAGTCAAGAAGATTGGAGAAATAAGAATGATGATTCATTGTAGGAATATATACCATCCTTTAAAAAACTAATAAGTATGACCCCATTCTAGATCATATATGTTAATCTATTCCATTTAACAATGAATCTTGAGAATAGATCTAATTGGGAGGTTATAATGATAGATATGGGTTTGAAAAAATCTGGGAAGAATTGGTTTCTACGGCTAGATGAGTAAAAAATCTCAGAAGATGTGAATAAAAAATTGAAATAATTTAAAAGGAGAATAACATGGAATAAAAAATTGGTAGTCACTCGATGAACATTTTTTATATACATAAAATTTACTATTATTTTACTCATGTTAAACATTATTTCCAATGAAATTAATGTTGTGTTTCTATGGACCATTCTCACTAGTCAAGGATTAACCACATGGGAAAATCGATATATTGTAGGTGAATGAAACCGTATTCAAGGTCAATGAACAAAGTTTAAAGTTTGTTGAAACTTTCTAGGATGTATGTGTCTACTCCTCGAATATTGATTGATTTTTTGAAAGGTGTTTCTAGAACTAGATGTTACTAGGAGGTAACCCAAGTGAGTTCTATTATTATATTTTTTCATTTATTGAAAATAGGTTAATAAATTTTCTAGGAGAGATACTCTATGTAATCTCCCCTAATTCCAAACTAAAACCTCAAGAAAACTATAAAAAATATAAAGAATAATTCTAAGAAAAAATATCATATCATGGTGTGATAATTGAGGCTGTTCAGTGATATGTACTTGGCTAATTCAATTCATGGTGTGTTAATTGTCACTACAATATGATGGGGGAATGAGGCTAACAGATACTAAAGTTTAACATTCAAGAGGTATTAATCATTTTGTAACTCAAGTCCATGAGAAAATTACTAAAATTTGAAGTATTTAGTCATAGTGTGGAAAATTTTAATCACTTCGTGTCACTTATATAGTAAAATATTTGGTAAACATTAGATTGACCATTATTTTTAATGAAAATAACCTTATGTATCAAAGGAATCCCTATATTAAATCTTATAAAGAGTCAGATCATCACACCAAAAGGATCTACCCACACCAAAGCCACTCCTAAAACCTATACCTAAAATTTCATCATTTTTCCATTAATTTATCACATTATGATGAAGAAAATCATATTGTAGCCATTTGAAGACTTATAAATTTTTTATCAGTAACCCTAAAGACAAATTGTGACCTTTCATCTTTCCCTAGACCAATGATCCCATAACCAGTGCTTCATATTCTTCAAGAGACCAATAAAATCTTCTCACACTAAGGCAATCTTTCTAGAACCATTATATTGTGATTTTTACATCCTCCCAACATCCCACACACCCCCAACCATTCATTAAATATAACCACTCTCTCAAAAAACCTGAACCGACATCATTTTTCATTCCATACCTTTAAAACCATAAAATCTATCACATATTTTCATTTATTTTAATATATTAACCATGGCTCATATCAAGATAATCAGTACTAATTTTTCCGTTAATCACCCTCCACCAAAACTCTATGTGAAGGTGCCTATTAAGAAAATCTGATAAATAGAATACCAGGACACCAACTCTATCCATTGAACCATCACCTAGACCTTATTTATCCTCTTAATCCTCATAATATAAAACCTATAAAATTCAGTCATCATCACATTATTCATGGAGAGTGGGTGAGATTCAGATGCATGATCATTTCTATTTATAGTTCACTAAATAAAATAACCAAGAGAAGTTAGATCACTTATAGAAAAGTATTATCCAATATAAAAAACATTTATACACATGTATGAATGAATAGATTAAAAAGGAGGATATGTTTATGAATTATACAAGGGTTATTAATTTAGAACATCTTCCTAATGTTTGGAATGAAGCCTATCGACTGTTCTTGTTGGAGTTTTTTCTCACCTTTAGATGAATTTTGGGAAAGTTAAATTCTTATTATACTAATAGTTTTGAAGATTCTCCGTTGAGGAATTTGGGGTGAATTTGGATATTTATAGCTCAGGATTTTTTTCAAACCCCAGAGTATTGGGAGATCATGCATGAGCCTCACAAGAGAATGGAACATCATAGATAGATCATGATAAAAGTAGGTCCAAAAATAAAGAAGATATAAATAAGAAAAAAAAAATACTTTATTGGGTAATTTCCAATTGAAAGTTATACAATGAAATATTTTTTGTGGTTTTATGAACAATGGATACTTCCATGGAACTATGATCTAGATAGAGATATATATTATTTATATTATTTGTTTTCAATGATTTAATGTCAACATGTCCCAATAGTTTTTCCTCAATTATGAGGGGTTAGTAAAGAAACCAAGGTAACACTCATGGGAGGAGTTTTCATCACATTCCTAGAAAAAAATCATGTCATTGTTTGATACCTCACATCCCTTCTCCTACTTGGGGATCCTACATATTATAAAAATTATTTTTCTCTTAATGATGGTTATCATAAAAAAGGAAAGAAATAAATATTAGTGGTATTATCATTACGATTTTTATTTGGATTTATAAAAGTCTACAAATGCTACTCTCATGATTCCTCAGACTCGATCCCCAACATCCCCTAGGGGACAATCCGTCACTATACTTGCTCATTCATCTCCACTCTTCAATTCATGGGAAGTGTGGAATCTATATTTTGGGGTTTCTAATTAGTGAATTCTATTAATAACCATGGGGATACCATTATCTACCCCAATTGTTCAACTGAATGCCCAAACACATTATACATATACCAAACTGTAGCTGAATAAAGAGGCACCTTTTGAATCATCCATCATCACCATTTGAGACTTTGAGTTTAATTATCCTTATAATTAGATTCTCCATATGATTTTTTTACCCTCATTGGTCAAGTTTATTATCATATTTTTGATATTGAGGACCACTATAAGGGAAAGGGTATTTCTAATGATACTATAGAGGAGGTGTAATTCATTGAATCAGTCTCTTAGTAGATAACCTCCAAATAGAGATCCATTTCATATATAGAATACATTATTGACCATTCCATCAAAGCCTCAGAGGCCATTGTTAATTCCCTGGGATAGAACTCTCATGATAATCGTGCAACTGGGTCCTTGTCTTCCAAAACTATAGGACCCGAAACTATATAAAAGGTTAATATAGTAGGGAATATTGACACTATTACTTTAGAAAATGATCCTAATATAGACTATGAGATATAGAACTAGAGTCCTATGATTATTCCTATATCCCTATTATTTTAGTTCATTTATGTATTTATTTTGGATAAATTGTTTTATTAAATTTCATGTATTCATTTATCTATCCAGAGTTTAATATCTATCTTTTTTGTAACTTCTTTAAAGAATACACGAAACACTATTTTGTAAAGAACTAGCTCATGAGAAAAAATTATTTATTTTTTTAGACCCAACTAGTTTTATAGTTATTGTTTTTACTTTTAAATACATATTAAAATATTTAAAAAAAAATAAAGAACATTAAATCCACAAGAATTTTTATGAAGACATCTATTTTAATTAGGGGGTTTCTCTAGTTCTCCTTTATTTGTTTTCATCATTTCATTGATGCCTTAATTAAAATTAGTGTGTCTACATTATCATCTTGATTTCAAAAAATGTTGTAACTATTTTATCTTAATAATGGTGGATTTATTCCATAACGCACTAGGTATTTTCCTTCGAATTAGCTATGTATGATTCATATTTCATTAGGTAGTATATGTTGACTAAATAATTCATGAAAACCATGGAAATAACTGTATAGTTTTGGGTGGACTTTATTGAAAATAAAAAAATTACTCTTCGAATGATAACTAAAATGATTGTTAAATTGAAATATTCTCATGATTTTAGTTTTTTGATGTTATTATTGATTGAATTATTGCATAAAATCTAGGATCTTGGAAAATTTTAAATTTTTTGAAACTCCAATCCTGATAGGTTTTCAAATTCATCTTTTAATATTTTTAATTTCGCATCTTTCAAGAGAGAAATCAGAATGTGAATAAATACTATTATTTTTATACTAATATCATAAAATCATGGTTATTTAAAACCACATTAAAATGATAGAGGCCATTAATTAATGTATTTTTAGAATATTTTTCCAAGATACCTACCCTATATTTGATCAATTAACAAGCTAAGAAACTACAAAATCATATATTTGAAACAAAAGTACAAGAATAATTGTCATTCCTACCCTTATTTATTTGGTATCAATGGATGGTTATTCATTTATCATTAAATATTGTGTTTGTTGTTTCATTGTACTAATAGTTGATAGTGGAATGAAATAAATTCTGGGTAATCATGTATTTATCACTTTAGGAGAATATTTAAAAATATTTCATTCATTGTTCTTCCATTATGATTCAAAAAAATTCAAATTAAAGATTCAAGAATGTAAAAAAGGAAAATCATGGAAATAGGAATATAATCATTTATTTTATTCCCAGTTAGTTTGAGAACTTGTGAGAAAAATTAGAAGGAAGGGGGGTTGATGTAATTTGAAGTAATTTTACAAGAGAAAGTGTTTTATATTGATATTTATATTGAAAATAATTCTTTTTACTCCATAAACATTGTCTCATTTCAAAGGCATGAATTTGAATTTTTTACATCATTAACCATCAAACCTTAGCCTTAGAATAATTAGAACATTAATGAAAGACCTTGTAAATTTTTTTGGTTTAAATTCACAGAAGAGAGTGAGATGTTTTGAAATATTTTGGATAGAATTTATCCACTTGATATTGATAATAATTTTTTTTATAGTTTTCTTCAGTGTAGAGTGAATACTTTTCAAAGAGGTAGATCACAACATTAGCACAAATATATAAGGAATAGTTGAAAAATAAAGAGTAGAGAATATGAATTAAAGTGTGGGCTTAATTATAATGCATGACTGGATACTTGGGAATAAATATTTATTTATGTTTAATGAGTTCCAATTAATATTATTTTTTATTAACATATATGATATGATTTCCTGTAGTCAATGGCAATTTATCCATTATAATTCTTATTGGAAGCTTTTTTTCTTGATGATAAGAAATTATTCATTGCTCGGTGACTTTTATACATAAAAAATATGCATTTTTTGGTATATTTTGTTTTTTTATTTTTGGATTTAGTTTTGACTACTCTTGTGTAATGGTGCTAATTTTTTGAAATAATGGTAATGATAAGAGTAGCATGTGATTTTGAATGTTTTCGGAGCATGCATAAGAATATTTTTTGAGATTGAAATTAGAAAATTTCTTCATAGGGTACCAAATTTAAAATTAAAAAACACCTAGTGAGTTGAGGGAGATCTAGATTTTTGGAAAATTCTTATTCAGATCCACTGATTATGTAAGGTTTTATCTTGACGCTTTATTGTGTATACATAAAATAATTTATATGAATGGGGTTTTATTTTTTACATTAAAAAAGGGAGGGAAGTTATGTGTAATATCCTTTCACACCAGACCCAAACTTTTCATGCCGCAACATAAATGAAGTAAATCCTATATAATACATTTTTTTAATCATTGTTAGAGTCATGTTGTGGTAGTCAAAGTTGTTCATACAAAATATTCTATGGGTGTTGTGTTGAACATGCATGAGAGTGAATTTTTAAAATATTGTTTTTAGTTATTTATCACACTATGACATGAATAATTGCATTATGGAATCTTTAATACATAAAAATCATTTTAGTTGCATGGAACTTGTCATGTCATGGGATAAGGTAGTGGCTCCATGAGGTGGAGAAGCTATCTATGAAAAAAAGTCTCTTAAAATTCATGAAGGGAAAAATTGATATTAATATTGTGTTGCAACTTAGTCATGGATATATGATCAAGATCCGCCTAATTTTCTGAGATCATACACCATGGTTCTTATGGGATTCAAAAATAATGAGTGGAAAACAAATCAATCACATATTGATGGCGGATAGTGCTTCATAGTAGGACAATGAAATAAGATCATATTAGTTATTTTTATACAACCCATGTTGATTTATGCCCTGAAATTTTATGGTATGTTTTGACTTATTGGAAGACTTTAAAAATAAAAAATTTCTATTATTTTGGGGGATAACAAGATATTTTATTTTTCATTATTACATCTTCCACACCTCATTGGCCATTTATTTACATTATAGTACGCAGTTTTCAATATTTCAATCATTAATTCATGTAATTTTATTTTTCCATAATTTCATTCCTTCATTCATTATTTATTAAGATAACTTATTAGTATAAATTATTCACATGTGATTGGATTCTTGTCTACCATACAGAGATAACTCATTTAAGTGGTGAGGGATCGAGAGTAAAATGATGTGTGGGTAATTTTTTTTACTAATCTCATTCATGGGATGGGTTTTTTATTAAGAATTATTATGGAATTTAAATTTTTCATATTCTTCTACAAGTTTATAAGAAAGGTAAGTATAGAGGAAGAAACCCTAAAGCAATTTAGTGAATTGGGGTATTACTTGTAGCTCATATTCATATTTATCTATAAATATTAAAACTAATTCATCTATGGTAACATATTTATATGAACCAAATATTTCATTGACACAGGTAGAATCAATGAACTTCAACATAAGGAACTAGTCACCATATAATTTATTTTCAACCAATTTAATCAACTAAAACATGTGTAAAATCAGTGAAAACCATTGAGTTATTTAATTGAAATTTTTCATGAAACCATAATTTATTATATGACTTTTTAAATATGTATGTTTAGTTCAACATCCACTAGTTCTCTTACTGATAAAAAAGTTTGGTTAAAATCATGGATTCTATAAATCATGAGGATCACACTGCTTCCTTGTGGGGGAAACAACAAACATCACTACTTTATTATTTCATAGTTGGCGAAGGATCATGAAAATAAACATTAAACATAGGTATCCCATCAGAATTTATTTCATCAGTGAGTCCTTTAACTAAGTGAGCTACCATGGTAAGTACAAGAAATCCATAAATGACCATTTTTGATACATATACCACCATGATTTTACCCCTAAACCAATGTCAAAATATTTTTATATTTATCAATAGATTATTAGATTATGATTTATAGATAACTTATCCTCTTTACCAACATTGGGTTACATAATATAAGGAATACAAAAAATACCATTTAATATTATACCTCTAAATTCCCAAAAAAACCTCACAATGACACAAAATTCAAACATAATATCTCAGAATCAACCACTATTATAAATTACGACATGACCCAACTCCTCAAGACCCAAGAGACCTTATAATTTTCCATGTATTCCACCCTAATCCCACCTCCAATAGTATTGGGGTTGGATACCATCATTATGATGTAAAAAACATATATTGGTGGCATTAACCTATAATAACCTACAAGAGATGTCAACTCTAACAAATGAAATATCCAAAAATCACAAATAATACATATATAACCAAATGTATAAAAAATGCATGCATGATACAATCATTAATAAATTTTATGCCACATGGAAAACAATTAAATATAAATATATATAATAAAAAGATATTATCACTAGGTAGAATAGACACTATATGAGGGAAGACATGTCCTCACAGTAAGGAATATTAGAATATTATTCAATAAAAACCAACTCCATATATCATTGTACACCTCTAATAATAAACTCTACTAGGTAAACCACCTTAATGAACAACAATAAATCAACACACCATGTTTCATATTCATAGAAACAAAAAATATTTCTGAAAAATCAAGATTTTGGGGTGACTATATATATACCCAATAGAATTCCTCAAAAACCAAAATTAATATCAAATAAAAAACCATATCAACTATAAGACTAAAGAAAACAAAAAAAAACCAAAGGTCCAAGATATTATTTAAGGTTTAATTATCCATGAAAAAAAAGAAAGACTCTAAAACTTCTCAGCATAGAACCATCAAGGATTATATCTCATAAGAAATTGGAGACACTCAATATACAAATACTTATGAATTTAAATGTCAAATGAATAACTATAAGTAATATATCAAAGATGACCAGGCATGTCTAACATATATTTGGACTTTATATATCCATATAAAAAATGACTCAACTACCCATATCACATAACATCCAAGATATAAATTTATTATTATAATGCTGGGGTCATGCCTTGTCGAGGAGTGTTTGTCAATTGATGGGCTACCAATCCATGACGTATGATTTTGAATCTTCATTTTCTAATGGGGTTATCGACTCCATATATGTAGAGGAATATTGTTTCATTATGAATTGGGGTTATTGACCTCTTCATTAGATGATTTAGCATATTTATTTATTAAAATAAAAACTTTAGTATAGTTTTATGTAGGGTTTCCCACATAGGGAAGGTGTAAATGTGTGAAAACAAAAACAAACACAAAAAATTAAATCTAAATGGAAAACAATTATAGAAACATATGATGATAAAGGTAATTTAAAAAAATAAAAATAACATGAAACAATCTAAAAATGTGAAATTGAAACTTAGTGGATATGAGTGGTACTAAAAATAAAATAACAATAGGAGAAAAGTGATTAATTGGTTAGTGGAAACTTCTATTGTATTTCATTATAAAGAAATTTCATCACACATTGAAAAATAACCTTGTTGGGACACCAACAGAAATGGTCCCAAACCTTCTATCTAGTGTACCAACTTGAAAAAGAGTAATTTTAATAGTTTTTTTGGACCAGAAAGTTCACATATTGGGTAGAAATGGTAAATTTGGTTCCACTAAAATTAAATTTTCATTTTATCTTGGTGTTCTACTCAAAATATTCAAACACATAATTTTTTAAAAGTTTATTAGATAAATGTTTATCAAAAAATTTAAATTATTATTAATAATAATAGTTATTTAATATTAGATGTTTTAATAATTGTCTAATATCAATGGAAAATTAAAATAGTAATGACTCACAAAAAAATAAATCAGGAATGAATTATAAATAATAGTAAAAAAATATTATTTCCCTATAAAATTTATCTAAAAAAATTCAATTCAGTATATAACAAGAAAAAATCTATAATTGTATATAAATTAATTAATATAGAGAAAAAAAGAAGAAAAATCTCTACTATTATGTCAATTATTTCCCCTCAAAGATCCCTTGTTTTATCTGTGGTCTCACTATTTTTCCACCCTATTTGTTTGTGTCTCCCTAAATGTTTCATATTTTCCTTTTAAAGAGCTTAGTACCTTGAAAAATAAAATTCTACAGCACCTTGACTCATAGGTTATGTCTCTAGTCACGTACCACTTGTCACCATGTGGCACCTGTCAGTTTTAATACCTCTATAAAAATGAAACATGTATATCATCCTACAAATTTCATAGACAGCATCAGTGACTATATTTAGATTCATGCGAACAATATCTCTAACCATAAGCAACAAACCATGGAACCATAATCTCAAACAATAGGTAACCCAATGCGGTGTCTATTACTCTACTCCAAATCAACTCAAATCAAGTCTCAATATCCCATTATTGAGGGAAATTAAAAAAAAATAATTTCAAAGGCTATGGTTATAAGTAGAGATTCTTTTAGAACCTATATAGTATTTATTTTAATATAAACGAACTAATCAAGTTGGTGTCCATTATCTACCTTATTTAGATTAGAAGACAAGCATCCACTTCTCATGATTAAAAACCCAAAATTAAAAAAACAAAATTACATGTAAAATAATATTATTTAACCTATTAAATTTCAATATTTGACAACCATATAAAGAAATGCATTTCTAACATTAAATAAATTAATGAAATTGTAAATATTTAACTATCTAGCAGTCTAAACACCAATACTATTTTCATGAAAAATTCATAAATCTAATAACAATCAATTCACCAAACAATTTAAAGTATATTTTCACAAGGAATTCTGTTATAAATTTTCATTAATCTAATAATATATTTCCAATTTCAAGAATCAATCACTACACCCCATGCATTAAAAATATTACACTCTATAAAACCAATCCCTATTCAAAAAACCATGTGATAATAAGTAATTTTTAAAAAATAAATCTTTTAATCACAAAGAATGGTCACGGGTTTTAAAAAATATTCAAATAGGTAAACATGAAATTAAATTACTAGGATTCACACATAACTCTAAATATCATATATTTCTAGTGAAAAAATATAACATATATATAATTATTCATGCAAATCCCATTTTCAATAAAAATATTCCCACAATAGAAAAAAAATGCATGTGCGAACTATATCAAATAATGACCAAATTAAATTTCACAACACATAAATCATTTATTTTTCATGATAAATTAGTTAATTATTTTTAGTAAAATAATATTTTTCTACAAAATTAGAGAATTGTTATGCTACTAAGAATTTTTTTCCACTCTTTTCCTAGGAAATGTTTCAAATAAAAATGAATGATTTATCTCTAAAAAAGGTTAATTCAAAAGGTGATTTCTAGTTCTACATAGATTATTAAAGTTTAAAATACTTAAATGATTATAAATAACTTAGTTTTTCATTCAAATTTTATTAAATTGTCTCTTTTTATACTATATGTACAAACATAAATAATTTATCCCATTACATAATTAGACACAAATGATTGATGAATGGGTTTAATAATTAACAAGAAAGAATAATTAAATCATCTAATAATTATAATATAGAAATAAAAATTATCAAATATGATTGGTAGTTCATTTTTATTCTAGGTGAATGTAGAGTTTATTAGTTTAACTCCAACCAACAATCTAAAATTCAAATAATAATTGTAAAAGTTTCAAAAAATATTTCATCAAAAGAAATACATTCATGAGAGAAATACAAATCGTGTTACATGATTTAATTAACGGTTAAAAAGTAATGATTACTCACTAAAAGAGAAAACAATAGTCAATTTCTAGACAAAATTTCAGCGGTAGATAATGAATTCTAGTTCTTAAAAGTTGAAAAAATATAAGAATAAAATTAAGGTTTTTTGTTTTGTATTATAAATGAAATAAATTTTAACATTATTGAAGGCCCTCCCCTACATATAAAACGCCAAATTTACCCCAATGATAAACTATTTAGTGTTTAAAACAATTATAATTGTTTAATTTCAATGATATTTATAAATAATTTCTTTAAAAAAAATGTTTAAGGTTCACGGGGAAACTAAAAAACAATAGCAGGATGTCAAAAAACTCTCATCATTAATTACAAAAAATCTAATTAAGAAAAATAATATCCTACAACCACTTAGAGTATATTAGATAGAGTATATCTCACATAAATTTTTCTATTAAACTTAGACAATAGTATGTAATACACTTACTCACTCGTGAAAGATAGTGTCAACCAGTACCAAATAAATTTCTTCATAGTAAAAACTACACATAATTCAAAAAATAACTTAATATGAAGTTTAAAAATAATAATGAGACATAGAAATTTACCCTTAGTAAGTGCGTCTCTATACTCCTAGTTGTGTCAACAAAATAATCTACATTTAACATAAATGATATAACCCAGTTTCGTACTTTAAAGAACCTACAAAATAATGATAATTGAAAATATTAATCAAAAAATTATAATTAAATTAAAATAATGAAAATATATTGTAATTTAAAGAGTATATTGGATCTAATAAGCTATATTTGTTCTGATATGATCTCATTATTTTACCAAAATTGATCCAAAAGAAACAAGAGCTTAATTATTCTTCATTATCATAGATGTGAAGATTTATTGTTCTTGATTGTTCAGTTTTTTCCTCTAAATCTAGCCAAAATAAATTCCCTATTTCTAAATGTTTAAAATAATATTTTTATCACCATATATTATCCTACAGATGAGGTAGAAGTGATATTAATAATATTGGTTAAATTAAATTAAAAGTACAGCCACAATTAAAATTAAGAAAAAAATAAAGAGATGAGGTTCCTAAATCATCAATGGGAAAATTTGGAGTGAAAATAATCTACATTGAATACATTTCTACATATCCTATTTTTCATGTGAATTTTACAAAAATATGCATTATTTAAATATTCATGGTGTAAGATCACCTATAGTTGTTAATTCTCATGTAGAAACCCATTGCATATGAATTATTCATTTCATATGAGATCAATCATTCATGTGGTCAGATTTAAATATGATATCAAGTTTCTATATAAATTCAGAAGGGTATTTTAAATGGGACTAAAAAATCATGTATATAAACTATAAAGTATTTCATATGAAAACAAACTTTCATACAAAACTAATAATCCTTTATTAAAAAAATCTAAAAGTATTTCATATGAACTGAATATTTCATATAAACCATACATTTTCCCAAATTTCATTCATATGAGTATAAAATAATTCACAAATTTAATATATCATCAATTCCAATATCATGAAAAAAATATTCAAACCCATTCAATTCATATCTATTTCGATGAACATTACCACCAAATTTAGGGTTTTTGTTTTAAGGGAGTGTGAATACAATAAATTTCCCTAGAATTAAACTCTTGTTTATCTATAAAAACAAATATAATTCTACTCTAAGTGATTTGAAACTATTTACTTCAATTGAACACCAACCCAGAGCTCCCTTTAAAATTATTTCCAAAATCAGAAACTTTCACATTTCTGAGTTCTATCACCTAACATCTATTCCATTAGCTCCCTTTATGATGAAAACTGTTTTCCCATGCTCTAACCAGGCTATGATTAGTTCATCTGAAATCTGCAAGGTTGAAAATTTGATTGATTCTCCCTATGAAACCTTCTTTGATACCAAAACACTCAATATCCCACCTCATGAATTGATGGAATCATCATGCCTATGTCACAGACCTCTGATCACTACTTTTGCATCAGTCTCAAAAAAAATCCCCTACCTTTGTATTCTATATCTAGGGAACTCATGAACCTTGGACAAACCCTCACAAGGGTTACCCTAGAATACCACTAGGAATTGCCTCACTATGATACATTGTCGTGTCCCGAGGCTCACTTGGTCCTCCCAACCAGTCCAACAAGCCATGCCTCAAAAATGGATACGTCTCATGAGAATTCATCTACAATCCCATTTAGAACAACCCATAGTATCAAACATTCCCAATCACCCACTCATATGTTTCATAGAGATAACTAGAATCCATTCTCAATCATCATCTCACAAGGGAACTGATTCTCACTGAGCATCCACAAATGTGATAGATCGCATAACAATCACAACCTAACCAGTCATCATTTGTATACAAATGTTCAAACTCTAATGATTCATATAAAATATCTATATACATTATGTTTGGTTAGATAAAATTTCATTCCCAGATATATGGGAAAACATCATATATGTAATTGTTGGAAAATTAAATAACCAGACCAATATGGTAACAATCCTCACTGATTCTAAATATAAGTCATTAGGTTCATATACTATCCCACTTATAGGGTACCCACCGACTAGAAGAATCTTCACATTAGGCTTCTCATAGGAGGATTTAGTCACATCACACAGACATAGACATCCAATTAGCATCTCTCTATAATGATCAATATCCAAATAACCACATTCACATGGTTCAGTTAACTAGAGTGTCGTTAAAAGATATATGAAAATATTCCATATGTGTTTTTACTAAGACACTAAATAACCAAACCCGAATAATAACAACTGATAAGGTGTTCATCATCAATGAATCATGTTTCATAATGGCCGAGTAGGGTCAATACATGTACTTATAATGGAACCACTCTTTTTTCATCATCATGCATCTCACTATAAATCCACATGACCTATCATTAATATAAAACATATATAATATTCATTGTAGTTAGTAGAGTTCCAAAATGAAATTATATGAGAAAATATCATATGATTAGATTTTAAACATTTTAATAACTAAGACTCAGTGATCAGTGATAATAATCATACTAGTAGTCTATTTGTTTTCTGAATCCCTGTGTTTCTAATAAGATGCTTGATATTCCTCTTTCCCCTAGAGGTCAAGATTCTATATCCAATTAAATCATAAATTTTTAAAACACCACATAAATCATATGAGGTGAAATCACATATAAAACTGTAACATAACAAACTAAAAACATCAATTACCTCATTGGAAACCAAGACTTTATAAAAAAAAAGGCATCCATGAAGCATTACCGAGGTATATATCATTGGTTCCAACATTTCCCTACCTCACCTAGCTTCCATATCTCAAATGTTTATGAAAATAAAAAATCATTTGATATCATTTTGTAATTTCCCTCCCTGACCAACTTGGAATAGTAAACAGATTATACTGCCAGGTGACCTCAGGCTCGCCTCCTCAAACATCAGAGGTTGTTGACCAACAACAATGGTCTAAATAGGTTCCATGGGGATGTTATACCACCTGTATCAGGGTAAGAAACAATAGTAATTATAAAAAAAATATTACACATAATAGTACATAGGAAAATAATTAATTGAACACTAAAATGAAAAAAATAAATGTTCATAAACAAGAATAAAATAATGGTCACCTACCCAATAAAAAACATATACATAATAAATAAGGAATAAAAGAGTCTGAGATCCTGCAACAATTTTGAGACATACCTAGACCCAATATCTAACCCACACCGATCTATCTTTCATGAAAACTAACATCACTATGCCTCTACCAAACATATGTCTACAACCAAGCGAGAGTCTTCTCAGGTACCCAAATGCAATAGTGACCCGAGTAGGGTTTGATTATATAAATCATCAGGGCACCAACAACGTGGTCTCATATTAAAAATGAATGAAGTGATCTATTCATATTAAATTCAAAATTTTAAACCATTAATAAACTACAAAAAATAATTAATAAATAAATAAACAACTTACAATAACTAATTTATTCTGATTTTGGGATGTATTTGAGAATATTGTAGGGAACATTAAAACCACAAAAACAAAAATTCCCAAAGGGAAAATAAAAATACCTCATGTATTTCTAATAACCCTCATTGATCCTCCAGTTCGTGACCTTGATCACCCATACCTACTTTATCCAATGTTGGAATGTTTGTAAGAATTACTATCACCCCAAGAATACATATGTCCACACCATGGGGATCCCATTACCACACCTCAATCGATGATCATGGGACCCTTGGGGGTCACCAGGAATCCCTCATTCTTAATCCCTCAATATTTACCCCAGGGTTGTAACTAGGCATTCATCACTATCTGGATGACATCTAATTCCAAGGAGGGGGAAGGCCATAGGAAATCATATACATATATAGAGGAATTATTCTTAGGTAACCTAGAAAATTGAATGAAATACCCTCTTATATCTCATAGTCACTCCCTATTAATTCACATGTCACAGATCCTTTGCCAAATGAAATTGGTCTGTCCACCTGATTCGGGGGGTTTCCGGGGCATGGATTGAGGGGATCAAATAGTCAAAATCAAAATTTTCAACATTTATGTTTAGGTATACACACCCACTAGAAAAGTTATACTACTAGTTGAATTCTACGATTCCCATGAATTAATAATGGTCTAAAGGTTTCACAATTAAAATGCCAATATTATAAGGAATTCATAATGGTCTCTTAATACAATGGAATCCAAGGAATATTAGTCATTCCTATACACACACAACCTCATAGCTATGATGCTATATCAAACATACCACCTCTATGTATCTATGTCCGCTTTAACCATAAAAACTAGAAGCTAGTTAGAATAGGAATTTTCACCAGATATATTGTGAGGATAGATCCCAAACATTATGGGCATCATAGGCTCTCATCCTTATCAAAAACTAATTACTGAGCACCCTAGGAAATCATGAGAGTTCTAGACTAACTGGTCAATTACCATGTATCCTTGGAAATCACATATAATAGTCACTAATAATATAAAAACATGAATGTATTATCAATTTCTCATGCCAGTAACCATAATTGTATCCCCTCATGGATTAACTATCAGTTCAGGTTTTAGGATGACAAATGAAACCAGCTCTTCCCATGGCCACACACACCCACTTAGGGTCATAACTCAAAGGAGAACACATAGGGATCCCTTCTATCATTATTAGAGAATAGTAATTACACTTTGGATTCTTGATAAAATCTAGTATTTTGGAAAAATTCTCACTACACAGAGGATAACCCATCACTTAGAATCACCATGGTTATCGTACGACCTCATATGATTCAAGAGAATGACTCACTGGTAATAGTCTAAATATATAGATCATGGTCCATGTCTTTGTCTAGGGCCACTCCAGTCTAGTTATCTTACACAAAACTTATCTTATCATCCAATGGTATATCCACTTAGGAATGAAACATCTCAAGAGTCCTTAACCTACTTACTAGGGTTTTCCATCTCAAGTCACAACACCCCCCACATCATAGAGGTGGTAAAAATAACCTAAAAAGGCCAATAATATATAATAACTTCAGTAATACCTCTAAAGGGTCTAAATTCAATATTTTACACAATAAAACTCCAATCCTTAGTCATCAATGGTCAAGGTGATCAAGGTAGTTCAATAGGGATAATGTGGCCTTAGAACATCATCCCCTAAATATAAAGGCATTTCATATAACTAAAAATTTTAATTTAATTTAAAAATAAATTAAAAAACCAAGTGGGTTAACACCCTAAAGGGTATGAATATGCCTCACAGGTACTATAAACAACTCATATCAATCCAGTGTTCAGGTATCTAAGACTGCCTACCTAATTAGAAGCTTTACCCTTAATTTTCCAAAGCCCAGTACCTACTTCCCAAACCCATCTATGCATGTATCAACACTCAAGAAGTATACCTATGTAAAATGGTCAAAATAAATTAATTATATCAACATTATATGTAATTAAACAAAAATATTAAATCAAAAATCATTTTAACATTCAAAAAAATAGCATAACCATTGAAAACTCACCACATGACCTTGTTTCACCAAAAACACAATCAATAGAATCTTATAGTACTATAAAACCCTGCCCAAAAATACAGTGGAAAATCCTTAACACAAATCACCAAAACATAACAAATTTTAATTTAATTTAATGAAAAAAATTGTAAAATTCACCATGGTTATGTACCTCAACAAAATGAAAAATTTTTGGAATGAGGGAATCTTCTTAGGGTTCCCTCCTATAAGGAAAAATGAAATCCTCATGATAATTAGAAAATTCCATAATGATATAGGGAAAGTGATTCAAAATCCTCAAATTGGGATGCCCAGAATTCGAATAAAAAATGAGAATGAAGGTCAAGGTAAATGTATGGAGACACTCCCCACATTCCACTAAAACATTCTTCCAAATCCACCCCAACATAAAGGGGTTAAAGGAGGGATGTGGTGATTTGACCCCAAATCCATGCGAGTGAAATTAGAGGGAGAATCGAGGATAAACCTTCATAAACATTAGGGTAAATAATTTAAATTTTTCCTCCTTTAAACACCACCAGTGATCTAGGGGTATCTACAGGTTGGCTAGTGGTTTGCTTTATCTAAGGAAGAAATAGCCACCCCAACCTCTTCTGAGGTGCTATAAATCTCCTAGGATGCATCATAAGATTCATTCAACACCAAAAAATAAAATAGAGACATACCAACTACTAGAATTTCATTTTGTATATGTTTATGAAAATTTCCCATCCGCTAAACTGAAAAATTCAAATTTTTCTTAAATTTCAAATTCTTAAAAAACACATGACATTACTATATAGAATTGGTCTTTCCTGGTGGATGAATTAACCTTTCTATAATCAATATAAACCTTACACTTGGTCACTTTCCTAATAATAATATCTTCTTTCTTTTCATTAGTATCCGCTTTGAATTTTTTTTATTTACTACAACCAAAATGGAGTTGACCCATGGGCTTTCTAAGATTGGATAAATAATTCCCCTATCTACAATTTTCATATCTTCTTCTCTAATAACCCTCATTATATTGGGATAAAGTCACCTTTATCAATAAACTCTTTGTTTATGTTTAGGATCTAATAGGTTCTTATACATGTGGAATGGCATACTTATCCCTTTATTTTGAGAAATGGTCTAGAATATAGTAGTTTTAAACATTTTCAAAGAAACCAACAACTTTTATTCTTGATTTCCCTTATATTTAACTGATATTATGAGATTATGTGTATAATTGACACCTAAAAATAAATATATCAAGTAAAATTTAATTTTTATGAGTTCAAACTATATTTATTGCTAAATAGGTGGAAAACATATGGGACTAAGTGGTTCAAGGTCTTTTATATGTCTCTTAAAGCTTGTGTAAAAACGGGAAAGAACCCCTTATTCACTAATATATATAGATGATAGATCCCTACATTCAGATTCTAGATATATCCAAAGTATATTATCCTATGTAAAATCATCTTGGTGATCTAATAGTTCTCCATCATAGTTATAAAATGGTTTTTCCTTCTTACATGAACTAATTCTCATACATGTTTTTAAAGAGATAAGTTTACTATCAATCTCCCTAGCGATCCTTAAAAATTATTCCACATCCTAATTAATAAGTTCCTCACGTTCAAGAAAATCATATCTGGAGTATTTTCCAAAAAAAGGTTCTTTATTATTTTTAAAATATATAATTCCATTATTTTATAAAAAATGAATATTAATTTTCCTTTAAAAAAAAATCATTGATTCACCAGGGAACACAAAAGGACTTCCTAAAATACTGGGGAACCCCTTATCACATTATTATCCCATATTAGAAAATAAACTGGTAAATATAGATTCCTAAATCCAACCAAAAAATTAATCTATTAACCTATTGGTATAGGAGACATATCTTGTATAAGACATTATGATAATGTTGGTGGGTTGAAATTCTCCTAATATCAATGTGTAAAACAGAGATAATGAGATTATATTTATGATAACAACAAATTTCATAATATAAGCTTATCCAAAAACTATTTTCCAGAGATGAGGGGAAGAAAAAACTAACTATATCCTTCATTTTAGAAGGTATTTTGTTTTAATGGATAAAACTACACAACTAAGTTTATCTGTATGTGTAAAGTTATTCCATATAATTTTTTTTGGAAAAAATATTATTCAGTGATATTAGATACCATGGTATTTGTATCAGATTTGAATGAAATTAATGTTTACTTGGATCTTGTTTAAACCTATAAGGAAGTTGATCAATTCATGTTCTTGGTTATTTTTTTTCGCTCTTTAAATAAAATGATCGAGTGTGTAAAATTTTAAAAAAATATGTTAAGAAATCTTGTTCTTCTATAATAATTTATTTCCCATTTTTCTTCCTCATTTTCATGTAGTTTTTTTCTTTTTATTCTTATATTTTTCTAGGATTTAATTTATTTTTTATTTCATTCTCTATATTTCTAAATTCTTTATTTTTTAGACTTTGTTTTCTAGATTTTTCAAGGAATTCATTTTGAGAAAACTTAGGTAATTATCTTCTATTATATAATGATTTCAAACTACTCTTAGTGGTCACATGCATAATTTTCTCCTAGTAATTTACTTTTATTTTCTTGGAATCATTCCCTTATGTCATGAAGTTATATTTATTACTATTTTCCATATTTTTAATTCCAAATTTTGAATCCTTCCATCCATATCTGCTTTATATGAATCTTATTAGGCCTTTTCTGAACCAAATTTTTCGAATAACCACTACATAAAAACCCTAAATTCCCCTTGATAATTAGAGGAATTAAATTTATTTTAATTTTGAAATTGTCGTCTTTTTTGTTGTAGGAATCCAAGATTAGAAGCTAATCTAAAAACTTATTTTTCCTTCCAAGAAAAGTTAGGTTGATTCTTATATCATTGATTTTCATTTTTTGGAAAATATTCACCACTATATTGAATTCTAGAACCATACCTAGTAAATTTTTTTCTTTTATAAAGGTTGGGATGGTATATAAAAATGGAATAAGAATTGATATATTTCCCAAATATTTCATAATGATGTCATTACACTATTACTGAGTGATCAAATTTTTCACTATAAATTCTAGAAACCACATATTCAATGTGTTGAACGTAATTTTTCCCTTCTTATGAATGGTTAATATTATATATCATATTTTGGTGTTTTAATAAATGGTATTAATAACATTATAACTCCTAAGTGGTCTTATCTTAATAACCCCCTTCATAAAACTGATATTCTAGTATTTTGTGGTAAGGGTTGAGACCATTGTAAAATGTGTCCATTAAGAAATTATAAGTGAACTAATAGTTTGAAAACTTTCTATGAAAATCATTAAATTTGTCCCAAGTTTCATGGAAATATTACTTTCATCCCAGAAAAAATAGATGATATATTGTATAATCCTACTTTTCAGTATTTTAGGGTATAATTTCATAACTAATGAATTAAACCCCATGTCCCATGTGTTGAATATATCTTCCTCTTTCTATTAAAACCAAATCAAAGATTCTCCCTTAGGGTAGAATATAAAGACTCTCAATATCAGATTTTCCACACTCAGTCAATAAAAAGAAAGTTAATCTACCATACCATAAAACTACATAATGGAATATAAATAGACTATATTTTATTAACAATTATTGGATTCTATGATAGGAAAATGGGACTCTTTTATCTCATAATTAATAGACCTATGAGTAATCCCTATACATTTTATTGAAATAATATATATTTGTAACTCCATATGTCAAGGTATAATATATACTTTGTTACTAGGTAGAGTTGGAATTATGTTATATTTTGTTCCACAAATATCATATTTTTAAAGTCCACCATTTCAATTTTCTAGGTTTTTCTCAACGCACTACATTATTTTTAAATTTTATATATAAAATAATTTAGTTTAGTTTTAAAATATTTCCAATCGTGAATATAATTTTGAATTGTTCGGTTTCATCCTTTTTCACATAATAGAATTAGAAAAATGTATTTGAAATATATTTTTAAATAATAGCTTGTTTCCCTTTTGTGATTTTGGAAAATTTTTATTGTTCAAATAACGTCATCCCAAAAAACATATCATAATTATAACTCATTCATTGGATGAGTAAGAATATTTATTTATAAACCATAAAACATTAGTATAGTTTTAATATGGTTAAAACCTATAGAGAATATGTGAATGTGTTTGAACTGAGAAAAACAGCTCAAAACTAAAAAAACACAAACTCAACGAAAAACAAATGATATCACTGGATGATGATGAAAGAATTTTAAAAAAGACTAAAGAGATTAAATATAATGAAAAATGGTTTAGTGAAACTATGTTGATATGATTGATGGAAAAAATACAGAAGTAGTATTAGACATCTAATTAAGTGATTATGGGATACTTAGATTGTATGTTATTAAAATGATAGACCTTAATACTATGATATATAACCAATCTGTAACACTGATATAAATGACACCAAACCCTATATAATGGGTTCTATCTTTTAGTGTGATAATTTTAATGTTTTTCCACTAATTAATTCAAATAATATTCATAAATGTTAAAGTCGGTTCCCCATGCTCAAATGGTCATTTGATATTTTTGTGTAACTTAACAAATTAAAACACTTCCTCACAAAAGGTTTTTGTAAAGATAGTTATTAAAATATTTTAAATTCCAATTAAGATCAAAGGTGGTTGAATATTAATGGTTTTAGGAATTGGTTATAATTATGGAAAAATAGAAATTGTAACAAACCAACTCAGAAAATAAATCAATATTGAAGTGAAAATATGAATGAATTGACACTTTTATTTCCAAAAAAACAAATTATGAAAAAATGTTTTATAAGTTATATTGAAACCAATATTCCATTATATTAGATAAATGAATTAACAAAAATATATAAAAGGGTGAAAGAAAATCTCATTTATTGAGTAATTATAATTCCCACAAATCTCTCTCGTGTATTTTACAGTCTTTTTGTGTCTCTATCCTATTCATGTGTGTCTCTTATAATGTATCCACTATTCCTTTTAACCATATTATCCACTTAAAAATGAAAATTTTATAGAACCATAACTCATAGGATTCTTCTCCAGTATCGTATCACTGTTCTCCATGTTGAATCTTTCACTATTCATTACCTCTTTTTTGGTTTCTATATAAAATATTCCTAAAAATGTTGTTGTCTTAATGTGTTAATAGATTCATCTTCACCAAAAAATTATCTCTGACTAACAGCATCCCACCATTGCACTATACAATTGAACAAGAGGGAACCCAGTGCAGCATCTATAGCTCCACTCAAAAGAAACATAATTCTAGTCTTCATATCACTTTCTTAATAACCATAGAAATAATCATGATCATTTTAGGCTTGGATTATGAGTGAAGATTTATTTTGAACTTCTGTGTAAAATATTTTCCCAGAAAGCATGCAATTTGGTCGGTTTCCCTTATCTCCCTCTATCGGATTGGATGGGTAGAATCTACTTCTAAATATCAAAAAGCTATAATTAATCCAAAGAATTCACCTAAAAAATAATATGCGGTAACAAATTAAAAATTATTATTTTATAACCATTAAAAAAAACATCTCCAACATTAATGAAATTAATTCAATTATAAATATTTAAAAATCTAATAATTTAAATCTAAATAATATTTTCATAATGAAATATTAATTCCAACAACACCCAATTTAACAAAATATTCCCAGTATATTTTCACAAGAAATCCAATTTTATTTTTAAATTGCTCAATTAGTGCATTTCCAATTTCTATGATTAGTCATTACACCCAATGTATTTAAAATGAATGAATTTATAAATATAATCTACCTTTAAAAATAAATTTATTAATGATAAATATTAGAATTATAAATCATTTAATCATATAAAATGAGCATAAGATACCCAACAATTTTAAACAATTAACACTTAAAGCTAAATAACTATGTTTCACATATGATTAAAATGATTAAAAAAATTTATTGACAAAATATAAAACACATGTAATTATTCATTTAGATCCTATTTTAAATTAAAATATATATAAAATACCAAAAAAAAACATTTTTAATCCATATTTAATAATGACCACATTAGTTATATACTCTAATAATTGTGTAGAGTACACAGACCCCCAAATTGATACGCCTTAAGGGGGTTACCAATCCCATTTCGTCTCTAACCGTCGCACCCAATCTCTATACCATTATATCTATGATCCAAGGGACATGATATAAAAAATTTCATTATAATATATTCCAAGATGAGGAAGATATATACACCATAATTCTTTATGCTGAAGATTGATTAAAATTTACTATTCATGGGCACAATTTTAAATAATGGGTGATACAACATGAATAACATTAAATAATGTCCAATACATGAAATGTACATCCTGGGACTCTCCGTGTGGTCCTCAATAGTAGTTGGGGTATGTGTCCTTTCCATCCAGTACATGTGGGGTCAACTTATACTATGTCTCCAGTTTGGTTCATGGCATGCGGGACTCACGACTCTATATAGTCATATGCTACCAATACATTCTAAGACATATTTTCTTAATATAATATATGTACTTCTATTCACATAGCATGTTTACATCGACTGAATAGTTCATGTGAGATTGACCTAGATGACATATCTTGTAGGATATTCGGTGTGTCAGATCTATAAACCACTCAAGCATGTACAACCAAATCAGACAGATTTGTGTCTCTATTGTACATAGGGTGTACATTGTCCCACATAGAAAATAGGGTTATATGTTATCCATGTGTGTTTCTCAATACATGCATGAGTCACATGGTTTGGTATACATGGAATGTGAATCTTAGTTATACACTATGTGATATTTATAACATTATGGAAACACTGGAACTATAAGTATCATGGAACCTGGTATGTGAACCAGAGCACTACACAAAGTGTAATTGGTAATTCTAGATCCATAATTCTTACCCATACTCCTTATAGGTCATGATCTTCACCATATCACAGACATAAAGTCATATATCCTTTCCTACCCTAGAATAACTCCTAGGAGGGTCACTGTCTTTCCCAACCATATATTTATATTCATTTTTGTCCATTCCATAAACATTGTCTTCCTAGGTCATAATTATTTAGACTTATTCCATTATCTCCCATCGAACCTCACCTCAGGACATCAACATATTCTTCATCATGCTGACTATCACCACACTACTTCGTGTAACACACAATTCTATTCCACGACCAAAATATATCCCCACTTCTATTATCAGTACTCTTTCTTCCCCACCTCATTCCACCGATGTCAAACCACCATGCATTGTAAAGTCTGGTGGGAGATGTATATTAAAGGAAAGGTGGTAATAATGGGTATAAAAGAGAATAAATTAATACAGTCATTGGATGAACAATCATCATTTCAAATTCATAATGAACTCATCTTCATAAGAAAATAATATTAAAAATTATATTTATTGTAAATAAATCATGCTGAAATTAACAAAAAATTTTAAAAATAATTTATCTTAGTTAAACAATGAACAATTAAAAAATTATTTATTTATTCATTATTCAATTCCATAAAAAAAATTCATAAGTTTGAATTAAATTTTATATGATAAATGATTCCATGAAATATAATTAAATAAAATTTCATTAAGAAGAAATAAAGTGTGACAATGATCTTGGTGAGATGAATATAAAATTTTGAAAATTTCACAAATTAATAATAATTTGAATTAGATGAGAAATAACATAGAATTATCCTACCTTTCTTGATGAGTATTATTTAATCCATGTGGTTTAATAAGAATGAAAATATTGTTCCAAGAAGAACAAACATAAAATTTAAAACAAATAAATCCAAATATGAAACCCTAAATGGATTAAACAAAGAACTATGTGAACCAAAATATCATAAACCTACATCAAAATAGAAACATAGATTATTCAATTTTAATTATACATATATTCACATATTATCACCATTGGATCATAAATTTTCCACCACTGCATTAATACAACATCAACAACATAGATGATTGGATATTCTCGCTCTCCATTATAATTGTAATAACCCATGTTAATCCATAATGTGTACATATTCCATGGGATATATCCAAATGTGTCACCCAAGGCTACATCATTCTATGTTAGTAACCAAGACCAACTAACATAGTTATGTATCATGTCTCTAGTTTGGGGATATTTCAATATGGATCACCCCCATGGAACATAGATCTATTATAATAGAAATATCATATGGTATTAGTGTTATATTTCCATATACCGTACCTATATCTATAGTGTCAACACCCATCACCATCAACACCTTCATGTGGATGAGACTACTAGAACATTAAAAAACTCCACTGAGTTTCAAACCCTATCACACACGGTTTCAATATAACTTTTTTAAAACTCCATCAGTGATACTTTTACATATATATGTATATAAAATATTTATGTGTGTAATTCCATGGGTTTTAAGAGCCATTATTATTACTGTTATTATTATTATTATTATTATATGTCAATAATTTTAATGAATTTTTCTATATTCTTTCAAAGGTATTGAATTGTGATTTGAAAATGGGTTATATAGGATATAAACCAAAAAATGTAACTATATGAATTCATAAGTGGGATATTACAATAAAATAACATAAAACTATGTATTTAATTCCATGTATTATTACTCTCCAAGGAAAAATAAATCCATTAAAATTTAATAAATCAATATGAAAAATAGATAGAAAAGAATAAAATCTTAATGAGTGAGAAATCTCTTGGAACATATTCAAACTTGGGGATCACCCTTAGCCAAAAAAACTATAATGAGGAATATCACCATGAAATGTTGAAGCACTATGAAAAATCTATAATATAAAATAAGAAATAATCTTTTCAAAGTGAGGGTGGAATGAAAATCATTTACTATGACTATATATATGAATGTAATAGTGTCTTATAAAAAATGTCTTTAAAAATAAAGTCTATGGATATAAAAGTATCTAATAGATGTATTAAAGTTTTGTATTATTAGTAGTAAACATAGAATAAGATAACTCCTAGTGAAATAAAACAATTATATATATATATATCTGTGTGAGTTTGTTATGTGTTAACATTTATATTATGTTTATTAAAAATATTATATGATGTATTTATAAAATTAAATTAAATTTGTTAATGTAATTGTAAAATTAAATTTTAGATTTCAAATAATTAATTTTAATGCTATTTTTTTAAAGAGTGTTTAATATAAAAGAAAAATTTTTCAAAGAATTATTTTATTAAGTATTTTATATTTTATCCCAATCCATTAAAATGAAAAATTTTAAAACATTTTTATAGAATATCTAATATATTAATATTATTGAAATTTTTAGTTGATATTAAATAGTATAAAGAACACTTAATGTTTAAGAACATCATTTTTTGATAAAGAAGTTTTTCTTTATATTTTTACATTAATTTAAAAGATAAATTTATAAAAAATTTTAATTTTGATTATATAAAATGAAATTCATTATTTTATTTAGTCTTTAAAAAAATTATTATAATTATTTCTTGATATTTTTTCAAAAAAATGATTTATAGGGGAATAGAGAAATATATTGTTGCTACGTCTATTATGAAAATATTAATATAAAAGTATAACATAAGAGTTTATAAATTATTTTTATTTAAGAAATATTTATTTTAAAATTTACATTATACATTTCAAAATATTGATTATAGTTTACAATACATTATATTTTATTTTAGAACTTGAGTAATATTTTTCTAAAAAAATGTCTTAATAAATTATACATTTATTATATTAAGATTAATTTTTTACACTTATATAAATTGAATCTGGGTAAATTTATCTCAAATAATGAATATTTTATTTTAAATTATGTAATAATGAATACTTTGTTTTTAATCCTTAAGATTAACGTACCTTAGGTAAAAACTAGTTACATTATTCAAAGATTAAATGGAAAAAGTAATAACTTTAGGGGTAAAGGTATTTAAACATGTTTAAAACATATTTTTAATTGAGTGGATAATATATTATAGAACCTAAATCAACCTAAACTCATTTATTTTAGATTTTTAGATCCATCTTACTTGTTTAACATGTTCTACCTTTATATTATGTTTAAATGATTTAAAACAATTCATTCACACAACTTATATAAGGGGTATCTCACCACCCCTTCAATATGACTCAAAAAATTAGGTTTCTTCTTAAACATAGTCCTTTTTTATTTCCAATCAATGTAATCTCATTATAATATGGTCATAATAGATTATCCTAATCACATCTTTTCCATGGAATCCACTATGTGAAACCCAAAGTTCTCAACGTAAGTTCAATCTTTTGACGATATATTTTCCATTTATCATTCCATTTAAAATTAATAATATCAATATTATATGATAAATTTATTATTTATATTACATTATCTTTTTTTATGTTTTGGGAATAATCACTAAACACTTATCCCCTTCCCCTTTAGAAAATAACAAACATCAATTGTGTATAATTACGGACAACCGCCACCATGACATAACATGTTTTTCTTTCCTTCAACACATTGAAAGGATGTTATAATAAATAATTTAATAAATAATTATGATATAAATAACATGTTTTAGATTATAAATATAATAAACCATATTAATCCTTCCTCCCATTCTATGGGAAATGAAATCATCATCCATACATATGTGCATACATCTGCCTCCATGGAACGATATATTTTATTTTTCACTACAACCTTCATGGGTGAGTTTATTTTATATTTGATAATTATATATGATATATATATATATAATACATCATTAACATGTTTTTTATTGGATAACATGAAAATTAACGATAGTTATATGGTAATCCATTGGTATCGATGAAAAACCAGAAACAAGTTTATCACCATTTTCATCTTAATGAAACATGACTAAAACTCCAATGTAATTGAATCATAACATTATATATATATTTATAAAACATAATTTTAATACCTATAATTTCTTGGAAATGATGAACTTTGGGATAATAAGAAATACTGACACTTCTTTTAAAGTCACATTTCAAAATGGTCAAGATTATTAACACCCAATGTTAAAAAAAGATTATAAAAAGATTATATATAAATCGAATTGTTATTATTGAAGATTATAAATTAAAATGTAAATGAATAAAATTATAAAATTGGTAATTAATATTTTTATATTTTTTATATAGGAGGTTAAATCACTTCTATTGAAATCAAGGGTAAAATTTAAGGGTTTCTTGACTCAATTCTCAGTCTCCTAAGACATACTTCTTATAATATACCATGTTTTCTATAAAATGGTCTATATAATATGAATTTAATATTTTTTATCATGATAATATTATTATTAATATTATTTAATTTTTCATTTGAAATCATATCCTTCATGGGGTGTGGAGTTTAAAATTTATAATGTTGTAAGGGTATCAGTAACTCAAATTCATTCCTTATAGTTATATGTTTTCGTCTTGTTTTTTTCTCCTAAGCTCACAAAATTTTACATTTTAAATGATTTTTTAAAATATATATATATATGGAAAAGTAAGTTTTAAATTCAAATATTCTTCTTTATGGAGTTTTATTTTCACTTATTTTTAAGAAATAAAATGTTATAATGAGGGATGAGTGTCTATATCTCCCTTAAATGAATTGGTTAAGGTTGCATATCCCTTGAGATGATGATTTTTTTCACAGTAATAATTATGATTTGGATATTCTCACAAGTTTATACATGGTTATAATTCTGGTTATGCTATTATTGTAAGGATTTCATGGATATAATTGTGGTTTATATATTCTCATAAGGTTTTTTGTGTGTATAATTATGGTTTAACAATTCTTACAAGGATGTGTAGTGGTATAAATCTGTTTAGCTATTCTAAAACGTTTGTGTGTGGGAATAATTGTAGTTAATTTATGCTAAAAAGTATGTGGGTAAACATAATTTTGGATAACTTATGTTCAAAATATTATAATTTCTTATTAATATATTCATCCCGCACACTTATTCATATTCTTATGTGTATGTTACTCTCTCATAGCTTTTGTTTATTAACTAATATTTCCACACACTTTTTATTCATGTGTTATGTTTTTCCAATATATATTCAACGGTTAATTAGTTTTGATATATGCATTGTTAGGTATGGTATTTCTATGATCCTGATTATATACGCATTCTCAACTTATACTCATTTAATACATTTTATTTTTCTCAATTTTTTTTATGAGAATATGAGCTCAAACCTTTATTATGTTTTCGTCCCCTGAGTTATAAAAACTATTGTAACTTATAAGATTTCTAAAAGGGATAGATTGTGGTTTTATTATGAATAAATTTTCATAAATTTTTTAAATCAACTTTCCTATGTAAAGTTTTCTCATTGATAATGAACCTTTCATTCTTTGGATTCTGTTATATTTTTTTAGATGTGATGTTTGTATTATGTAAATGATTTAAAATAAATATATGTTTATCTTGGGTTTTTATAGTTAGTATTAGAGTATGTTGTATTTTATTTTATGATTAGTTTAGTTATTTTTGATAGATTTGGATAATATTAAACTTAGTAAAAAACCTACAGATGAGTTTATGTAATAGATAATATCCTAAAATATTTTTAATTACTTGATAAGTGTGTTTTACTGGAAATAAATCTCTATTTGGATACTATAAAGTGAATAAAATTATAGAATATATGAACCTAGTGTTTATCACTAAAAAATTGTGGGTTGATCCTTGACTCAATCATCAACCTGATAAATGACTATTTTGTTGAAAATAGAAAACTTTTCTGGACACTCTCAAGGGATATGTGTTGGGTTATTATAATCTCTTTATGAGCCAATATTAAGGATTTATCTTATATTTACTTTGAGGGATAAAATTATGATGTTTGATAAAACACAACTTAAAGTAACCCAGGTTAAACTAAGAAAGTTATAAAATTATCCATGTTTTACATTATTGAGATTAAAGTATCATAGGTTAAAATTAAGGTGTCATTAAAGAAGACATATTTGGATTGAAATTTATTGTTCATGGGATAATTTAGAATTATTCATTTGGATAATATCTTAGTCATTTTGATGTTAATATTTGGTTGGAAGCATGATCTTGAAATTGAACCTACAAAACATATGCCTCTAGAAACTTATATAACTTAGCTAGACGAGTATTTGGAATAAATGGTTGATAATTTTAATATATTCCTACTATAAGGGAAATAATATGTATCCTAGTATTCCATAATTTAGAATGTATTTTATCTTAAAAAAGTTATATCTTAGGTCGTGATTTTATTTTGACACACTTAAGTATTATTATTATTGACTAATTATTAAAATTTTAAGGACGTAAATTCATTAAGGGAGAGAATGTAAGTGCTTATTTTTTAGGAGGTGTTATTATTATTATCATTATTGTTAGTATGTTTATTATTATACGACATTAATTTTAACAAGTGTATATTTATTCCTTCAAAAGGATTTAAATGTGATTAAAAAATGTATCATACAATATAAGAACCAAAATTATAAAACTTAATTCATTTATAAGTGGTTAATTACAGAGAAACATATAAAACCTTGAATTTCACACCTTGAAATAATATGAACTATATATGAACAAACATATTAGCAAAAATAAATCAATAGGGGAAAATAGATAGAATATAATAAAATCTTCCTGACCAAGAAATATCATGGATCATCTTAAACCTTGAGGTCCATCAATACCCAAAAAATGTATAATGAGAAAGAGAAACATGAAAGGGGAAATAATTTTACAAATATAAAATATTAAATATGAACTATACATTTTAAAGTGAGATTTCAATGAAAAAATGATTTAGTATGTCTAAAAATAGTATAAATATAGTCTTCTGTATTTGGGTTTTAACATTGATTGTTTAGAAATTAATGTTAAAGGTGATAAGGGAAACTTCTAACATCAATTTTTTATCAAACTAATCGTAAAATTGATTAAAAATTTTTTTATGTTATTTTGGAAGAAAAATTACATTTAACAAAAATTAAAAAATAAACAAACACCCACAAAGACCTCATTTTTTCACTCAAACACCTTTCTATTAACAGATGATGGAACCCAGTGACCCTAAATGATGGTAACTCAACTACTGTATTAAATTTTCATCCACTTTTAAAAATATTTTCCATATATCTTCCACTCGGAAACCTTATTTCATGATTGTTGATGTATTCTGGTCAACCCACAACTACAGTTCATTATTTTTCATAGTCATTTTTTGGATTTGTTTTTGCACTCATTTTTTTTCAATCTTACAGTATGCTCAGTCGCCACCAACCTTCAATGGGTATATCTAAATTAAGGATATATATTTTTCTCAACCTTTAAATATTATATGTTATTTTTTTATTTTTCAGGATTCATTAATTATCTATTACTTATAAATTTGATTCATCAATTCAACTATTTTTTTATTTTATAATTATTTATATATGTTTTTATTAAAAAAATAATGTTAAACATTTTTATGAATATAAATTTTTTTCATGATAATTATTTTTTTAACTATTCACATTTATAATTTTTTTATCTATAATTTATTTATTATTATATCTTTTTGTGGTTGAAATTATTTTTTCTACAATGTTTTATATCTTTCAGAAATTGTTTTTGTTTTATATAATTACTATTGATTATTATTTATTTTTACCTTATTTATTTATTTTTTTAAATTATTTTAAGAGAATAATTATTTGGTAAAAAAATTTCCATGTTTAAATTAACTATTACTACATATTTATAATCTATTGTATATATATTTTTAAATGATATGTTTTGACCATTTTTTGTAATTTTTTTCTCTGATCAAATAATTATCAATAATTGAATAGTTTTTTTATATTTGTTTATGTTTAAAATTTATCTGTTTATATGTATGCTAAAATATCTAATTTACATATATATTCACCCTTTATATTACGACTTATGTAATTAATGGATCATAATGGGATAAAGTTATGAAAGAAAACTGATTAATATGGAAAAAGAGTTGATAATTTCCTGGAATTTTCCCCAAAAACATTAAAATAATGACCTTTTTTATCCATGCCTAAAATATTAGAATATTATAAAGTTAAATTACATATAAATTAGGGATCATTGTTTTTTGTTTTATCCATAATTATACACATTAGATCAAACATGGTGAATTGATATAAAATTCAACAGCTAATGTTGTTGTAAATATACATCATGAGGCAGAGGATTGTATTGAATAATTAATTAATGATATAGTAACTGATACCAAAAAAATAGAAACTATTGAATAATTGTATAGTTATTTTGAGAAACAATTATTATAATGTTGCCATAAATTTATAGAGTTAACTATTTCTCAGAGATTAGTTAACATGAAAGAAAGAAATGGGTTGAGTAATAAATGTTTCTTTAAATTTATTTAAATTTAAAAAGTGATATGCCTAGAAGGAAATAAATTTATAGATTCAAATTATGACGCAATGAAAATAAAATTCACAATAGGATTGGGGTGTAAAAAGATACATACTTTCCCCCAATTATTATGTGAATTATATGAAAAAATTTAAATGTTTATAAAAATTCCCTAAATATGAGACATCTTGATATAAGTTGGATGAAAAATTAAACTTTGATTCATTATTAGGTTCTGACATCAAACCTCCAACTAAATAAATTTGTTATCATCCAATTATTCTTTATTTTAATCATCTATTTGAAAATTCAAATGATGCAAATTAAAATAAAGAAATATGGTTTTGATGGCATATAGATGAGCACATATATAATAGAAACATATGTAGCCCTTATAATTCAACATAGTGGATTATATTTCACAAAAACATTCCTGATTTTGGAACTGAAGCTTGAAATATTAGAATGGGAATATGAATATACGGAATGAACCTATATAGGATCCTCAGTAGACTACATAGTTAGTTCCCTATATTTTGGTAGTTTACAACTTATCCCAACATATATTTATAACTAAAATAATATTTTAGAATGATATTGACGATTTTTGAAACAAAACAACTAAGAAATAGAATTAATGTGTATATTTCACCATTAGTTGACTATTTGAAACCTCTATATGAAAAAGGTGTTACAATTATTTATGTATTTGAGAGAGGTTATTTTCCTATTCAATCAATGAAAATGTTCAAAAAGAATTTTTTCATTAATATTGAAACTTATTTTGATATATTGTTAAGGAACATAAAACATGTCTAATTTCTGAATAAGAGACATCTAATTATCAATTTCATAATGAATTAAAGATAGTGTATATGGTACTTTGATGATTTCATTTAATTTATAATCATTATAATATATTAAAAAATAATAATTTAATGGTTAACATGAATATAATCTTCCCCCAAAATAATTGTAAACTAATGAATATTAAAACAAGGTGAAAATATTGATTTCACATTTAGAAAAAATTATTTTCTAGTCAACAAAAAATATTTGGAAGAAATAGTATATCTTATTCAAAATGATTTTCTAAAAATTTTTAGAGATAAAATATAACATTGATGTTATGAATGTTGAGAAATATATATGTTATAGTTTTAATGGAAATTTGTTACGAAAAAGTGGAATGAAAAAATATGGATTTCATGCTAGATTATTCTTAATATCTATGGGAATACATTTGGATTTATCTCCCACTATGAAAGGAATATTAATAAACATACCTCTGAATTATAACACATTAAGAAAGAGTGAGAATATAAGTTTTTGGAAGTGTTTTCATGGTTTGATAGTACCAAATGGATATTTATAAAAAGTTATGAATTTGGTGTCATTGATGGATTTTAAAGTAAGTGGTATGAAATCACACAACAATCATTTATTGATGAAATAATCAATTCCATTCAAACTACATGGTATATTTCTAAAACCTTTCATAAATACTATTATTAAGATATTTTATTTTTTAAAATCCATTTGTAGCAAAGTTATTGATCCAAATTTTTTATATGTGTTGGAGAATGAAGTTGAACTCAAAATTTGTCAACAAGAAATGTGTTTTCCACAAATATTATTGAAATAATGGTTTATTTAGTGATTTATTCAGTGCATGTGATAATAATATGTGGACCTATTTATTTAAATTTTTTTCATCCTTCTGAAAGATATATGAATCTTTTTAAGGGATGTGTTAAAAATCCACATTGACTAAAGGCCTATATTTATCAATAATAGTAATCAAAATAGATTATTGAGTTTTGTGGGGAATATTTATATGAAGTGGAGCATATTATTCTCCCGATATCACGACATATGACAGTTGAATGGGAAGGTAGAGTGATTTATAGATTAAATTTAAAGTTCATTCAATGTGATGTGGTTATATAAGAGCATTAATAAATTTTTAACAATACATATGAGGTTCAAAAATATATATCATCACATATTTCTATATTAAATATACAATATCTGAGATGAAATTAAAAGTGATTAATTATTGAACATAAAAATATTTTTTTCGTGGTTTAATGATAAATTCAATACATATTTATCTTCACCAAAAATGTCAAAATGGTTGGTAGGGGTGCCTTCTATTAATGTGATCACATGGACTAGTTTTGATAACAATCGTTACACATTTTACACACAACAATCCAGATGACAAGAGAACAACTCAAAATAGTGGGGTAATGTTTTTACTGAAGAACGAATTTTGTTTAGTAAAAAATATATAAAAATATTCTTGCATAAAATATAATTTTTTGGAGTTTTTTAGGGTCTATAAAAAATTTATTATACTAAATTTTTAGTGTCAATTTTTGAGTTTAACTAGGCTTATATGAATAGTGGTATAAAACATGATGATTATGGATTTTAGCTTCTTGATTTTAAAAGATTTAGTTTCAAATATTAACCATAAATCATGGAGAAACATGAAAAGAAAATAATTTTTGTTATTGATCAATAAAATGATCAATGTTCTATTATATTGTAAGGAAAAACTAATTTATTTGGATGATTAATATGATGATGATGTCAAGGATTTATGTGAGTTTTCTTCAACTATTACTGGATATCTGGATGATAACAATGACTATAATGTAGAGATAGACTATTTTGTATGAAATTATAATGTTTATGTTGTTTGGGAAAACAGTAAATTACTCTATTAATTATTTAGATAAGTATTTATAATCTTTTGGGTATTATGGACCTTAAAATTATTTAAGTTTCTTTTTCTTTAATTTTTTCCTTTTATAAATTCTTTTTTATTTATATAGACTTTTGATTTAATTTTTTGTTGTAACATATTTTCCATTTTTAAATTTACTTTCAGATATTTTTTTTTTGTGGAAATTTATATGAGTTTGAATTATCTATTTTTATATGTGCTTATATGTCTCTCTTCAATTTTGTAGTGTCCACCAAATTTTCACAGTCTTAGAGTAAGTTAAATGGCATTCGGGATCTATTTATCTCAAAATATTATAAGTTATTTTTCTATTTTAGAAGATAATTTTCTTATATATTAGTTATAAATTACATTCATCCACTCATTTTTTATAAATTTCTTATCAATCATAAATATTTTTTTAAAAAAATTAATGTTATTACATTTTTAATGAATATTAATTTTTTTTACTATAATTTGTTTTTTTTGAAATTATTTTTATTTATAATTGTTTTAGTTTATTCGTTTTTATTATTATAATATTTTTGGGGTTGGAAGCATTTTCTTATTAATTTTTTCATTTATAAATAGTTTTTTATCTAGTATGACGAATTAGTTTTTTTATTTATTATAGTTATTTAAATTATATAAAATATATGTTTACATATTTATTAAGTTATTATACATATTTAAAAATAATAGAAACTGATTTAGGGGGAGATATATTTATATTTTTCTCTTAATATATATATATATATATGCAGTAACTAAATTATTTAATGAAATTAAAATTACATTTATTAATATTTTTTCTACTTTTTATTCTTCTCCAGAGAGGATGTGTCACATCCGTCTTTTTTTATATTATTTATTTTATTATTTCTGTTGGGCATCAGATAATTCGGGTCATGGCTGAACATAAATTTCTGAGTTTTATTTTGAAGAACACTTTTGGCCTTTTCGGAGTTCAGCGCGCCGCTGGCAAAGCCGCGCGACCTCACTTGGGTCGCCGCGCGACCTCGCCCGGCTCTCCGCACGCCTTCTTGTCATGCAAGCAATTAAATAATGAAGTTATTAATAATTAAATAAAGTTTAAGAGGGATAAAACAAAATTGAGACAGCGCGGCCTCGGGCGGGGCACGTTTATGAAACCGCGCGGCCTCTCCTGGTACACTGGGTGACCTTCCGATGTCCGATTAACTAGATGGCATGAATTAATAATGAGCAAATAAAATGATAAGAGTCTGATACAATTAACGTTGATTGTTTTAATGGTAATAATAATATATATTTTTTTATTTGAAAATATCATTGTTATTATTAGTTCTTTTTATTTATTTATTTTTACTTTTTTCCCCTTTCTTTTTTTTTGGCTAGGGTTCGGACCCCCCCCTTCTTCCTTGTGCGTCGTTTTTTCCCCCTCTTTCAGATCATGGCTCTTCCCCTCTTTGCACCGCACCCCCCCTGGAACCCTGCTGCGCTGCCCCTACCCCTCCTGTTCAACCTCCAGCCCACCGCGCCGCGCCGTGCCTCCATCCGGCGTCGCCTCCTCCTCCCGGATCCACCCTCCGGCACTGCACACGGCTCCGACAAAACCCCAGCCGCCGACACTTGGCCTCCCCTCCTGCAAGGACCGCCGTCGCGCCCCCTCCACTCGCCAAACCGGCCGCACCCCCGCACCTCCTTGACCAGCCGCACCCTCCTCTCCCTGCATGAACCTCTTCGGCTATCCCCGACTCCGGCGTCCCGCACTCTTTCGGCACAGCGAACCGTCACCGCCTTCTCCATCTGGTGAAACACCATCTCCTTCGGCCATCCCGCAGTCCGGACGGAAGACCGAGACGAAGGCGAGGAATAAACTAGTACGTATGACCTTCATATTTGTCCGCGCTGGATCCGATGAATCCGTTCTCGCGGAGGATGTAGGAACTCCTGATAACGACTTCATTGTTGTGAATTTTTATCACTTTGTGCGGATTAAAGACCCGGAAGCAGAGGTCTCAAGACACCTCTCATTTTCGCGGGATCTTGACATCCGGGGTCGGATTTATTTGAGTGAGCAAGGAATTAACGCGCAGTACAGTGGGCCATCAAGAAATGCACTTGCATATGTTGAATGGTTGCGTGAAGACCCAAGATTTTCTGATACACTGATTCAGGTTTCTACAGCTACAAATGGCCATGCCTTTCCAAAATTGAAGCTGCGCTATAAGCCTTCACTAGTACAGGTCGAAGGTGGCATTTTGCATCTTCCATTGTTTGACCCTTCAATGAGAGCCACACCTCTACCACCATCTGAATGGAGGAAAAAACTGCAGGCGGCAAATGATGACGATCATGTATCAAATGTGCAGAAGAGTTATATTCTGTTGGATGTGAGAAATGGGTATGAATGGGATATTGGCCATTTTTGTGGTGCCCTGAGACCTGATGTTGACTGTTTTAGAAGCACTTCCTCTGCGCTATCTCAGCTGAAGGGTCGATTTGGTTTTGTTGAGTTGCGGTTGATGTGCGACGGATGTTGCGCACAACAGTTGTGAAGTCTGCGATGACGAGGTAGGTGGTTCCATGCCATACCATCTCTAGATAATTTAATTGCTCATTAATTAAATTATAATGTGTTCTAGTGATAAATTGCATGATGCGAATTTTATTTTTTTGACGTACTTCGATATGCATATTGGTGAATTTGAGTTGTTAAGTAAATGCCAACGTTTTCATGTGCGTTGTGTCGTTGAAATGTTCAGACCCATTATAGTTAATTGTTTTGGTTGTGCAAATTGTGTTTTCAAGTTCTTTGAGGTGTCTGTGTCATTAAATGTAGATTTTCAACCAAAATGAGTCACTTTGGGTGTGTTTCCCGTGTGACGTACTTTTGGAACTAAATTGAAAAATTGTTTGAACAATGGGAAAACATGTTTTAGTTTGTATAAGCTTCACTTTGGTTTTAAAGTGACGTTCGTATATGAAATTGAGTATGTCGTTCTGGTGCAAACCTTTTCTTTCTAATTTTAAGTGTTTAATAAATTGTTAATTGCACTTATTAAATTATTTGTGGAGCGCGAGAGTTGTTTTTGACAGAATTATGTGTGCGTTAAGTTTTAAAGGTATTCTTACTTGTGAAATTGGACATGTCTCATGTGAAAACTCCTATTGTGCTATTTTGAAATGTTCTTCTAATTGTTTAAATAGTTTATCAAGTCACGCAAGTGATCTGGACTATGTGATAAAATGGTTTTGGTGTGCGTGTGTTTTTTTTATGGTGTTTGGGTATGCAAATGGTGATGTGTATGTGTAATGTTTTTCTTTGGTCCGAGATATGTGGAAGCGATATACATTATGTGAATGTGAAACTTATTTGAGCACAAGGGAAACCCTGGGTATCTAGGTGGGCAGACTAGAACTAGTGTGCTAGTGAACCGGATGGGTATCGTCCCTGTTTCACTTAGCTGGATTGACGATTGCAACACTAACTAAACATATGATATCTGAGGGTCGTGGCCTTCTAAGCCACGTGTTCTGAGGGTCGTGGCCTTCTAAGCCACGTTTTCTGAGGGTTGTGGCCTTCTAAGCCACGTTTCACCGAGACACGAGGTTCTAGGGTCCCACTTGAGCTAGATGAACCTTAGGGGATTTACCCGTAGTGCTCTACCATTTTTGGCGTGGTGCCTTCCATCGGCATATGGAAGACCACTTGAGTATGTGTGTGTGTGTGTGAGCATGTGTGTGTGTGTGTGAGTATGTGTGTGTGTGTGAGTATGTGTGTGTGTGTGAGTGTGTGTGTGTGTGTGTGAGCATGTGTGTGTGTGTGTGAGTATGTGTGTGTGTTCCCATATTGAACATTTCTCTTCCCCTTTAAAAATCGTGTTTGTTAAATGAGTTCTTTTTAATGTTTTTCTTTTAGCGTTTAGCTTGTAAATGTTTTCTTTAAAAGAATTTTTAAATTAAAATTTTGAATAAACACTTTAAATTGTCTTTTGATGTTGTGGCATGGAACCATTTCTCGGTGGCGTCCTACTGGGCTTTTAGCTCACACCCTGCATACACCCTTGGGTGTATGTAGTTTCTGTTTCTTCTGTCTTCCAGGTTGCGACTTCGTGCTCAGTGATGGTGGTTCAGGTTGCAGTTGGTCTTCTCATGCAGAATGGTGTTGATGTGGTCTCACTTCTGCCGGGAGGTTGGGTATGAGTTTTAGTTTCCGCTGTCGTCTTTTCTTTTTAGTTATTGTTTCGAGTTGTAGACCTTAAACTTGTTCATAGTTTAAAGGAACGTTTCGTTGTCTATTCCTAATCTCAGTTTATTTATCTTGTTAGCTGGTTTATCTGTCTTGTATTTCGGGTAAAACCGTTCCCACTTGTTAAACATGATACCTGGGCACTTGCGCCAGCCCGTAGGGATCGGGAACACCCTTCGGGCCTTGCCGCGGACCGGGTCGGGCGCCAGGTCGGATGGCGACCCGGCTTGGTTCGTGACAAAATGGTATCAGAGGGCAAGGTTTGCTCTCTTGGGTCATGTTCTTTTGAGATAGAGTCAGTGTATAGACTTGAGTTAAGGTTGTCGGGACTCGACGTCCTGAATACGAGCAATGTGCCTGGCCAGCACACCTCGTGGCGGGACTCGAGTTACCAAAGTATGTTGAGGTTTGTATGAGTTTTTGGTCCTTGCAGATGTTCGTGTCTAAGGGAAATGAAAAGGGAGTAAGGTCAGTGGTCTTAGTGAGCTCGCAGGGTCTGGCAAGCCTTGTGGAGCCGGGGACACTGTCCTAAAATACTCTCTGTGGCCAGTGGCGTGATCGGCGTAAGGCCGCCAACCATATTTTCCAATCACCCACTGCCCCTAGTTTCTTCCTGCTTTGTTTCTCGTCTCTTTGTTTTGGATTCGTGGAAATTTGGTCTCTTATGTAAAAATGTTTTGGTCTTGGAAAATGTTTTCAAATGAAGCGCTTTAAAGATGAAATGGTGTGCAAGGTTTGAAAAGTGTGGGTTGGATGTTTAGGATTTGAAAGAAAAAAAAATTGGAGTTTTAGTACATGGTGTTTGTGTGGCGTGTCCTTGTGTTTTTGAGATGTTGGATGTCTGGAGTTTTGAGCTGAGTATTCTTTCTGAATGGTTTGTGACCTGAGTTTGAGTTCCTATTTGTAAGTTGGTATGCAAGCGGGTAGCTAGTTTTTTTTCCCTTTGAAAAGTACATTGGGGATCCCTTGCAGTGGTTTCCCTTGTACGTTTGGTGTTCACCTGCAGTATGTGTTGATCATTGGACAAGTTTGTTTTGGGTCCATGTTTTTCTTTCTTGACTAGTGTACGCCCCCCCATAAAGCATTGACATGTGATTGAAGTACGACTACGGGGAATTCCCCGTTGGCCGACCCTCCAGTTGATCGGAGGAATATCTTCTTGAATTATAGAATTGAACCCACCTCTCCTTTTTACAACTAAGTGGATCCTCTCGCAGTGGGATGACAGATGCGAGGGGAGTTGAAGGGAGTTTTGGGTCATTCGAGTTGTTCGATTCATTGGGTATGAGTCTTGATGTCGTCATATTTGAAGGTTTCCCCTGGAAACATCGAAAGGAAATCTAGCGGGGAAGGGTGAGGGCGGTTCGAAATTTTCAATGTTGACCAGTGTCTTGGAGGGCTTTGTAGTATCTACATCGGCTACAAGGGTCATGTTCAGTGACGTCTTGCAGCGGAAGGTCGCTTTGGTAGTGAACGGTGGTTTGGAAGTGGTAGAGGAGACTCTAGTGGGAAAAAGGTGGAAGCGACCCTAAGTCGTTGGTGCGGTCTATCATTCTGAATAACCTCCGGTCTTGGTTTGTTTCGTTTAAGAAAAAGTTTGTGTTAGGCTACTAGTTGGCATACCCAGTCGTACGAGGCTGTTATGGTTTTCTGCAGGAATCACGTGTTGTTTAAGACTCAGTTTGAAGTCCCTCTCCATATAGTGTTCTTCTCAACAGCAATGATCATGTTCAGGTGACGATTCGTGGTGTCGTGTTCTCATCCAGTGTGACAAAGAGTGATGCGCATGCACCATTAAAGCTCTTGTGTTGGTAAATGTTCAGTGTACGATCAGTTGGATGTCGTAATATGTTGTGGTTACTGGTGTTTCCTTGGTTGTAGTGTGATTCCGTGTGACACCAAAAGGAGAAGCTCTGTTCGAGAGTCTTCCATGCCTGACTACGAGGCAGAAGATGCTTTAAACATCAGGGCTCCAGCCATAGGCCTTGGAGTGAAGCTGGCGCGTGGTCAGGAACCCCAAGAGTATATGAGACCCCGACTTTATTTCTGTCATCAATATTAAAAATAGAGGAAGTTTAAATTGTTTCCAAGGTTCTTCCGCTCTGAATGAGAAGTCTGGTTGCATATGGTTTTCGCGACCATGTGGAGGCGGGTTCGTCTCGTTGCCTTAAAAGTCCTGGGGGTTGCGTTCCACCGGACGCAATCGCTTTAGTGGTCCTTATGGGAGCTTGTTGAGTAAATTTTTATCAAATCTTATTAGTGCTCATCCAAGAATGTGGGAATGCTGGTTTGTCTTGGGTTATGCTTTTGACGCCTCGGTAGTCAGACCCCTCCCTCCCCGCCCCTTGTGGTGGGGTGTCTGGTCACCGTTGGAGAATTTTCAAAGTTCTATACCTTCTGTTAGTTCTAATGGTGGGTAGACCCACATTGGGTCTCGCACGAATGTCTCTATAATGAATCAGTGTTGGACTATTCATTAATGGTGGGGAGCCCCTCGGGCCTCCCCATGTTGATCCTCTGCTTCTGTTTTTAAATATGGTTTGGTGATAGTTGATAAGAATGTTCCGTGAATGTGGTTTGACCTTATTTGTACATTCTAGCCAAATGGTGTGGTTTCGGTTTAATAGTGCCTAATGTGTTTTGGCTTGTGAAGTTGGTTCCCATGGGTTAAAGAGTTCGTTTTCTAAAACAATCATCTGGAGGCATTCTAGCTCTTTGGGGCAGGCGACACATATCAAAAAGTCTTTATATGAGTTTATCAAAGTTGTCTTTGAGTCACTTTCTCTGAGCACGATGCTTTTGGCCTCTTTTTGCTTGGTGTTTGTGGGGATCCCCTTTGAACCTTAAGGGAGTGTGGTTTTTTGCTTTGGGGTTTGGTTCTGGTTGTGGCTTTCCGGGGACGGAAAGCTTTATGGTGGGGAGAATTGTCACATCCGTCTTTTTTTATATTATTTATTTTATTATTTCTGTTGGGCATCAGATAATTCGGGTCATGGCTGAACATAAATTTCTGAGTTTTATTTTGAAGCACACTTTTGGCCTTTTCGGAGTTCAGCGCGCCGCTGGCAAAGCCGCGCGACCTCACTTGGGTCGCCGCACGACCTCGCCCGGCTCTCCGCACGCCTTCTTGTCATGCAAGCAATTAAATAATGAAGTTATTAATAATTAAATAAAGTTTAAGAGGGATAAAATAAAATTGAGACAGCGCGGCCTCGGGCGGGGCACGTTTATGAAACCGCGCGGCCTCTCCTGGTACACCGGGTGACCTTCCGATGTCCGATTAACTAGATGGAATGAATTAATAATGATCAAATAAAATTATAAGAGTCTGATACAATTAACGTTGATTTTTTTAATGGTAATAATAATATATATTTTTTTTATTTGAAAATATTATTGTTATTATTAGTTCTTTTTATTTATTTTGTTTTACTTTTTTCCCCTTTCTTTTTTTTGGCTAGGGTTCGGACCCCCCCCCCCCCTTCTTCCTTGTGCGTCGTTTTTCCCCCCTCTTTCAGATCGTGGCTCTTCCCCTCTTTGCACCGCACCCCCCCTGGAACCCTGCTGCGCTGCCCCTGCCCCTCCTGTTCAACCTTCAGCCCACCGCGCCGCGTCGTGCCTCCATCCGGCGTCGCCTCCTCCTCCCGGATCCACCCTCCGGCACTGCACACGGCTCCGACAAAACCCCAGCCGCCGACACTTGGCCTCCCCTCCTGCAAGGACCGCCGTCGTGCCCCCTCCACTCGCCAAACCGGCCCCACCCCCGCACCTCCTTGACCAGCCGCGCCCTCCTCTCCCTGCATGCACCTCTTCGGCTATCCCCGACTTCGGCGTCCCGCACTCTTTCGGCACAGAGAACCGTCACCGCCTTCTCCATTTGGTGAAACACCATCTCCTTCGGCCATCCCGCAGTCCGGAAGGAAGACCGAGACGAAGGCGAGGAATAAACTGGTACGTATGACCTTCAGATTTGTCCGCGCTGGATCCGATGAATCCGTTCTCGCGGAGGATGTAGGCACTCCTGATAACGACTTCGTTGTTGTGAATTTTTATCACTTTGTGCGGATTAAAGACCCGGAAGCAGAGGTCTCAAGACACCTCTCATTTTCGCGGGATCTTGACATCCGGGGTCAGATTTATTTGAGTGAGCAAGGAATTAATGCGCAGTACAGTGGGCCATCAAGAAATGCACTTGCATATGTTGAATGGTTGCGTGAAGACCCAAGATTTTCTGATACACTGATTCAGGTTTCTACAGCTACAAATGGCCATGCCTTTCCAAAATTGAAGCTGCGCTATAAGCCTTCACTAGTACAGGTCGAAGGTGGAATTTTGCATCTTCCATTGTTTGACCCTTCAATGAGAGCCACACCTCTACCACCATCTGAATGGAGGAAAAAACTGCAGGCGGCAAATGATGACGATCATGTATCAAATGTGCAGAAGAGTTGTGTTCTGTTGGATGTGAGAAATGGGTATGAATGGGATATTGGCCATTTTTGTGGTGCCCTGAGACCTGATGTTGACTGTTTTAGAAGCACTTCCTCTGCGCTATCTCAGCTGAAGGGTCGATTTGGTTTTGTTGAGTTGCGGTTGATGTGCGATGGACGTTGCGCACAACAGTTGTGAAGTCTGCGATGACGAGGTAGGTGGTTCCATGCCATACCATCTCTAGATAATTTAATTGCTCATCAATTAAATTATAATGTGTTATAGTGATAAATTTCATGATGCGAATTTTATTTTTTTGACGTGCTTCGATATGCATATTAGTGAATTTGAGTTGTTAAGTAAATGCCAACGTTTTCATGTGCGTTGTGTCGTTGAAATGTTCAGACCCGTTATAGTTAATTGTTTTGGTTGTGCAAATTGTGTTTTCAAGTTCTTTGAGGTGTCTGTGTCATTAAATGTATATTTTCAACCAAAATGAGTCACTTTGGGTGTGTTTTCCGTGTGACGTACTTTTGGAACTAAATTGAAAAATTGTTTGAACAATGGGAAAACATGTTTTAGTTTGTATAAGCTTCACTTTGGTTTTAAAGTGAAGTTCGTATATGAAATTGAGTATGTCGTTCTGGTGCAAACCTTTTCTTTCTAATTTTAAGTGTTTAATAAATTGTTAATTGCACTTATTAAATTATATGTGGAGCGCGAGAGTTGTTTTTGACAGAATTATGCGTGCGTTAAGTTTTAAAGGTATTCTTACTTGTGAAATTGGACATGTCTCATGTGAAAACTCCTATTGTGCTATTTTGAAATGTTCTTCTAATTGTTTAAATAGTTTATCAAGTCACGCAAGTGATCTGGACTATGTGATAAAATGGTTTTGGTGTGCGTGTGTTTTTTTTATGGTGTTTGGGTATGCAAATGGTGATGTGTATGTGTAATGTTTTTCTTTGGTTCGAGATATGTGGAAGCGATATACATTATGTGAATGTGAAACTTATTTGAGCACAAGGGAAACCCTGGGTATCTAGGTGGGCAGACTAGAACTAGTGTGCTAGTGAACCGGATGGGTATCGTCCCTGTTTCACTTAGCTGGATTGACGATTGCAACACTAACTAAACATATGATATCTGAGGGTCGTGGCCTTCTAAGCCACGTGTTCTGAGGGTCGTGGAATTCTAAGCCACGTTTTCTGAGGGTCGTGGCCTTCTAAGCCACGTTTCACTGAGACACGAGGTTCTAGGGTCCCACTTGAGCTAGATGAACCTTAGGGGATTTACCCGTAGTGCTCTACCATTTTTGGCGTGCTGCCTTCCGTCGGCATATGGAAGACCACTTGAGTATGTGTGTGTGTGTGTGAGCATGTGTGTGTGTGTGTGTGAGTATGTGTGTGTGTGTGAGTATGTGTGTGTGTGTGAGTATGTGTGTGTGTGTGTGTGTGTGTGTGTGTGAGCATGTGTGTGTGTGTGTGAGTATGTGTGTGTGTTCCCATATTGAACATTTCTCTTCCCCTTTAAAAATCATGTTTGTTAAATGAGTTCTTTTTAATGTTTTTCTTTTAGCGTTTAGCTTGTAAATGTTTTCTTTAAAAGAATTTTTAAATTAAAATTTTGAATAAGCACTTTAAATTGTCTTTTGATGTTGTGGCATGGAACCATTTCTCGGTGGCGTCCTACTGGGCTTTTAGCTCACACCCTGCATACACCCTTGGGTGTATGTAGTTTCTGTTTCTTCTGTCTTCCAGGTTGCGACTTCGTGCCCAGTGATGGTGGTTCAGGTTGTAGTTGGTCTTCTCATGCAGAATGGTGTTGATGTGGTCTCACTTCTGCCGGGAGGTTGGGTATGAGTTTTAGTTTCCGCTGTCGTCTTTTCTTTTTAGTTATTGTTTCGAGTTGTAGACCTTAAACTTGTTCATAGTTTAAAGGCACGTTTCGTTGTCTATTCCTAATCTCAGTTTATTTATCTTGTTAGCTGGTTTATCTGTCTTGTATTTCGGGTAAAACCGTTCCCACTTGTTAAACATGATACCCGGGCACTTGCGCCAGCCCGTGGGGATCGGGAACGCCCTTCGGGCCTTGCCGCGGACCGGGTCGGGTGCCAGGTCGGATGGCGACCCGGCTTGGTTTGTGACAGGATGGTACCAAACGATTGTAGTCATGGGATAAAAAATTTAACAAAACTTATACTCACACATGGAGATAAAAGGGTGATAATTAACTTTCATGACAATGACCTCCCAAATGGACCAAATACCACATAGTTTATGACTTACATGGATGTACAAATTCATTATAATATAAGAATTTTATACCCCAATTGAAGGAGTGTTGTCCATTTTGAGAAAATCTCTTTTATGGGATTCAATAATGGTAATTTTTTTAACTTATTTATTTATTTTTCCAATGGATTAAATATTATTAATTTTTCAATATTTTATTTATTCTATTATAGATGAAATTAAATTTTAAGAGAAAAAAGTAATTAAACAAAGTGTTTTTCCTTTTTAGAAACAATATGAATACATTTTAACAAAAATTTTACTTCAACATGTATTTTTTGGAGTAAAAAGGATAAATATAAAGTTATTAAGTATTATTTTATAGATTGAGATACATGGTATATTTTTGTCTCATGTTGGTAGGTAGAATCTTTTATGTCAAGTTTTTTTTCTTTGGAAAAAATATTTGGTAAATTAATTTTCATTATATTATAAATTATTCATTTTTTATTATGTAACATTCCTCTAGTAAGACTCACCAAGAGATACCATATCACAATTTATATCAATAAACATTATCACAAGGTGCGTATCCTTTATTAGTATAACAATTGATTATTTCAAAAAATTTTGAATTGATATCTGACATAAGTAACAGCATTGAAGAGGTTACACTAGACTATCAATATCTTCCCACTGATCATGAAAAATTGAAAAGGGAAAGAATTTCAAAAAAGGGAAAATATATTAATAATCTAGAAAAGTAAGTATATGATAATATTGTAAGTAAAAAATTATTAATTTTCAATAATATTACTATTTAGTAAATTTATCTAAATACTATTACATTTTAAAAAATCACATCAAGATGTCCTTCAGAAGAAAATGAAAAAAAGAAAATTTATCCCTAGGGGTTAGAAGGGTATTCTTAAAATGTCATTTGAAAATATATAACACCTAGTCCATGTCAAAAGGAATAAGGAGGGTATTGTATTTAAAATACAATTGGTATTTCCCATAGTGTGATATCAATGGGGGTATAAAATTAGGATGAATTAGATTCTATAAAGGATGATCATTGAATATTAAATGAGTCTATAAAGGATAGTCTTAAATAATCTATACCGACTATTCTTGTGGTAGTTATGAGACATACATTTCTTGAACATCTTTCCTACCCAGAACTACCACCTCCTCATTTAGACCCGACTGTTTATAATGAGTTTCATTCTAGGGATCCCCATATACATATTGTAGCATACATAATTACACATGATATATGGGATTATGTACATAATAATCGTATGGTGTTTGTTTAGATAAGATTATATGTATATGATGTTATTAATCTAACTACTCTTTTATAACAACCTAATATAGAGGTTTTCCTAGTTGGACAGAGTATTGGATATTATTTACATTGGTAGGCTGATCTTTCCCATCAGAAAACATATGTGGTATGAGTTTCTTATAGTTTCTTATTTGTCATTAAATTTAAGATTACTTATAATATTTTATTAAACTTTCCATATATAGAAGTATCTGATATCAAATGAATCATGATAAATGAAAATAAAATGGTGGGTTCCTCTCTAATTAGAGATTCTTGAGGAATCTGAATGGGTAAAAAAGGTATCACATGTTTACCTATATTAAATAATTATTATAATTTTAAAATGGGTATTGATTTATGTGGTATATATTATACATTAGATATATTTAAAACAAACATAATGTATATTATAAACAGTGATCAACTCAGTGTACCTATATTTCAGTTGATTTCTATGTAAGTGGATTTCATTTATTGATTTATTTGTATTACATAAACATATTTTATATTAAATTAATTAATTACATTTTTAAACATGTATCTTCATAGAATATTCATCCAATATTATTTCAATTCAATTTATTGTTTTATTTATCTAGAATACATTTCAACATATATGATATATTTAAACCAAGAATCCATAATTCAATATTTATCTTAAAGATTCAAAAACATGGAGATCACGTGTTATATTTTTATATTCATTGGTGTGTAAGAAAAAATTTATAATTATGAAACACTTTTCATTATACTATTATTAATAATAAATATTTTATTTTCTAGTGTACTTTGGATTTATTTGTATTTTGACCATAAGAATGTAGAGGATATTGGTTATGCTATTTATTGGGTGGTTATTGAAGAAGATTTAGAAAAATGTTAAAGAAGTATGTTTTATTGCATATTGTTAGTTATTTGGTCATATTTTTTTCATTTCACATAGGGTATGATAATTAATAATTCAAATTGTAGTAGTACATGGATTGGGTTCAATGGGGATCTCTATCCAATAGCGAGACTAGAAAATATTGATTATGTGAATGTTTAGGTGAATAACTTTTATATTAGTGAATGCATGATTTTTCACACATTTATGATGTTTTTATTTTTAAAATATTGTAGGTTTTTTATGATGTTTCTTCATATACATCAAAAAATTTGAAAAACATTCATCTTTACTTTGAACAATATTTTTTATGTTTTAATAAGTTTTATTTTTACTTTTATCGAGGTATATATTTTTAAAAATTATTATAAAAGTTATCAATGAATTTTTTTACTCTTCTTCTGATTCTATTGTTTATTGGGGGGTTTTTTCTTCATTTTGAGCACTTAGGTGTTTTATTATTCAATTTATAATATTTTAAGAAAAAAAGTATACCGTTTAATTTTATGTACAAAAAAAATGTTTACATCCCCCTAGTAGGATTTCAATGTCGATTATTACTAATGATTGACATTAAAATCATGTATATGTGCCTTTCTACATCAGTTTTTTATAAAGGTGACATTATAATACATTTTTATGCCAAATTCCTTGGAAATCATTTTTTTATAAAACTGAAATTGAAATACCTAAATAATTCCCATTATGTAAGGTTTTCAATGTAGTTATATATAACAATCATGGAAATTTCAACTTTAAACAATTCTTGGATTAATAAGGTTGTAAACTAACATAAAATATTTTTTGTCCACTAGAGTATATATTGGAAATAAATCTATCAGTTATAAATATGGTCATTTGAAATATGTTCGTTGACATACATGTATCCAATAGTTATAATGTAGTTATATATTTTAAGTAGTATATAAAGAATAAGATAACCCACCATGAAATGAAAAAATATATATTAAAATAATATATTTGTCACGATCCATCCCAGGTATCCTTGTAACCCAACAACTGAGTTGGAACTAACATGTACCTAAGGGGATTTCTGATCCCCATGGGTTGGCAACTATAACCTAACATCATACAAAATGAGTGTGAAAATGATTTTTCGACAAACATTAAAAAATTAATACAAAAAGGTCAGTATGAATACAAGATAAAACATATAGGGAGAAGTGTACCGAAAGTAAAATAGGTATAAACAATCCAATGTTATAAATAAAAGTACCAAAAAATAGGATATATTACCAAAGACTCAACAGATGCAACATTCCATGTCTACGGATCAATAGCTAGAACCACCTCTAAGTAGTTCTTTACCCCTGCTCGAAACTAGATGGAGATAATCTACATGCACCTAAAGGCACACATAGGGTGTGATCTAAAAGCCCAATAGGGTCTCACCAAATATTCCTTAACGGATTCCAATATTTAATTATCCAAATAATGATATTTCAATTGTAAATAAAAAGTTTTATTATTTCAAAAGAATATTTAAAAAAATCCTTATTTACATTTCAATTGATGGAAATAATTTAGAAAAATGCTTCACATTTCAATTGATGAAATATTTATAATAAAATAGATTAATAAAAAAAATTATATAGAACATTTTATATAAATTAAAAAGCTATGTAATATAATATACAAAAATAAAAGATATTCAATTCAAATTAGAACAATTGAGAAACATTATCATATTCCTAAAAATGTATGATAGTGCCATGATATAGGACTCTATGCATTAAATTTGACACGTAAATATGTGTATACACATGTCCCTTTGGTATAAAAAATGTGACTTTATCACCATCCTATCAGGGATGTGATATGATATATTTATGTTTTATAATGTTTTAAACTGTAGAGTGTTGTCTAAATAACTCACTAACTAACTAATTCTAGCATCTATAATAATAAAAAATCAACGATGGGATGTTTATTTAAAGATTTCATAAAACAATTAATCCCATTATCCATTTCAAATATTCCAATTTTCCATTTAAAAACCAAAATGGGTCTTCAATCAAAGATATTCCTTTTCTAAGATAAAACCCAAAGGTTTCTATAAAATATATTTTAAATCCATTCATCACAAATAATAATTTGAAATCAATTCACAATAAATGTTCAAAATTCACATTCACGATTTAAATTCAACATTTCAAATTTCAAACAATTACCATCAATTTCAAAAAATTAAATTCAACATTTTAAATTCCACCAAATTCCAATAATTTCACAATTCCTCCCCACTTCAATGGAATTAGGGATTCTCCCCAATTTCTTTCCAAAATTCAATGTTTAAAAGAAAATACCCCAATTAAATGGAATTGGGTTTTTAACAAATTAAATCTCATAGAAATAAAATTTCACACATTCAATTGAGAGGAGTTTAATTAAATCAAGCAGGTTGGGGTTAATTAAAATTGACAATAAAAATAAAACCACCCACCTCAAGATGACTAGATCACAAAATGACAATCCCTAATCAAGATTATGATTTGGTGAATGATGAAAACTAAATATGGGATTCACACCTAGATCTAAGATCTAAAATAGAAGGTATTAGATCCTCTAAACAATAAGGATAACTAAGAAAACATGTAGAGGAAAGCCAATATAGTGGGAGATAGAGAACGAGAGGATAAAACTAACTGAAATAAGATCAAAAATTGTTCTCCATGCTTCGATTATCATCTAGGAGGGTGATAAGGGGATAAAATCTACTCTTGAGAGCTCTCTAGGAATGGGAAATTTCATATTGGTCATATTGGTCCATCAGGGGTCTAAATAAAGGCTTTCAGGATTCTAAAAATTAATTTGGGTTTGAGAACCTATATGAATGGTTAGATGGGTAGGGATGTATAGTTAGACCAAACTATTATCACTAATCGTGCAACCCATTTTAATGGGTTTCAGGGTTTCTCCTAAGAGGGAACATGGTTTTTCCAACTGTGCACCAACCCTACAAAACTACACTGCCTAGGTGTGTACAATTTTCCTTGAAAGGGTGCATAGTTTCGTTAAAATGTACCCCAACCATGCATGAACCAGAAACATTCAAACATTCCAACGTTCTAAACCAAAACAACCCTTAACAAAACCCAACCAAAGAATAGTAAAAATAGGGGTTTGGGAATAATTGAAAATAGTAATAGGATATTATAATATATATATATATATATATGTACATATGTATGTGCATTATGTGTTAATATTATTATTATTTTTAAATTATTAGTTGATGTGTTTATAAAATTCAAATAAATATTATAATTTATTGGTAAAATAGAATTTTAGGATATAAATAATTAATTTTAATGGTATTTTGTTAAAGCTTAATTAGTATATAAGAAAAACGTTTTATATTAAATTATTTTCTTATATGTTTTATATTTTCCCCCAATAAATTAAATTGAAATCTTCTAAAACATTATTATATATGAACTATTATATTATTATCATTTAAATGGTATACTGATATGAAAAAATATTAAGAACACATAATATTTAGAAACATATATTTTCAATAAAATATGTTTTTCATTGAATTCATTATTTTAATTTATAAGATAAATTAATAAAATTTTAGAATTTAAATTATATAAAATTAATATCATATTTGGATTTATAATTTTAAAATTATCTTACAATGAATTTTTTAAATCAAGATAAAAATATTTTTTTAATAAATTTTATGAGATATTATCAAAATTATCTCACCCTCAACTCGATTATTATTTATTTTTCGATCAAAATTACATGTTTAGTTTGTGATCCCTTTATATTAAGATGAAATATTTATAAAAATATTATTATCATCACTTATAAAAGGGAACCTCTCACTACCTCTTCAATACCACAATAATTTTTTGGGTTCCTATGAAAAATATTACCTATTTCCTTAAAAATTTGTCATATTTAAATGTCATAATATTATGGTCACAAATTATTATCCTAATATCTTCCTTTTAAATGAATCCTCCAATAGAAAACTAACGTTCTCAACATTATTTCAATTTTTCTTTAACAAATTTTCTTTTTTATCTTTACAATTAATTTTTTCACAATATAATATTACAAATTTATTATTTATATTTTATTTTATTCTGTAATATTTTGATAATAAACACCAACCACCTCTCCCCTTCCCCTTATGAAAATAGAAAACACCAATCATACGTATGTGCGGACAACCATCTCCATGACATAAATTGAATCATTTTACTACACCGCCTAACAATTATGGTAGTAAAACATAATTAAATATCTTGTGGTATTTTAAAAAACACATATTAATCTTTTTCTCATGTAGTGATACACAAAATCATTATTCTTGTGTACATGCAGACTACAACCTCCCTAGAACGACATATTCTATTTTCACTACCACTTTCAAAGATTGTATTAGTTTATATTTTATAATTATATATGAAATATATATAATTGATATATATCATTAATATGGTTCTTTTTATATAACACAAAAATTAATGATCGATAAAATGTAATCCCTCAATATTAGTGAATAACTTGGTGTTATTTCAGAATTGTTTTTGTCTTCATGAAACATGACTAAAACTACCATGTAATATAATAATACATTTTTTTCATTATAAAAAATAAATTATAGTACCGTTCATGGTTTTTAAATGATTAACTTTGTGAAAATTTGGAATATTGACACCATATTTACAAACATTGTTCAAAACGTTAAACATTATTAACACCTAATGTCTAAAAAGGTTTAAGAAAAACTTATAAAAGAAGATATTTTTTATTAATAAATTGTATAAATATAAATATATCTTAATAAGTTTCATTAATAGTTAATTAAGGTGTTTAACATTATGAATAGGATTTTAAAAAACCTAGGTTCAAATCAATGTTAATGGTAAGTGTTTCTTGCTTCGACTTTCAATCCCTTGAGACATACTTCTTATTATACATAATGTTTTATTTATAATGTTTTATCTATGATCAATTTATTATTTTGTATGATGATCCAATCATTATAAATTTTATTTAATGTTTAATTTAAAATCGTATCCATTAAGTGGTTTTGATTAAAAAAATTCTAATATCATAAGGGTTTTAGTAACACAAAATTCTTCCTTTGAGGTATACGTTTTCTCCTTGATTTTATTTCCACAACCCCCACAAAATTTTGAACTTGAATTTAAATTTTCTCTAATATATATTGGTAAAAATATTTCTTCCAGATATAAATCTAGGATTTGTTTTATTTTGACTTTTTAAGGAATCATTTTTAAATGAGCCTTATGACTATGACTTTTAGATTAATGATTAAAAAATTCAATAAATATATTTTTTGATTTGGTTTTCATTTTCTTCTAGATATTTAAACTAAGATACCTAAATGGATTTTTGTTTCACAATTCACCATATAATTTTAATTTATCCTGTATTTTTTTATCATGATTCAGGTATTAAATAATGTTATCATAAACCATTTGGATGTTTTATGAACCCTATTTTTATATAAATGGGTTCTTTATGATGGGAAATGTGAATAATTTTTAAGTGGTATATATATATATATGTATTAAGATGGGTGGGGTCTTTTCTTATGCTCCAATTCACTAGTTAAGGTTTTATATATCCTAAAATAATGATTTTGTGTGTGGGTATAATTATGGTTTTGTTACGCTCACAAGGCTATGTAGGGGTATAATTGCAGTTGAACTATGATCACAAGGTTGTGCATGGGTACAATTTTGATTTATCAAAGATCATAAGACTTTATGTGGGTATAATTATTATTTAAAAATTATCATAATGTTATGAATAGGTATAATATTGGTTAGCTATAATAGGACTATCTTTCAGGGGTAAAATTGTAGTTCATCTATGATCAAAAGTCTGTGTGTTGACATAATTTTTTTGAAGATGTGTTAAAAATGTTATATTTTCTTATTGAAAATTTTATTCCACACACTTGTGCATATTATTATGCCTATGTTATGATACCATACAACATGTTCATTGATTAATGTTTCCACACTCTTTCAATTCATGTCTTGTGTTATGACAATAATTATTCCATGGATCATGAATGTTGATCTGTACCTTGATGGGTATGATATTCTTATATATATTTATTAAAATAATATTCTCATGTTATTCTCACCTATAATATTTGATTGTTATTGCTTATGTGTTCCCATAAAGATCATCTAATCACACACCTTTCTTATGTTTCCATCCCCTAGGTTATGAAAGTGATTGTTACTTATGAGACATTTATAAGGTATCAAGTGTGGTTCAATTATGGATATATTTTCAAAAGTTGTGTAAAATAATTTTCCTATGAAACTTATCATAAAATACACTAAAGAATATGTTCTTGGGATTGTTTAATTTTTTTTTGAGATGTAATGTTTATATTATATAAATGATGTAAAATAAAGATATTTTTAGCTTGGGTCACTATAGTGTGTGAGTGTGTGTAATAAATTTTAAATATAGATTAATATTAATATTATATAAATAATAAACTAATTTGATTAGGACCATGCTGAAATTATCTATAGTCGTGAATTTTTATGCCCCTAGCCATAGGTGACATGTATCTATGGAAATCCATTCTTAAAGTAAGAGAGTCTCCAAGGAAATATCTAAAACTATGGTAAAACCCTCCCATAAAAGTAAGTTACCTAGAGATAAGACTATAACCATACATATTAATGAACATTTTAGTGGTTTCTCCTAGAAATTCCTTACTATGACAGGAATAGATGCTCATAGTTGGATGTCCATCCTAGAAATATGATATACCCATAGGTATGAATTCTCATGGTATCATGGTATTCAAGGAAAACCCTATAGCCATGAGAATTCATGATCATGCGAAGGCTCATGACTCTTGTTCCTTACAAGGATGAGTCGAACCAAGTAAAACATACAAAAATATTACATAATTTTATATAAAGATTCAATTCATATCATAACAATACATTCTTAGAGGACTATAAACATTTTGTTTCTGTGGATATTTTAAAAATAAACATCTTAACTCATGAAGGTTCTTCAATATCTCCCAAAAATATCTTATCACGCAGTAAACTTCTTAGACATTTCATACTTAAAACCTTTTCCATAACTTGGGGAAGTTAAATATATGAAAATTTGAGCTCATATAATCAGTAAGGGTAAACATATGAGATATCAATAAATGATAAAAAGTAATAATAATGGTATCATAACATGATCATAAGATAATAATTTTATACCTAATAAATTAAATATCATTAATCATGATTCATGGTATAAATATTTTTCATAACAAAAGATAAAATTCAAAAGAGTATGTATTTTTCAATAATCAATCATGAGCCATGAGATAAAATCATAAACATAGAAATATGGAAAATATTATGATTATAACATTGTGAACATGTATAAATAGTAACAATTTCACTAATTTAGAAACAGACATGAAATAATGGCTTCTTATAAACTTATGGACATGAAACCAAGTATGTGAATAAATATATGGACATGAAACCAGGTTCATGCCTAATGTGGTAGACATGTAATAAGGTAAATACATGAAATGAGTTATCCATATTTGAAGAATGAGTTATAGGGATAGAATGGAACAACCCATCACATAATGTTAAAACATAATTTTTCTACAAGATCATAAAGTCATTCATTGTTTAATCATTGTATAACCTTTTGAAAATAAATAATTTTTTGAATGATTTCTTCTTAACAAAGTAAACCCTATGAAATTAATGAGTTTTCAATAATACTATATAAATATTATTCATCATAAACCATGTAGAGAAAATAAGTGGATGGTATAGTTTGATAAAATCCCCCGTGAAATATGAGAAATGATAAAGGATGTTATCATAGATTAAAAATGTATTTAAAAGTTCACTCAAATATTACTTGAATAAAATACCCTATTAAATACGAAATCACTTATTTAATCTCTGAAAATTTCCAAAATATAAAAAAAAATTATTTAAAAACAACCATGGAAACAAATAAATTGTTATTTAAGAAAAATAATATTCATGATGGTGATAACAATTCTACGTGTAGTACATGTTAAAACAAATAAACCATTCACAATATTGGTGAAAAGTACCTCATTCAAAAAATAAAAAAAAATATTTTTTTAAAAAATTATATAATGTAAAATATGTGTAAAATTGAGTTTATTTAATCATTAGATAATAAGAGATAAAATAAAACAATTAAAAAATATTGACAAGGAATAAAAAAATCCCTAATTATAGTGAAAATAATTTCAGATTCACTTAAAAACATGTTCTCATTGATTTCAAGTACCAATGTGAAGAAAACTGCAACTATTTCATGAATATTTCACAAAATAAAAATATGTGAATAAATTATATTATTTTTAATGTATATGAACCATATAATTTCCCTTAATGAAAATTTAGCATCGGAATCCTGAAAATAAATGAGATTGTAACTTTAACCCTTAACGCTTTGGTAAATTTTTAATCATATCCCCCATAAAAGAACTAAATTCAAGTGAAAAAATAACTACCATGAATATAAATAGATTCAGGATACAATAATTCAAAGTTAAGTATACACATAAAGTAAAATAAACAAGTGATGAATATGACATATGTCTCATAGAAATAAAAGATAGTTGTGAAACCCATACCTCAATTCTTGTATTTCTATGTATGAGTTAAAATATCAAGAATAATAAATATATATTTATTTTAAATATATTTTATAACTATATTCATACATAAATAATTATTTATCATTCTTTATAATTTATAATTTTTATTTTTTAATAGTTTCTTCATTAAAATGAACATTCAGGAGAAAAATTCCCTAATTTCCATACATGTTTCGTATCAATTGTTCTAGTAATTCCCAATTCTCCATAGTTTCATAATCTCCATAATATTATTAATAAATTGAGTCTAATATTTATTCATCATTTACAACATTATTATCATTTATATAAATTGGTGATGAAAAATGAATTACATCACTCCGTGTAGATGGTAATCTGTACGTATCTATAAGTGATGCTTCCGCATTTGATGGTTGTAATGAAATAAATTTAAATAATAAATGATTTTTTTTAAATAATTATTAATCCTAAATATCATATATATTCATTAAATCTGTATTTATTTCCATCCATGTAAATATGAAATGAAAAATTAATTGCATCGCTTCGTAGGGGTGACAGTCTACACGTATTAATGAGCGAAGTTATCATACTTGAAATGATGATAATGAATGATGATAAATAATATATTATAATTATAGAAGAATAATTATTTCATAAATATTATATAAAAACATTAAATACACTATAATATCCATCCATGAAATATGGTAATGGAAAATGAATCATATTGCTATATGGAGGTGGTAGTCCTCACATGCTCATGAGTTTCACTTTTATTTTCTATTTTACGAAAAAATATGTGGATAAAAGTTATTATGTAAACAAAATAACATACTATTATATGTGAAATTGTTATTTAATTATATTTTAATGGTTTGGACATAAATTAAGGAGGTAAAAGAATAAATAAATGAAAGTGATCGGTTAAAATGATTACCTCCTCATGAAGAGACCATCTATGGATTTATTCTTGAAGACCCTGATAATGGTATTTTGAACATACCAAAACATATAAAACATTAATAATCATGATTATAAGATTTTTTTTAGTGCTTGGTCATGTTAATTGTCTCGTGATATTGTTATAAAGAGAGGAGGGTTTGTGTTCATTTATAGGGAAGGAAAGGACAAACATGGAATTACATAAAATATTTAAAAATGATAAATTCCTTTTCATGTGTAAGAGGGAAAAAATTAATATATTTAAAATATAGAATGATTATTTTTCTAAATACTATCATCCTGTAAAATTTATACATGTTTGGGTAATTTTTTTACTCTTATCTTTTAGTTTTAACCCCTGTTAACCCTTTTAACGATTACCATAACGTCAAAGTTTTTTACTCTTTAGGGGTCAAGAAAATTATTTAAGTGGAAATTTATCCCATAAGTGTAAAATGGTTAATATTATAGACCATATCCAATTAAATAGTTAAAATATTATATTTTTAATAATTTAAGATAATTCAGTAAATTATTATTTAACATAAGGTACCATTAATGTAATTTTTAGGACTATTCACATATATTGTATTTAAAGACATAAAAATTGAAATAAAAATGGAATATAAAATTTTAAAAAATAACTAACATATTATATTTATATAAAAATTTAATTTAATATATCAATTCATCCAAATTTGGTAACTTTTAATATTTTTTAAACCATTTATTTGGTTTTTTAATTACTTGAACAAGCACTATGTCGGTGTCGCATCAAAATTTTAGTCAATTATTCCATTAATAAAAAGTAATAATAAATTACCATGACAATAAAATTGAATAATATTTATAATAAACATTTATAACAAATAATAATCTCTTTTTATCCCAATGAAAAAATATTAATGTTATTAAAACCAAGAGAGTGACATTTTGTATTTTTTTTATTTACAAAATGTAATATTATGTTCGTTATCAAGGGAAATTGGTAAGAAATTTCCAAAACATAAAATATAATTGGATTATGTTATAAAATAACCTATATAATGAAATTGAGGAAGTTTTTTTTGGATATTTATATGCCTTATCCCATAGTTTTAACCTTGTTTTACAAGTTTTACCCTTACTGATGTGACAACTATTTACCACAGTTACTGTTCTTATTGACAAAATATAAAAGAACACTATTTAGAAAATATGAACCTCATGCATCCAAATATGGAATAAATTTTTTTATATAAAATTTATAGAAGTTTAATAAATCAATATTAATATAAATTAGTAACAAGTAATGAAAAATTGTTTCTAGAAAAATGTATTATAATCCTAAAAATAAACTGATAAAAAAATCTAGTATAATATTGATTATCATGTAATTTATTAGATAATATCTAATAAAAAAGTATTTAGTTAATTAAATATAAAATTAAAAATGTAATGGTAAATTTTAATTACTTTATTTGCTGAAAAGAAATAAAAATTTATAAAAAAATTGTTTTTCATTATTCGTTAAAAAATAAATATTTTAGAAAAATCCTAAAAATTAACCCTAATATAATTTTGAAATATTTATTAAGAGAATGATATTATTTTCTTAAATTAAAATTTATAAATATTACAATTTCTATTCCAAAAATTCCATAAAAACGTTTTTCAAGAAAACGTATTTTGGGTGGATAAAACGTCTTTATAAAAGATTGGGTACTAATTTATTATGAATCAATCAATATTTTTTTGTTTTTTAAAACCATTATAAAAAAATTATAAGTTTTTATTCATAATCATTCAAAAAAAAATTAACATATGTGTTATAATATATCCAAATTCGATTTAAGATCAGTGTTGCAAGTCAAGAAGGCTATCGAACACTTACCATTTATTTAAAGAAAAAAATATACATTCCAAAATATAAATGGGATACATTCTCCACCCCCCAAAAAAATTTTCCCACATAATTATTATCCTCTTAATAAAAAATTATATATTTTAAAACATTTTTGATGAAAAAATGCATCATATAAATGGATAACGAAACTATTATTAAAATGGTGAAATGGGAAAAATAAAAGCCACCAAAAATAACACATAATCATGGTCCCAAATAAATAGAACATTATTGTGTGAAGTAAAATTATCTACATAAAAGAGAAATATAATGTCCCAATAATTTTATAGAGTGATAGAGATCATTGTAATGAGAAATTTAAATACTACAAAACCATAATCAGTGAGAAGTGAAAACAACAATCAATTATTTTGAAATAACTATACAAAAAACATTTTCATTTTAAAGGTCCTCATTAAATGATATTAGGAATTATCTAACCATGTAATATGAGAAAATATACTTACTTGATTTATTAAATTCCATAAATTAAACTCTATCCTTTAGTTTCTGTTTCATCTATTTTCAACATTTATCCATCCAATATTTAATCAATGAAAAATATGAATTTTTCATTCCCAAATCACTAAAATTCAATTTTAATGGATCATAAGACCAAAAAAATAATGACAAGTCATTAAATATATCTCTAATTATTTACCAAAACTAAAATGGTTAGAACACATAATTTGTTATGGATAAATACAATACATTATTCTCTATAACCACAACAAAGTCACCCAAGGTACAACACCAACCATTTAATTAATTGTTAAACGTAGGACTACCCTAAATTAAAAACCCAAAATATTTACAAAAAAAGTCCACAAAATTTATAAAAATAAATTTAACATTAATTCATATTTCATCTAATAATTTCACATACCAAACACATGAATACCTTGATCATATATTTTCATAAAATATACTAATAACCTAAATCACTATAAACCATCAATAGAAACATGTATTATTCAAAAAAATAAAATTATCGTTCTTCGATAAATAAATTCACATACTATAAAACATATTACAGAAATCTAAAAATGAATTAAAAACCATCAAAGATAACATAAATGATTTTTTTTTAAATCCCTAATCAATTTCAAGGTCACTAATACTATCAAATTTAGATTATCAATATCAATCATCTATTTATCCTAACTAAAAGTTATTATCTCAACATCGAGAACATATTAAGGGTTATTTATCCCTCAATCATTGTTTTAAAAAATATCCCCTTTCCACTAAATCGTTATTCTATATTATTGGCACCATTCAATATATACTTGAAAATATTTAAACAAAAACTAGTATATAATAATCCTTGGATGTTTCCGGATTATTATAACCAGGATACCATAGATAAAACCATTAAAAACTTAATTCTCAAATTAAAATACAAAAAAACATAAATCATTTCACTTCAACTATTGTAATAGGATAATTCATTCCTTGATCTTGGATTTAGCCCTCGGATTAGGGCATTGCCTAGGATAATGAATATGTTTTCCTCAAATAATACATTCACTTATAAATGGTACCTTATGATGGACTTAATTTACCTCCATAAACCTCATCATTTTCCTAAAAAATTACTCTCTATATACCAATCTTTCTCATTCATAAAAAAATACCATTCTTTTTATAATTTAATTGGTTGATTTTTCCCATATACTTTACATGTGGGGAGATGTATCTTCTTCCCTCTGTAGTCTTCATCAACTGAATTCCCATAAAACACTATTTTCCTCATATTAGGTGTGTTATTAAACTCATCCAAGACGAGGTTATTAATCATATAATGATATATCTAATTAGGAATATTAATAATAATTATTATTATATCTTCTGTTACATTTGTTTCTTTTGAGTAAAATCATTCCATTTTCCATCATATTAAGCATTAGCCCGATTCCTCAATGTTCTACACATTGACAACAACTAAAAAGTATAGTTTGATAAATAATAATGATATTGAGATACCATATAACCATGACCATAATTTATAGGATATATAAATCATGATACATTCTTTTCAATATATAACTCCTTAGGCTTAACCAAGTTCATCTATTATTATCATCTAATCAATTCCTCCACAATGGTTTATAAATAAAATTTCAATTCACTCAACTGTATCCCAAGAGAGAGTCTATCCAGTTATGTAGTATTAATCCCAATCATTATACACCATTGATGATCTATATAATACATGATCCAACACATTCAATGTTTTTACCCTTAGGTGAATCTATGTCATAACTACATCCACTTACCAATATTAAGATAGTGATATAATTTTTGTAAAAACATAATCCATTATTCACTATAAAATAGGATGCTATCCTATACATAGGATTCCCCTAACTTTTATCACTAATATTTTAACATCCTATATTACAAAAACAAATAAACCCTTCTCTGAAACAAACTGATGTCACTCAAGCATAACATACATTAATATCACATCACTTTAGTGGAATATTCAATACTAATCATAAAAATACATGATCAAGGACCATAAAGGTATAGTTACTTTGGAGATAAGATACATGATCATTTTATTTCATGAAAGATCTTAAACATCTCCCTTAAGGGACTTCTCAAATATTAATCTTCTTATACATACCAAACTTAAAACCTTTCTTCAAAACCTGAGGAAAGTAAACATAAGAAAGTGTGAGCTCAAATTCAATGTTAGGAAAACATATGAGATATAAATAAATGATCACAATTATGAATAATATAACAATAACATGATAATAAAATTGTATATTTATACATAATTAATTAACCATCATTGATCATGGTCACTCTTACACCCTGAGATTTTGTGAAATATGTTTTTTAAAATTAATTTAATCTTCTTGATATTTTTCATTTTAAAAACACTAAAAATAGTTTGTTTTATGTTAAATAATTATGTATGGATTTAATTATACAAAACATAAATATAATTATTCACTACATGAATAATAAATTTTATCTTTCTCTACACGGAACACTAAAGTTAGGTTATGTTACTTGTAAAACTTACTTTCTTAGAAGGTTTTTGAAACACGCAAGACTGAGTGTTACCAAACAATAATTCATTATAAAAAAATTATTTTTTAATTGGATATAACATGGAAATTAAATTTAATATTATATTATAAAATAACTTATGAATATATATTGTTTAATTATTTTTTACCTATTAATTGGAAAAAAATATAAAGGGGATGATTTTATAAAAGTATTTTTTTATGTGAAAAATATGATTTATATTAATAAGTTAAATTAATTACTAATAGTTAAATATATTAATTAAATATATATGTTATATACTCTAACAGATATTTTTTATAATCATCCAATATACTTGATAAATATTATATAAGAACAAAGCCAATTTTATAGTTAAAACCTATATTTTTATAAAGGAAGTTTTGCCACATTAAAATGAAAAACCATTTTAAATCCAATTTTTTTTAACAATTACAGATTTAATAGGTGAAAATAAACTTCATATTTTAATTAAAGACCTAAAAATTAGGTTACGAAAAAATTGGCCTTTTTCTGTAAGGTTTCATTTTTAATGAATAGTAAAAGATATTGAATTTTAATTCAAAACTACTTTTTCATCTAATAAATTTATATTGTTAAATTATTTTTTTACATTGGTTGTAAAGATTAATTATATAATAATATTATAAATTAATCTAATTTTTTTCAATATAATAAATTTCACTTTAAACTTAGGTATAAAAACCTATCAAACTTTTGAATGTTTTTACATTAAAACCTTGCATTGTTAACCTGACTACGGGATTAATATTAAATTAATTTCTTCCCCTTCTTTGATTTTAATTTGAAAAAAAGATTAAATATTTTAAATCAGATTAATTTATAATTTCTAATAATTTAAAAATATTATTTGACCAAAATACTTAGTTAATGTAATTAAAATTAAATACCTCAATTAAGGAAAGATTTAGTTTATCTAAGGGATAAACCTTAATTTTAAGATCCAAAACAGCCTAGATACTTTTCCAAGAGACATTTTATAGACATATATTGACCCTATCCTCCATTTTATATACTTTTATTCATTATGGGATCCACTTTCCATGGGAAAACAGGGGTAGAATTCTTTTTCCAAAAATTTACAAGAGTGACACTCCTCCCCCACAATAAAATTGCCTCATTTAATCCACTTATTTAAACCTCTAAAACCACATTGGATTGGATAATATATTCTCAAATATCTGGTCAAATATTCTCTCTTTATACTATAATACTCCCTTTTTCAAAAAATCTTCCAAGGAATCCTTTTGGCACAAACCAAAAGAAGTTACAGGATTAAGTGTTAATGCCTTCTCTCAAGATGATTTCTTTTATTTTTTTTTCTCCACCACCTCTACTATATTAATTCCATGATTATATAAAAAATATGTTATCATAAATATACTAGAATTTTTTATGATAAATTTTCTACTTATACTTATCCACACCTCTATATAATGGGCAACGAACATAATGTTTACGTGTACGGTGAACTACCACCTCATGAAAGGATGATTGTTCATTTTTATTTTCCCACCTATCAACCTGAAAATTATGATATACAATCTATTTATATAATTTATATATTATATTTATTATATATTTAATCTTTTTTAATAACTTTACAAATATATATATATATATATACTTTCTACTTGGTGTAAACACGATAATTTCGTTTGAGGACGTGTGGACAACCTCCCCCTCAATGCGATGTGATTTGTTCACACACTATGTGGAATGTATTAAAGAAGGATTTATTGAAATTATATGATATATATGATATAATAATTCTACTATAATAATGATATATATATATATATACATATTCCATTTACCTTTTTCTTTTAATACGACAACAAAAAGGGAAACAACATTAATGCATACGTATAGATTACCATCCCCATGAAAAGTGTATTCCATTTCATACTTCTATATTATATATATTATTATAACACTAAAATAATGAATATAAATTATAGTTATATAATTTCTTATATTCTTGAAATAATTATATATTTATAAGGAACAAATATATAACAAATTAAGACACATGCAAAAAACAAAGTGAATATTACCTGAAGTGAAACCTTAACAAAGAATTGTTAACAAGAAAGTAATATAAATCAATAATCAAACTATATATTATATTATTAATAATAATATGGTTATGTGATATATTTATAGTGAAATTAAATTTATTATACATGATTTTTTTATGATTATGATGAGATTCAATACACAAGGTAAGGGAATTTCATCTCAATTTTTATCGTTGTTAGGTACATTACATGTTCACAAATCTTTTCAATTTTGTGTTGTATATATTACCATTAATGTATTAAATGGTTCGTAATATTAAATTTATGGGTATTTAAATATCCAAAACTATGGATATAGGTTATATCCACGGTTCAACAGACCGTGGCTAGTATTGGTGTGGCTATAGGGAAAGACCTATAGCCACGGTTTGAAACCCTAGATATAGGGTTTCATCCATGTTTGAAATTGTGGTAGGACATTAAGCCACACAAGGCCTATACGCTCGGTTTAAAATCGTGTCTCAATATCTTTATCCACGGTTTAAAACTATGGCTGTAGGGCTTCACATTTTATTACACCCCCCCACATCACCCCTTGAACTGCCCCCGTGCACCCACGTGCACCCCCATACCCCCTAGACTACCCCCATGCACCCCTAGAAATACCCCCTACACCCCCATGCCCCCTTGAATATCCCCCTTACACCCCCTGGATAGCCCACTTTCACCCCCTAAATAGCCCCATGCACCCCCATTCCACCCTGGACAGCCCCCTTGAACCCCCCTAGACAGCCCCATTGATCTTTCATTCCCCCCCTGGAATAGCCCCCTTACACCCCCTACACCCCCTGCCCCCCTGCCCCCCCTAGATAGCCCCCTTGCACCCCCTGTGAACACCCCTAGACATCCCCCTAACACCCCCTGGACAACCCCCATGCACACCCCTGGACATCCCCCGTTCAACCCCATACCCCCTAGAAAACACCCTTAAACCCCCTGGACAACCCTTACACCCCCTGGATAGCCCCCCTTCACCCCCTAGATAGCCCTTGAACACCCTGGACAGGCCCCTACACACCCATGCCCCCCCTGGATAGCCCCCTTGCACCCCCTAGATAGCCCCCTGGACATCCCTTGCACCCCCATGGACAACCCCATAGACAACCCCCATGCACCCCATACCCCCCCATGGATAGCCCCATTGCACCCCCTTGATAGACCCCTTATCCCCCCCACCCTACCCCCACTACTGCAGTAGCCCACGCCCCCCCTCCTGCAGCCCCCTGGAAAGACCCCCCCATCACACTCCCCACCCCACCTCTCACCCCTACCCCCTGCACACCCCCATGTGAGTCAAAAAAATATTTGGAGATGCTCATTGTGTCTCAAATGAGAGAATAAGGGGTAAGGATTAAAATGTAAAACCTAAATGAAAAAAATATAAACAATATACATATGCATAAACTACAATTGTGAGTTTTTGAAGATAGTGCACCTCCGTTTGAGGGGTTTTATTAAAAACCATGACTTTTTATCAAAAAAAATAATTTTTTTCAACTAACACTTGATCATGAAT